>OY728145.1:1526542307-1527742307 GCA_963277665.1 Viscum album
AATATCCTTAAATTGAATTTATTTTCATATATAAAATCTATTGTGTATTTAATACACCATATATATTAAAATATAGTGAAACATATGAAAAAATTCCTATAGAGTGGAAAACGTGACAGTGAAACACATATGATTTCAGTAAAAATTTGATCAAAACCACGTACATGTTTTGAATCCATTAAATTGAAGAACATTTAATTAAAATAAATTAAATAATTGTATCTATCTTGGTCATTTTTTTATCATAATAACTCACTTAGGTTTATAAATATTTCATTAGAGTACACTTATTTATTAATTTTGAATTATAGGTTATGGGAATCATTACCATATTGAAGATCATATAATGTATTTTTGGAGGATGAACTATCATTTATAATATATTAAGATTAAGGAATAATGTTTTAATATGCTTATAAGTCATTGAAAAGAATTTTAGGAGGCCATTTTTGATGATAGGAAGCAACAGAGTACCTGCTAACCATTATAATGGTAGAAATACCTCTGTTATAAGAAGACTCATTAGCCAACTAGTGGTGATTCTAGAAGTAGACACAACCCAAAGAGTATACATGAATTAAGGTTCATGATCAATGTCTAGTATGTTTGATTTATCAATAGCATGTAGCTCTATATAGTCAATCTAATACTCTGTAAGGGCTACCAAATAACATGTCTCGTCAAGACTGTTATTATAATAGTTCTTTTAATATGAATAAATATTCATTTATGATGGTATTCTTCATATTTATTCCCCCCAATGAATTAAAAAATGGTTCCCAATCTTCTCAGACAATATAAAAGGAGAGCTATGGTGTCTTGTAAGATTTAATTTCTTACAAATTATCACTTCTAATCGAATCAATTCGGAAGTTGAATCTTTCCCAAAATTACCTCAGATATCTATTTTTAATTATTCAGTGTCAAAATGTTTCTCTCCAGGTATTTGAAATATGTCATCCAATATTTATTCATTTATTAAATATATTAGGGTGTGGTTTGGAATGGTTTTTCCAAATAAAACATCATTCTTCTCATTACGAATTTAAAATGGATTCCTATTCTGTAAAAGGGGTGGATGAGCTTCGTGGATCCTAGAAAATCTCAAGAGGGTTCTTAGAAAACACAGTTGTTAGTGATAGTTTTATTGATCACCACAAATATGCAAGGATTAATGTTATTTACATCTCATGTCATAGAGTGTTGATGTATAGGCTCACATTGGGTTATTATAGATCTCCATATCAAATTTATTTTATCTATATTTGTTTTTCATTTTTGCATCATTCAATAACAATTTAAAATAAATTTGTAAATTTGATAACATAGTTACCAGGTGTAATATACTATGATATTTACTATTTAATTCTACTCAAATATATCAACTAATCTTTCTTCTATTTTATCACATTATCCCTCAATCATTAAATTTTAAAATTTACATTCTCACTAAATTATTCATGAGAAATTATCCCATATTTCAATTTTTAAGGTGACCAACAATTGGTATCAAAGGAGTGGGTTTTTTTATAAAAATATAAATTTTTTGAAATGTAAATATTTACATTTAAATTTATTTCTGAGTATGGTCAAATTGTTTTTTATTCATATTATTTGTTACATGATATATTTTTATGGTGGAAGTTATTCCTAACATAAAATTATACATTCAATTTTCATGGTAGTATTAGTTATGCTATTTGGAAAATGGAGATTCATGAATATGTTCCAATTAATGCATCTGAAGAAAATTTTACTCTTGATGATGTTAAAAACATTGAATTTAAAAGAAAAGCTATGAATTCCTTACATTGTGGTCTTGATTTTTATATATTTAATCATGTTTCTTTATAAAAAATAACTAACGAAATGTGGAAATTCTTTTATGTCACACATGAAGGAAAGAATAAATTAAACTACATGATAGTTGACATATATCATCAATATTTTGATAGTGTCTCCATGCATCCTAATGAATATTTTACTAGAATGATTACCATGTTCTATAAAATACTCAATAGTAAAAATTTTATCAGTTATAGTTTATCTAACAAATCTTTACTAAATATGATACCCTGGGTTCAACAAAAAATTGGTCTCTTAATCGAACAACCACATAAGATATGAAACAAGTGATTAATACATCAGTCGAAGTACTCCTCAATTCACTGTTGAAAAATGAAATAACTATGATCATTGAAGATAATAAATATGATATTTAAGACTATGAATTAAGGGAAAAATTGACTTCCAAAATACCAATAATCACCATCTAGATGTGAAGTAAAATCCCTTTCTCAATATTCTATGAACATAATTAATTTCATGAATAAGAATATATTTTTCTAATAGAACTGATATGATATGTCAAATAATTGAAACATAAGTGAAATTATATAAATTTATTAAGTAAAAACATATCAATATCGAATATCCCATCAAAAAACATTAACAATGAAAATAAACAATGTAAAAAGGATTTCTGCATCAACAGGTGGAGTGAAAGTGATGAATCCATGGAATAATATTTCTCAACTATATTAAGTAAATCATGTCCTAAATTATTTATGGATGTCTTTTATAAAGATAAATAGATTATTAAACCAATTAATATTTCAAAATCATTATATTTTTCTCATAATTTACCCCAGTAATCTTATTCTTACTTATCACATTACTTTAATTATTAATAACTAAAATACACCTGGGATCAACTAAAAGTCATCTACTTTATTGTTAATATATATAACATGATTTTAAATACATGGAAGTGATTTAATAAAAATGACATATCAAAAATTGAGGGATTATAACTTATTTGGAAAAAATAATTAACCATTAATGTTAAGAAACATCGGGATGTTACTGAAATTGAATCAACAATTAATGATATAAAAAAATCATCTTTCAAAATTCACATATAGTGATAATATGGTAAACTAAATTTATTATCATAAACCAATAGTATTATTGGGTTAGACTTTGTTTCCCAAATCATTCATACACCTCGATAATTAAATTAAAATTTTCATTAATTCATGTTTTTTCACAACATAAATTTTATAAACAGTGTAAAAGAATCGCTCATTAATATATGAATACAATTACATGGATTTATAATATAAGAGATGTAAATAAATTAAATATTGATCCATTTCTTCAAAAAAATCTCATGATAAAAAATTCTATATTATAAATAATTTTTAGATAAAATAAGTTAACTTGAGTTCATTTGGTTACCCAAACCATTAGTTGATTGATTTTATAAGAGTTGTTTCTTTGAATTAAAATCCATAAAACACTACATTACCGAGATAGTGGTTTATGTGGATGCAATTTTAAAACCATTTTTAAATTCAATCAAATATATAAAAATGAAGTATCCCATGTTACTATAGATGATAGGTCTACGAACAAGATAATTGGTGGATGTTCTATATATTTTTCTATCTCAATTATAATAAAAATGTTATATTCATTAAAATACAGAAACATTATTTTCTATGACTTTGTAAATTGTGTGTTAAGAGTTCTAATTTTTCTGAAACATTATTTTTTAAATTTTGTTAACAAAAAAGGAAAAAAATTATTTATAGTTTCTTGATTTAAAAAAAATTATGTAGTCATTTTAATGTATATTTACAATAATGTTTAGAAATGATTGAGTGAAAAAGTTAGTGAGTCATTTATTCAGTACATACTTCATAGTCACTATAATACATAGTCACTTTTCAAAATCCTCTATTATCAACTTTTAAGATATTTATAAAATTTTTATTTCAATGATTACATTCCTTTTGAAGCAAAAAAATATTTTATAATACGTAAATTATATTCTTAATCTATGATTTTCCTTTCCTCATAAATTATTTTTAATTAATTTGGATTTGTTTGGCACTTCTAAAATAAGAAAACTAGGACGGAAATCCTAATTTTTTTTAATTTTCATTGAATTTAAATAATTATCGTGGCCTTAAATATTATCTCATTAATTTGATCCTTGAAAATACTTCATCAATGTATCTAAAAAGGATGAATGTGAAAAAGTATATAATGATTTTTCAACACAAAGTAGTCATATAAGAGAATTTGAAAATAAGAAATTGTATTATTTATGGTCTATAAATGGTATAATCATATATTTTCTCCTCAATACACTTAAAATTTTTTTTATTATAGAGGTTAAATAAAACTATATAATAAATAACTTAAAATATTTTAAATTATTATAATTTCTAAAAATATTTTTTGGCCAATTCCATGAATAATGCAAGATTTATTATTAAATTTAGTACCATAAATTAAAAAAACCCCTTACAGTCAGTGTAAAAATAAAAATATATTTTCATATTATTTATATTTTTGGTTGAATATTTTTTATTTTAAATATCAATGATAATATTAGAGTATTCAATTAAAGAATAGATGATGATTTTTTTGTATGCTCTACCTCATTCATTTCATACTGATTCTTGAAATACAAAAAATAATGAAAATATCAATCCATGAATTTTTTTATGATAATTTTCCAAAATATATTTATTAAAATGTTTTGGACAATGATGTTTTAAATGAACGTTTCATTCATAATTCATTGAAAAATAACAATAATCAATTACATATTACATATATAATATGTTTAAATACTATAGAAAAAATCCCCTATAAATTGTCCCCGGGGATTTTCAAGTTGGAAATCATAATAGGAAATTAGTCAAAAATTAGGTTGAACACCTTGATTTTCTACCACATAAATTCGTAAAATATTAAATTTGTCTATAATTACAGAAATTGGGATATTTCCTTTTAAGAAGAACTAAATCCATTCACTTGAAATGATGTATAAAGTATCAGGGAACGACTTAATGATCATCATGTCTCATTCCATAATTAATTGTTTTGAATAAGTTTGAACAGTATTCTAGTATGACTAGAAATAAATCCTGAATAAAAGATAATATTTAAAAATAAGAATTAGGAATCAACTATAGATAATCCTTTCCATCGGTTTGTTAGTTATAATCCATTAGAATAATGTATTCATTCATATTTAATATTAATTTAATTCTTTAAAAATGTAGACTAAAATAATATTTTAAAATGGTTTTACTAATGAATATTTTTGTGTGAAACAACATCCATGCTTTTAAAATCACATTTATTTAAATTCAATTTTCAAAATAACTATTGATATATATATTTTATTACAATCAACTTGGGATTCATTTGAATTTTGTTCTAATTGAATTTACCAAATTCTTTTAAAATTGGAAAAATATTATTTAACCATTTTTCTAAAACACATATCAAATAAATTGTTACTATGTCAAATTTATTTTCGTGATGTGATTTTTCATCTATACTAATGAATCTATATTTTTAAATTTTCTTATTTAATGAATATTAAATTTAAAATGGGATTCATGAGTATAATCAAATTATTTATTGGTTTTCATATTTCACAATGAAAAAAAGTTATTCTTCTAAACCTAGGAAAACACCCAAAGAAATATTAAATTTATTCGAAACAGAGCGTGATAAATAAATTAGTACAACCATGATTAATACCTATAAAATAATATTAGATGATGTTTATATACTGGTTGATAATAAGTTTTATAGATTTATGATTGGTTATCAACAATATAATTTTATGACTGAGCCTTTATGAATATTCAATGTGTTTCTCTATTGTCATTTTTAATCTAATTAAATGGAATATAATTTTAAATCCCTCAATGTATTTTCAATTATTTAAAATTAATTACAAATATTTCATTGGTTTATAAAAAATTAACATAATTTAATTAAATATTTTTTATGATGATTATGGTGGATGAAAAAATGATCGTAAAAGTAGAGGTCGGTGTATCCACCTACTTGTAATATAACTCGCCTAATAGTGTAGTTGGTAGAAGAAATCATTTTCCATTATTATAGCTACTGATGCATACATATACAATGGGAGTGGTTATTCGCAAATAATATGGATGAAACACACACTCTTTACCTTTGGGTTCACATATTCTAATATCCTTATTATGTATGATAATATTAGTTTCATTAATATATTCAATAATCATATAAAACACTATGACATTGAAAAAATTAACTATATGCACTATTTTTTGAGATATCACTTTAAAAATATAAATATTATATTAGAATTAGTTTTAATGAAATATAAAGTCACTAATATTTCCTCTAAAGCATTAGGCCTTAATAATTTCAATTTCATTAACGGTGTATAACGAATGTATATCTTTTAACAGATTCTATTTTACTTTTGGTTATATTGAGTTATTATTTAATTTTATCAAATTTAATTCAATTTCTTTAATCATACATTTCATGTTTTATATTTTTATCAAATATTTTTTAATATTACATTATCTTACTTTAATATCCATTTGAGGGAGATAATTATATCTCATAAATGTTTCATTTTCTTTATGAAGGATATTATGTTTTCAAATTAATTATTACTTTTCCAAATTTTCTCTCTTATTCTGAAATTTTCAGAATAATATTTACCAAAATAAGTACTTTTAGCATGTTTTTAAACTAAATTTGTTTATTAATTCAAATTTCGTTTAAATGTTTTATAAAATTCCTATATGAAAAATTATGTATATGCTGAACTTATTTTTTTAAATTTTGTTATCGCTCTTAATGAAATAATGGAGATAAATACAATTTTTATACATTATCATCTCACTAACAAAACTCGTGAGTTGTATTTTATAAACAAAAATCAATGATTTATTCAAATACATGAATGATATAAAATTAATAACATATATAATTAATTTTGGTGATAATTTCAATCAATATAGGAAAAAACATTCCTTATTGTATATTGTGTTGCCGAAAATGTATGTTACTAATTTAGTTTAATATTTTATCCTATTGTTTTGTATCTATTTTTATTATTATTTATTATTATTATCTTTCTTATTTTCATTTCATATATCCTTATTTTATAAATAAATATTTATTTTCTTTACTATTTTTCATTCCCCCTGTCTCTAATATACTAATTAAAACAGTAATTGGATGTTATGAAGAGTTTTTTAAATCTTTTTTTTTTTAAATCTGTGTCTATCTCCTGATCTTTATTTTTAATGTATCCATTAATTTTTATAGTGAATAATTCCTCTAAAATTTATGCCTCACCTCTTTCTATTTCTTCTTGATAATAAAAAATTATTTGTTATTTGGTTGACAAATTCATCTTAAAAGGTGAATAAGTTTCCTAATTTTTTTTTCCAAATGGACGATAAGTTTCTTGAATGTTTATAATTTTGATTGAAAAAATTGGATAAGTTTATTTTTTTAAAATCTAGAATATATTCTAAACAATGTTTCAGTGATTAATATTTTAAAAAAGGGGTTATATATAACATTTTGGGGGATTCTTTATCTTGTTAAAGAAATTCATGTATTTTTTATTTTATGTCTCTTTTACTCATGATTGTCACTTAATTTATATTTTTTATTTTAAGATTATATGATCATAAAAAGGGGAAGATTTTTTTACCACCCTCTCTCACAGTGTTTTCATGATCGCAAACACTCAACTATATTATAAAAGTATTCATTTCAAAGAGTTTCAATGTTTATTTTTAATTTCAAGTGATAGGAATCAAAAAAATATTGATGATATTTGGAAATATTTTCGATGAATTATATAATTCCCCGAACATAATTTCCCAAATATAGGGAATTATTTTATTAAATTGGATTAATCACATGAAATAAAATCTTGAAGGACCAATCAATTCAATAACATTGTAAACACGTGATATAAATATATTTTTTACATTACAAACTGAAATAAAAAATAACATAGTATCTCCTTTTAAAACAGTCATATACCAATAACTATCACCATAGTTCAGTCATAACATACATCTTCGTATCATGGGGGAAAAGGAAACATAAGAAAGGGGAGATCATAGATTCTCAGTATGTGTAAACAATCAAGCAGAAGAAATAAAAATTAAGCATATACTTATAAGTCGAGGTATAAAACTAAAACACAATCCTTTTAAATATATTATTACACATAATATAGAAAGAATTAATAAAATAATTCCATTTAAATTTTCAAATGGATATTCTAATAGTCGACTAATAACATCTATTATCATTAATTATTCACATAATGAAGTAATGCATATTTATGGAAATCATAAACACATTGTCAAGGCTTCATACCATCACTATACTTATACGGGTATTATTTTTTTCCAAACTCAAAATAGTTTGTCTCATGAGAACTATCGATGCATTGAGGGGATTTAATTTACTATTCCTCAACCCCTAGGGATTTCATTAATCTGTTCCCAACCCATCACGTAATATGTCCAATACAGTACTCATATGAAATGGGAGAAACACAACCAACAAAAACATTCATATTAAAATTATCATATTAAATTATAGTACATTAACTATAAACTTAGAATAGTATTAAAATAGCACATCCATAGTAAAACATTTAATAAACCAAATAATAATATATGTAGGTTTGAAAGATAATATATCAACCTCAATTAATTATAAAATCCAACAAATATTTTTATATAGATGAAAATAAATTCATAAAACCATTAAATGTTTATGAGAAATATATCCGTTTTTATATTGAAATCATTTAAAATACATGATAATAAAAAAACCATATATATTGAAAATAACCATTTAATAATGAAAAGTAATCCTCAAAATTTTAAGGCTTTATAATAGGGAAAAATATACTCTTTTGTAGTATAATTTAAAAAAAAAATTAATTCATTAATTTATCGAGAAGGCAATAAAGTACCATGTTTGGAAAACGATGGAAATATTACTTTAAAAACATTTTATAAAAAGTAAAACATGTTTAAAAAATCCATTAATAAATTTTGGATAAATTTTTTAGATATATTTTGTGAAACATGGACAATTATGATAAAGACATCCCATTAGATACATATTTATAGACAACCTCGAATAATAATGATATTGTGAAATTAAAACTTACCTTATACATTAATTTAGTAGAGGCTGAGTTAACAACATGTTTAATTCTTAAAACAACTTATTATATTAAACCTGGAACATATACATATTTATGATATCATATACAATCCTCCTATATAATTTTGTTAATAATATTTTAGTATTACCATTTATTCAAGTGTTAACTACTTAATATTCTTAGGCATGTTTTATTGTGTAATTCATGTATTTTATAAATATTGTATGTATTATTCCAGTATATAATTATTTTATATTAATACTTATTATTATTTCTCATCATAAAAATTTTATAGTCATTCTTTAATGGTTAATGTGGATAACGAATCAAACAGTGTCATGGAAATGGTAGGTTGTACGTATGCACAAGCGAAAATATCATTCCATTAATGGTTGAATAATATAGAATTGGATGATATTTTAATTATAAAGATTAATTATAATATTATATTCAATATTTATATCCTTTATACTCATCATAATACCCATCCAAATAATGTAGTGTTGAATAACAAATTACACCACGATGTGGATATGGTAAGTCGTACGTATGCGTATAAGATGATATTGCTATTTGTAGGATGGATACATAGGGGAATATGGTTGTTAAGAAATAATAATAAAATATTATATTATATAATATTCTAGTGTTATTATATTGTTATGGTTTCAATAAACTAATAGGAAAAAAAAGATGAGAAGAGCATTGAAGGTGTTGATGAAACAATTACCACTTTTTCAGGTATCTACATTTGATTTGAACAAAAGGACTACATATAATAGATTTATGACCAAATTATATCATATATGATTAATTTACGTAAATTTTTAGGATTATTTGTCTGGGTTATTCTGAGAGAAATGTTTTTAAATGTGTGAATAAAAGAGAAGGAGAGGAACCCTTTTATAAAAGAGAGAAGGGGCACTTTTGTAAACACCAAAACTATTAATTTATTATAAATTTTACTTTTTGTTTCAAATAGATAAAAAGTGATTAATTTAAAGGATATGAATATTATGTGTTTATATCCTTTCAACCAAGGATTTGTAGACAAATTTAGGTCAGAAAAGTAACCTTGTCTTTTGAGATTAGCTCTTAGTTAAAAAGATTAACTCTTACCATGTCTCATTGTCTTTTTACAATATATTTTTAATATAGTTACTATAAAATTAAAAATCATCCACAATTGTATAACTAATGACATATTAAACCCTATAAAAATTATCTGTCCTAAAATTATGTTTTTATAAATTTTATTACATTTAATAATTTATTATTTATTTTAAAGTGTCATTTATGAAAATTTTAATACAATTAAATATTTCATTTTTTAAAAATAATTAAAAAATATTATAACTTCAAAGAAATACCTCAAATATGTCACAAAAATGCATATGTTATATTTAATTTTCTTTTATTTTTTCCATAAACTAAAATTATAATATTTTTAATATTTTTAATATCATTAATTTGTTATTTCTATTAATAAATGTACTTCTCTTTCACGATTGTGTCATAATTAATTGAAATGATTTAATATCTAAAAATAATAAATAAATTACTATGATATATATAAAAATTTAATATTTTGGAATAATATTTTTAGTTTTCCATATCACATAGATATCAAAAAATTAAAAATGATTTATTTTTCAAAATTTGATAATGGAATTTTATTCTCTTCTTTAAATAAAATATAATAAATGTATTAATCTAACTAAAGTGGATTAAAAATATAATAGATGTAACATAAGGTTTATTTTATCCAAATTTAACTTATCTTATGAAATTATGACATGTTTTAGTGAAATTTTGTATTATTATAATATTATTGTTACCTTAAATTTCCATATTTACCTTTAATCATTGTAAATAAAATTGAAAAGATACTATTAGAAAAATATTTAGAACCTATTAAACAAAATTTTTAAAAATTATTACAACCATATATGTCTATTTTTCTGAATTTCAATACATATAATAGGTAAAATAATGTTTAATGATAATGCGCAGATGTGGTTAAAAAGCGGGTAGAATAGACATTGAAAAGATCAATAAAATTTTAATATATTATTCTATTATAAAAATTATTTCAATGATCTACATGAGGATTATATTTATATTATATACCTATTGTTACTTTAAAATAAATTTAATGTAAAATAATTAAGTATATTAAAAAGTATGTTTTTAATAATAATGTAGTATTTTTTTTTACTATTCATTAAAAATTAAAACTTTTCAAAAAATTACAAACAATATTAAACTAAAGTAATTTTGATATTCAAAATTTCAAAATTAAGTCTAATGTCAAAAATAAAATTTATAAATTTTGTTATCTGGTTGATAGTATTCATAACATATTTTTAAACATCATGTTTTGTAGGACATGGTGAGATCAATCTCGTTTTTGAATATAGCGCATGCTATTGAATTATTTAAAAGGAGGCATACCATGGAAATGTGGTGAGTTAATTATTCCCCTTTAAAATAATTTCATCCATTGAATTTAATAATTATCTCTTTACAAAAAGATTCAGGTGGTTTATCATCATATGTTCTTATGGTTCCCACATCACCTCTTCCATTTTATGGTTTCTCCAAAAATAATTTACTAGATGAGTCGTCCAATTTCTCAACTCTTGTTCTCTGGTATTAATAATAATGATAAGATCTTATATATTAGATAGATTAGTTTAAAGTTATATTTATTCAAATCTGAGTACATGTCTTGGGACTTGTATGTATTTTTTTAATAATGAAATATGGAAAACATCATGGAATTCTGAGAGACATGGTGGCATCACCAAATTGTAAGCAACAACTCCTATTCGTTCCATAATTTCCAATCGTCTGATGTACAATGGAATTAATTAACCCTTATTACCTAATCTTAAAACACTATTTCATGGAGTAACCATTAAGAAAATTTATCTCAATCTAGAAATTTCAAAACCATACATCGGTTATTAGCATATCATTGAGCTTTTTTTATATGAGTTTAAATTATTTTCACTTTTTCTACTGTTTCCTAAATAATTTTTGGGCCAATGAGTTTTCATTCACCAACATCATCACAACAAGTAGGTTTACCAAATCTCTTTCCATATTATGCTTCATATAGTTCTATATAAATACCTGAATGGAATCTATTGTTATAAGATAATTCTCCAAGATGTAAATAATGATCCTACATAACTTGAAAGTAAATTGATAAAGATATCAATGTTTAGTCTAATGTGTAAATATTCCTTTATAATTTTTCATATGTTTGAGCGTGGTAAAAAATCGCAAATAAATATCAGTATCAGGGATTTTTTATGACTTTTCCCGAATCTTGATGTAAAATGGGGATCCCGGTCAGAAGAAATAGATAGGGGTACACCATAATGTCATAAAAAATCATTAATGTATTGTCATAATAGATTTTTTAGAGGTATATCATCACTTATAGAAATAAAATTTGTTGGTTTAGTAAGATGATCAATAATAACTCATAATGAATCATTTCTTCAAGGTTTCTATGGTATCCCAATGATGATGTTCATTGTAATATCACCCCATTTCCACAATGGTATAGGAAGAGGTTTCATTACTCCTATATGATGTTTTCTACTAGCCTCCACCGATTGAAAAACCTAACATCTCAACACATAATCAATAATCTCCCTCTTCATGTTGCCCCACAAAAAATTTCCTCCAAATATCTCTACATCTTAGTCCAACAAAAATTTATAGAGAAATTGGAGCTATAAGAACCATCCAATAATTATGTTTTTATCTCATGTATATAAGGAATTTAAAGTCCCTTCCCAAATATCAAAATTATTTCACCAAATACAATCTCAATACATCTCCGATTATTCATAGATTTAATTTTCTTTTGAAACACTTCACCATCAGACTAAGATGTTTTTAATCATTCTAGTATATATGGATTGGAAAACATTTGAACAAGTTGTGATGTTTCACCATACATGATAATTAACATTTCCATCTTTAATATATTCATACATATAAGATATTTTTTAACACTCCTTCGGTTTAAAACTCCATGGTACTTTCTACTCAAATAATATGCCACATATTTTGTTTTAATGGGTGGTAGTAGTATTGTGAAATAATAATCCATGAGTAGCTCAAGCCATCTCTATTGTCTTTTTTTGAGTTATTTATGTAATAAAATATATTTCAAACTCATAAGATCAATAATTATTTCACATATTTCAATGTAGAGATACTTTCTACATGATTTTAGAGAAAATACTATTACAGTTAACTCAAGATCATGAGTTGGGTAGTTCGGTTCATGAACATTCAATTTCCTCGATTAATAACCAATAACCCTATCATTCGGCGTAAGGACACATCCATGTCCTTTCTTGATGCATCACTATAAATATAAAACCCATCATTTCTAGATTGTAATTTTTTGATAGGATAATTGGATAATATTATATTGAATTCTTCAAAATATTATTCACACAATTTTGTCCAAAAAGTGTAACCACTTTACATGTTGGTTAGGCTGATGGGTTTTCCAATAATACAAAATTCTAGAAGAAACATCGATAGTAACCTACTAAACCACTAAAATTGTGTACCTCATTTATACTAGTTGTTGATGACCATTCATGGTTTGCCTTTTTCTTTTCATGGTCAATAGATATCCTGTCCATCATAACAATATGGACAATAAAATTAATTTCCTGAAGCTAGAATTAACACTTTCTAAACATCCCATATATCCCATTTCATCTATGATTCATTAGAATAATCTGCAAGTGGTTCTCATAATCATTACACCTGTAATAATAAACAAATATATAATCAATAAATACTACGAAAAAACATCAGGATAGTCATTAGACTCTATATTCATTATATCAATGAAATTAGACAGTGAATTAGTCAATCCAAATCGAATTACTAAAAATGATTAATGACCATACCTCACTAGAAAAAATATCTTCATAATGTCTTCCTTCATTACACATAATTGATGATATCCAGAAATAAATCCAATCAGCAAAAAATAATAATCTCCACGAAGTTGATCAATCAAATCACTGATGTGAGTAAGAGGATACTTGTTCTATATTGTAATATATTTTTGTCTCTATATTTTTTGAACATCCTCATTGATTAATATTCGATGTTAATAAAAATAAATAGGGAACCCTATAAGGCCCCGGCCTTAAACCTTACTTAATATTGAATTAAATGAGTAATTCACATTGAGGATCTTTTCAGGTTTATATTTTTAGAGAATTAGGACATAACTATTACATCTCAACAGATTACAAAGTAGTCTCTTCTACTAAATTTCCATAAAATAAAAATTCATAAAAAGAAACATGTATAGTTTCATGTTTTAGGTAGCATGACTTTCCCTTGATCCCATCCTTGACCCTATTCCACGCTATGTCCTGTGAAAAACATTTCAAAAACTTGGGATGAGCATAAGAAGCTAAGTAAAGGATACATAAAGAATGAAAACTGTTAGATTTTCAAAACAACAAGTAAACCATGAATAATTTATCAATGTAATACTTTTCACCTTCATGAAGTAGTAAAAACTTTTCACTGAAAAAAAGTATCATTACTTACCTTTTTGTAACCAAAGGATTACCATAAATCCCATATAAAGAACACATAACATATATAAAGGTAACTTGGGACATAAACATACATAAGTAGAATAACCATACGGTCGACTTCCACACATATCACTTAATGGAATAGCCATACGGCCAATTTCCATACATACTTAATGGAATAGCCATACGGAGGACTTCCATACCCAATGCATTGGAGGTTATAACGTAACCACCCGTCCTGGTATTCACGGCACCACCCGTCATATGGTTTATAACGTAACCACCCGTTAAAATGTCCAAGTACCAATATAAAATCCTAAAATATAAAACCAATATAAAGGAATGATAACATTTCCACATTTCAATCACAATATATCATAAATATATTGACATAATAGAATCCTTTATCAAAACCATTTTCAATACCAAAATACATAAAAGAGTATATGGTATTTATTTTATTTTAAAAACATTACGGCTTGTTGAGGAAGCCAAAGACCAAATAAAACTCGCGGCGGCGGAAAAAGTCGTTGTCACCGCATACGTTAAAAAAACATTCCTTTTTGTCGTTTAGTAAAATGCTTCATAGAAAAATATTTCTTTTGTATAAAAGTAAAAGTCAAAGGAGTTTATACACCGTATAAAATAATGTTGTGTATAAAACGAAATATGCCTCAATGAATGGAGATTGAGACGTTGTCCCTTACCTCGGGTCCGACTTGACTCGATCATTCTTTAACGTCCTGAATAATAAACTTGAGTTAATTTATACATGATTAAGAACCTATTTAAAGTTCATTATTCCTTTTATATCTCTTATTTCCATGTTATAAACATTATGTAACCATTTAAGTTAATAATGTTTGTTTTGTCAATATTTGGTTCTTAAGTCGAAAGTGGACTTCTTACAATTACATGTTGTTCGTGTGGTCAAAGGTTCTTTATATCCAGAATGATATTCCTGATTTGGATATCATATATATTATATATATCCAGAATATACATGTATTTATAATATTACATAATCATTTAAAGGTAATAAATGAAATGCACCGTTCATGGAGACGGTAAGCCGTACGTACGCATGAACGCTACTTTCATTTCTTTGTCATATTAATGGAATTAAAACTAAATGAGAGGTATGTATATTTTAATTCCAGAATTATATTCATCATTTATATATATCATTAATTATATATATCCATTAAATACATGTACTTTTAATAGTACATTACATTTGGGGATAAGAAATGAAATGCACCGTTCATGGAGACGGTAAGCCGTACGTACGCATGAACGCTACTTTCATTTCTATCTCATACTTTAATGGAAAGAAATAATAATGATATAGAGGTATATTATAATTCCAGTATAACATCATATATAATAAATTTAAATCCATCCTTTACACGTCCCACATATGGCATTAACGAATCACATCACTTTGAGGGGGCGGTAGTCCGCACTTCCTTAAATGAAGATATCGTGTTTACCCATAATGGAAACCATAAAGGTAATCCCAAAATGAAAAAAACAGAATCTTAATGAAAACATAAAAATATAATATATAAAATATAAAAATAGTGACATCATAATGGCCATCTTTGAAGGTGTTAAATGAGTATTGAACAATCATCGTTTCGGGAGGCAGAATTTCGCCATCCACGGAAACCGTATGTTCTTTAACCATTTGATGTAGTTGTGTGAGAGTGTAGCTCGAATAAATCTTATAACAACATCCTAGTATATTTAAGATACTGGTGTTGTTACAAAAGAAGTAAATAAAAATAGTTTAGAGGGTTGGAGAAGCAAAATAAAACAAATGAACAAGAGAGAATGAATTACCTTTAAAAGTGTAACACCTTTTTGATTTGAGCCTAAAGGCTTCCTTTGAAAGGATTATGCCCAATGGGAATCCTCTAGGATGGGGAGAGGGATGTGGAGAGAGTAAATGGGCAGGGTTTGGCCGAGACAAAGGCTTGAATAGTGTGTGAAATGAGGTAGGGTTGGGGGCCTTTTATAAGAGGAGAGGAGGGGCACTTTTGGAAAGTAAAGGAATATTACTTTATTTGAAAATGTGTTTCGGTTTTAAAAGGTCCCACGTTGATATAATTCGTGGATAAGGTGATAAGGTTTCTAAATACACTCATCCAATTGGTTTTGAACATGTGTAGTTCATATATTTTACATTATCTTTCCATTTTATTTAAATTGTCAAATAATGATGTCATCGCTGCATCATTATTATGTCATAAATAATTTAATTTATTTAATGTCTAAAAATTATGAAAAATATACTATGATGTAGGAAATCTTTTTATCTTTCCAATGAATATTTATAATCAAAAATATATTCTTTATAACCCCATGTAAAAATTGTTTTCGTAAAACATCTCTTGTTTGTGTCATTTTTTACTTTAACATTTAATGAAAAGTTATTTATGTCATTTCCTAACCAAAGTGTCTCCATGGGGTCCCCAAGTTGACACATGGCTTGTCTTGGTCGGCCATGACACAAAAAATGAGGTTAGGACATGTTTCAAGCTCATCTTATTTTATAAAAGCATTATTTTTACCTTAAACTACACTAATTACCACTAATCGCGATTAAAAACTTAATAAGTTACTATTCACCAAAAAATTATTTTTATCCCATTGAAGCACATTCTACTTCTTAATGACAACCATGTATATTGGATTTTTGAAATTCAAAACACAATGATGGCAAAATTTCATTTAAACGGAAAAATCAATTTTTATAAGTACCACTTAGTTGTTTCACTATTCATCAAAAATTGATGTTTTTCAGAAAATTACCAAAAATTTACCCTAAGCTATATTTGATATTACAAATTCAAAAATGAAGTCTATTTTACAAAATTCAAAACATATAAGTCACATTAATTAATTTAATAATTAATTCCCGATGTCAGAGCAAATAGCGTGTTTTTATGAAACAGTAAGTATCAAAAGATTGACACTAGTTTAAGTCCGATTTCAAAGTGAAATTAATTCCAACGACCACTATTGGATTTAATGGTAAAAATGTTTTATAATTTCACTTTAAAACCAATTCAAAAGATAATATATTCATATAAATAAATTAGATTAAAAAGAGGGTTTGAATTAAAATACAACATTTTACACTATTCATAAAAAAATGAACATTATCAGAAAGGTACCAAAAATTTACACAAAGTAAATTTTGATTTCCCGATTCTAAAGAAGAGTTTTATTTGGTCTAAAAGAATGTATAAGAGTGATAAAAACTATATTTAATGACTGTTCTCCATCAAAAGGTGATAAGTGGACCTTTCGTGAAAGTTAGGGTATAAATGCCTAAAATTGAACTCTTTCCGTATATTAAGCCTTTATCTTTTATTGGGTAAATGTAAAAACATTTAACAACATATATAATCATATTTTAGTTATTTCTATCCATTCCCGCCAGTACAATGGCTACTCGTTAACTAACATTTAAAATAATTTTATTTTATTACTTGTGTGCAACGTAAGTTTTCAAAGAAATGTATCGTTGCGTACCGAGTACGCTATCGAACATAGAAACCCCTTTTAATTAATATTTAATTCATAAATATTAATTAATATGAAAATTCTTTATTCTTTATTTACCTAGGATGTTACATCCTTCCCCCCTTTTGGGAATTGCATCCTCGCAATTTTATTCACTTATCAAAATAAGTGGGGGAATTTATCCCTCATCGCATTTTCAGATTACCATGTTGCCTCTTCAATCACATGGTTTTTCCACAAAACCTTTACCTGATGAATCACCTTATTACGTAACACCTGCTCCCTGTGGTCAAGAATCTGGACTGGTTGTTCTTCATAAGATAGGTTCTCTTCCAGCTGAACTACCTCTGGACTCAAAACATGAGATGGATCTGGCATATACTTTCTCAACATTGAAACATGAAAAACATTGTGTACCTGAGATAAACTCGGAGGTAAAGCCACTTGGTAAGCAACGGATCCAACTTTCTCCAGAATTTCATATGGTCCAATAAACCTTGGACTCAGCTTTCCTTTCTTACCGAATCTCATCACATTTTTCCAAGGAGAAACCTTGAGAAAAACATAATCACCTACCTCGAATGATAGATCCTTCCTCTGGTTATCCGCATAAATCTTCTGCCTGCTCAGAGCTGTTCTCATGTGCTTCTGAATCAACTGAACTTTTTCAACCATCTCTTCTACCAATTCTGGTCCCATCAACTTCCTTTCACCCACTTCATCCCAGAAAGCTGGAGTTCGACACCACTTCCCATATAATGCCTGAAATGGTGCCATCTGTATACTGGAATGAAAACTGTTATTATATGAAAACTCAACCAAAGAAAGATGTTGGCCCCAACTTCCCTGATAATCCATTGAACAAGCTCGTAGAATATCCTCCAATGTCTGAATTGTTCGTTCTGACTGCCCATCTAATTGAGGATGAAAATGTGTACTAAAATTTAATTCTGTACCCAACGACTTCTGAAGGCCTTTCCAAAAGTTAGATGTGAACCTGGGATCACGATCAGATACAATAGACAGAGGAACTCCATGTAACCTGACTATATTTTTAAGATACAAATGATAAAGTTGATCAAGAGAGATAGTATCTCATATAGAAAGGAAATGAGCATATTTGGTCAAGCGATCAACAATAACCCAGATTGCATTATTACCTTGAGATGTACTCAGTAATCCCACAACAATGTCCATGGATATGTTTTCCCATTTCCACTCTGGCACTGGTAAAGGCTGAAGCATCCCTTTCGGTAACTGCCGCTCTGCTTTAACCTGTTGACATGTCAAACACTTCACAGTAAAATCAGCAATGTCTCTTTTCATTCCATCCCACCAGTAATACTCTTGCAGATCTCTATACATCTTAGTACTGCCAGGATGAACTGAAAACAGGGAACTATGATCCTCACATAACAACTCATTCTTAAACTGTGAATCACAAGGCACACATAACCTCTTCCCAAACCTCAAAACACAAACACAAACTTATCCAAGAACTCATGGAAAATTTTATTCATAAGGTCCATGAATACAGCAGGTGCATTGGTTAACCCAAAAGTCATAACTACAAATTCATAATGGCCATATCTAGTACAGAACGCAGTCTTCGGAACATCTGCTTCTTTTACTTTCAATTGATGGTACCCCGACCTCAAGTCAATCTTCGAAAAATACTGAGCTCCCTAGAGCTGATACCACTTCATTCAATGGCCCAACATCTGCTAAAGTTGATGCAAAGGATTTCACCACCCCTTTCTGATTGTAGTCTGGCTGTATTCCCCCAGTAGAGTTCTTCGTTGGACACTCGTTTGCATAATGACCCATTTCATTACACTTAAACATCTTACCATTGGCGTTTCATTTCTTTCTTGATCATATTCCTTATAGTTACGAGCAATATGGCCAGACTTACCACACCGAAAGCACTTACCATACATGGATAAACATTCTCCAGGATGCATTTTACCACACTTCTCACAGGATGGATATTTGGTTTTCTTACCTCCTTGCTTCTTTGATGAATTCTTCCCCTTTTCCTGCCAACTAGACATCTTATTATGTTGTTTGTCATAGAACACCTGATCATCGGAAAACTCCATTTCCACCTTCTCCGCACATCGAACAAGTTTTTCATAACTTTTAAACTCACGAGAAGCTAATTCCCTTCGATATTTTGGCTTTAATCCTGAGTAAAAACGATTTATTTTAATATCAAGATCTCGTATGATGTTTGGAGCATACCTTTCCAATCGAGTGAACTTTTCTTCATAAGCAGCCACTGAATCATCCTCCTGCCTCAATTCTAGGAACTGTTTTTCCATCCTAAGACGAACCACCTTAGGAAAATATTTCTCAAGAAACATACCTTTGAATTCGTCCCAGTGAAGATCCTCAATCTCATCACTATCCCTTAT
The DNA here is from genome assembly GCA_963277665.1 of Viscum album. Taxonomy (NCBI): domain Eukaryota; kingdom Viridiplantae; phylum Streptophyta; class Magnoliopsida; order Santalales; family Viscaceae; genus Viscum; species Viscum album. Next base: position 1,526,562,884 of record OY728145.1, read on the forward strand.
ATTTTTCACCATCGACCACCACTGATCAGCTTCACCTTCAAAACGGTAAACATCAAGACTAACCTTTTGATGTTCTGAACACCCCATGACATCAAAAATCTTCTCCAGTGCTTTAATCCACCCTTCAGCTTGCACGGGGTCAGATGATCCTCTGAATAATGGGGGATGTTGCCTCATGAAATGTTCCACCACTAACATGTTCCTCTGTGGTTGATCTGGCCGATCTCGTGCATGGATACCACCACCATTTATATCCTGAGTCAACTGTGCCATCACTGCAACAAACTATTCAGTTCCAATTCCGACCATCTCAGGTTGCTGATTTGGAAGGTTATCTTCCTCCTGATGTCGTCCCAACATAGCTGCTTTGTTTCCTCTGTGGAAGACCGTTCTGAACACAGAAATATCCTAGGCGAAGCAACATGGTAATCCGTAAATGCTATATCATTTCAATCATATTATAATTTAACACTTTTCTAACTCCTAAAGTTGTCTAAACCGACCTCGGATACCAACTATAAGGCCCCTGCCTTAAACCTTAATTAATATTGAATTAAATGAGTAATTCACATTGAGGATCTTTTCAAGTTTAGAGTTTTAGAGAATTAGGACATAACTATTACATATCAACAGATTACAAAGTAGTCTCTTCTACAAAATTTCCATAAAATAAAAATTCTTAAAAAGAAACATGTCTAGTTTCATGTTTTAGGTAGCATGACTTTCCCTTGATCCCATCCTTGACCCTATTCCATGCTATGTCCTGTGAAAAACATTTCAAAAACTTGGGATGAGCATAAGAAGCTCAGTAAGGGATACACAAAGAATGAAAACTGTTAGATTTTCAAAACAACAAGTAAACCATGAATACTTTATCAATGTAATACTTTTCACCTTCATGAAGTAGTAAAAACTTTTCACTGAAAAAAAAGTATCCTTACTTACCTTTTTGTAACCAAAGGATTACCATAAAACCCATATAAAGAACACATAACATATATAAAGGTAACTTGGGACATAAACATACTTAAGTGGAATAACCATACGGTCGACTTCCACACATATCACTTAATGGAATAGCCATATGGCCAATTTCCATACATACTTAATGGAATAGCCATACGGCCGACTTCCATACCCAATGCATTGGAGGTTATAACGTAACCACCCATCCTGGTATCCACGGCACCACCCGTCATATGGTTTATAACGTAACCACCCGTTAAAATGTCCAAGTACCAATATAAAATCCTAAAATATAAAACCAATATAAAGGAATGATAACATTTCCACATTTCAATCACAATATATCATAAATATATTGACATAATAGAATACTTTATCAAAACCATTTTCAATACAAAAATACATAAAAGAGTATATGGTATTTATTTTATTTTAAAAACATTACGGCTTGTTGAGGAAGCCAAAGACCAAATAATACTCACGGCGGCGGAAAAAGTCGTTGTCACCGCGTACGTTAAAAAAAAATACCTTTTTGTCATTTAGTAAAATGCTTCGTAGAAAAAGATTCCTTTTGTATAAAAGTAAAAGTCAAAGGAGTTTATACACCGTATAAAAGAAATTTGTGTATAAAATGAAATATGCCTCAATGAATGGATATTGAGACGAAGTCCCTTACCTCGGGTCCGACTTGACTCGATCGTTCTTTAACGTCCTGAATAATAAACATGAGTTAATTTATACTTGATTAAGAACCTTTTTAATGTTAATTCTTCCTTTTATATCTCTTATTGCCATGTTATAAACATTATGTAACCATTTAATTTAATAATGTTTGTTTTGTCAATATTTGGATCTTAAGTCGAAAGTGGACTTCTTATAATTACATGTTGTTCGTGTGGTCAAAGGTTCTTTATATCCAGAATGACATTCCTGATTTGGATATCATATATATAATATATATCTAGAATATAAATGTATTTATAATATTACATAATCATTTAGAGGTAAGAAATGAAATGCACCGTTCATGGAGACGGTAAGCCGTACGTACGCATGAACGCTACTTTCATTTCTTTGTTATATTAATGGAATTAAAACTAAATGAGAGGTATGTATATTTTTATTCCAGAATTATATTCATAATTTAGATATATCATTAATTATATATATCCATTATATACATGTACTTTTAATAGTACATTACATTTGGGGATAAGAAATGAAATGCACCGTTCATGGAGACGGTAAGCCGTACGTACGCATGAACGCTACTTTCATTTCTATCTCATACATTAATGGAAAGAAATAATAATGATATAGAGGTATATTATAATTCCTGTATAACATCATATATAATAACTTTAAATCCATCCTTTACACGTCCCACATATGGCATTAACGAATCCCATCACATTGAGGGGGCGATAGTCCGCATTTCCTTAAATGAAGATACTGTGTTTACCCATAACGGAAACCATAAAGGTAAGCCCAAAATGAAAAAAACAGAAGTTTAATGAAAACATAAACATATTATATATAATATATAAAAATAGTGACATCATAATGGCCACCTTTGAAGGTGTTAAATGATTATTGAACAATCATCGTTTCGGGAGGCAGAATTTCGCCATCCACAGAAACCGTATGTTCTTTAACCATTTGATGTAGTTGTGTGAGAGTGTATCTCAAATAAATCTTATAACAACATCCTAGTATATTGAATATACTGGTGTTGTTACAAAAGTAGTAAATAAAAAGAGTTTAGAGGGTTGGAGAAGCAAAATAAAACAAATGAACAAGAGAGAATGAAATACCTTTAAAAGTGTAACTCCTTTTTGATTTGAGCCTAAAGGCTTCCTTTGAAATGTTTATTCCCAAAGGGAATCCTCTTGGATGAGGAGAGGGATGTGGATAGAGTAAATGGGCAGGGTTTTTCCGAGCCAAAGGCTTGAGAAGTGTGTGAAATGAGGTAGGGGTGGGGGCCTTTTATAAGAGGAGAGGAGGGGCACTTTTGGAATGTAAAGGAATATTACTTTATTTGAAAATGTGTTTCGGTTTTAAAAGGTCCCACATTGATATAATTCTTGGATAAGGTGATAAGGGTTCGAAATACACTCATCCAATTGGTTTTTGACATGTGTAGTTCATAGATTTTACAATATCTTTCCATTTTATTTAAATCGTCAAATAATGATGTCATCGCTGCATCCTTATTATGTCATAAATAATTTAATTTATTTAATGTCTAAAAATTATAAAAAAAATACTATGATGTAGGAAATCTTTTTATCTTTCCAATGACTATTTATAATAAAAACTATGATCTTTATAACCCCATGTAAATATTGTTTTTGTAAAACATCTCTTGTTTGTGTCATTTTTACTTTAACATTTAATAAAAAGTTATTTATGTCATTTCCCAACCAAAGTGTCTCCATGGGGTCCCCAAGTTGACCAATGGCTTTTTTGGGTCGGACATGACACAAACAATGAGGGTAGGACATGTTTCAAGCTCATCTTATTTTATTAAAGCATTATTTTTACCTTAAACTACACTAATTACCACTAATCGCGATTAAAAACTTAATAAGTTACTATTCACCAAAAATTATTTTTAACCCATTGAACCACATTTTACTTCTTAATGACAACCATGTATGTCGGATTTTTGAAATTCAAAACACAATGATGGAAAAATTTCATTTAAACGGAAAAATCAGTTTTTATAAGTACCACTTAGTGGTTTCACTATTCATCAAAAATTGAAGTTTTTCAGAAAATTACCAAAAATTCTCCGTAAGCTATATTTGATATTAAAAATTCAAAAATGAAGTCTATTTTACAAAATTCAAAACATATAATTCACATTAATTAATTTAATTGTTAATTCCCGCTGTCAGAGAAAATAGCGTGTTTTTATGAAACAATAAGTATCAAAAGATTGACACTAGTTTAAGTCTGATTTCAAAGTGAAATTATTTCCAACGACCACTATTGGATTTAATGGTAAAAATATTTTCTAATTTCACTTTAAAACCAATTCAAAAGATAATCTAATCATATAAATAAATTAGATTAAAAAGAGGGTTTGAATTAAAATACAACATTTTACACTATTCATAAAAAATGAAATTTATCAGAAAGGTACCAAAAATTTACACAAAGTAAATTTTGATGTCCCGATTCTAAAGAAGAGTTTTATTTGATCCAAAAGAATGTATAAGAGTGATCAAAACTATATTTAATGACGGTTCTCCGTCAAAAGGTGATAAGTGGACCTTTCGTGAAAATTAGGGTATAAATGCCTAAAATTGAACTCTTTCCGTATTTTAAGCCTTTATCTTTTATTGGGTAAATGTAAAAACATTTAAAAACATATATAATCATATTTTAGTTATTTTTATCCATTCCCGCCAGTACAACGGATACTCGTTAACTAACATTTAAAATAATATTATTTTATTACTTGTGTGCAACGTAAGTTTTCAAAGAAACTCATCGTTGCGTACCGAGTACACTATATAACGTAGAAACCCCATTTAATTAATATTTAATTCATAAATATTAATTAATATGAAAATTATTTATTCTTTATTTACCTAGGATGTTACAAACCCCATGGAGAAAAACATGGACAAATAAATCCATTATTTCTCAACTCCAGTAGTTGATTCTTAATCTGTAATAATTATAAAGTGACCATTCTATATAGAGACTTTATTGTTGGTTTTCAATTTGAGATTAAATAAACAAAAAACCTAACCTACCACTCTAAAGGATTTCCTGGTAAATCATCTAGAAATACATCAATGTATTCTTGTAAAATACATACATCAAGAATTAAAATATATTTTTTATTACCAATGGATGATGTTTTCTCTTCCACCCCAATAATTTCATTCATAATAGCTACATGGGTGGATCTAGATAAGAATCAATTGATAAGTTCCTTCTATAAGATAATATATTATACACCTTCATCAAAAATCGCAACTTTTATCTTAATAAAAAAAGTTTTTACATCATGTTTTAATATCCAATCCATACAAAAGTTTATATAAAATTTGACCATAGTTATGGTGATAATGTCATCATATAAATTAAATTTATATTCAATGATACTTACCTTAGTTATTTTTTCTAACAACTATCTTGTTAAATTAAATTGTAAATATCTAATTTTTAAAGATAACTGAAAAGACAATAATGAATGTGAGGATCCAAAATAATATAATTCTTTTTTTAAAATTGGATGATATGATTATAGTTCCTTCAACCATATCATATTTAGTTTCTCCCTTAATTTTTGTGATCACCTAATCCTAGGTGGCTCCCATGTCCTTTTCTGGGGAAATATTCCTTAATATTTAGAAAAATAATTTTCCTAAAATCCTATTTTTATAAAATTTTGGAATTCAAAAATGAAATCTTCATTCATCAACTTTAAATTAGGATCTTGTTGTCCTTTTTCTCCCAATATGTAACAAACTACGATTTTCTTTTAGAAATTAGTAGGGTGTTTCTTCCCATAATTACTGCATATTGGAATTTCATATTTTACTTTAATCCCCATATTTACATTAGTTGAGTTTTTTGAAGCTCTTTTTTTCTCTTCCATTCCTTAAAATTCATAAGTTTTAGATAATTCCTTTTCAATATTGATAGCATATAAGACTATATCTTCCTACAATGACAAATATGTTGATACCTGTTCCCATTGGAGATATGTTTTCGACCCATAAAATAATTTCTCAATATAACTTCACGGGTTATATATGTAGTCTATAGCATGATTTTCTAGCCTTGTGATGTTAGCTTCATACTTTTCAACATTATAATTCTCCTTCTACATCAGACTCATAAATTTCCACTCTGAATCTACACACTGATCTTCAGGAAATTATTTTTTTATAAAATATTATTTAAACACCGTCCATTCCATATTTTATAATTCATCATTATCCTTTATATTTTGAATTAATTACCACCATTGATCTAAAACTCATGAGAGATGATCAACTTTCAGGAAAACCTTTTCTCTTTTATTACACCCAAAAGTATGAAATATTTTACCTTTGGAACTTATCCGTTGCGCATCTACTGATGAATTTGTAGTCCTATTTAATGTTTGTGGTTGTTTTATCCTGAAAAGTATAACATTTATAATTTGGGTTATGGATTAGGGAGCTCCATATGAGTAAGGTTATTTTGTATAACATGAGACAACATTCCCAGTATAGTTACGTCCTATTCAGCTCCAGTTGTTTCACCAACACCTCTATCATTATCATACACAAGTGTAAATCCATACATGGATTGCGTGTATCGATAAGGTTTTTTATATCCAATAGGTTCCATTTCTCAACAATGGAAAATGATATATTGTGTTATGAATCATAATTTAAAATTATAAACACGTAAAATAATTAATATAAATTTTAATTTTGTGCATATCTAAACTCATAATAATAAAAATGGTTTCTTTGGGTACATAATTACTTTTAAATCCTTCATAATGGTTTGTAAATAAAATATGAATGATCCAATGAAAATCCATCAAGATTGTCCATATAGGTTCATAGTAAGGCACATTTTCGTGTACCAGGTTACCCGGTGTCAAGCCTGAAACACCTTTACATGGTTTTTTACTCCTTGGTACATTTGTTCCGGAACCATTTCCACATGTATTATCTAGACATGGATGTATTTCATATAATTCCTCGATAACATCTATGTTTACAAAAAATTCAAGGATTTTTTTCTATACTTATCCTCAAAGTCTATTATAGGGTAATTTTCCATAATCATCATTTTTATAAATATTTTTTCAATTATTTATACTAAACTACCATTGATACAAACTGTAATGCCCAGTACCTAGTTTCCCCGAGATATTGAATTATAGTATTACCCTGTAATGATAATAAAAATTAAATCTCAAAGGAACAATAAATTTATTTTCCTCCAAAAAACTAGATACATGCATACAATGTACATTACATCTTGAAATGAAAAACAACATAGTGACTAATTTGAACAAACCCATATCCCATAGACAATCCCTACATGCCAATCATAATATAATTCTTTCATACTTGAAAAAAGAAAAACATATGAAATGGGTGAGCTCATATTCTCAATAAGGGTAAAAAGTAAAGAGTGAGCTATCATTAATAAAAATACACTTTTATGTTAATGTATAAAACTAAAACACAAGCCATTTAAATATAATATTGATAATAATATAGAAATAATTAATAAAATAATTACATATATAATTTCACATGGAGATTTTATTTGTTGAATAATCACATGTATAATCATTAAATGTTCTCATATTTAGGTAATTCATAATTTTGGACATCATAGTCACATTGTCAGGGCCTCATGCCAAGACCATACATATGCGGGTAAGACTTTTGTAAAAACCCAAAATAGTTTGTCTCATAAAAACTACTAATGCATCGAGGGGACTTCATTAACTAGTTGCCAACATGTACAGATTTCAATAAGTAGTCTTTAACACATCACTTACTACATTCAATTAATTCCTCATATGAAAAGTTTGAAACATAATCAAAATAAACATTCATATTAAAACTACCATTTGAAATGTTAATAATTTAACCATAAAATGTGAATGGTATCAAAAAAAGAGAATCCAAATTCAAACATTTGATATACCATTCAATAAAATATGGAAGGTTCTATAATTATAAATAAACATAAATTAATTATAAAATCCATCAAAATATGATTACGTACATGAAAAAAGTCTAATTAAATCATTAAAACAATATGAGAGAGATATCCTATAATTTAAATTTGTATCATTTAAAATAAATGAAAATACAAAATAAAATAATTAATTTAAAAAAAAATAATAATCTTATAATAGAAGATTCAAAATTTTAAGACATCATAATGGTGTAAAATATCCACATGCGTTGTATAAGTTAAAAACATTATTTCCTTAATTTTTTGAAAATGTATTAAAGTACTTCATTTGGAAAACGAATGAAATATTCCTTTCAAAAAATTTTATAAAAAATAAAAAATTTGTAAAAAATTCTTCAAACAATTTGAAATAACATTTTATGATACATTTTACGAAACATGTACATTGATTATAATGATGTCCAGAAGATACATAAAAACAACCTCAAATCATAATGAGATTGTGAAATTATACTTTACCTTATACTTTCCTTTAGTACATGGTGTGAAAGACTTCTATATATTGGTTTAAACATGTTATTAAATTATACTTACACCCTATACCAATTTATGATATCATATATGATCCTCCTATATCATTTTGTTAATAATATTTTAGTTTTCCATTGTTTCGGGTGTTAGCTGCTTCATTTTATTATGCATGTTTTGTTGTATATGACATGTTTGTTATTAATAGGATGTTTATTATTCATATATACAATGTTGATAAGTTCATAATTATTAATTTTACTCATCATATAAATTTTATCATCATTCCTAAATGGTTATCATGGAGATTGAATCCCACCTCTTCGTGGAGACAGTAGAATGTACGTACACACGAGTGAAGATTTCATTTCATTAATAGTTAAATAGAATAGAATTGGATTGAATATTAATTATGAAGAATCAATGTAATGTTAAATTCATTATATATATCCATTATACTCATCATTATACACATCCAAATAATGTAGTGTTGTATAACAAATTACACAATGACATGGAGACGGTAAGCTGTTCAAACACATGCATGGTGAAATTATTATTAATTTGATGGATAAATGGAGGAATATGGATTATATATAATTTTAATAATATATTAGAATATATATGATACTGTATTTATTACATTGATAAGTAAACAATACAGGATGATTATATAGAAGAAATAAAGATCTTTGAAGGAGTTGATAAAATAATTACCTCTTTTTCATGTATCTTCATTTGATTTGAACAAAAGGACTATATAGTATGAAATTATGCCCAAATTATGGCCAATAAGAACATTTATAGAATTTGGGTGCTAAATTGGGTAGGATTTTTTATTGTCGAAGTGATTTAGAGTTTTGAATAAAATAAAAGGATAGGTGCACTTTTATTTTAGAGGGGAGGGGGAATTTTGGAAACATCAAAACTATTAATTTATTATAAATGAGTTTTCAGTTTCAAATATATCCAATGTGAGTTATTTCTAGGATATGATTATTATTGGTAGAAATAATCACAAAAAGAAAATTTATACATGTTTTGGTCCCAAAAGGAACCTTATACATTGGGTTTAATCCTATGATAAACTGTTTAACTCTTTCTATGTCTACTAGTCTCCTTATACAATGGGGCTAATAAAGTTACAATATAATCCCAAACAAACTACAGTTGGATAATTTATGAAATTTTTAACACTATAAAATTTAGTGTTCTAAATATTATATTTTTATGTAATTTATATCATTTAATAAAATAATAATTATTTGAAAGTATTATTTATGTCAAATACGATATAATTCAATATAATCAACCTCATACAGTACACTAGATACCTGATGGAAAATAACTGGCTATTATGTTGGAGATGTCTTGTAGAATCCATATCAAGTTACTCCATTGTCTACCCAATAGAGGAAACTAGGTATTTGTTGGAGAAAAATATACTATTCTATGAGTATATTTCATATGTTCAAATATAAATTTATATATATTTTAATCGGTTTCATTATCCATAAAAAATTATTGAAGGTTCCATATACTGACGCCCATATAAGTGTTTCTATTTATTATTGGAATATAACATACCTTACCAAATATTATTTGTGGTCCAATAAACCTCAATGTGTTATCTTCCCAATATTCTCCCAAAGAGACATTTTAAATTTCATAATATCTCCAATTCCCTCTCCCTTTCCCTAAAATATATAATATTAAATTATAAAAATCTATTGAATATATTTTTACTATTTTCTTAATGTGTTTTCTAAAGAGAATCTATCTCTTCTAATCACTTTTCTATAAGGGGGTCTTAGTCGTCAAAAGTGATGGATGAGTTCCTTGGATTCCAAAACTGTTCGAAAGGGTGAATGAAAAGAAAACAATTGTGTGTGATGAGCTTTTTATCACCCTCTTTATTAGAGAATTAATAATATTATCCTGTCAATCCTAGAGGTTGAGACATAGTGGATCATAGAGGGAGTTTTTAAAACCCTTCATCAATTATGTCTTCTCTCTCATCATTTTATTGCATTATATCATTCAATATCAAGAATAAAAAGGACAAAAGTTTGATATTTTATTTTAATAATTTAATATTATTTGATATTAACTATTTAATTAATATTAGATTTATTTAATATCACTTTATCTATTTTATCATGAAACCTCGTAATAATTTAATATTACTATTTACATCTAATTTACAAATTTAAATATAAATTCACCCACATTCAATTTGTAATCCAATAAAATTTTGAAATTAAATCCCCGTGAATAATATAAAATAAATTTCTTTGGTTTCATTTAAAACATTTTAAGGTATCATTGTTTTAATTATGAAATATGTCTGAACAAATTAATTTAAAATTAAAGAATTTGTTACCTTGTTTCCCTATGTTGCTGAATCCAACATTAAATCTAGTATAACAAAGATAAATATCATAATAACATATTTTAAAACCATTATAAAATTTGTAACCTTTTTATAACATCATTTATAATTATTCCATACCTTTATATTAGTTAACTATTGCCTTTTTTAGAATGGAAGTGTGGGTAATATTGACCATTTTAAACTAGTTCATAATAGAATTATTGTTAGTTATTTTCCCACGATGTTTGTAATTCCAGGATAATTAACATTACTATATTAGATGACTTGTAATGATTTTTTGAATTTTAATATCCATTTATGAGTACTTTAGCCAAGAAGATAATATCAAAAACATACATTTTTCTGTGATTTTTATGCTATGAAATGTGTTTTTTTATTAATGAGATAAATATTATCATATTTTTAATAAAACCAAGAATATAATTATTTACATACTTTTAGATTATAATTATTATTATTATTTTATAACCATCCATGATATAATTTCATTTAATTGCTTATTTAGGTGGCTAAACCGACCCAAATTTGAAGATAACATGCCTAATGGATGATTATGAGGTTAAGTTTTGGAATATCATTACACCAGTAGCATAATAATATAATTTATTGTTTATTATTTTGAAATATATTAATTAAAAATGAATTATTATAACATTCAATTAATATAGAAATATTAAATAATTTGAATTAATGTTCTTTCCAATTAGAATGATTGTTTGAAATGATTGAAATGAAAATAATAGTTTTTTGAACATATCATCAATAGATTACAAAATTTTTCAAGAAAAACCATCATTATATATTAAAAAAAAGATTTATCTATTAATCCCAATTATTTGATCATCCTTGTAAAGTATTAATGAGAATAAAATAAAAATCAATCGTCACATGGAGGCGGTAGTCCCCACATACAAAGGATTGATGATTCTATATTCCATAAAATAAGAGAAATCACTATTATGTTTCATTATTTTGGAATATATAATACGTTTTAAATATAGTTCATATTTATTAAATTCAATATTTGGACCATCAATGTCTTGTGACTAAGGAAAAAATCCGGATGATTAGTGGTGGTGGTAGTTCCCACACACACAAATTTCATTTTTTTATTTTCTTTGCAAAAAATAGATGGGTGGTTAAATATTTCATCATCATTAAAAGAAAATATAAATAGAATAATGATACCAATTTTTGGATTTTTATTTCTTAATTGAACTTATAAATAATAATTTTTTAAGGAAAATGGAAATGTTGAAGAAACAATATGAAATATAAGCCTCTGTACTTAGGTTATCTATTTTTCAAAGGGGGTTAAACCATTAATGTATAGTATTTTAAGAATCCCATAACTCAATTAATGTGAATATATGTTTGGATAAAAATTTTGGAAAAATATTTGGGTAATATTTATGGGCTTTTGGTGTGAGGGGATGCGATGAGCGGAGAAGCCGATTTATAATTAAAATAGAGTGGTCATTTTCAAAATACCAAAAAATAAACAATGTAAAGTTACCATAAAGAATAATGACTCTAAAATTGATAAATAATAGACATTAAAATAAATAATATTAAGAAAAAACTCACCCACCACATAAAAATTTATTTTTATCATGTCTGTCCATCCATAAATTAGGATACTCATTTTTACCCTTATAGTTTTCACCATAGTAACGCGTTTTTCCCTTAGAAATTTATCCTTTATGTAGATATATAATATATTAATTATAATATAATTTGAATATAAAAATTATAAATTATATATATATTTTTTTCAGTTTTTAAATGCGATAAAATTTAATTTTGAAATACTAAATGTTTATGGTTTTAAAAAGAATTATTTTAAAAAATATTATATAAATTTTAAAATATAAAATATGGGTTTTTAAATTTTAAAAACATTTATAAAATAGTAGTGTAACATAAAGAAGAATATCATTTTTTTCATTATTTAATAATTCATTCATATATACTAATAATGATATAAAATACATGGAATATTAAAAAATAGTATATTTCAATATTCACATAAAAGTCAATTTTTTATAATACTAACAAATTCATACTATGAAAATTTTGACATTATAAAACTAAAAAAAATATTTTATATCAAATTTAGATTATAAAATTTATAAATTTATATTTTAAATGAAAATAAATAATATGAAGAAACACTTATTTTATTAAAAAATTATGTTTTTAAACATTACGGGTTCTTAATATTATTTGTTACAAATTTATAAATTTAATGTGTAAATATGTTAGTGAATATATTATTATTTTTAAATTACCTTATTTAAACTATTATGATAAAATATAATATACATAAAAAATGAAATATTACTTTTAAAATGAATACAAATTATCAACTATAATTAAAAAATCTTTAATATTCATAAATTTAATTTCACATATCCATTGGTATTAAAATCTAAATTTAACTTTTATATAAACATCATATCATATTTTAGTAATAATGATAATAATATTAATTGAAAATCATTAAAATGAATATTAATATATATTTAAAATATTTTAATATTATATTTTTATTTCATTATTAGTTATATTATTTTCAATTTAACACATAATTATATGTGGCTTCAGAATAAAATTTTGACATATGATCAATGACCATATTTATAATGACCATATTTAGAATGACTATATTTTCACAAACAATATTAATAGTTGAAAAAATTCATCCCTATATATATACACTAAATCAACTGATTATTCCACTACCATCATAAGGAAAAATTATGTTTTCATTATATATATTTTTTATAGTTATTTCACCTTTCATTGTGATCTTACTCATTATAAGTTTATATGGATATTGTTGTTCCTCATAGTTAAAAATGATCCACGATATTTTATTTATCCTGAGGAATTTATTTTTCTTCTATCTATTATCCCATATTGATTTATGCAACTTTAATGGATGTATTTAATCAATATAAAGGGATATTAAATAGTTTTCAATACTTATTTATGTTATTTTGTTTCCTTTTATGACTTATTTATGAAAATATTTTCTTTTTTTTGGTCTATACATTATAGGGAAGATTTTCTAATCATGATTAAACACTTCTGAAATAATACATAAACAATCATTTAAATTATTAAAATTAATAACAATAATAATAAGATGAATAGATCCAATAACATAGGGTCCCATATTCTCTCCCTTGAATAAATAATTTCAACGAATGTTTAATTGTCACATACCACATGTAGTTGGTATATGAATCTAAATTATTGAAATGAATTGTGGTATAATAAATAGATAGATATAAACCTTACAAACATGAAATACATACCTCTTTCCTCAGAATATGAATTTCCCTAATATTGAGTATCTCTATAACCATTTGGGACATGAGTCTACCATTATATCGTTTTAAGAACCACATTATATATTTTATTTTTATATGGGATTTAATATTAAACATTCATTTATAAAATATCATAGATTAATTTGAAACATGTTTTTTATAAGCCAGTTAATCTTTCTTATATGTTGACAGTACAAATTAATAACTAAAATCACATTAAATTTATTTAAATTAAGGATAAAAATATTTCCACAAGGCACATTCCAACAATATTTAACATGGAATAGAATAATTACACCACTAGATGATTTCATTTTCTATCAAATAATTAGAGATTTAATTATATGTTCATCGAATAATTTTCAGATAAAATGTTGTTCAAATACATAAATTCTAATGAGACATCTAAAACTCCTGATTAGAGGGTAAATGTACCATAAATATTCAAATCCACATCACAATTGATGGGTTCATATGTATTTAATTTCACATATAATCTTATAGGTTGGTGATGTTCACCATCTTGGTTAGTCAATTGTGTAGAACTTTATCATGGATAATGACCATGTTCCCGCACATATGACATTTAATTATTATTTTTACCCTAGTAGGAAATCAATTTATTCTACTTATGCTAACTGGACTCCACATTTTTCCTCAATATTTTTTTTGCTTGATGACCCCCCTTAAATAAGTAAATTGTATTCCTGTCACCTTGAGGGAATTCCCTTTATACAAAATCAAACATTTTTCAATATAAGAAATTGAAAATTCTTTCCAGTACCAACTTAATTACTTGAAATTTAATGAGGCTCCATGTTTCTATTGTTTAGTTGGACTGGGAAATTGACTACATTTAATTTTTTAATAATATTTCATGATAGTTATTTTAGTATAATCACAAGGTGTATAAATCAAACTCTCATTCTAATGGATTGTGAATTGTGGTAAAATCTATATTTTCCCTCTCACTAGTGATTCCTTTCAGTTATATATGTTATTATAACTAAAATGGATGACCTCAGTGAAAAACAGAAACAATATAGGGGAATTATCATATTCATAAAAGAAAATATACCAAAAAAATTCGTTTTTCATTTTAAATTTCATGCTATAATATAATTATTTTTTAGGTCTATATAATCATGGGTAAAAATTTGGTTTTTTAAATATATATTGACATGATCCCTCAAAGTAACCATAAAATATGTCATTAAAATTATTTATTAAGAGAAAGTGATAAAGTATAGCATTTCCATAGTTATGACTATGAATGTGTGTACTTATGCCTATTATTTGTACACAAGGGAATTTTTGGGTTATGATTAAAAACACACATTTTATTGTTAAAACCCCTAGGAATGACTATACCAAATACTGCATCCCATTTCATGTTTCGAAAGAGGGACATATTTTTTAGGAAAACAAAAATGAAATTAATTTTAAATTTTTTTAGATGTTATACTATACATATAAATATTGTATGACAACTATATTTTTTATGGTATGCCTATTTAAGAATTTTATAGTTCGATTGAACCTGAATTGACCATATTCGAGTCCTGTTAGAGGTGTTTGTGAGACTTATTTTTGAAAAGGGGCCATGAGGATGTTACTTTTGTTGCTTAAAAAGTAATAGTATCTCCACCAGACAACAGGTAGAGTATTTCTAAATATATATAATTCTTTAGAACACATCGTACAACTATTGGTTCTATTAGTTTTAATTATGTTTGGCTGTATTTTAGAAACCACCAGCCAGTCAATAGAGGTCGTCGACTCTCTTATGGAAACTACATAGGACAATGAGGATAACGAGAACATATTTATTTTTAGAAAATGAATAATCCACTCGTATTTAATTATTAAATTAGGATCCATTCAACTAAAATAACATATTAACCATTTATTTTCATTTAATAGTGATCTTATCATCTCATAACTTCTTTTTCACCACGTAATGACAAATTGATCATGCATACCTCATTTAGTGTGTTTTCTTCGTTCCGGATAAATTAACTTCATTCTTCCATCATAAAAACCAATTAGATAATTTTTTTATTCCTTGGATATATGGATATTTTATTTGATCAAATAAGGGTTTTATTCATTATTTATTGAATATATATCTTAATAGAGGGAATTGGAATTTTTGCATCATTTAGGAAATGATTGTTGTCAATTGCGGGTCTTTTATGGTATATTTCAACTTGAAAATCAATTATAATGTGATTTATCCTTATCCTCGATCATATCAATATAAATCATGTAAATTTAAACATGGTTCGATTATTTTTTTAGTTATTTTAGACTCAGATGGTGACCCATGCTATTGATCATTATTGCACTTTAGGTAGGAAGCCCTTGACTCAAGAAGATGTTTGATATGGGTTCATGGAATAATTATTGGAAAATATGTATAACATTGATACCTATTTTTATTCATGATCATATTATTGCTAAAATTTGGTAGTTTTAGTTTTATGTTGTGGTTTGGATTCTTTCATGATTTAACGTGATGCTTGATCTTTTACTTGTATCCAGAATCATGTGTATGTGTAATTATATTTTCTTCTGTAGTATAGTATATATGTTGTGTCTACTAGTCTATCCCTAAGAGTGATCTATAATGTGATTGTTCAACATAAATTGTAGTATTCCATTAAGGGGATGTATCATCCAAGTATTTTGACAATCTCAATGAGTGCAATGTGTCAGCTAAATGGTCGACTTTCCTTGCAAAATTGTGAAAAAGAATATAGATCTGGTCTCTAAGGGTACATTAAATGTGTGTTTCTTGTGTGATATACATTCTATTTATATCTAATGTTTTTTTACATTTATAGTATTCAATAATATATATATTATTCAATTTTATTAATGGTCATTGGTGGTGTCCTTCTGATTCATGCAATCACACCCAGCATGGATATTTTGGTGAACATGTAGAATTCGTGGTGAGGGATCCGATGAAGGGAAAGAGCCATATGGTGGATGGTTGAGAAGTTTAAGGGTATGATGTGGAAAATTTTTAATAAATTTTTAATTTTTTGTATATAATAGGTTTATTTATAAGATTTACCTCATAATTTAGAACCATTTGGTTAATTTGGTTTATTTATTTGATTTTCCAAAACGACACTACATTGGCTAGTAGTTAGATATTTTTCTTCTCGAATGTTTATTGGATTATTTATATACAATTAATTAATTAATTTTATTGATACCTTTATTTTACTATGATATTTATATGTTTTTTAGGGAATATTATCTCCCTGATAATCTGTTTGAAAAACAATTTTCTATAGAGAGGTGAGAATGAGGCCATGATGCTCCCAAAATCAAACTGAGTAGATGAGTTCTTGTAATTAAAAAAATAGTATTAGAGGCCCCAAAACTAAAAATAATTTCTTCACTTTTATTTATTTTGGGATAGGGTATACATGAGATATGATAGTTGGGGATTAGTCAAACGAATGATGTTAGTTCCTAACCCGAACATTGTATTTGATCTCCATGTTTCCATAAAGTCAGAAATTGTGTTCCTATTGTTTATATAACTATTGACTAAATTTACAGTGGGTGATTTAGATAATGTAGGATATTGATTTATGGAATTTAATGTTTTTCACGAATTATGATAAGAATATGTGCTCAATTTCCATAAAACTATTTATTACATTAGATAGAGAAAGAAATTAAATATAAATTGAAATTATGGTATTTTATTTGGTTTGTAATTTCTTGTATTCTATTATTTGATCTTATTATAGTCCATTATTGAGTATATATAAGTTCTTATAACTAATGTGTAATTACTAGTGTCTGGGAATGGGTTCGTTTTTATTAGGGTTTTATTCCTCAAACATGTTGGTAACATATTACATCATAGTCTGTTATAAGCCCATGTGTGTTCATGTGTTCTGTAATCATTGTTCAATATAAAGATGTTAGATTTATCTACGATTTTTCTCTATAATTTTTGTTGATTCGACCACATATATTATTTGTGTAGTATTATACATCGCCATATGTGTAATATAATGAAAACTATCTCGGTTATTTGGTTATTTATGCTATGTAACTGATGCAGCAAGGACTCTGTTGAAAATTACTTGTTCTTGGAAGATGAGTCCACATGGGATGACTAATGATAATCTATTACATACATTAATTCTTGATACATTACACCCATACTTCCATGTCCTGGAGTCCTTTTTAATGTTGAGTAATTGATATGTTTTCTTGAGCTGATATTCAACCATGTGGAGCCACTATAGGATCGAATAACGAATATTGAGACATTTATACTATATCGAGTAGTATGACAATAGTGGGACATCATGTTGAAAGATAGAATATATCATGGGGTGAATAAGGTGACAACCAAGGATATCATATTTGTGAATTTATTTCCGGATGAACTAATGCTTGATCATGTTCATGTGGTCATGGATATCCAGTAGGAGAAGATGATAATTCTCACCAATTCAGCAAACATTATATAGTTATTTATATTATATTTTCTTCAAGTGGGGAATGTGTTCCATAAGGACAGAATTTTTTATATCGGACTTCACCCTTAGTAAAATAAATAGTTTAATAACATCAATTTGATGAAGTATGCTATAGTGCTTTATATGGAACTGCTGATCCAGATGGGAATTGAGGAAGATGGGTCTAAAAGTCATATTCCATCTTCTAGTGGGTGAATGATAGATTCTTTAGAAAATTATTAGTTTTTTAATTGGGTAATAGGGCTAGGATGTTAGAGAAAAAATTCCAGGTTGGTGGTCATCAGTCCGAATATAGCTGTGGTTCCATGGCTCCATTCATGTGAGTAGACTCTATTAATTGTTATAATTGTTAGAGGAAGAGAATCCTCTATATATACTTTTACTTTTCTTTTATGAATTTTAACCAATGTTGAAATAAATTGCATCTAAATTGGTTCTATGATTAGGATTCATGGTAGTGAGAAAAATGACATTTATAGGACCAAAAGAGCTATTTAATATGTTTCATGAGATGATAAATAAGGTGAATCATGATCCTCTAGGGTGTCATAGAGTGGTAGATGGTAGGGATTACATAGTTGTTCATAATTCATCTTATGGAGGAGTGGGAACTTACACAGTTCTATGTTCATTCCTGCGTTCTTCTAAACTATCTACTTCTTTGTTTGATACAAGGGAATCATATTTCTTCATATCATATCAATTGGTTTATGGGTTATATTTACTAGTGAAATTATATTCTATTTTTTTATATATAAATACACCCATTGGAATAAAAGTAGTCCAATTTATTATATATTCTTACTATATGATAGAGTTTTCTAAATAAAATCATGATTTCTGTTCCCAATTCATTATATGTCATGTATCTAAATGGTCCTTAGCATGGACTAGTTTTCTGTTTAACTTGAACACAATGATATTTTAGAGATTAGTGACAATTACACCACCTAAAGGGAAGAAGTTCATGTTGAACCATGAGTGGTATGTAAAATTAGGATGCGTGAGATAGAATACTTTTCATAAAGTTGTCTCTTCATCAATTATGGCTAGTATTTTCCCGGTAGTAGATAAATTAACAACTCTTTACTATTTACCTTATTTGGTTGACCTATATCAAGTATTAAATCAAGGGGATTTATTAGGGATTCATTTAAAAATGAGATTTGAGTTTGATATCATGATTGTGCCCCATTCATGAACCATATCTATTACACCATGCAGAATCACACTTGTTGAGTTAAAAGAAATAATTTTGTAGAGATATGACCTTGAGAATAAATATTTTATTTGGACAAAAACTACTATTTGGGTTTCATTGAAATTATTCCCCAGAAAAGGAGATTGATGTCTTCCTATTTTTTTTGTATACCAGAAGCTAAATGAGATCACATAGAAAAACAAGTACATATTGAGGAGAATTAAAAATGATTTTGATCAATTTAGGGAAGCCTAGTGATTTTCAACGACTGATTAATGTTTTGGGTATCATCAACTATGGTTCAGAGAGTAACAAATACCAATTGAATATTTTAGAAGGAGGTCTCAGTTATATGAGAATATATTTATCACCGTTTTACTAACAAATCCTCATGTAGTGTTCATGGCCCTCATGAAAATGTTCTTTATCCAAAACATGGATTATATAATCATTGTGTTAATTGATGATACCATAATATATTCTAAGGCGTAAAAATTAAATTCATAGGAACACAGTTTCTCAAGTGATAATATAAATTTATCCAGATAATATTTATGTAGTTATATGATGGGAATGGTTGGGGAATTTATTTAAGATATAATGTTTTCTTAGGTTGGATTGGTACTATAGGGGGTTCATTTAGGAATTTTATTTCCTAGATGTGTTGATGACCATGCATACCAAAAAGTGAGTAATGTATTTATAAATTTAATATTGTTGGTAATTATTCTTATATATCACAAAGAGGAATAATTCAAATCTAATACTAATTATTCTTAAACTGAGAGTCGAGTATACAATGTATTTAAATAGATATACTACTATCATGAGATCTATTTTAATGTAGGGAGAAAATTTATTTGCTTATGGGTCACGTAAACAATGGACCAATGAGTGGAACTACCCTACCCAAAACATAGAGGTGGAGACTATGGTTCATGTGATGAAATTTCCTTTGGACTACCTCTTCTAGGATGGATTTATCATATATATGGTTTATGAGCGTCTATATTATATATTTTTTCCAATGGGACAGGAATCTCTATCAGATTCATTGGGAAAAATACTTAAAGCCAATTGATATTGAGATGGAGTATTGTCTTAGGAAAGGAAACAAAGTAAATGATTCAATAAGTAAAAAGACACAGGATGTTGGCCAGCTACTGTTTTATGTTAAATTGAATCTCATGATTTATTGGTAGACATGAAGGTGTTAATAACTGAGGAAGAATGGGTTGTTTCATATACTCTTTTAGTGATTTTTTTACATTTTTTTGATAAATAAATGTCCAATTAGATGAATTTAATAGAGTGTTTCATGAAGTGTGGGTGGTTAGAAGACAATGGTTTCATTTAATTATGGTATTTTGCCTGAAAATGGTGATTATGGTTCATGGATAGTTGATTGTTTCATATTACATGAAAGAGGTGTTAATGGTATCCTCCTAGAACTCAAATTTGTAATTTTACACAGGTTTTCCAAAAGAATAATCTAGATGCCTGGTGGTAGTTCTGGTGTCCTGAAATGAAGAGAGTCATTTCAGGATTTTTCTCCCATTGGTTTACATGAAAAATAATCATGTTTGAGAATCAATGACATGTGGTGGATCTCCTAGCACATATAATGTCTATTATGAAGTCGTATGAGGTGATGATATGCTTCATGATACAATTTCCCCTAACATGAAGAGGTCAATAACCCATTTGAGTGGTATTGGATTAGTTGACCATGGTGGATCACAAAAAACTAATATTATAGATGAACATGGTGATGAACTAGGAAATCCCTATGTCAAATATATGATACATATTTGGGGATTTCCATGGTGAATTTTGTCTGATAGGGACACCAAGTTCACCACATTTTTTTGTAATGGTATACAAAATGAAATGGGAAGTCCATTAAAACTATTTAAATCCTTTCATTGGAAAAATTATGGATACTATGAGGATATGATTCATACTTTAGTGTATATTATTTAAGGGTTTATTATATATTTTGGAGGTTATTGTAATGAGAAATTGGATCAAGTGGAATTTTCCAACAATAAGAGATATCATTCCTCGATTCAGATGTCCCCATTTGAGGTTCTATATGGGAAACCATATCATTCAACATTGTTCTAGAATGGGGATAGTAAAAACAATATTATTGGGACTAGTATGGTACATTACTCCTCAGAGGGGTAAAACCTACTAGGAAATGGTTAGTTTTAGACTATAATGGGAATAATATCTATGTTAACTGAAGGGATGAACCTTTTAGTTTGTAGTGGGAAACATGGTATTTTTGTGGGTGGCCCCTCAATTTGGGGATAATCCATTAAGGGGGAAATGAATTTTTCTTTTGGGGTATGTTAGTCCATTTTATATTTCTAGATGAATTTGGAAACAGTATATTAATTGGATCTTCCTCTATGGTATTAATGAATTCAAAATGTATTCAATGCATCTCAACATTAGAAGAATGATCTATATTATACACATGTTCTTAAATATGAGGATTCAGAGTTGGAACATTATAATTTTTTTTATAATCCTATTCTGAGAGATGATAGAAGCAATATGTTTTTTTGATGAATGATTGTTCATCTTTTTTATTTTCTGTAGAGACACTGGTGTATCCATTAAGAAACAATAGAGGAGAAAGAATTCATTCAATTATAGTGGCTTAATTTTCTCAAGAAAATCGATATGGATACCTATTGAGGTTGTTAAATAATGAGTGGAGAGATTTATGACATCATTATTTTTTATATTATGACTCATTATAACATTTAAATTATTTTTTAACGTGTTTTAATGTGTCCTGGTGTAGCTTGGAGGTGTTCAATGGGCCACTGTTTGGAAAAGAGGATAGTATGGATGGGTTTATATAGAAGAAAAATATACAACAACCACAATGGATAGTTGATAGACTATTTAAGAATAATTATAATGATACAGATATCACTAGAAAAACTGTGCAGCCCTGGGTAGTACTAAGTCTACTTAGTGTCCATCAGCCATCTGGTGGAGGCCACTAGCTCCCTTCTGTTTTCTTTTTGGGGGAATTTTGACGATTCTATGATTATAAATTTTCGTTTAAAACACATTCTAAGATAATATTTCCTTATTAAATTAGGCCCTATTCAACTTCCCACACACAAGGAACCCTCTAGAGTTATTTTATAGTGCTCAAGTCCCAATCCGACAACACTATTCAATTCCCAAATGATGTATCGATCCATCATTCTTCATTCAGTGAATTCATATTTATTATAGAGTAATTAAATTATATAAATCATGATCAAATTTAACTATTTCCATGATTTATTGGGTACATATAAGGGTTTCTATAAGATCTACTGAGGGGTTTATTGATCATTGATAGAATCCAAACCCATATTTTTGGAATTGGCATCCTCATAGCCATTAAATTAATATGTTTTTTATAGAAAATAATTTTAGGTATGTATAAATTGTAATTACATTTGGTATGAGGATTCCACTCATCCTTGATCCTAGTAATCTATATCAAATTAATTCAGAAATGGTTAAAGGATTCAATGGTACTTTTGGATTTCAAATGTGACCCATTCTATCGATCATTGATGAACCAAAAGTTGGATTCCATTTACTTTAGAGAAATGTTTATATGGATTCTTGGAATGATTTTTCTCTTGATTGTGTGTTCTATGAGATCTATATTGATTCATGATCACATGACTATTTACATATGATTTTGTTTCATGCATGTGATTTATGAATATTTGGATGCATGATTTCATAAGATTATTTATTTATAATTTATATCATGTATTGTCTGTATGTGATGTCCTTCATTCATATTTATTTGATCGGGCATGTTTTTCTATTTGAATATAAAACAAGAGGGATGAGTCATATATTTGGTAAGAATGAATTGGAATTCTCCATCAAAGGGGATGTGTCAACAATTTTTTTCTATAATCCCATTGAGGGGGATGTGTTAGGAATCGTGACGACATTGTTTCTAGTATAGCTTTGAAGTAGGTAGAGCTAGTCTCTGAAGAAATAGGATGTGTATTAGGAATGCGTGATATGCTAGATTTTTATATCTGTTCTTTATTACATAATTGCAATGAAAGAGTGTGTATATATATATATATAAAATTTCTATTAAGTGTCTTTGGTGGTGTCCTACCGAGTCTTATACACACATCATACACATGCATTTCACTATGTTGGAATATTTCATGGTTAGGGATCTCGTGAAGCGTAAGGGCCCTATGGTGTATGGTTTAGTAGGTTAGTATAAGTGTGTGGGTGATCTGGATGGAATTTTTTATGGGGGTATGTATTTACATTATTTAATAAATTTACCTCATACTTTATAATATTTTTTTTACCTTTGGAGTGTGTATCTGAATCTTCATATGAATACTACTTGGGCTATTTGGTAGATATCCTCTACTCTGATGTTAATTGATTTATTCATTATTTATTGACTATTTTTTCAATCCCAATATTTTTGTCTGATTTTTACATAGAGTTGTGGACATAGTCTCCCCATGATGCTCTACAAGAACGTTCAATTTTTCTGAAAACCCTTTCATATGAGGAGGCATAAATGAAGTAATGTGAAACCCTAGATTAGACCTAATTGTTTGGGTTTGGGTGTAACATATCCATAGTATTTTATGAAATGTTTTATAATCACAATATAAAAAATATTAAATATTACCTTAATGAACATAATGAATTTTCTACACCATTGAATTTACAATCAACCACAACTTATAAAATATTGATAAAATTTTTTACTCATAAACTATCCTCTATCAAAAAAATCATAATCTCTTGAGTTATCAAAACCCTACACTGATTCTAACTATAATAACCTATAACTAATTATTCAGTAATTATATAGCATAATAAAAATATCTCATTACAATACTTACCAAGACCATTATGGTTTATATTTTTAATAATATATCAATAAAAGTTTACTACTAAAACTCATATATTTTTAACTAATGGACAATTTCCCAATATATGAACAATTGATCATTAATAAAAAGTCATAAATATCTCCCAAAAATTCTACTAATAATATTCCCCTATAGACTCATCTTGAATTTAAATTATTTCCAAAACTATGGAAATAAAAACATAAGAATGTGGTGATCCCATATTCTCAAAAATTGTAAATATGAGTATAGAGATCCATATATTTAAAATGTAGATATCACATATTAGTATATGAATATTCATTACATAACATAATAATCCACACAATAATAATATATGTCTAGTGTATTTAGAAACATGTATATGTGGAAAAAATGTTCATAAGTAATCTGCATAATCTCCTAATAAGTTATTCATAACTCCCACCCTTATTATAAATATCATACATAGTAAAATTATTCATGACAAGGGGAAATAAAATATAATAAAGGGTGAGATCATTTTCTCAATATGGGTTAAGAATAGAGATATTAAAATAACATGTGTATTAGGGTAATATAGCATGAGAATAACATTTTAAAACCATACCCTACATATCATATATCATAAATTTGATTCACAAAAAAACCAATGGTGTTCATAAAAAATGAATAATAAAGTAATAAAAGAATATATTCTATGAAACAATAATATTCTCATATGAAATAGAATTTTGGAATACACATATGCATATAAAATCACTTCCTTATTCATCAAGGATTATTTATAACACTATAATAGTGGAATTGGTTCACACTCTAAACCATAGAAATATTCATTGCTTATCCCCTCTACTTTCATATGGGATAATTTTCATTACTAAATTGGGTTCACTCCCCATTCATATCTTATATATCTCCTGTGATATTAATCTATACTCAAATAATTGCATGGATATATAATTATTTTCCCACCCATCCAATAAAAATAAAATAAAAATATTTTAATAAATATTAGAAAACATTAATCATATTGTATCCCATGAAATCAAATGGGTTTCATTCTTATATCATCATTTTTAACTCACCGAAAGGAAATAGTTTTTATAAAAAATTCATCAGTTATTAATATCATAACCATTATAAAAGGAATTTGTATCATAAATATATTTCAATCATAAATGTAAACAAAATAAAGAAATAATAAGGATGGTATCCATGGATAACATCCAAATTAAATCTTTAATAGTAATAAAGGATGTCATGTTTGATGGAAACTAAATTTTAATACAACAAATCCTTTTTTTTATTTTCATAAAGCTGGTTTAGGAAAACCGGAAACCTCACAGTCAAACAGCAGAACATCCAAACCAAACATACTCAGAAATTCAAAATTCAAAAATCCCATGAACCATGCGCCCACCTCGAGCCACGCAACCACCTCGAGAAGCATTTACACATGAAAACCATCATTCCACCTACGATAAAACCAGAACACCACGCGCCACCATTCACCGAACGACGGTGGAGGAACCAGGTCTGACCGCCATGATCTTCAGAAAAATCCATAACACTAAATCGTCAGTGAGATTCACTGGCATCTGACGTCACCTTCAACCTCAACGCTGGCAGAATCCCATCGTCGTCGTCGCAAATCAAGAAACACAAAACCATCAACCGCACCACAGACATTCAAAAAAGAAAAAATTCAAATGCAACAAATGCACATCACTAACCAAAACTATAAAGATTCACACCAACTTCACTGAATCCACAGGAGGATAAAACCGCCTGACCTCCAGACCATTAATAAATCCAACATCTCCATGTCGGATGAGTCTACCAGAAACCTCGTTGTTGTCAACTTCAGCAACACCACCCAACCACGCAAACAATGCCTTGTCTCTGAAGATCCCGCTGCACCGACCAAATTGACTACTTCAGACACAATGAAACCCCATCGCACTCACATAAGAAGATTCGGGACTCCACGAACTACTGACGCATTAGCGCGACCTTCAGACACTGAGGAACTCACCGTAGGACACCAGCGAGCTGCCTAGAACAAAACTAGGAGCACTCAGAAGAGAATTCCATCGACGGGGACCGAACTTACACCCACAGGTCTGAACTAGCAACCACCAAAGCCCATAGTGCATCTCCACAGTAAGGGGAGACCACGAAACCGCACGATGCCCCTATAGTAGAGATCCTTTACCAACCCACTGAGCTCGAGGAGGAATGTCGTGTCGTCTGCAGCAAAGGGGCATGCGGCAGTGAGAGGAAAACCCTAGACTGGGAGCCCTTTATGGGCGCATCTCCAAAATCTGGAAACTAAATATTAATAGCCCTTTGGAACATATGTTGTGGAAAATATAATTTTAATTTGGAAATAAATTATTTAAAATATTTAAATTTCATAAATCTCAAAGAAAACAATTTCTTTTAAAATAACCATGAAAACTAAAATGTTATATTTTAAATCATTGATTCATCATGATGGTGGTAAATACCATTCATTTTGTATATGTCAAAACATAGATTCCTTTACCATTTTTATTAAAATATCTAAAGTACCTCATTTTGAAATTGACAGTATCATTCATTTTAAAAATTTTATTAAAAAAATAAATGGGTAAAAATGACAATAAATAGTCATTAGAGAAGAGTAATAGTATGTATTAAAAAGATTATTTTAAAAAACAAAAATATAGAAGAAAAAGGATTTTTTACCGATGAAATAAATAATATTATTTTAACATATTTTGTAACATTTGAATCATAAAAACCATGAAAGTATAACATATACTAAAACATTACAAATCATAAAAAATATTTTATTATATATCATGTAAAAATGGTGTTATATACAGAACACAAAAGAAATTAGCGGTGAATATGTCATCTGTATACTAGAATAAAATGTGAGGTTAAAATCCATTACCACTTTGGAACATTCGAATTATAATCCCCATTAAATAATATCATGAAATAAAACATTATATACAAATAAAATAAGTATATTAATAATACAACATATCAAAAATGCATTACATACACCCCATATAATAAATTTGTTTTTAATATAGCATATGTCTCCAAAAAATAAGAGAGGTACTTAAAACCCTTTACCTCAGGTCCCATCTTAATTCATACAAGGTGAAATATATCATTTAATAAATATTGGTTTATTATAAATTTTTTAAAAATCCATGTTAATAAATATTTTTCATACAAAATTTATTTATATCCTTTTATCACATATTTGTTATTATTTGTTTTGTGAAAAAAAAATAGATTCAGGTAATAAGTACTTCATTTTTCATGTGTGTTTTCATTCAGATGTTTTGGGCCTTGTATATCAATTGTGGTTCTGTCATCTGAATAATTTAAACAATGATATAAAAATCATATATATTCATTATATATATATTTTGAGTAATCCCTTAATGTTAATGATAGAATTTGAATTACATCATTCATGTAGATGGTGGGTTGTATATATGCACGAACATTTTTTACATTCTCTCAACAGATGAAAAAAATGAAAGTTAACAGGTATATCGCCATTATAGAATAATTTTAATTTCAAACTAATAATATATATACATTAAATCTCTCCTTATTTCCATTAATTTTAAAGTAAAATGAAAAAAATAACCTCACATTATAAAAGTGATAGCCCACACTTACACACAAGCGCCATTATCTTTTTCTAATAGATAAAAATGATTGAAGGTAAATGTCATATTATATTTTTAGGTGTAAAAATATTTAATAAGCATTGTATATAAATACTATATACATCATTATCTCAATCTATGTGAGGCCAAGGCGTAAGACAAATTATATCGGTTCATGGTGCAATAGTCTACCTCACTCACAATCGACAATTTCATTTCATTTTGATGTAAGAGGATATGTATATAGGTTATTGCATTATAAAATAAAATTGATGTATACTTAATATATAAATGTAATTTTTTAAGAATATTCTATATATATTTTTTGTATTTTGATGAATAAATAAAAAAAAATCTATTAAGAACAATAACTCTTCTTCACACAACCTCATTAGGTTAGAAAGAAAAGAATATATAGGAGGTTTTATAAATGAAAATAAGTCCTCTATGATATGGGTTCAGAATTATGAAATAGATCATTGTAGGTATTTTCTTAACTAAAAGGTTTTTGATGCGTTAAGATTAGAGAACCAGGGAGCCCTTTTATATGAAAGCGAGAGGCCACACTTTGAATATTTTTTTAAAAAATATATACCCATGTTTTACATATGAAAAATGATCTAAAATGATTAATTCAAGAAAATTAGATTATAAAAAGTCGATATATGGAAATAAAATACAATCTTGATTTTTTTTATTTTATCCCTTGTCATTTTAGTTTGACACCATAGTAATGATGTTTTATCATTTAACATGTATGTTATATTTTACTATTTTTATGATTTATTATGAAAAAAGATTAATTTTACTATATTATAGAATATTAATTATTATTATCTAAAATATGGAATCAATTGTTTCAAATTTAATTCATATAATCAATAAAATTTAATTCTAAATTAAACCCACAATTGTGATGATAATGAAATTTCGCCTGAAAACATTTACAAAATATAAAAAGTATTTTAAAAAATGGTAGAAAAAAAATTATAATAAAAAAATTATATTAATAATAATATAATTTTGATAAATTTTCTATTAAAGACATTTAAAAAAAATAAACATTGTAAAATCTTTAAATAAAAAATGATATTTTAAATAAAAACATGTATTTTTGAAAAATTCCATAACATATTAATAGTTAAAGAAAAATCTCAATAATTTACTATAAGGAAATATAGAAATTTTTAATTAAGAAATAAAGATTATTTTTTTCCAAAAATTTATTTAAAATTATAAAAAAATAACTTCTAAATTTTGTTCACAATATATAATAAAATCATTTTTTTAGAAAAAGTTATTTTCCAAGAATATAATGATTTTATAAAAAGTAAATATATTTTATCAATAAATTTTCTATATAAAACCATTATAGTTTATTTTTAAAATATGGTTATTTTTATTCATACAATCAATATTAATAGATAGTTTTAATAGTCTTGTCTAAATAATTTTATTAATACTATATTGTGTTTTGTTTAAAATCAGTGTTTCGTGAAACCAAATATACTAAGAAAATTAAATTTATTTCAACATAATTTAATAAAAACATGGGGTGTTATAATAAGTGATAAAATTAAAATTCCATAATGAAACATAACAGTATAAGAAGGTTATAATCATGATAAGAATGAACATTTTTTTGAAACAAACATATATCATGAATCATGTAATATGAATAAGAATAACGTATGACATGAATAAAAATAATATTAAACCATGTGCCATTAAATTTATGCCATGAATGATTAAACATTTCATGATAATAATCATAAAATTATAAAAAATCATTATCTTTGACAAAAACATTTTGATAAGGAACATTACCTTCATGAACAACATCATCCATAACCTCACATATGAGAAACTAAAATGTACTCTTGATAAGTTATCTCATGACATATAGAAATTAAACCAATGGAATGTAAACAGATTTTGTACCTCACCAATTCTCATATATACTTATGATTTCAACATGAAATCAGTCACTTATCACATAATAATTAACCCATGTAAATACAATGGGTTTCGTTCAACACACTATAAATAATTGATGAAAATAAAATGTTTTTTATATTCATTTAGAATGGATTAGATAATTATATAATAATAATTTCATAAATAATTATAACTTAAAAAACACATGTAAAATAATTAACTATTCAATGAGATGAAGTATGTTTTAGGTAATACCATCTAATCATGGTAATAAAGCATATATTATTTAAACCATATATATACATGGTATAAAATTAAGTTGGTAATTGACACCATTAAATATACATACTATGTATTTTTAGACAACATTTAATCAATGAAATATGAAATTGGGTATTCATAGAATAATTTATTTGTATAAAATTTATGCTTATAAACTAAAAATGAATTGTAATGACCGTTGAATTGACTGGTCATTTTCCAAAATAGGAGAACATTTCATAATTCAAATAGTGAATGATGGATGATGGTAAAATTTGAAAATAATTCCCTATAAAAGTATAAGATACATCATATGATAGTGATTATGGTGAATGTTTTTTAGGAGTTTTAGAAATATCACTTACGAAATCAGAAATATCATTGATCCTTTAAACCCATATTCAATGAGATATTCCGTAAATCATAGAGGAAATTAATTTTTTTTGAAAATAATGAAAATGTATATATAATGATTCAAATAAAATGAAATAGGTTTTTGAGGGTTGTTTTCCCATAGGAAACGTTAATAGAGGTCATTTTTGACATATTTGTAAAATAATAAATCTACATGTCACTATCAAATGTTATTTAAAAAAATATGGAGCGAAAATTCAGTAATAAATTTTTAATTAAAAAATAAAGTTCAAAAAATTATATCTTGATACATAATAGATATAATAAAATTAAATGTGTGGTGGAAAATATTTCTAAATACATTTGTTCAAAATCCCACATCATAAAAATATCATTAAACAATCCACATGTAAATGGGTAAAATTAAGTTTATGAATCATTTAAAATAATCCATATTATATATCCCAAAATTAGTTGACAAAACATGTGAGAATTAATTCATGGAAATGGAAGAAAATATTCATTGGTAAGAATGGAAGTTATTATTAACAATGTGATATATTTTTTTGAAAAAATACTGAAGTGGTTTCTGAGGATGAAAAGTAATTTATCCAAATAAAAAGAATTAAAAAAATATCTAAAATACTCAAATGGTTGTATGAATCATTTAATGATTGATATATTATTTTATTATTTGTCATTACCCAATGAATCATAAATTTATTTGAAGAAACTCATATGGAATTGGAAATGTAATAATAAAAAGGGATTGAGGGTAATATTATAACATGCGAATTAAATTAAAATCAAGAGGATGATTTTTTAATATTTAATTGAAATATAGAATTTGATTAAAAATATAAAATAAATTTTGGTTTACAATATTATACATTTAATATGGTGTTGAAAATGATAAAAAAACTCCCTTACAATTATCATGACATTACGATAAAAACCACGTTAAATATGGATATATATTGTATCTTTGAAAACATAAAAAACCGCTTCAAATAGATCTTAAAACCCCATTAATAAGGAAAAATAAAAAAAAATTTGATGACATAAGTCCATATTAATGTTTTTATGGTACAGATTAAGAAATAAGTGTCCATAAATGAAAATTGAGACAAACAACACTTTATCTTATTTCTACGCATATCAAATGCACACTAATATCCTTTACAAAAAACATAAATATCAGAATAAAATATTTTATAACATTTTTTCATCTACAAAAACATCTAAAAAATTCATTTATAATTATTATCAAAATTTATATTTGTTAGTTATTACCTCTTTTTGATCATAGGTATATGTAATATCGATCGTATTGACCTAGTTTCATAAAAGCATATTATTTAATTATTCTTCTCCAAAATTTAATCATTAATTATTCATTAATGATAATAAAATACAAGGATCATACCAATATGTGTTGTATAAATTTCCATTCATTAGTACAACTATCTTTATCTACATAGATGAAATCTAGAACAAATATGTTTTGGTGACTTATAACCTATAGGGAGAGTTATTTTAATTAAAAATTTAATTTTTTTCCTATTTTCCCAAAAAATAATTAATTAAATATTTATATAATATTAAATTAGTAATTATGATTTAATTTTCATGCATGATAGAATTTTTGAGCATTTTTGAAGTAGTTTTTCAAGCAAACCCAAACATGAACATATTATCCTTAATAGATGATTACGACATGATTTAATTGAAAAAAAATTACATTACTAGAATAATGTTATAATTTATCATTTATTGGTGTGATGTATATAAATTATAAATTAATTTATTATAAATCAATGTAAATTAAAATATTAAATAATTAGAATTAGTTTTTTCATCATTGTATGCTTGTTTAAAATTATTGAAGTAAAAGTAATTTTTGGTCGATTATATTTTTGAAAGGTTTTGAAATTTACTATAAATGAACTATATTCATACAAAAATAATAATATTTATCTATTAAATCAATTATCATTTCCATTCATGTGTTATGGTGATAAACATATAAATAGTTACCAATCTTCCCGTAAATGTTGTAGTCCACAAGTACGCATAGTTTATGATTTATTTTTCCATTAATCTAGAGTAATGAATAATCTAAATTAAAATTTTAAAATACAAAATATTAAATAAATAATATATATATATATATATTAAATTAAATTTTAGGACCTTCTATGTAAGGTGTTTAAAAAAATGACATTTTTAGAGGTGATAGTATGTGTATACACAAATGTCATTTTCACTTTTTTCTGAAAAATGGATGGGTGGTTAAATCATGTGATAAAATTATAATATCCCAAAAGTATGATATTTAAGTTTATGTTATAATTTCATGATGATAAAAATTAATTTCATAATGATCAAATTAATAAATGTAAAATTAAATGTTGAAGAAACAGTTAGGAATCACAATGTTACTACTAAGGTTGTCTCATTTTCTACGGGTGATAAACAATTAAAAGATGGTATTTTGGGAAGGAAAAATCTCATTAATGTGTCTAGAATTTATATAACGGGGTGGGTATTGTTTTTTATGATCTAATAGGGTATTCGTGTGACGGTAAGTGAAGAGAGGAGATCCCATTAAATATGTGGAATGGAATGATGATTTTGTAAATACCCAAAGCATTTCAATAATTGAATGTCATTATAAAGGGAAATGTTTCCAAAATTTTAAAATAATATATATGAGAAATGATAATGTCTATAAAAACACACACAAAACCCCAATTAATTTATTTAACATAGTCATACCTTTATCTCATAGGTTTCACACTTTTATGATTTTGGTTTTCACAACAATAACTAGTTTTTTACCTTGGTAATTAATAATTTATATAAAAAAATAAATATTCCTTTATTATATTATATCTATATAATGATTCCAAATTTAATATATGTTTTTTAAAAATTTATATGTGTTATAAATTAATTTTAACATACTTAATGTATGAACTTTTAATTTTTTTTAATTATAACATATATTTTTAAAGGTAAAACAAGGGTTTATACATTGTAACTCACATATGTAAAATTATATCCCGACATATATAATAAATATATCAACATTATAAATGTTTTTTTATGAATTTTAATACATATATAAATACTAATAATGTTATAAAATTCATGGTATTTATAAAAATGATATTTTGATTATTCAACAAAAAATAATTTTTTAGAAAAATTTAACAAAACAGAAGATAAGAGAATTTTGGAATTATAAATTTGATATTAAGTATAGTTCTAACTAATTTATATTATAAAATTGAAAAATTATTTTTAATATAATATAAATAAATATAAAAAATGATTTAATTGATGTTTTATTTTTTAATAATGGTTTGGTAATGTTATTTCATACAAATTTCTAATTTAAAAGAATTTAATATGTTATTAAATGTATAATAATAAATTAAAAGTGTTTAATTTAACATTATAGGTTAAAATATACAACAAATAACAAAAAACCATTATTAAATTTATAATTAAATTAATTTAACAAATATCACTAAAAATAAATATTTATTTTTTAAAATAAAATTTTGGTAATCTATTTTTTTAATATACTAAATTAAGTTTTTATATACAACATATAATATTTTAATATTAGTTTTATTTTTATTTATATGGAACTTATAAAAATATATATATATCTAATAATTAAATTTCATATTTTTTATTCATTGTGAGTTAAATCATTTTATATTTACTAAGTTATAGTATAAACATTTGGACTGCCTATTGGATATATGATCGTTGAACATATTTTCCTTGTCCATATTTTCAATTAACATATTTGTAATGATCATATTTATAAAGACAATTATTCATAATTATATATATACTTACTAAATCATTTACTCATTCCCCTCAAACTTCACAAAGAACCAATCTTATTTCATATTATAGGTGTGTCATAATGACAACTCCTATCATGTTTGTCTTCCTAATTATACGATTTTTTTGGATATAGGAGATCATCAAGGTTAAAGATTATTAAAGAGATTTTGTTGTCATGAAATTTTTTTTCTTTATCTTATTTTCCAAATTAAGGGATGCACTACTAATAGATGAATTACTTCTGTGGTGATTATTAAGGCATGATGTGAATAATTTAGTTTTATATTATTATTATTTTAAATTCCATGGTTTTGAATGAAAAATGTTTCTTTAGTTTGTTTCCTATCTTATAGAGCATAATTTATCACCATGTTTCATTCCTTTTTATAGAATTAAAACTCATTCATTAAAATTTCAGACATAAATAATAATGATAAAAATAATTAATATAATTACAAAAATAATGTCTCATAAAACAAGGGTTATTACTCTACAAACATATTTAAAACACCTCTCGGTCTAATTTCCACAATATTAAAATATAATAATCCTAATGGTCTATGCTCTGTGAAATTAAACAAAAATTAACCCCCATGTTCCCAAAAATAATTCCTTAAAATAGGTGAAATGATCTTTGGATCATGACCCTATAATATGTTCCCTTATGTATCGTTACTAATCTAAACAATATGTTTTTTGGGAAATATTTACCACCATCCTCATAAGGAATGTGTTTCTCTAGATGAATAGATTTTCTCTCCCCTTTGGTCTATAAAATAATTTATTAGAAAAAATTATTAGGTTTACAACACTAAAGGATAAACTAGGTACATGATAACAAAAATATATTTTTATTCCATGAAAAGTCTCTTTACCGATTATTCATGTTTGGTAAGAAATAAATTTTAGTCCACACAAACTATTTATGCCCTCCTTTGTCCATTCCATGTGACCATAACATATTTCTGGTGGTATGAGAAATAATGACTCAACAATAACTTGGGCTCAATCCAAAACTACTCCCTCCCCACCTCCATAGTCTAGTGGGTGTAAAGGATCACAAACTTCAGTTATAAAATGGGAGGAATTTTTCTAATATGCTTGAATGAACACTACCTACCATATCAATTCACAAGTGCATAGGAATAATACTAAAATGATGTAATAACTTGATATAAAATAGGGCATGAATCCCTTTTATGGTGTAAAAGAGTAGGAAAATGGAATCTCAAAAGTAAAAGGGTAAAATACTTACCACACCAGAAGATGACCCATCCAGATAAAACCGGAATGTAAAAGTATAAGAGAGATCAACTCCTAATATCCAAGCAATAACCACCATACTCTGTCCAAAACAATTAGTTTTTCTGAGCTCATCTGAAGTCACTGTCGACCTATCCATTATCAATAGAAGGCATTAAACAATTATGAAAAAATCCATACAAGGGTGAGTATATACATACCAAGTATGATGCCCTAAAAGATAAAGGGGGAGTAGTAAGAGATACATTGGGAAAATAAAGGCAATATATAATAAACATGATACAGCATATCATAATGAAAAAAATAGTAACCTCACCCACAAGGGACTCAACATAGTATTTAGATGAACAACACATCATGTCTTTATAACCCATAATTGGCGAGTAACCTCATCTAACCACGAGAAGGAATGTATAGAAAGAAATTTGTATACCTTGTGTGTCTTCTCAAACCATTCAAGTAGAGTAATAAAATCCAATGTTATAGATGACGATGTCTGTATATATATGGCCATAAAATTAATACTAAATAATGGAGAAAAGGGATCTCCATCTCAAATCCCATTCATGGAAAATATTAACCAACATTTCAACAGGTCTAACAATGATGCCCATCATCCCACGTGTCTTCCCAAAATAAAACACCCAAGTCAATAAATACCTCATCTTCAAATGAATAGTGTAGGGGCCGTAATATCTATGTAGAGAACATGTTCCTAGGTACAATAGGAAAATTCCATTCAATGGACTGATAGTGTAACCATACCTTATTCAAATAAGGGGTTCCACTCTAAGAGTAGATTGAGTACCCATGTACTA
Organism: Viscum album; assembly: GCA_963277665.1. Lineage (NCBI taxonomy): Eukaryota > Viridiplantae > Streptophyta > Magnoliopsida > Santalales > Viscaceae > Viscum > Viscum album. Next base: position 1,526,599,601 of record OY728145.1, read on the forward strand.
CTGAATAGGAGGGTTCCAATATATTTGTTATTTTTTATATAGGGGAACCATAAGTAGGTCCAATAAGTGGTTTCCACTCTAATAGTAGACGACTCATTCACATCCCAGTTGGAAGATTCCACTTTTGGATTTGACAGATATATAGAGGGTCCTTACCCTATTCCAACTGGAGGGTTTGACTCTAATATTTAATAGTAGACCAATGACCTTCCCAGTAGGAGGGTTTTAGTCTTTATGGTAGATTAACTAAGAACAATCCATCAAGAGGGTTCCACTGTAGGAGTCTATAGATAGATATTGGACACATACCAATGTTTAAAAGGGGGATTCCACTCTAATAATGGATAGTTTCACATTCCCTTCCTGGTAAGAGGTTTCCACTCTCTGATGGTAGAGGACCCATTGCCATCCTAGTTGGAGGGTTCACTATAGGAATATCTAGAGGACCCATGACCAACATAGGTGGTGGGTTCCACTCTATTCATTGAGGACACATGCCCAACCCAACAAGAGGGTTCCACCTAGAATTTCTCTGGTGATCATGTATGATCACTTCTGCTGTCAGTCATTGGCTAAACATGCACAATTCTAGGAAATATAACATGGTACCTTAAAATCACAAATTTATAGAACCATATCATTCAACATGAAAAATGAGGATTTTAGAGTCACATTCCAAAATATGAGTCCAAATAAAAAAAGTGTGATATTTTCATGATTCCTAGAATGGAACTAAGGGGTATACAATGTGTGAGGGAACACTGTAAAGTGTGTGGTCCTACTTAAACACTAGGTTGTGTCCTTAGAGGTATAATGATCTATATTCATGTAAGGATGCATGGAGGGTAAGGGGATCTACATGGAATTCCAATTAAATTTGTGGGAATTCACTGTTCTTGGACATGTTCATGTATCCATGTCATGTTTGTGTAATTAATTATACAACATTCATATTCACACATGGTTGCACCCATGTATTTTCCATGTTAGTGTACTTGGGAACATGGAGTGTGCATGTCCATCTACTCCACCACATGGTCCATTCACTCCAATAATAGGTACACAATGTGTAGAAATTATACATGACACACCATTCATATTAAATCCAAAAACCCTAGACGTTTCAGCATAAAGGCTACATGTCATGTTTTTATCATGGTACATTGTGTGTAGTCACATTTTTCATGATTTCTAATATTTGAAATAATTTCTTCAAATATGGATCCCCACTTCAATGACAAACTTATTCCTTCCCAGAAGTGGGGTATCTAGCCATTGATCATCATTTCTATCTATCATTCCTTGAAATTAGACCATGTTATCCCATGGGGGGGGGGGGTTTGTACACACCCCATGAAACTCTACCACCATCAAAAATTGATTCAGAGATCAAAAAAATAAATAGATCACCCATCACACAGAAAAAACCTAATCTATACTTTATTTTGTGATACATCCCTCATACAATATTCCACTGGGAATATAGATGTCTGATCTGGAATAATACCAACAAGAATTGTTGATCCATGACTGTAGGGATCCAACCTGTGAAAGATGAGAATCAATAGGATAAGAAATGCATTGAAAAATATTTTTATTTATATTTTCCTTGAATTATTGTCCATTAATAAATAAAAAGGATATCCATGGTTATGAAAAAATGAAAAATCAATTAAATCTCTACATGGTCATATGATATGTTAAAAAAATTGGTCAAAGACCATATAATGGTTGATTCTGCTCAGTAAAATTAATCAAAAGGATTATATTCACAATTTGATCAGATTTAGCCAGATATTTGTTCTTTCTTCATTAATTAATACTATTTACAATCATTGAAGGAATTCCATGCATTCAGTACACACTGATATGCTCTAATCTAGATATTCCTCATCACGTGATATGATCAACTAATGGAAGGAGGTAAGAGAAGATCTGGAAACCTCCATAGTTATATGTGGATTACCCTATAGGATTCACTATAGTGTTCATTTTAAAAGTCATTATGATTAGAAATAAATAAATTTGTTTAATTAAATTAAATAACAAGATAAATGTACCACCAACAGGTGAGATATAAGAATGCCCCATGCAGACTTATTTTATATCATACATTGGATAAAAAATTCATTCTATACTCATCCATGGTATAATATTTATGATTCATTATTATTTTTATGAGTTATTCCATTTTCTTTATGAAATTATATGCGAGAAATATGAAATATATATTATACTTTTATAAATTTCATTATGGTCACACTAATACTGAAAAACATGCACTCTAAAAGAACCTGCCTCTAAAATATATATAGAAATATATAAAATTCTTATAATGAAAAAAATAGGGCCTATAAATTTTTCTATACATCAATATTTTCATCCACAAAAATAATAACTAAATGAAAAAACTATGGATAATGATCCATAATTTGGCTATCCCGCTCTGAGGTTCTCTCCTACATGTTTCCACTCTTCCACAAGCTCGTGATCCAATGGTATGTTTCATCCACACAGGGTCCTCTCCTATCAATCTGATTCCTCAAATCTGTTATTTGAAAATGTGGTCAAATCCATGATTTCTATATCTCATAAGTCGATGATGTTCTTAGGTTCATGCATGTATGAGCTTAGTTGCAACTCATGGAAGACTTTGTGCAACTACTCAATCTCTGGAACAAGAATAATTGTATATCTAATATTGGTTCATCACAAGAGTGACCTAAATAGTCTCCTATATAGGTCCTCAAATAGTTCCACACCAATAGTATAGTGATAAATTTTTTGAATGAAAACTATACAAAGGTTAAGTGAACATCCTAGCACCGTCTGAAGTCTAGAACCAAATCCCTCACACATCCTCCAAAACATGGATAGTGTGCTCCATCTGGCCAAATTTATAGGGGTGAATGTCTATAAACATCTACATTAGGCCCTCTAATTCTTCCATAATTTCTCTCCTTAATTATTATTTAAAATTCATATCATGACTGGAGGGAGTCATTATGGGAACCCCCTAGAGGTGAAAAATCTCCCACTCGTATATCAGCCCAAATTTCTCAACCAAAATATACTACCTGATAAAAAAGAATTTTGATGAAATCAAGATTCATAAAACAATCACCTATAGGGTTTTTTGTCCTTCTATATCCAGGGATGATGTATCATAAATTCCATCAGTATTATGTCCCTCTTCTTCTCTAGTATTTCACGGGGCTACAACAAACCGACGAGAAACTGGTGCTCTGGATTCACATCTGGATAGGTGGGGAACATAGAGAAAAAATCATCAAAACCATGTCCTATAAAGAACCAAAAAAACAACCATTGATGGTCCAATTGCATCTTTCACACAATAGTATATCCATTTAGGGAATAATATTCATTATTTCATCTCTCCTCCCCCCCCCCCCCCGCATCATGAGGGGAGACATTGTCCATCCCAAGAAAAATATATCAAGATTTTTATCCATTGTAATATACATATTCTAGATCCCATATGGGTATCTTGTCATGAAAGACATCATAGTCAATGTATCCCAACTAAGACTCCCTCAAATTCTCGAGATGATAAGGACTCAATACATTCACCTGAAGAAAAGCTTCACCCTTCTTCTCTACTAGGGATTGCTGTATGTAATCCATCTTCTCTAAAGAGTACTACACATAAAATACTAGAAATTCATCTACACGAATATTCTACCATTTTACACTAGATAGAGTAATGAATTTCTAAATGTCTTGGTCTTATAGGAAATCAATCCAGTTCCTCTATCAGAGGTTAAATTTTATCTATGTGAAGACTTACTTGAGACTCTGATGGTCTGATTAGAAAAAAAATATCTCCCTTAGAAGATAGTACATCCATGTCCATAGGTAAAAGTATTACAATACCTGCTCAAGGTATTGATTTGTGTAGTTATTATCATGGTCTCTGAAGCATTATTGTCATGGGGTGTGGACCAAAACAATTACATTTTCCAAGTGTAGTACAATGGATGACTACATTCATCTATCTTGAGGATCCTTTTAGTTTGGTTCACTTACAATATCGAAATTCACCTAAACTACTTATTTTTGGTTGTTTTTATTTAATATAGGAATTAAATGAAATTTATTTTAAATAAATGATAAAATTAACATTCAATGTCAAAATGAAATTAATTGAGAAAGTACTAGGACTTTATGGTTTGGTTTGTGGGTTACATCATTATCCTTATAGGTATTTAAATTAAGAATGAAAATTCAATTATGAGATACCATTCATGAATTGCAATTATTTTATTTATTGGTGTGAAATATTAAATGAATTTATAAATTTTAACTCCACCTCCAACTATAATCAAGGTTAATGGCACACCTCGATTGAGAGTGTGACATCTTTCAACACATGTCTACATCGTATGCCATTTCAACCATTGAATTGCTCAACTCCATCGTATGAAGAGCTTGAATCCATTATAAGGGAGGGAATATATTTAGTAAAAGAATATAAATAAGTTTGAGATTAGTGTCGTGGTGGATGATCGCCACACATGAGCACCTCACTCTTGGTCATCACAAACATAATAAAACATAAAAATTTAAGCACAAAATAAATAAAAATTCCACATACCTCCCCCAAGCCAAGTCTCAGGTTAACCGCTCATTTTTTAGAGTAAGAGGTCACAGTGGGTAATATGATAATAATAAAATTAAAAAACATGGATAAAATATGAGGAATAAAACATGGTAGATGGGTGGACACAGAAATAAAAGCAATGCATTAATATATTAGAAATCTAAATTACAATTGAAAACTAAAACAAAAATAATGAAAATAAACTATCTAAAAATAAAGGGGGAAGATTTTTGGTTGGCCTCCCTCTTTGGAGATCTCCTACTTGGTGCCTTAAAGTAATGGATGGATAATTGGAGGATTTGGGAAGGAGGTGAGGGCCTCCTTTTATAGGCATAATGCAGTGATCTAAACGATTGAACATTGTTTACCCCTTAAATGGATGTTTCACACATGGAAACCTTCTAAAATTTTGTTCATAAATATGTTCATTGTTCACCCTCCAAATATAATCTTTTTTTGTCCCCATATGAATGAGGTTGGAATTTTTCATTGGGGGTTCTTTTTTTTTTTGATGCAGCTTCCTAGAAGATTCCTTATAAAAAATATAACATTAAATGGTAGCATTAGTTACATTAAAACACCACAAAATTAGTTGTAGAGCCGGCCATATGTTTCCTCATACTATCCAAGGTGGAATAAAATCAATTTAATGTATGAAAGCCGAGTTTTGGTTCCGCTTTGGTGGTGGGGTCGACGTTGTCCGCGCAGAAATGTTTCCAACTTCAGTGAAATTTTAGGCTCATTTGTTGGCCGAATCAGCTCCTAGTCAAGCAGACAAAATCGGATGAGTTAAAAAATGATTCCAATGAAATATGATTGACTGAATTTTGATTTATATTTTTAGTGAATGGGATGAAATACAATTGATGTAAAAATCTGTCTAAATTCCAGAATTAGGCATTTTCACCATTTTTTTTCATAACATAAATCCAAAATTGATTCCTATAAGCTAAAATTGATTATTTGAAGTGATTAAATCAATTGAAATTCATAAAAATAATATGAAAAATATTATCTCTATCAATTATCCCATACTTAAAATATGATTGTCCTCAAGAATAAAATCTCAACAAGGAATTTAGAGGACACCAATGTTACCAATATTCAAATTCCAATGTAATAAAATGTAATAATTTTAAATGTCTAATAAAACATTCAAAAATACACATAAAAAATAAATTTAACTTCCCATTTTTTAATTAAACAATTAAATCATGTCCTTAAATATTCCCCTTTGAAAAAAAGGAACTTCTTCTTTCATTCATTTAAGCTTCTCTATTCAATATTATTAAGCACTCCACCTCATGAATTAAATCAACATTGAATTTTGCCTCTCATATCTTATGATAAAAATCAAGTAAAGTTATGATCATATCATGAGAACATACACCTTATCCATAATCAGGTAAAAGAACTAATTTCTATATTTTGTAAAGGAAAAAGGCACATAAAATCGTGATGACTTTTCAATAAAGGCTCAAATGTATCTAAGGATTATGGTTGGTAGGATTTGATGTTTTAAAGATTATTGCTCAAGGAGGAGGTTTATCTCTTTTTCATAATGCATGATATCAAAAACTGTAATGAAATTCTTCCATTTAATGTACTTACACCCCCTTCCCCCTAAACTCAAAGTAAGGTCATGTTCAAAGAAAAGCACAATGAATGATCAATGGACCCTCTTGATTTTTTTTATATTTTTTTCTTTTTTTCAATAGTTATGATTAGATCAAAACTCACATCCATCACCTATCCACATACTATTAAATGGTTTTCGGTTTGAAAAATGGTGATTTTTTGTTCTCCCAAATCACAACCCATTTTTTTCTCTTTTTTTTTATTTTTCATTTTAATTTTTTTCATGAGGGGAAAAACAATACAATATGATGAATGATTACACAAAATTTTTCAATACCCTAAATAGAACCCCTTCAATTTTTTCTTACAATATAAATCATCCCTCCCAATACGAATCAATTCACCCCCACACATCATCTTTAAAATACCATGAAAATTCCAAAAGTAGGGTAGGAATGGATAAAAATGGCTCGAAACAAGGCCCATACCTATAAATGTCATTGATTTTCTCTATAGGATAAAAGAAATATTGATGTAAAGGTGGTATATAATGAGAAGATCTTTACAAAAGATTTCTCAATCAATTTAAATAAGTTTTTTCACATTTATAGCTTCGACAAGTTCAAATTATTGTTTTTGTTAGTGGCATGTCCCAAGATCACTATAGAAATATGCTCAACAATAATTAGGAAGTACTTGGTCTAGAAATATTTTTAGGAATGAAACATATGATATTAGAAAATCACTCAAGGAATAATCAATAATAAAAACATAATTCACATGAATTTCATAAATTGAAAGTATAAAAAATGGCAGGGAAATTTAATTTACCTAATCCAATTAATTCCCTTAAATAATGAGTCATCATTTCAATATGCATGCTTCACATTAGAAATTAAATTTTATATTTTACACATTCAGTCTCATTAACATTGAAAACTAAAATATGGCATTAGAAGATACCTAATAAACTCATGTCTCCTAGATAATTCAGGTTAAGCATTAATTCAAGTGTCGGTATGCAATTTTTATCATTAAATCTCAAAATAAATTTATGACCGAAAAATATGAATGGTTTTTAAATGATAATCAAAAAAATTGAACTAACTTTTTAATTAATTCATTACTCCTCTTCTTCTAATTCTTTGGGATTCATTCTTCCTTCATGATCCTATAAAAGAAAAATTACTCAATTATTCATAACGATCATTTCAATTATGCTCAAAATGAAAAGATAGTGGGGGCCACATGCTAGACTAATTATTAATACTGAATTTGAAATATAAATTCCTAATATTTAAAATTATAGTACTATAATGAAATTAAAGGATACATCTTCGTTTGATCCCCCAAGTGGGCCCATACATCTTTTACTACCTCTAGAGGGCAGTACCACCTTTTATCCATAATTCGTCAGTGGATAAAGAATCTTTGATTTGAACCACCACATGTTGCTTTTCCAAGCTTGATGTTAATTGTTCATGATGAGGGGGACTCCATGGACAAATTATACTATATCTTCCCCTTCGCAATGTTTTACATCTTGCATGGTATGGCTAGGATGATGTACATATCCACCCCCTCATTTGTTGCTACTTGTTCTACATTCCCTTTCAATACTTGTACTCCCTCTAGTAATTTTTTTTTGTTTTCAGGGATCTCTAAATGTTCATCAACATGTGCAATCACTTTTCCCTCATCATCCCCCAAGGAATAATACAAAATATCTGAATCTGAAAATTCAAAACTATTAAGGTTCATACTCAAAATAGTTTAAATAAAATTAAAATAATTTGTGTTTAATATTGTATCATCTCCTGTAGTCAGTAAGACATTAATATCATCTTCAATTGAATGTGGCTCATTGAGTCATTCTTCGATAGATGGAGGTAGTTAGTTGGGCTCCTCAACCTCAAGTTTGGCTTCAACTTCATGGATGTCTTCAGTAAAATCTGATAAGACCAATGACACTTCCTTCTTGAACTTGAATCATTTTATGTCAACGTGGAGTTCAAAGACCATGGCCATAAAACCATTCAGTGAGTTATATGTTGCTATTACTCTTTCTTTCTGCTTTACATTATCATATGTGCCTCATCTCTTCATTGGAGGGCCTCATCAGTATACTCTGTTTCTTATTTTTGAACCTACGAGTAATTGTCAGTCCATGTAGAATAATAATAATTTAAATAGATCATGGAAATATTTTTTATGTTTTTTTATTTTAAAAATAAAATAAATATATATACGATGTGAAAATAAAATAAAAATTAAATGAGTAACTTATTGGCTCTACAAAAATGGTGCCAGTTTTGAAGAACACCTGTCATGGGGCATGGAAAAAACATTATATTTTTCCAAGTGCAACACAGTGGCTGACCAGGGTTGTCTCTCTTGAGGAGCCTTTCATTTTGGTTCAATTACATTATTCTAATTCACCTATACAACTTATTTTTTGTGGTATTTTAATCTAGGAATGGAATGAAATTTAATTTAAATGTATGATAAAACTAAAATGCAATGAGAAAATTCAACTAATTGAGAAAGAACATGGAATTTATGGGCTGGTTTGTGGGTTCCATCATTATCCTTGTAGGTATCTAAATTTTGTTTGAAAATTAAATTATGAGATCTCATTCATGAATTACTATTATTTAATTTATTAGTGTAAAATATTTCATGACTTTATCAATCTTAACTCCACCTCCTCTTATAATCAAGGTTGGTGGAACATCTTGATCGAGAGTGTGACGTCTTCCAAGACTTGGCTTCATCGTATTCCATTTAAAAAATGAATGGCTCAACTTCATCGTATGAAGATATTTTATCTAGTATAAGGGAGGTAAAATATTTAATAAAAGAACAGAAATTATTGTGAGATCAATTTATGGTGGATGATCGCCACACTCATGCACACCAGTCTTGCTCATCAAAATCATACTAAAACATAGTAATTTAAGCACATAATAAGTGAAATTTCCACATACCTCCCGCAGGCCAAGTCTCGAGTTAACCCCTCATTTTTTCTAGTAATTTTTCGTAGTTAATAATATGATAAGAATTAAATTAGCAAAGAAGGAGAAAAGAAGAAGAAGAAAACATGGTGGATGGGTGGACACATAAATAAAAACAATGCATTAATCAATTTGATATCTAAATTAAAATTGAAAACTAAAAAACAATAATGAAAATAAAAAAATTAAAAAGAAAGGGTGAAGATTTTCAGATGGCCTCTCTTAGCGTAGATCTCCTCCTTGGTGTCTTGAAAGAATGGATCGTGAATGTGATGATTTGGGAAGGAGGCGAGGTACTCCTTTTGATGGAATAATTATGTCCTCCTAAATATGGCGCATTGTTTACCCATTAAATGGACGTTTATGCATGGATCGTTTCTTAAATGTTGTTATTAAATATGTTTTCCACTCAACCACAAAAGATCAACTCCTTAGGACACCAGATGAATGAGTTAGGAATTTTTAATTGGTGGTTCCTTTTTCAAGATGCAGCTTCTAAGAAGCTTCCTTAAAAAATATAACATTAAATAGTAGCATTAATTACATCAAAACACCACCAAATGTTGTGTAGATTTGGATCTATTTGTATGAGTACTATCCATGGTGGAAGCTCATAAATTGGATTTGTGAAGGCTGAGTGGTGGTTCCGTTACTATGGTGGGGTTTGTGTTGTCCGCCCGGAAACGTTTCCCACTTCAATGAATTTTTTGCAACTTCAGATTGGAAAATAACCTCCTTGAACAGAAGAAACAATTGAAGGAATTAAAATAATAATTCCAAAAAAATTAATATTTACTCATTTTAGATTTGTATGTTTCCTAAAATGACTAAAATTCCATTGACGAAATTTTTTTCTAAAATCTGGAATTAGGTGTTTTTTCACCATTTAGCTCAAAAAACATCATACATCCTAAATTGAATCATATATGATCTAATTAATTATTTTGAATGATTTAAACAGTTGAAACGCATAAAAAAATTGGAAAATGTTATCTCTATCAGTGTCCCAGTTACCTTGACCCTGTATGCAATTACTGTATGCGACTACAACAACATGCATCTTGTAACGACCCAAATCCGGAGCCACATAACTGGTGCCCCGTACCCAGTTTTCCACATGAACTCAAGTATGTTTCTCCAAATTCCAGAGGCTGCCGACTAACAACGAGGGCCTTGGTGAGTCTGTGGGGAAACTATGCCCTCATTTGGTAATGTATACAGTGGAATAATAAACATAAACAATATCGGAAGCAGTAAACAGTATACAACGACTAAAATAAAAGCAAAAGCAATGTATGATATAATAATGATGTAGTATAGTACATGTATCTACAGAAAGATATAAGAAAAACAACGTTCTGAAATACAACTGAAATCAATGTACTAAACGTAAATAGAAAATCCAACAGTATCGTGAGCCAAAGCTCGGTCCCATGCTCTCTAGCTCTAACTAGAAATCAAGTACCTGAGGTAGAAGAAAAACAATCCCTATCTACACCTGCAACCATATAATCTATTTGGGACGAAAATTAGGACCCAAAAGGGTGTGAGACTAATCCCAGTAGGCATCCACCACAAGATTTTTGCCCTACTGTCAGTGAGTAATATAACAAAAATAAAGGAAAATAGGTACAGTACTCGAGTAACAGTACACCATTAAATAATCCAACCAATTACCATTAAAATTAATTTAATTAAACAATCATAGAAAAACTTGAAAAGAATTCTATTCCAAGGTAAGAAAGTAACATAGCAGGTATCTCAAAAGTCTACCGAAACACAAGAAGTACAAAAACCAAGCTTGTTCATTGGCTTGGTGGAATCGTCACAACCAACCATCAAAATTCACACTCACCATCTGGGTGCCTCAAACTAGCAGACCCCTATAGTCTAGTAATCAAACAAGGCACATACACTATAGGAATCTCTCACGTCAATTCCCCTATGGTTCTGCATCGATACCTAAAGACTCTCTGAGGAAGCACATATGTCTAATTCCTCATTTGGTATCGATGCGTGTGTAAACAAAGATCACCCTTGGGAAGCACAAATTCTAATTCTTGTAGGTCCTACATATGAAACTAAACCCAACAGAACATATAGGGAAGAACTTAATCATCTGTTCCATCTTTGATCTCCCGCCCCAGGTTATCATAACCCTGAGCAGTCCAGTTGTGCGTAATCGACTGTTAGAATCCCTAAGTAAGATCAAAAACTATTTGGATAATATCTAAAATGAATCAAAAGATTTTAAATAGTAGGCTACACATGAAAATAGTTATGAAAATTAAACTATCAATTGCAATAGGGGTCGCCTAACAAGTAAACGGTGTCGAACAGCGATAAATGGCCAAACAGGGAAAAACACTCACGGGGTGATCCTCAAACATGCAACCAAGAATATATTAGCAACAATTAATCATAATCTAACATGAAATCTATTGAAAATAAACAATAGGATCAAAATCCTAAACCCGAGATACTCGATACATGGGTATCCAACACTTTTGTAACCAAATCTCAAAGTACTTCAACGTAGGGAAACAATCCACCTACCTCGATCCTCGAAGATCGATATACATGAACCTTGGCCCGTGAAACGGCCAATAAAGGAGTAGATCTACAAAAACATCTAAAACTTTCAACCTCAGATTACATATACGAGAGGAAGAATCATGAAACAAGGCCAAAGAAGAACAAAAAATTCACCACTACGATTCTTCTACACTCAACGGAGTTTGATTCAGACAACCGGTGATGGATCGGTGGCCTGGAGAAGAATCAACCTCCTTGGACACTCTGGAAGGAATTAGGCAGAGAAGAAGATGTTTATGAGCATTAGGCATGACCCCAGTCCGATTAATGAAATAAAAAGAATGTACACGGCGTGTACTTTTAGAGTACACGACATGTACTTGGGTTTTCCGTACTCCACTTTAAGTGGCCGCCACATCATCCCTACACACCGTGTGTGTGGACCTGACATGGCCAGTACACAGCTTCGAGCGGCAGAGGAGTACATGATGTGAACTTATAATGTACATGGTGTGTACTCTGAAATTTTCCATATTCTCCATTTTTCCTTAAAAAGCCCATAAAATAGATCTGTACATGAAACTAAAGATCCAGGTTCCTACAAAAATCCCACCTTAAGTAAATTCATCCCCGAATTTCCCTAACAAGGTGTAGGAGAAGAACCCTTGAACAACTCTGGCCACTATGATCGAACATCGGCCTCTCTCTCCCAGATCTCATCATGTACTCGCCCGTGCTTCCATAGAACCCCTACTAGAGGAATAGACCGCCCACAGAGAACTTTCGTAATGTGATTGACATTCCTGATAGGATTCTCCTCGAAAGATGCATCCTGCTCCAGCTCAACCTCATTGGGTTGAAAAACATGAGATGAGCTTGAGAAATACCGTCAATGCTGAGAAACATGGAAGACATCGTGCATAGCCTGGTACCTCTGAAGTAACTGCAACCTGTAAAAAACCAGCCTGACTTTCTCCAGAACCTCAAATAGCCTGACGTATCTCGGTGAAAGCTTCCCATGCCTCCTAATTCTCTTATGTCCCAACCTCGGGGTAATGCGCAGGAAAACCTGATCTCCGACCTTATACTCCAAAGGTTGTCTCTACTGATTAGCATAAGATTTATGCTGAGACTGTGCAGTAGCCATCCTCTTCTAAATCCACTCCACCTGCTCCATGGTCTCCTGAACGAGGCGAGGTCCCAGCAAGGCTGCCTCTCTTGCCTCTAGCCAACATAAATGTGATCGGCATGGCCTACCGTACAAATCCTCGTAAGGTGCCATATGAATTGTCTCCTGGAAACTGTTGTTGTAGGCTAACTCCACCAGAGGTATATGCTTCTCCCACGTACCACCAAAGTCTATAATGCATGTTCGGAGTAAATCCTCAAGCACCTGGATTGTACGCTTAGACTGGCCATTAGTTTGGGGGTGGTATGCTATACTCCAAAGTAGTTGTGTACCCAAAGCCCTCTATAGCCCCTGCCAGAAGTGCGAATTAAAACGTGCATCCCTTTATAAAAAAAATGGAGTGTGGAACTCCATGAAGACGTACAATCTCTCAGATGTACAATTGTCCCATCTCATCAACACTGAAGGTCTCCTTGATCTGTAAGAAGTGTGAAACCTTCATGAGCCTGTCCACTACAACCCAAACTGCGTAATTTCATCAAGGCGATCTCAGTAATCCTGTCATGAAGTCCATCACGACATCATTCCATTTCCACTTCGGAATGGTTAACTGCGGTAATATCCATGCTGGTCCCTGAAGCTCTGCCTTCACCTGCTGACAGGTGGAACACCGCATAACAAAACCAGCCACATCCTTCTTCATACCTGGACACCAATACTGACGGTGTATGTCTCGGTACATCTTGGTGACATAAGGATGAACTGCCCAAGCTAAAGCATGAAACTCCTGCATCATCTTCTCACGTATGTCTGCTGAAACCCATACATGGCCACGAAAACGTATCACCTCATCATCGGCCACTGTCCACCCTGGAGTAGGGTCTTCATCTGACACACCCTTGCGTATGACTATGTCTTCTGGGTCTGATAGCGGCCTCATTCAAACTCGATCTAAAAGAGTAGAGATAACATCTACAGAAGAATGAACTGTCTACCCCTATCTATCATGCATCTCCAAATGCATCTCTGATAACAGATCCCTAAGATGCCACTTGTTGCTGGCCTCCTGAAATGCCTGCAACTGAGTCCTCCTGCTCTGTGAGTCAGCCACATCATTTCCTTTCACAGGAATATAAGCAATCTCGAAGTTGAAATATTGTAGGTACTTAACCCACCTTTACTATCTCAGATTCAAGTCAAGCTGCGTGAATATATACCTGAGGATCTTGTGTTCAGTATATACCACAAAATTCTCTCCCATGAGATAGTGCCTCCAACAACGCAAATCATGAATAACCACAGCCAAGTCCATATCGTGCGTAGGATAGTTATTCTCATGGGGCCTCAACTTCCGAGATCCGTACGCAACAACACGATCCTCATGCATAAGAACTGCTCCAAGACCGATGCCAGATGCATCCCAAAAAACTATATAACTCTTTCCCGGATCTGGAAAAACTAGAATCGGTGATGAAGTGAATATTCCCTTCAGCTCCTGGAAGGATGAGTCACATGCTTCTGACCAAACGTACTTCACACAATTCTTGTTCAAGCCCATCAACGGCGCTGTTAAGCATGAGAAGTCCTGTATATACTGCCTGTAATAACCAGCCAGTCCCAAGAAACTCCGTACCTCGAAGACATTCTTCGGATGATCCCAGGCAGCTAATGCTCTCACCTTCTCTGTGTCTACATATACTCATGTCTCTGAAATTTCATGTCCCAGGAAGTGAACCTCGTCCATCCAGAAGTGTCACTTTGAGATCTTAGAATATAAATAATTCTATCTCAGTGTACTCAATACGATCTTAAGATGGTTAGCATGGTTGTTTCGAGTGTGAGAGTACACCAAGATATCATCCATAAAGACAATGACGAAAGAGTCCAAGTAAGGATGGAAAACAATTTTCATTAGCGCCATGAAAACTACCAGCATGTTCGTGAGACCAAACGACATAAACAGATACTCGTACGGACCATACCTGCTTCGGAAAGCTGTGAGAGGTATATTAGATGGACTGACCCACAACAGATGATTGCCGCATCTCAAGTCGATCTTTGAGAATACCGTGGCTCCGGAAAGCTGCTAAAAAAGTACATCAATCCTCGGAAATGGATATCGTTTCTTGACTATTAACAGGTTCAGCTTTCTATAGTCCACACAAAGCCGTAAGGAACAATCCGCCTTCTTTGCAAACATCACAGGCGAACCCTAAGGGGAAGTACTGGGTCGGATAAAACCCTTCGCCTACAACTCCTCCAACTACTTCTTGATTTCTTGCAACTCAAGAGTATCCATCCTATAAGGAGGTATGGATACCGGTGCTGCTCTTGGCACAAGCTCAATTGAGAAGTCTACCTCACTCTCTAGAGGAAACCCTGAGGAGTCTTCTAGATGTCATTTGGAAAATGATCAACTACAGGAGGGAAGTCCATCTGAGAAGTCCCCTGATCATCCAGATATAAACTATCAATCTGGGCTATAACACTGCCCAACCCATGACGCTCTAGTCCAACTCTACGTGCCTGGATGACCCATTCACCCTTGTGAAGAAAAGACCTGCCCTCTGGTGATGTGAAACTCACTCTACGGCGATAACAATCGACCAAGGCCTGAAAATGAACTAGCCAGTCCATTCCTAGAGTGACATCATCACCCTTCATCTCAAGTATATAAAGATCACACAAGAAGTGACACCCACCAACCTCAAGGGGGTACTCCTTGCACTGACACACAAAAGTAATTATATGTCCCAAAGGAGCGTCTAGTGCCAATATATCCTCATAAGTAAGGACAGTAAGTCTATGTATCTCCACAATGTGCATAGAAATAAAGCTATGACAATATTTTTTATTGAAAAGTGAATAAGATAAAACTGAGGCTACTAAGATCGTACCTCGAACTGTGGAAGGTCCAGGATCCTGCTCCCGATGAATCTGCTCTACCAAAAACGTCTGGCCAATACCACAACCCTATGTAGCAGCCTGATATCCTTAAGATGATCCTCCTAGATCCTGAACACCATGTCCGCGACCTCTACCATGGCCTAAACGTCCTGAAGAACTCTAGCCCTTAGTCTTATGTGGAACTGGTAATCCTGCTCCTGTATGAGGAGTAGAAACCGATCCTCTTTCACTAGCTGCTAGAAGAAGAACCCTAGAAAAACGCTACATATGACCCATCATGCAGTATGCTCGACACTCCACTAGATCTCTCAGGAATTGAGGCTTCTTATGCCTGCTCTTTCCACACTGATATCACACCACATAGTTTCCCGAAGGAAGATCCCGTCTTCTAGAAGAATTACCTCGCTTCCTCCAGTCACCTCAAGTAGACTCTCGGCGACGTTTCCTACTGTTAGTATGAAAAGAATTAGTCATGGATGTTGAACCACCCTGGTCAACAGCTCTAGTATCCCTCAGATTCCGTTCAGTGATCAGCGTCTGGTTGACTATTAGGGTAATATAAGTCAACTAGAAGACTTTCACCTATGATTTGATCTATGGTTTGAGGCCTTCCTCAAATTTCCTTGCCAAAAACAGCTCTTCATTTCCATGAATGGGAGTGAAACGCTGTGACTCAGTGAAATGGGAGGAATACTTCATAACCAAAAGAGTACCCTACTGCAAGTTCATGAACTCCCTATCCCTGTCGGCCCTCAGCGTCGCCGGATAGAAGTAGTTGTAGAATGTACGCTGGAACTCATCCCAAGACATAGTCCGTTGGTGCCCTTCTTGTGAGGCTACATTCCACCATATCTTGGCAGAATCTCGCAACATGTAAGTCGTGAGATTCACCCTTCTGTCTGGGGATGTCTCGAGATACTCGAAGATGGAAATCATGGTTTCTAGCCCTGACTCTGTAGCCTGAGGTCCTCCATCCCCTATGAAAGTGGGAGGATACTGCTGCTAGAAGACTCGAATCAGCTCTGACATAGATGGGGCTAGATGATGAGCTCCCTAGAAGGTTTTCATGAACCTCATGAAACCCTCTCTGAACTGCGCATTGGCACTAGTGTCTAGAATCACTACAGGTTCCATGTCCGAAATGATAGGCGGAACTACTGGTAGTCCCTGGTCTGCCATATCAAGAGTATGGTCACTGCCTGGTTCCTGGCGTGCAACGAGAGTACGTCTTGGTGCCATATCTCTGAGAAAACAAATTCACAATCAGATTTAGGATTAACAAAGACATAAAACACAATATTAAAAAATAGGAACATGAGAGATAATCACTTATATTTGCAAATCAAAACTACACGGTGTGCATTTAAACTACACGGCGTGCTTTCTAAGCCTTACACATAGGCGTGAAACTCAGAAACCACTGGTCGTATAACATCCTAGCTACACGGCGTGTTGACACAACACACGATATGTACTTGAACTCCACTCCCCTCCCCGAGCCTCTTTACACGGCTAACCTACACAGTCCTCCTAATCCTAAATTACACGGCATGTTCAATAAAGACACGGCCTGTACTGGACAGGTTTCAGCGACCCATGTAGCGGTTACACGGCCGGCTACACGACTGACCACGACACAACATGTTCCAAACAAACACAACATGTATAAGAATAGATAACACTGAACCGTGTAGTTCATGACACAGCCGAGTACCCAGAAGAAAACTACACGGCGTGTTCATATAACACACGATGATTACTACACGAGTTTCCCCCGACCCATGTTGTTAGTGACACGGCCGGGTACACGGTTGACTACTACACAACAAGTACTTATGGTACACGATGTGTCCCCGAAGACTCTCCACCACCCCTATCTTTTTTCAAACGATTAGTAACACGGTTTAAAAACTACACGGCGTGTATTAATAAAGTAAACGACGTGTATTCTAGATTTTTCCGGGAAGTAGCTCAGAAACGGCACGAAACATCAGAAAAACTGAAAAACAAACGTTTATGTGCCAAATTGCAATCCGTGGGGCCCATACTCCCTGCGAATCATAGCTTCCCATCATAACAATGCATATAAAAAGAAAAACAACATAACAATCCAATGTTCCGCCAAATTCCGCTCCTCGAGGGCCCATAACACCTCTATGACCATAGCTTGGCATCCATGCCAAATAGGCTATAAAATAAAAAAAGTCTATCATCACAACATGTATGTACATCACAACAACTCTCACAACAACATTCATAATTTATCACGACATCTATCACAAGAACATGAAATTCTAATGCACCCTTGATGTCATGGTAAAATGCATGACATGTGATTTCTTACACAGTGCCTATATGATGCATGAGATGGAACACCCTCATCTCGTCGAGCTGCAAAAAAATAGAACCACAATCATATAAAATTTAACAGCACAAAACATGTGCATCACCCAACGGCGAAATATAATAAACTGTAACAATTGCAAAAACTAAAAATTGCAATTACGAGATAATATAGTTTTTCCCTGTACAATGGTTAATTAATCCCGAGCACAGTTAATTACTAAATACCCATTTCTTCATATCCTTGTCTATTATCACAAAATAGTAAGGCAATAGAAAATAAGAAAACCCCCTTTGTTACCACATTGTAATGACCCGAATCCCGAGCCACATAACTGGTGCCCCGTACCCGGTTCACCACATGACCACAAGAGCTTTTCCACAAATTCCAGAGGCTGGCGACTAGTAGAGAGGGACTTGGTGAGTCTGTGGGGAAACTATGGCCTCATTTGTTAAAGTATACAGCGGAAGAATAAACATAAACAATAGCAGAAGCATTAAACAAAATACAACAACTGAACTAAAAGTCGAAGCAATTTCTGATATAATAATAATACAGAACGGTACATGTATCTACGGAAAGCAGAAAGCAAAAAAACGTGCTGAAATACAACTGAAACCAAAGTACTAAACGTAAACAGGAACTCCAGCTGCATCGCGAGCCAAAGCCTGATCCCATGCTCTCCAGCTCCAACCAGCAATCAAGTACCTGAGGTAGAAGGACCACAATCCATATATACACCTGCAACCATATAATCTGTTTGGGCCAAAAAGAAGGACCCAAACAGGGTGTGATGCTGATCCCAGTAGGCAACCACCACATGATTTATGCCCTACTGTCAGTGAGTAATATAGTAAATGTAAAGAAAAATAGGTATAGTAATGGTCTAAAAGTACATCAGTCAATAATACAACCAATTACCATTCATAGTCATTTAATTAAACAACCACGGAAAACTAGAAAATTATTATATTCCAAGGTAAGCAAGTAACACAGTAGGTATCTCAAAAAACTACTGAAACAAAAGCAGTACAAAACCCAAGCTTGTTCTTTGGCTTAGTGGACTCATCAAAAACAACCATAAAAATTCACACTGACCCTCTGGGTGGCTCAAAATAGTAGTTCCCTACAGTCTAGTAATCAAACAAGGCACATACACTCTGGGAAGCTCTCACATCAATTCCCCTATGGTCTTGAACGATAGCTACAGAATCTATGAGAAAGCACTTATGACTAATTCCTCATGTGGTCTCAATGAGTGTGTAAACTAAGAACACTCTTGGGAAGCATTAATTCCTATTCCCATAGGTCCAGCGTGCGAAACTAAAACCAACAGACTCTCTAGGGAAGCACTTAATCATCTATTCCCTCCTTGATCTCCCGCATGAGGTTCTCACAGCCTTGAGCAGTCCAGTCGTGCATAATCGACTGTCAGCAGCCCTAAGTAAGTTCGAAAACTATTTGGATGATAACTACGATGCATCCAAAGAATTTAAATAGTCGTCTACACATGCAAAAATTTATAACAAGTAAACTTGCAATTGAAATAGGGTTCGCCTCACTAGGAAACATTGTCGAATGGTGATAAACGGACAAACAGGGAGAAACACCCGTGGGGTGATCCCCAAACATACAAAAAATCATATATTAGCAAAAATTAATCTCAAGATGACAAGAAATCTAGGGAAAATAAATAATTGGATAAAAATCCTAAACCTGAGATACCCGATACATGGGTATCCGACACTGTTGCAACCAAAACTCAAAGAACATCAGCGTAAGGAAACAAACCACCTACCTTGATCCTCGAAGATCGATATACTTGAACCATGGCCCGTGAATTGTCCTAGAACAGAGTAGATCTACAAAAACATCTAAAACGTTCATCCTCATATATCTCATACCCAGTTCTCCACATGACCTCAAACGTGTTTCCCCAAATGCCAGAGGCTGACAACTAGCAGCAAGGGCCTTAGTGAGTCTATTTTGAAACTATTCCCTCACTTGGTAAAGTATATAGAGGAAGAATAAATATAAACAATAGCGGAAGCAGTAAACAACACACAGAAAATTAACTAAAAGCCGAAGCAATGTATGATGTAATAATGATTCAGAACTGTACATGTATCTATGGAAAGCAGTAAGCAAAACAATGTGCAGAAATACAACTGAAACCAATGTACTAAATGTAAACAGCAACTCCAGCAGCATCTCGAGCCAAAGCCCGATCCCATGCTCTCCAGCTCCAACCAGCAATCAAGTACCTGAGGTAGAAGGACCACAATCCCTATCTACACCTGCAACTATATAATCATTTTGGGACAAAAAGCAGGACCCAAACAGGGTGTGAGGCTAATCCCAGTAGGAAACCATAACAAGATTTGTTCCCTACTGTGAGTGAGAAATATTGAAAAAGTAAAGAAAAATAGGTATAGTAATGGACTAAGTGTACAGATGTTAATAATACAACCAATTACCATTCACATTCATTTAATTAAACAACCAGGGAAAACTAACAAAGCTTTCTATTCCAAGGTAGTCAAGTAAAACAACAGGTATCTCAAAAGACTTCCAAAACACAAGCAGTACAAAACCCAAGCTTGTTCTTTGGCTTGGTGTACTCGTCAAAACCAACCATCAAAATTCACACAGAACCCCTGGGTGGATAAAACTAGTAGAGCCCTATAGTCCAGTAATCAAACAAGGCATAGACACTCTGGGAAGTTCTCACGTCAATTCCCCTATGGTCTTGCAACGATAGCTATAGACTCTCTGAGGAAGCACTTACGTCCAATTCCTCTTATGGTTTCGATGAGTGTGTAAACTAAGAACACTATTGGTAAGCACAAAGTCATATTCCTGTAGGTACTGCGTATGATACTAAAACCAACAGACCCTCTAGGGAAGCACTTAATTGTCTATTCCCTCATTGATCTCCCGCTCGAGGTTCTCACAGCCCTAAGCAGTCCAGTCGCGCGTAATCGACTGTCATCATCCCTATGTTTGTTCAACAACTATTTGTAAAATACCTACCATGAATCAAAAACATTTAAACAACATTTTACACAAGCAAACAGTTATAACAAGTAAACTTGCAATTGCAATAGGGGTCGCCTCACAGGAAATCAGTGTCGAACGGTGATAAACAACCAAACAGGGAGAAACACCTGTGGGGTGATCCTCAAACATGAAAATAAGAATATTTTAGCAACAATTAATCATAAGATAACAATTAATCTAGGTAAAATGAACAATAGGATCAAAATCCTAAACCCATGATAACCGATACATGGGTATCCGACACATTTGCAACCAAAACTCAATGAACTTCAACGTAGGGAAACAAACCACCAACCTCGATCCTCGAAGATCGATATACTTGAACCATTCCCCATGAATCGGCCTAGAATAGAGTAGATCTAAAAAACATCTAAAACAATCAACCTCGGATAACCCATACGAGGGGAAGAATCAGGGATGAGGCCAAAGAAGAACTGATAACTCACCTCTACGATTTTTCTGCACTCGATGGAGTTCGATTCGGACAACCAGGGACAGATCGGTGGCTTAGAGAAAAATCCACCTCCTCGGACGCTCTGGATGGAATCAGGCGGAGAAGAACATGTTTATGATCATTAGGCGCAACCTCGATCCAATTAATGAAATAAAAATAAAGTACACGACATGTACTTTTAGAGTACACGACGTGTACATGGGTTTTCCGTACTCCGCTTTAAGTAGTCACCACATTATCCCTACACACCATGTGTGTGGCCCTGACACGGACAACACACGGCTTTGAGGGGAAGTGGAGTACCGGGCGTGTAGTCATATAGTACACGGCGTGTACTCTGAAATTTTCCAGATTCTCCATTTTTCCATAAAAGTTCCATAAAAGAGATCTGTACCTGAAACTAAAGATCTGGGTTCATACAAAGCTGATCCCATCTCCTAGTTCTTCACAATATATTACATTCTCCCCACAATTCTATGACATTTTCATTATAGGATCACTCATTTTCCTTATCATAAACTCTTTAATGGATCTATAGAACTATATCATCTAGTTAAAAGGATTCCCTTTCCAAAAATGGTAGTCAAAGTGGCCACAAACCTAGAGAAGTCTTCCACAAAACACCTATAATACCTCACCAAACCATGAAATCTATACAATGTCAATACATTCATAGGTGGATCCCATGAAAACACAACATAAATCATTAATGGATACCAAGAAAAATCATGATCAGAAATGACATGCCCCAAAAATTGAACCTTGCAAATATATTGCTAGCAATTTGAGATATTTATTTAATGTTGTATCTCTCAATGAAAATTAATAACCATACTCAGGTGATCTACGTGGTTGTCATCTAATGAAGTGTATATAAATATACTATCGATGAAGATGACCATAGACTTGTCCTGGTATGACTTGAAAATATATTTTAGAAAATCCATAAACACAAAGGGGAAATTATTCACACCAATGTGATTCACTAAGAACTCATAGCATGTATAGTGAAATTAGAATGATATAATTGAAATATCAACATTTTTACCCATTAACTAGTTGTATCCAGACTAAAGATCATTTTTTAGAGAACTCTCTCACACCTTGAAACTATGGAAAGAGGCCATCACTCCTCCACAAGATGTACTTGTTCTTTATCATGGTATGATTTATTTGAAAATAATATTTGCAAATATGTCACATTTTATCCTCCATTTTCACAAACAAAAATGGATTCCCATGTGAAAACAAGGGGTCTTATATTGGCTTAACTCTGTATACCCTCTAGCCACACCATTGGATCTCGAAGCCCCACTGGGTCATCCGATGTGCTAAAGAGAACATCGGGACATCCCTAGTGAATTTATACATAGTGGTTATTCTCATTGTGTGAAGGTAAAACCTATACGTCATCACACCCCTAGCCCATCTTTGGAGGAAATTGGGATCTAGTAACATCTATTGTTCCAAGGGTAATTCTGGCCAACTAATAAATATGTTCTAACCTCTTATGAACAAGATCATCCTACTTTATTTGGGGATCACTCATCCTTAAGGGGAAAACTCCATCCCCTTACATATAAGCACAAAAACACAATAGTAGAAATAATCTAAGCATGAAAATCAATGACCGATATATAATGAGGAAAAATCATACATTATAACTTCCTCAATAAAAATATTTGGTGTTAGTCTCTTTCTCCTCATAGAGTTGGGTCATCCCATTGATAAGAATGAGAGCCCACTGATCCTATCTATCTGGCCTCCAACATAATGGTCTAGAAAAAGTTCATCATCCGGTATCACTTGGTCTTGAATAGTGGATACACATAGGGAAATATGGCTTCTAAATCCACGATTACAACTACATATGGAGCAGTAGTGACACCATACTCGAGCTGCCCAAATAGAAGTCACATCTCTTATGAACTCATCCTTTTCATTTCCTACCTAAACTCCTCAAATAGGGCCTCATCTAACAATGCATCATATCTACACATCTAAAACATGCCAGTACAAAGGGATGTGTTAACTAAAATATGAAAATATATGATTTAGTCTATACTGACTCACCCATTTAGTTCTTAATCATGACAAAAAAACTCATATCATTGTGGAATATAGAAATCTGCCTTGCATGTTCATGGCCTAGATAATTATATCCATCACAGGAACTTACCTATTCCTAGCATCATCTTGAAGATGTCTCAATTAAATTAAATCCATAAAAAGGGGTCCTATCTGAGAGGGATATCTAGGCCACATGATCATACATGGATGCAACTACATAAGAAGGAATTAGGGATCAACATGATACCTATGAGATCTCTATTTCTAGAAATTTTAATGCACACTCATTATAAGTGTGTAATCTATAGGTATAAAATGAACCAATTAATTCTCTATGAATAGTTCTAGTTTGAGTGAAATCATCCGATTATATAATCAATTCTAAACACTCATATCATTGCCTTAGTCCAGGCCTCTACTTCTTGGGGGATTGGGTCATCACACTACTCCAATAGCCTATAACATTATAATTTACAGGGTGGGATAATAATGGACACATCCTCAACCTACCATGTTGCTACTAACTAGTGGTCAATCAGCAATAGAAATTCCACCTTCCTAACTAGAAGATTATATCCCGCAATATGGAACCAAAAACGAGACCTCATCGCTAATTAGATCAGCATCGTGATCTAGAAATCGAAAACCTTGATGGATGCCTTTATGAAGGAATATTGGAAGTGATCAGGATGTACCACTTTCAAATGATCACACAGATATATATATATATATATATGTGTGTGTGTGTGTGTGTGTGTGTGTATATGTATACAGAAATATGGGAGATAGCTCAATATGGAAAGTAAGAGACTCAAACTTATATAATCCTCGTACAATTGATCCTTACAACCAATGTCATGATATTTCATGTCAACAAGTAGATAGTCGCAGTAAGGGTGAATGGATATGTCGACAACCCATACCATCACCGAATTCTCTATCCTGAGAGATGCACTCGAGACACATTGACAATATTGAAATAATCCAATCCAAATCCTCTTAAGGGGAATACTACATACAATATCCCATGGAATGAACTACTATGATACTAATAAATCACATCAAAATCCTAAACATAGATCGAGCCACAAGTACCCTAAGCCCACTTCCATAGGCTAGGTGGTGGTGATAAGCGGTGAAAGGCATATCCTAAATGGTATGCATTTTCATACTTTTCCTATATGAAACCACCCAATTATCTCAATGCATGATTGAAATGGTAGAATAATTAAAATATGAAATAGTTACAAGGTAAACCAAACATGAAAAACCTATATGGTGTATAATAGTATGAATGTTGAAGCTGAAAATTAAGGTGGAAAAATAATCACCCAATAAGAAATATGCCCTTACGAGACAAAACATGAAAGTAAAATGGTGTGAGAGCATAGCTCCTGATCTCCAAGATATGATGACTATACAAATTACAAAACACAAGATATCACTAAGCCCCTATGAAATCATCTTAAACATATCTATAATGTGTAGAAGAAAAAAACATGTTCAAGTAAATTCCATGCAGGGGTGGGTCTATAGATACCCAATAGAGAACCCCAAAAGATGAAGGGGGAGAAGTAAGAGATATCATAGGAATATATAACGAGTATATAATAACCATGAAGAATCACATCCCAAGGAAAGAGAAAGAGTTTCCTCATCCATGAATAAGGGGCTTAACACGATGTGTAGATTAACTACAGGTTGAGTCTTTTACCCACATAGAAATAGAGTAACCTCATCACCCCATTAGAAGATAAACACGTGAAGTACATAGAATACCACTACCATCATACCAACCCATAGAAAGAGAGTGAATAAATTAAAATATTCAGATTCATATATATATATATATATATGATCAGTAATAGAATCCAAAATGATAGAGAAATGGGATCTTTATCTCACATCCCAGTATAAGAAAATAATCTCCAATGGTTCCATAAGTCCAACAATAATGACCATATTCTCACATGTCTACCATGATGAAAACATCCATGTTAAGCCACACCTGATCACAATACTGCAAATTCAAGGGGCCACATTCTCTAGGTAGTGAACCCATGCCCTGGTACAACAAGTGGGTTCCACTTAGTGGATATATAAAGGACTCATACCATGTCCAAAGATGAGGGTTACACTCTAATGGTCAATGTGGGATCCGGTCCCTTCCCTACAAGAGGATTGCACTATGATAGTCATTAGACATATAGATGAACCATACCAAGTTCCAAAAGGATGGAACCAATATGATAGTAGATGACCAATTCCCATCTTGGTAGGAGGGTTCCACTATAGGAGTGGATAGATAGATAGAGGACACATATCTTATTAAAACTAGAGGTTTCAACTATCTAATGGTTGATGAACCATGCCTATCCCAGATGGAGGGTTCCACTATTTGATTATATATATATATATAGAGGACCCATACCCATTTACAATAGGAGGGTTCCACTCTAATAGTCGATAGTGGATACATGTATGACCTATCAGGAGGTTTACACTCTCTAAAGTTATAGTAACAATTCTTAGCATGGATAGAGGGTTGCCCTCTAGTAGTTTATAGAGGAACCATCACTAGACCAGCTGCAGGGTTCCACTCCGAATGCCACAGGTGATCATGTGTGATCCATATCATCATGGAGAATATCCAAAACATGATACATGATTTGAAAAATGACATTGAACCTCAATAGCCCCATCTATGGGAACCATCACGTTCTACATGGTAAAACACATAGGGTAGGTTTCTTATTAGCTAAAATCTGAGTCCAAAAGATGGGGTTACGAAAGTTTGATGATTCATAAAATGTCAGAAAGTCGTACATTGAGTGGCCGGGGACACCCATGGAATGTGGTCCCACACTATTAAAATGATGTGTCCTTAGAGTTACATGATTCTCTAATCGTGTAGGGATACACGATGTGTAGGGGATCTAAATAGTGTTCCCACACCCCTCAGGGTATCGCCCATGTTATTGGTCATGTTCAAGTATCCATAACTTATCTGTGTACTTCAATACACAATGTGTGTACTCATACAAGTTTTCTCCAAAGTTTATAGCCATGTTAGTGCACTCAGGCTCATGACATGTTCCTAGATGTGTTCTCCACCACTCGACTCATCCACTGGGGGAATTGGTAAAAGGCATTTTGGAAGCCTACAAAATGTCCAAACATATAAATTCACAAATACCTAGCCACCACATCCTAGGGGAGACATGAAATGTGTTCAATACGTTACAAATATTGTGGTTGTGTTTTACCCATGTTCTAAAATCCGAACACAACCCTTCAGATATAAATTTACCTCTTTAATTCCGGCATTGTTCCTTCAGGAAAATTGTGAATCTCTCTATGGATTATTGTTTTTGACTATCATTTACTAGAAATCAGATTTTCTCTTCGCATGGACGTTCCTCAGTATACATGGCAGAATCTTTTACAACCTTCCAACTTTTATTTGGACTTTGAATCAAAAATATAATAACATGAAACACAAAAATAACATAGATGTATCCATAATGTTTTGATTATTCCATCATATAATGTTCACTATGAATCTTGGGGGTATGATAAGGCTCTATAACCCCCAAAAAAATGTCAAACAAGGACTGAAAGGTCCAACTAGCAGAAAATGTGAAGCAATTGAGCTGGAACAAAATATAAATAATTTATAATTGATCTTTTCAAGAATTATTGGTCATAGATTAAGAACAAGGATATAAAAGGTCATAAAACCAAAGAATAATCAATTAGGATGGTACAAAATACATACTAATATAAAATAATTTTAATAGTCCATATAAATGATTATTATTCTCAATAAATTTGTTATAAAATGTTGTAATACATAGTTTGACGAGTCCTCCCTAGTGATTGGTTCATTTTCCTTTGAATTATTTTCTCTCCAATGATAGAAAGAATTTGTTACATTCTCTAGGATCTAATACTATATGATCTGGTAATTTTTTGCATCTAATATGATTCTCCTATGGAAAGAGGTATAATAGGATAAAAATAAACCTCTAGTGGGTGTGATATTTGAATGCCCCACACCATCTTATTTTAGGTAACTCAAAGGATAAAAATCAAATTATAGATTCAATTGTGGTAACCAATTTCTTATGTATTATATATTTTAATAGATATCTTGTTTCTTTATGAAAATGTACACACACAATATAATATATATTTAATATTTTTATAAAATTAACTTTGAGCACACAATGCCTCAGAATCACACATAGTCTTAGTGACTGAATCTGGAAATATATGTCCCAATATTTAAAAGTATTATAATAAAAAATGGTTTCTACATGATATGTATTAAATTAAAATAATATCACCCACATTGGATAAATATATAAGACCATGAAATCAATCCCCACGATGGTTCAAATGACATAACAATAAAATGACCCAGTAAATATGAATAAATGAATGTAAGATTGATACCTGAAAATGGAAGCCTAAGAAAAATTTTAGGCTCTATATACCAATCCAAAATTTCATGGTTTGGAAGTAATATAGAGCATACATGTAATTTATAGAATATCTTATAAGGTTCATAGGTAACCCTTAGAAAAATCATTGTAATGGTTGATAAACCCATTGTTTCTATATAATGTCAGTTCATATCCTTAATCCATTTTTAACCATACATGAGGTACTCCAGTATAAATTACCCTCTATGTTACCCTTTAAATGATTCTCATACATTTTTTGGGTAAGTCAATCATTACAATATTTTTCAATCCACTATGGGTAATCCTTGGTAACTGGTGTAACATTCCAGTCCCAACCCCCTAATTCATGTAATTCTCTATAATTAAAGGTGAAAACCCATATGGGGCCCATGTTTCCCAAAAATTGTTTTACTGGTGTGGGACTATGAGATTTTTTTTGGAAAATTCAATGACATGATTGAGAGGAATCAGAACTCTCATCCACTTAAAATTTATAAAGTTCCAAATCATTTATATTGGTTCATAATAGCCTGGACAAATGATCTTAAAATATAAGAAACTAGGACATTATAAAAGTTTTTAAAAGGAAATACTCTCATACACTCCCTATAATGATAAACTATAATCTCAATATTATTTTCATACGAAATCAATCTATTTGATTCATTTCCTCACCGTATGAAGTTAAATTGGCTGATCTACCTCTTTTCCATATGATGTTTATCTTCATGGTTTATATCCTCATCAAATTTCATAAAAAACATGATACATTATCCCTCAATATAGATGAAATTGTCCCCTCATATTTTAGTCATCTACCACACCTCCTTGCATCACTACATCTAGCATTGTTTCCATTCTAATGGGAAACATATTTACCCTTGGATTGCAAATCCCAGGTACTCCCACTGTCATAGTTTCCATATTGGTGACTGTATCCTTACTTTTTCATGATAGATGATGAAATTCTATCATCTTACTTTCATTAAAATGATAAATTGGATGAATCTCCACATAGGTGATATTTTTTCCCTTGCTTATGCTGATACACCCCATCACTATTCTCAAATGAATGGTGGAAGACCAACCTACATGGTGTTTCTAATTACATTATAACATTCATCTAATTGAATTTATATTAACTAATATACACTTGGATACCAGGTTATTGTAATGTTATAGGTTGGTGTGAAACTCATAGAGACAGATTGTAGGCATGAAACTTAGTAGAAAGAACCATATTTGTAAGATTACTCATGATTAATCTTTGGTTGGTTGTTTTCTAAGAACTATATATATTGGGATTAAACCAAATTAATGTAAGGGTTTATTATCAATTTTAGGGTATATGTGGAAGAAAATCCAATATATCGAATGAGATGTACCTATAAATTATGATGTAAAGTGGTGAAAACCACCAATTGATCAGGGTCCAACCAATTATATCTACATAATATTTAAACTAATTCTTGGTCTAAAATAGTTATAAACTACTACTTACCATATATATAGTTGGAAACATCAACATAGGATGTTTTGAATCTTAGAATAAATGAGCACATCTTGTTGGTCCTATCCTAATAAATTTTAACAAGGTCATAGATCCTTTCAAATGAACTTATGATAGTTAGGGAAGTATAAAAAGAATCGAGATTTAAAATTAATTGTAACATGATTACTAGCATTAGGGTAACCAAGTTTTGATCAAGAAAATAACAAGGTTTACACAACCCCTTCTCATGACCACTAAACCTAATTATATTAGCTACAAAATAGATCACAAATTTATTAAAATGAGAAATTTATGACTTATCTCATATAAATACACAACATAAGAAAAAAAAAATTAAATACTTACTTGAATAAATCCACAATAAATAAATCAATGATTATAATTGTTTCATGGAAAACAATATTGCATTTAGACTTCGAAACATGAAAAAAGAAATAATCAAGTTAAGGAAGGGACATAAGTAAAAAAATAAAAAATTAAAATAATAACCTAAATCTGTAGAAATAGATGGTAATGAAAATTGGAAAAACAATAAATAAATAAATAAAACAATTTGGGCATCAATGTCTTCTATTTGTGTTGCTGTTGTAGGATATATATAAACCCATGTGCTACATGTAGTCTAAATTGTACACAGAGTTTCGGTGATATAACTGGATTCTAAATCTAGCCATTCATGGTGTGTACACTTATTTGTTATTGTGAACATCATATCCGCATTAACCATTGAAATTGTTTTTCTTGATGTTTTCTTAGATTAAAAATTAAATTTTAAGTCGATTTAAAACTTTTCACATCATGCATAGAGTTATATTATATAACTCATCTGATTTGAAATTCGAGTCTTTCAAGATGTTTAATTTAGATTCAAGTCATGTACTTAGTTCACACATTTTATTTTGGATTCACGAGATCGACGTTAGCTCGAATGCTGTTTATTATAGGAGGAAATATTGTGTACATCAGATTCATGACATATAATGACATTATTTATTATTTTCTATCACCTTATCCTTTGATCATTGAATTATTATTCCTTCAAAATACAACCAAATACTGTATATATTATTGAATAAAATATGATTAAACAATATAAAAAAATATCAAAAATATGTTTATGAATTTGGCTAAAAATTTCCCCTAATCTTGAATAGTTTCATATCATCGAGTAACAATGCTCTATATAGGGATTCCACGTAAAAAAAAATTTATATAAGAAACATACATTACTACCATGAAAATAAAACATCGTGAAAGTAGAAAATATATATCCTCCAGAGTAAATCCTAAAGAGTGAATAATTCAGGCCTCATATTTTCATTCTTTATTCGGATTCATTCTTCTTTTAATTACAATTCAATAACAATTCATTAGAATATATACATATTTTTTATTTTACCTCACAACAAATTTTCATTCATCACTAAAAGTAAAATAAAACTAGATCCATGCTCATACCTTGAGTACATATTCCAATAAGTTTTCTTTTATTGGTTATAATATCTCCACTTCATAATGAAAAATAGAAAATTAATCATGAGTGTATTCACAATATGGTTCAAACGACTCTAATGCTAGGGTAGGTAGGAAGATATTTAAAATTAATCACAAAATGAGGTTGAGATCTAAAATATAATTCATGATATTCATGAATGGTTCAATGAAGTAACTCATCAAAATGTTTCCAGTCTCAAAAAAATCTTAATATGGGTCTATGAATATGTCAATATAGCATAAAAATAGTTCTATTCCATTTTTTATATTTTATATTTTATTTTATTTATTTTTCAAAAATCATGTTGAACCGATATCTCAAATCCATCACCTAACCACATATGATCTATCATAAGATTAATTGGTCTAATAATGGTGATTTTTGGATTTCTTAATACAAAAATCATATATATATATATATATCTTTTTTCAAAGTAAAAGGGTATAATGATAAAATGTCGAAGGTAATTCTAAACCACGTTCTATCAATCTAGATAAAATTACAATACATGTCTCCCAATTTTCAACATCTTGTATACGGTAGAGATAAAACATCCCCAATACTTGTTCAACATGAAATCATGAATTATAACAACAGTGGAGTTGGAAAGGAAAATAGTTTGGAAATGGAACCATCCAAACAAGGTTTTTCAATGATACTACAAGGTCATGAATGATAAATATAATGGTGGGTCCCTAGAAAAATGGATATTTTCAATCCTCAATAATTTTAATCATTTATTTGATCAATCATATACTATATAAGATTAAATTTCTTTTCTTGTTAGGTTTATATGCACGAAGTAACTGTCATGAAATATGTTCAATAAAATGTATTAAAATGAATGCCAAGAATCCCCTTAGGAAATGGGTTGTGAGAGAAATAACTATAAATCACCCAGGAAATAATATCATAAATTTATTCAATCGTTTGAAATTTCCATAATCTTGAATTAGAATTAAATTATTCCATAGGGAAATTATGCTAAAAATATACACGAGAATAAAAAATGGATATAAAAAATCTCTGACCAACATTATCTTTTATTTAAATACGTGTAGTTAGATTTCAATTTTAATGCTTGATTTTAAATACAAGGTTTCCTAAAAAAGTTAAAACAGTAAAAAAATTAAACGATATCAACCATAAATATCTGTAATGAATCCCCACAAATGATATAGTTTCTGCACTATTCTATTTATCGATGTAAGATAGGTTGAAAGATTGGAATAGATAATAAAACAAAATAGAAATATATTAATTTCATATATGGAATAGGGAGATCCATATAATTTCAATCATTTCAATTGGAATCTTTTTTGTATAGTGATTAGAAATTGGGTACATATAAATCAAATTAGCAATACAATTCCTACAGTTGATAAGCCATTGGTCCTAAAGGGATGACCAATTTATATGTACAAAAATGGATAGGTCTACACAATCAATTTCAAGAGAAATCAAATCAGATTGATACATTAATAGAATAAAAATATGTTCATAGTGACTTTAAAAGAAATTCTAAAAAATAAAAATGAAGGGCCTAAGAACAAATCTAATGTAAATTTAAAAACGAAATAAGGGTTTCCTCCCATAAATAACTAACAATAACATTATTATCTTTACAAATAGACAAAATAATCAATTGGATCCATCTATCAGCTCAAAATTCTTCTGCACCATACATGAAATTATAGTTGTATCATTGAGCTATTAGGGGGAACATAGTTAGATAAAAACCCTCAAAATTAGGTCGATCGTAAATCTCATGTAGAAGGTGTAGCTTTTGTGAAAATTGTGGAGGGGGATCCTACTGTGGATGGATTTAGAGATGGATTTCCTCAAGATATCAATGTATGCCATTCATATTATGACTAATCTCCTGAGGGAGGCCATATGGTGTCTTAACAAACTATTCAATGACTATATAAGATATAATAGAGGTAGACATGGATATGACAATGAAAGAGTAAGTGTGGAATTAATAAATCAAGAAGTGTATACAATATTCTATCTATAATATATATATTTAAGATATTATTCATCAATGAATATGAGATAAATAGAGAATAAATTGTAAAGACACAAAATAAACACCAAAACAATAATACAACAAGGAATGGGTCAATGAGAAAACTAAACAATAGGGGAATTATCAATGGTCTTGGCATCAAAATTCCCCTCCCATACAGTGGCGGTCTCAATTAAATATAAAAAATCTATCTCATATATGGAGTCAAGGATCAGGTGTATCAACTATTATAAGAGTTTCACTGATACTAGCAGTGGGATCGGTCGTGACAGATGGTGGGGAGGGGTGGTTCTATATTGTGGACATATATATGGTAGTTGGTTCTGTCCGAGGGACTTTATAGGTTGATAGGGTGGAGGGTACCCTGTATCACAAGGCCTATATTTCAAGATACTCTTGTTTATTATCAAGGACATTGAGGTCAAGAGGGAGATTGATAGGTGTGGCAATTGAGGTAGTGAGGGGTATAAAGGAGGTTGAGTGTGGGAATATGAAGTGGGTGGTGGTGAGTGGGGGTGGTGAAATGTGATGGTTCTATGAAATTTATTTGATGATTATGTTAAATATTTCTCGGGTTCATCAAAATACATAAGAGAATGGGAAATATGTCAAATGGAATGAATGAGGTAGAAGGTGGTGGTGTTGTGGTCCAAGTGGATGGTGCAACTGGAGAATGTATGGAAAAAAGAGATAAAGTGGAATCATGTACAAAATATTGGTCGGTAGTTGATGTGAGATGATGAGAATCGATAGACGATATAGTATGAAGATCTGGATCTTCATTATAATTAGATATGTTCAATAGGTCCCATTGATATCTCTTTTAGATATTACCCATGAGCCCTATATTATGGAGAATGAGAATATTTATAGACTCCACATTCTTATTGGAGTTGTGTGGATGAGAGACCTTTATGATTATAGGATATATGGCCACATACATGATGAAAATACCAACTTTAAGGGAAAAAATCACTATAACCCTCAGTATACTTGTAGTAGGAGAATTGTATGGCCATGTTGACAGAAGGGCCGCCCAAGGATGTGAATATATTGTGTACCTCGATCTAATATTTCATATAATGATCATGTCATTAGGTAATATAGGCATGAACTAGATCATATTGAAGAATCCATAAGGTGTAACCCCGAAGCTGGGTATTATTCATCTTGCGCACATCGTGAATTTAATGTGGACCTCTACCGATTAGTGTCCAATTACCTACCACATACTATTTTGTTGGGTATAGTTGAATAATAGAGTAGAAGGGGTAGGTGAAGAAATCATCAATGTAGAAACTAATTTTGGCACTAAAGTCTCCCAACATGAGCTCTGATGGCCGACATCTAATGAAAATGGTCATGAGTTCCTAGGAGAGTTCTATAATGGCCAAGAACTCCATGAAATTCTCCTAATATGTCTCCTTATAGACCTTAGTGATATGAGATAGGTATATTTGTTCCAAGAGGTAAATTAACTCATTCTAGATGTGAATTTTGAATATAAAGACTGGTTTTAACATTTTTTTGGACCTCATTGGCTTTCCTTGAAGACGGAGTAACTCAATATGATTCCCAAAGGATAAAAAGTTGAGGAATGTGAGTAGGTGAAGCTGAAGGGATGTACTGTAGAATGATATGGAAGTGGAATATAACATTTCAATGTCTAATGGAGTGGCCAAACAATATTTGGAAGGTGAGGTTTTCAGATCCACTAATGGTAGGGTTTTATAATGACCAATTTCATCTATGGTGGAGGATCGTCATCCCATTTGGAAGAATGGTTCATTATTTTGGTCTTCTCCAAGATAAATGTGTGCAGAGGAAAATGAGGAGAGTCAAAAGTTTCAATATTATAATTGTTTTATGAGAGGTTATTGTGTGTTGGATAGGTGAGATGAAAGGTTTTCAGGTGGAGAAGATCACACTCATGGGAGAGGGGTGGACAAGGTTTGGGGGTGGTGGCTTCACAACCATGAACATAGGGTTCATGGGTTTTAACATTTTCCCAATGAATTCAAATTGTGTATTTAATACACAACATTTATTTATTCGGGTTTCTATTTTCTGAACCTGAATCATTAACATCAGATATTTCTTTTAGATGAGTTGTTTTATTTGAAGTTAATTTTTAAATAATAAATTAAGAAACATTGGATCTTTCCTCTAAAATTTATCTGGTATTGTAAAACTCTCCTAAAGTATAACATATCCTATAAAATCTATAGTATTACACCTCCCAATCAGTTCTTCATTTTTTGGTGAGATTTATACATGCTTCCATTCAATTTATTTTAAATGTGAGGACACACCCCTCTTATAATTGATCTTGAAGATAGAGGGTAGAAATGGTGAGATGATAATCATTATCAAAAGTGTAGTGTAATTTTCATCATTGATATAAATGTTTATATTAGAAATATGTTGAAAGGCCTTTCATTCTTCATTTTTGGTCATTTGATTATTTTTATTATCAATAAATTATATGTCTTGAAAATACAATGAATCAATGCATTTTTTGGTGACCTTCACAAAGTCGAAAAAAAATTCTTCTTCACTAATTTTGAATATTAACAATCCATAGTTTTCATAAATTATAGGCTTCTTGGATGTTATAAATGGTAACCCTAGAATTACAGAGACATCTCCTTCTCCTTCTATTTGTAGGAAAAAGGATATGAGTAAGAAAAAAATGTATAAATTTTTCTATGAATTCATCGAATTGTCCTTGAGGATACATGAATGGGTGGTAAAAATGTTTTTGCTCCACTCTTGTAGGTTTTAATTATACTAAGCCCATATTTTCAAAAATACACATGTTAATGAGAATGATTCCTGTTCAAAAATAAGACAAGTCTCTTTCAAAATTCCATATCCCAATACTACAATGAATTGTAAAACTGTTGTGGTATCGAATTTTGGGTGGGATCATCCACTGAACAAGAGCATAACATTATTCATTTTAGTAGATCATTCCTATATCTTCAATTTTAATGATTCTTAAAAGAAATTCCTTAAATATGATTTTACATGTTATCATCCATGCAAGGGATTCTATAAATGGAATGTTTATATGAAATTTTTTAAACATATGTAGTAATGTTCTATATTTTCACACTCTTTTAGTTTGGCTATTCATATCTTGAATGGTGATAGATGGATTTTAAGGTGGAACTGCCACATAGAAATCCTTTTTTTCATGATACCCCTTAATTAATGTTTTCCTTAGTGGAATCTTCCGCATTAATTTTCTACTAAATATATTTTTCATATTCTTATTAATGATTTTTATCACCTAAGCATGGGTTCTGAAATTCCGTGATATTTCCTCTTATAATAAATATATTTTTAGAATCCTTTCTTGAAGGAGTGTTAGTATTACCCAAAAATATACACATTAAAATATCATACAAGGTTTGGTAATTTTCCAAAAATGAAGCTGGAGGATGTTCTAGGTAGACCTTTGGTTTTGTATTACATTCCCTTAGGACTTCATATAATGATATTGTTTCCAAAAAAAGGTGGTTATCATGTGTTTAAAATTAGACTTATGTGGTTGGGATTATTGTGGATGCCTTAGTAGAGCTTTTTTATACTTATTCTACTGATATAGTGGAAACTGTTGAGACCTATGAAAAGGTTGTTTAAGTTATTAATGTGGTCATGGAGGTGGACTTTAAGGTGGTTACGCAGGTGGTCCGCAATTCATTCTTGACACTTTTCCACTCCTCTTTTGAATTTAAACATTTTTTTATATTACATAATTTGAGATAACCTATGCTGCAAATATTATTTCCAGTACATTTTTGGATACTACTAATATAGTTTTTTTTTATTTTAGATAACATAATTACTATATTAGCTTTGGGAATTCTCTATAAATTCTATACAATACTGATATGGTAGGAAGCCTTTCCACATAACACAAGATTTTATATTCCTAACCATGGAATATTGGAGTGGTGGTGTAACAAGAAATAGAAATTATTTATGCTTCTTCATTATGGATTCAACCTAGGCTTCAAGGAGGTTAATTTCCTCCTCTAGATGGATTATGTTCTGGCGTAGTCCTCTATCAATTTTCTATAATAAAACATTTAGGGAATATTATTTTAATACATCTTTATTGATTTCATGTTTCATTATCATGAGCCCTCCTATAAAGAAATTTTCTACAACAATGCGGTAGGTAGGCTATAGTCCCTGGTATAATGTTTGATGTCATAGACACATACCAATTTTTTGATATGTGATCTTCCTTGTTAGTTTTGGGAAATTGTCCAATTGTTCTCAAGATGACACTCTGTCATGCTGATTGATATTTTTCATTTCATTATTTAGAATCCAGGTTCAGATTAGGTGGATTATATTCCTAAAAAATTATTCAATAGGACATCACAAGTCATGATTGACATGGGAGAGTGACTTTTAATCCAATAATTATCTCCTTCATCCAAGGGGAATGGAAATAATATTCGTATGATTACATCTAGTGATTTTCCTTATTTGAGAATGGTGTCTCAAACCTCAAGAAAATTTGAAATGTGGTCACATGGGTTTTCTCAATAATGTCCAATAAACCAAACCATTTCATGGATCATAATAATGATATTATGTGTTATATATAAATAATGTTCTTTAATTTAATGTCATGAAATGTCAAGTCTAACAACACAGATGGAATATACGACATTATCTATAGTTGCGTGCTCCATCAGTGATGTTATCTCTCTTTGATTTTTAGGGGAACATACTGATGTTTTAACTATTGATGCATCATAAGATCATTGTGTTCAACCATTTTTAAGTGTAAGAGTACAACAATATATCACTCGATTTCAATATTGAAAGGCAACAATTATTCCGTGCGTGTGATCCTAGAATGATTTATGGGACCCTCTCCGATTCATTAAGATGAAGGAAAGTGTTCACATTTTTTAATATATGAAGAAAAAATTATAAAAACAAAAGGATAATAAATGAAATGCATTGGGTGAATTTATCCTAGTTTTGTACAGTGGGTCCCTATACCTAAGTAAATAAATCCCTAGCAATGGTACAAACATATCACCGGCTCACATGGAATCATTGATTACGTTCATGAGTTGATGAAATTAAATTTTTATTTTCCAATGTAAAATTAGCTACAAAGCCATAGTGATGTTGTAGTTTGAGGTTGATCCCATAATGACATCTTGTAGACAAGACACCAAACGGTAAGAACCTTTTCGGTCAGATTTCTCACAACCACCATTTGGATGGGAGTTTTCTATAAAATACATATCTTGGGATTAAATAAAATTAATGAAATTATTTAGGGTCAATTTTATCATATAGTTGGAAGTTAATCTTAATTATATCTTGGGATTGACATGTGGATTATGACAAAATTGGTGAAAAAGTCTCCAATTGATCTTGGTGTACCAAATCTAGAAAAAAATCTTTTTTCATAAGTTAAATGAAAACCTAATTTTACTAAACATTTTTTATATGTAGAAATAATCACATGCTATTGTTCATTAAATTCCCAACTATAATTATGTCAAGGATTATTTAATATAAACCTCCTATGGTCAGGGTAGTTTAAAAATAAATGATATTGAATTTCTTTTACCCAATTACGAAACATTGGGTTACCATGTTTTGATCTAGAAAATCATTAGGTTCAATATACCACTATTATATACTCCCCAATCCTAAGCATAATATCCATAGATGACGAATTCAATTGAATGAAGGGAAACATATTGTAACATTATTGACATGAAAAATGACAGACATAGATCAATCAAATCCAAATTTTAAATCATGAAAAATGAACTAAATACATACTAAAATGAAGGAAAAATGAATAACATGGAAATAATTGACGTTTTATGGTGAAATTTCTTGTATTAATATATTGGAATATAAAAAAAATGAAAAATACTTGAAATGGAATGAGGTATAAAAAATGTATAAAAAATTAAAATATAAAATTATAAATAAATGGTATTGAAATTGGGAAAACATCGAGGAAATGAATAAAATACTTTGGGAGTCTGAGTATTCTGTGAATGATGGGGTCTCGAGATATATATAGGCCTTGAGGGATAA
Organism: Viscum album; assembly: GCA_963277665.1. NCBI lineage: Eukaryota > Viridiplantae > Streptophyta > Magnoliopsida > Santalales > Viscaceae > Viscum > Viscum album. The sequence goes on from OY728145.1 coordinate 1,526,638,918, forward strand.
TTATCAAGTAAATAGTTCACATTGTGTCGGTGATTTAGGTGTATTCAACATCAAGTTTAATCATTGTGTTTACTTATCATTAATTCCATGAAATTAAATACCACATTATTCTTTAAATATATTTGATCTCCTAGTTTTCATGGAATGAATCTTATAAATCAATTATTTTTCAAACGTTTCACACTATTTTTCTAATTAAATTTGATATTGGAGTCTTTCATGAATTTTACTTGGGATTCATGATTTGGAATTTATTAATTTCTAATATTTTGGATTCATGAGATGCCCTTCAGATGGCTAGTTGCCTTCCTTAAGAGTACACATCATGTACTAGGGATTCACGACATGTTTCGTTTATTTTTATGATTTTTTAGAATAATATTTTACGACCCTTTAGTTCTGATTCCATGAAAAAATACCAATACCTAGTGTATTATTGAATAAACCACGATTAAACATTAATTACATGCATCGAAAAGATGTAAATGGATTCATCATATCTATCAAAAAACTCAAAAATTATTCAACACCACAATCATGTAGTGTCAATTCATCCTTATAATTTGTTTCTTCCTCAATTTGGATCCCCATCACTCTACATGTCTGAACGAGATACTCTACTATGATGGTTCTTGGAAAAATAGGTTTCCCTATAATTTAGGGAACAATACTTGAAAGAATTCCATACAAAATATGATTTGTTCTATGTTTTGAAGAAACGTTCTTTGTCGCCCTCATTTTTTTACCTCACCAATGGTTGTAAAATAGTTGAATAAGTGTTTTCAACCAACAAATCAATATACCTCAAACCAACTATCACCCCCTTTTGTTTGTTGTTCTGGTTGACTCAATTTATATCTTACAATTCCCCTTTATTTGGGTAGAATTTTATCAGCTCAATCTTACCTCATCCATGCATTGATCCTACTGGAAAACAAATTCATTATAGAAATTTCATTCCCCTACCATCATCCCCTACTTAGAACTCCTCCATTGTTTGATGTATTATTTTTACCCCAATCCCTTCTTCTCTTATTTCACACACTTGAGTAGCATGGTTAGAGAAATAATACTCTATTTTTTATTCACTGAGAATGGATCACATGGACTTATTAGGAATGAAGGATTTTTTGACCATTATGATTGGTATTCCTTAGATATACTATTAGGGTTCCCTTATAAATCATGATAACATTAATTTCAACTACTTATATTTCCATGGTCCACACATCAGAAATTTATACTATGTTAACCTGAATAATGTTAGTGTACAAGGATTAGTAACCATTACATGACAAACAATTACAAGGATCATCAAAAACTTACATGAGATAATGTACATCATAAAATGTTATACATCGAAATTATTAGATCTATTATCCCAATAAATACTATTTACCCATTATTATGAAGATAATTTTCTATTCTGATCCTCATCAACATTTTCTTCTTGTCAGGTTTACATTACCAAACTATTCCTCAGGAACCCCCTTTTTATCCACACACTATTGACATAAAGAATTATCCACTTCATGGTCAAAGCCTTGAGACCTCAAACTGTATGCCACCCTTAGTGGTAATATTATATAATTGTCCAAATAAAAAACTATTTCCTTCTATTTAGTTCTATTTAGTTTAAAATTAGCCATACAAATTTTCTTATACTTAATTTTGTTCTATGATCAATGACCATAAACTTATAGCACATCCTACTCTAAGATCTTTGACCATAAAATTGCTAGATAATCATAGACAAATATATATAATAATTAACTCAAGGATCATAAATTCCATATGTCATGACTAATAACTACCAAATTATTAATGAATAAATGAAAACTACATTGATAAAAAGAAATTGGATGCCAATGGAAATATATGGCCTTCCATTATTATGTTGTCCCATACAACTAGAGATATGATAATTGTGAAAATGGGAAATGTATAAGGCATAAAAAATTGTTACTGGTCCCTAAATAAAAATCAAGTAGTTCTCACTAAATAAACTTGTTTGCCAAAAATAAATATAAAAAACATCACCCTTTATCCTCTTTTTTTATCCTAGTCATATGATGTTAATCTACATTCCTGATTTCCTTAACAAATATCATTAAACTATATGGTATGTTCTCCTACAATTAATCAATGATATATCTTATTACTCAAAATATATGGAACTTTTATATCTTCTTAGACCTCATCAACAACAGCCTTTGGTGTTTCACAACTACCACACTTCATCTAGAACTATGTGTATATTTATTCAAATTCTAACAGATACATAGTGATTCGTAAACACCCAGTATCTGGACTACCTAGAAACTTTTCCTTTTATATGAGGCTTTATTTAATAACATTGCGATCTCATAGCATTCATTTTCTTTAGGTTCATTTTCACTATATGGAAAAAAATTCTCTTCATGGTTCTTGTCTCACAACCACATATTCAATTACATCATAATCCTTATTGCAAGAACATAAAAGTCATGACCCTATTGTCCTAGATGATTGATGATGAAAAGTAAGTCCCTATTGGATAGAGATATATGAATATAAATTATTGAAACCCTTGGACATCACTAATCACATCCTTGGAGCTGTATTGAGTCTCACTCTTCGGTCATTGACCAAGTTGAAATTAATGTTTTCCCCAATGGTTCGCATGGTTTACATCATTTTGGTTTTACACCATTGATATAACTGGTGCTTGAAGGTGTAGAAATAATTGTACTTTATCTTTCCTTTAGAATCATACTCATTTACCATTCCAAACTGTTTTCCCATAATTTTGATCGACATTAAATTTTCATGTCTGAATGGGACCCCCTTTTTGACAATACTACTCTTTGAAATCATATATCATATTTAGAGTAAATTATCCTAAGGATCCATTTTTATAGTGTCTTAAAGGAATCCCATAAATGGATGAAACATAAAAATCATCCTCCCCCTCCTGTCTAAGACATGAATCCCCGATGAGAGATATTTATTTAAATAATAATCAAACATTTGATTCAAACATATGTAATGTCTATTCTCACGCCACATGCATCTGACATAAATCAATATAGAATATTGTGGTGAATAATTTTCACCTATTAACTTTTCCATTTCTCATGCAGTACTACAAAACACTTGGTACTGTTCCACCATGCTTATTGTACAATAATAGGACATTTCAAACCCTTAGAATCACATCAAATCTATTCCTAAATCCCATATATCCCAAATGTGATCGATGAAATATTCTGAACAGAACATTTTTTCCCCTGTACAATATATTCATATATATGAGAAATCTAATATCAGTATCTTATATCTTACAAAAATCCTATCTCATGTTAGATGTGATATTTTTAGTTTTTTTTTCATATGATTACGACATATATGAAAAATACAAATCAATATAAAGAGGCATGTAAAAAATTAATTTCTTGGTTTTAAATAAATATGAGGATGGTCATACACATATTGGATATCTAACCATATTATAAAAAATATAACCCTTTTTACTATTCAAGTAATCATATCACTCTTTATTAGTTATAATATTTAATGTTGTCTTGAGAACCTACCCCCATATAGACTGATCTATCATCTCCTCCTCCTCCCCAAGATAAACTTCAATGGCCCACACATAGACACATCGTTGAATGGTCCTAAACTCTTATGTAATATATGATTCCTCTAATGCCTCATCTTAAATAACCAGAAGTTATACCCACATTTAAATTATGATTAATTACATTAAAAGGATTATGGAATCATGTTAGTACACATACTCTTCCATTCAATTGATCATACTTTTTACTTCTTAAAGTTCCTTGAGTCCCTTTTATTTTTATACATACAAGTATGTGTAAAACTCTTGTCACTCTATATGAACCTAATCATCCATGAATTCATGTGATAGTTCATGGAGGGTGTGTTAATACTCCCCACGAGTCCCAAAATTGACTATCCAACAGTGGAGGAATATTATTCATCCCACTATATTGTCTCATGGAATATAGATGACGAAGCTCAAAATTCATCTCTATCCACTTCCCCATGATATCTCGTACCCTTCATCAACATTTGATCTATAATATTCATGCCCATCGGGAAGTGTGATCTAGTACATTGAGAAGTACACCTATATCATGGAGATGTTATCCACTACCAACATTTTATATTGTTGGATTGTCTCCATTTTATGTCAATTATTAGCTTTTATATATCCCCCCACATGTGCATTACTCCCCACAATTCAAAAGATTCATAAATTTCACAACCATCTATATTAACATGATGATCCACAATAAAAACAATGGGTTGTATCCTTTAGGAAAACAATCTATTTGGTGACCAACATGACATCTGAGAACAACATCTGTGCTCGAGGAACTATTTTTGTGATTTTTCCCTTAGTTGATTCCTACTCATATTTTCAAAAACCACATTGCTTATATGAAACTAGGGAAATCACTATTTATAAGTATGACCCATATGATTAAATTATTAAATGTGATTAAGGATAAAAAAAATATACATATATATCCCCCCTTCAAGCTCCATTTTCATGAGTATTTGACACATCACGTACTAGGTATTCAATGCTTTTGTCCACCACTGGGGAACCCTCACTGCTAGTAGGCATCCCCACTACTATCACTATGTGAACTCTGATTGAATGCTGAAGATTTATGCAAACTATAAATGATAATGTTATTAGATGATTCATAAATGTAAATAAGGTAAAGGATAGAACTAGGGAGTAGGGAATTGAGAATTTTACATAGTGATTTAATGGAATTCATAAGATCATCCAACAAAAATGGCGCCCCACACATTTAGATGAGGTAGCTGCTTGTATGAAAGTTCAATTCCCCCCAAGGATTAGGAGAATGGTGATTTGGTAGCCTCTACTACAGTGCATCTACTATATCTCTTGGTGGTATGTCGGGAAAAATTCAAAGGTGGTCACTTAGTAATCTTTAGAGTTAGCTTCCCCACATTCCAATGACGCCTCATTGTTCTATCCTAAAGGTTATTTTATTAAATGAATACACGATTTACAAATGATCAAAATAAAACTATAGAACCATACCCACATGATTTAGGCTTACCTATTTTATTACAATCTTGATCATGTTTTCCTATGGACTAGCATCCCCAGTCTCTAGGTGATGTTTTAGATCATTGCAGTTCCCAAGGTTTCCTTATCAATAGATTCATTATAATAATATCCATGAAATAGTGAACCCAATGATGGTACATTGGGAGATTTCAACCCATTAAATTAGGCACAATGTATGGAATATACCATGGTAATGAAAAGATCCCCCTTTATGGGTTAGTGTTATAGGGTATCAATGTCTACGAGCTGTTCAAACCTATTTTGATAGTCATATTGGTTGGAAATACTGGTGATACCAACCTATGTATGATCAATCATATCCATGGTGAGCATTCTCCATAGTTTCTACATTGTTTAGGATAACAAAAATATTCCCCACAACAACCACAACTCACGGTGGATCACATCCTCTTCCACATCCACTAGTAAGATCAACTACTTACAAGAGGTCTCACAAGACCTGTTTGATATAGTGTGAGATGTCATAACCTAATATGGTTTCCACTTTAGGGTTAGGTGCATAAATCATTATTAACATTCCCTAAGGGACTCTAAAAAATGTAAAGGAATGATATACCCCTTAAATCCTTCCCTGGCCACTTGTACAACGATGCATGCCATCCTTCCTTCGTGAAAATATCCTAAGTTCCTATCATTCTTACTAACCCACTACTCATGGTGTAACAGAAAACGGGATACCCACCTCAGCCACTTTCATAATATCAATCCCAGATATGTGACCGCCAATTTGTTCAAATAATTTTGGGTGATCATGATGGGGATATTGGATTATAGGAGTATGGAAATATCCCTTGATATCATACTGGTGAATAACATATAGATTTGCAGAATCACTCATGGGTTCCTTTCATCATTGACCCCATGTATGACTTGACCACTGACCATTGGATGCATCTATAATACAAAGTGAATCTGTATGTGTTATATAGATCACAAAATATATAGTCTTCAATCAATGAATCCAATAAATTTCCAATAAATGTTTTAATATATTTAATTTTCATAATAGTCCCTCACACATCCTTGATAATTTCTTTATATGGGGCTTGGAATGTTTGGATGCTAATGTTTTTGATGATTCCAATATGGGAAACAACCCCAAATACATTAAGGTACAAAAATCATACCTTGGTGATGATCAGTATGATAGGATTGAATCTGAAATTCATGGGGTATTTATTTTTGGTAACTCTTACCCCCTAAAATTTCTTTTTACCCATCATTGTATTAACTATAATGGTACAAAGACGTTCTTATTCATATTTCCTATCCCAATATACCAAAATTAATAATATAATTAGTCAAGAACTAGTGTTCTTGTATTCATCAAGTTTTTGATTCTAGGATTGTCCCTATTAGAAGGGTTTCCAATCGCAAACCCATGTGTGCATCCATAAAAAGAAAGAACAACCCAGTTGTAATGTTTCTCAACAACACAACGTATGTTACCTATATGTTTTAGTAATTGATGATATAACACCCCTTCTCATATTGGCATTCCTCCAAACTAAGCCATTATGACCCTAATATACTCTAATGGAGGATACCAAGGAATTTCTTTTTATTTCCTCATGTTAGATCTTTAGGTGAGTTTAATAACATCCCACCCACATCTTGAATTTCATGTCTTGATAATGGCATGGGTGAGGTCATAATAACATTTTTAACATAACTTGAATAAGCATCCCCACCACTGGTAACTGCATTGCATCACTCCCAATTATTAGTATAGGTGAAACTCATTATACTAATGTTGCACCTGGGTTATCTCTCCAATGTGGTGATTTTACCATTCACAAATCACCACTTACCCATGATGAGAGTTGATTGTGTTTGTGTCTAGAGAAATATAGATGAGCATTTTTTGTAGAAAATATGAGTGGTGGTAAAAACATAATGATAATTTCTACACTACTTTATACAAGATTATATGATAAAGCTCAGGCATATATTATGCATATGTGTAGTGCACCTAGAATGCCCATTCCCTTTCATATGTGAAATTTACTTCCTTCTGTAGAACCCATTTTTTATTCCAACTCATCATATTGTCTAGGATACATTTTCGGATGATGTTGGAAAAATGAGGTAGGAAAACATCCCCTATCATTATTTTCATAGTGACATCAATGGTTTGAATAATGAGAGTGTATGTTTTTGAGACATTACAGTCCATTTTCAAGTTTCCATCAAAAATTATATAACACCATTAGAGATTGTCATGGAATGAGAATCAATGCCTCATTGTATGCAAATCCCAATTCAGGAGGACTATATCATCTAACAAACAGGATTTTTAATGTTATAATCAATTTTATTATCGGTATCACCTTTTCCATTATTTGTGGGATCCGTAATGTGAAATTTCAATTCCATTTTATCTATAAAAAACATGTGTGATGGATACATAAGCTTCAACCATGATATCATTGAGGGAAACCAATAATCATCCACCATGTAAATCATATGAAATATCCTCATATCATTATAATATCTGACCATTACCATGAATATGAATAATTATGTGTAATCCCTAACAAATTTCTTGTTCAAGACCTTTCTAATATATAAGAAATACACTCATGCATCAAAAAATTAAACTACATTACAGAAAGTCATAGTCACATGACATTAATGTACATGATATCATCATCAATATAAGATGATAAACTATATCATAACTGAATGTGTCAAGCTGGGGATTCCCAATGTGATAAGTACATGATGTATCATGTAGTGAGATAAAATGTGTCATATAAAGAACATGATATTATCAACCCATACTCTAGGATGCTTCTATGAGCAATCCCAAAATTTTCATTTGTTTTAACTCATTTTTTATGCAAGTTTCATTGTGACTCAATGTTAAACTTCATAGTACATAAATTTCAAATGATCCAAAATTTTACAATTTAACTATGTGTTTTTTGAACCCTATATCCTATTAGTGTACATAAGGCACCCCTCTGATATCCAATCTCATGATCCCAATATCCCAATGCTCTTGTCTCGAATTCAGGGGTAGAAATATATAGGTGAAGTTACCTTCTCTAAAATAATAATTTATTACTGATACCACCTCCTCCTAAGAAGCCAAAAAATCTGTATTTTCATTATAATTATTGAGTGAAAAAACCTCTCATAAGTCAAAATTCCCGAGGTATTTCTGAATCTCCATTGGATGATAACATGTTTCTGGCCTAGTACATGAATCATTCATATGGGATGTTTCCAAACACTAGTAATTAAATTTCTTATTTTCCCCAATTCTACATTAAATTGTGAGTTCCCTCACTTGAATATAATCTTGGTCATAGCCCAATATTTGGAAGGCATATTGGGACAATACACCATTGTTTTTTATATATTTGAGTACCGTAAATGTTCTATAAACATGTAATAACTCTTTATTCATCTTAAAGATAGATATAGGTGATGATAATAGGATTTATTATCCCTCTACCCAGTGACATGCTTAATATTCTTTCTCATGTGATCAGCATGATATTATTTAATTAATGAGCTTAAGATGACCCTATGTGATGGTCATATCATTTCCTCTTCATCCCCCGATGATGAGTCTTGGAGTACGCATCATGCGATCAATATAAAATTCCATGTGTAATGAGAATAATAATCCCATATATGGTGAGTATAGGATCTCTAATCCATTTACATAGGTGATAAAACTACCTTAATACCCATGTGATAATCATAGAATGACATAGGAGATGAGATAAGAAATAATTATGTAAGGAGAATTAGTTCATTAGGATAATGAGTATTGAATGCCTCACATGAAATATGTGTTCCTTTTTGGATGATGAGAACATGATTCCAATGTTTACGAGCATTGGATTCCTTTGGTTGTAAGCGTGTTTTAACCCATATAGACTATGGGATGCCTCGAGTCTTTAACATGAGATTCCTCGTGTTATTATAATAAGTTGACCTTAAAAACTAGAATGATGAATACATTTATAGATCACCAAAACACCCAACAATATCATCTACTATAACAAAACGTTACCGCCCAAGCATAGAAATAAGTGAAAACATTCACTAGTCATTTCTATAATATGGAATCGAGAATGAATCCAATTGATATATCATATATTTGTAAGATAAAATGAGACTAATGGGGGGAAATGTGAAGCGAAATCCATGTAAAGAATATGTTACATCTAAAATGGAGTTAGAGGCATCCCATATTTCAGATGTGGGAATGAAATAAAAGAGTATTGAGTCCAATATGAGGATATAGATTATATAATGAGAGAATGTCACATTAGAAGTGTTTGAAAACAACATCATCAAATAAAATGTTTCTACTATGAGAACATTTCGTCGATCCATAAATCATCCATAATATTTTAAAAGAATTATGAATTTCAATTGGAACTTCTAAACCATTAGTCTGTATCATATGAATTTATACATCTAAATTCCTATTATGGAAGGAATCTTTTACATTATTTTGATAAATCTCAATATAACAATGGGTAACCATGAAAAAAATTATAAAAATAAATGTTATCATCACAAATGGTGAAGAGTTATCTTTATATATAATTACATAAATTTTCATATAACTTTTAAAAAAATATTTATATGAAGATAAAATTCTATAAGTCAGAGATTTATTAAAAAAAACCCAAATTCATCCAATTAGTCTCACCCCATTAAGTTCATCCTCTATTTTTTTACATGATTATTGAAAATGAATCCTTTCTTAGATCTCATATGCTCTGACAATTTTCTAGAATGATAACCCTAATAGTTTTTTCAACTCATATCCTAATAATCAAATATGAATATTAATTATTAATAATTTACTATAATATATAAACATCCCTAGAGAAATTTATGAATCATAATTAATGGTTTAGGTTCTTGTTTCACATGATATGATTTAGTTCTTATGACCACTTATGGAACTGACACACATTAATTCTTGAAGTCTAATCCAATTCTGTGGTTCGAAACATATCCATGTTCAAATTTTCTTCTAGTAATACTATTTTTCATGTGACCATTACTTAGTAGAATACAAAATTATAATGAAAACATTTTTTAATTTATACGATTATATACATATAATCTAATAATTTCATTTAGATAAAAATTATGAACCATTTACCTTTTAATTACTTTTATCATAATCAAAAAATAGTACGGATAGTTTATAATACCAAATCGTTATAAAATATAAATTAGGATTCCCCAAATCCATATACCATATACTCAAATTATGTCTAATTTAATTGGAATGTAGATAATTTGTAATCTTGTAATTTAAATTGAAAACCACTAGGATGATATATGAGTTTCAGTCTAATTCATCTTTTATCAAACCATCGTAAAAAGGGTATAATTGATCATTTAAAATTCTCTATTAATTCATGGTTTTCTATGTAATATTATATATGAAAAAAGTTCATAATAAATAAGATGACATGTTAAGGCATATGTGAAGCATTCACTACCCCCTTATGATCCAAAATCTTAATATTTTTCTTAGTTGATTTTATTCTTCAATTTTTTCAACCTGAAACATTTCAATGGTTTAAATCTTTAAAATCATAGGAAAAATCTAAAAACACTTTCTTAAATCATCATTTGATCATATAAATTACAAATACCCACAACATGATTAAGTAACCATTTGTCTAAAAAATCCAATTTATTTATGATCCAATTGTTTTATATCACTCTCAAACATTACACTAAAATTCCCTATAGTTATTTTATCTATGAAAGATTCAAAATTTTTAAATGATTCGAAATCGAATGATTGCAATAATCTATAATAATGGTTACATTTTATGCATTTCAAATTTATATTCCATTGTTGAAAAATTCAATGAAAGGTGGTGTTAGAATCAAAATTTAAATTAATATCATTAGTGGTATAGATTATATAATACATTTCTATAATGTATAAAAATTAACTATAAATTAATTATATAAAAATATAATTCATTTTTTATTAAAAAATATATTTCCCTTAATTGGGAATGTAAATCCTTTCTTATCCATGAAATTTATTGGAATCAATTTTTTATTTATTTTTATAACATCGTAATTGTTTTACAATTCCATTACTTATTTACTTGGTAGAATTAAATAATATGTTTCCTCAATTACAATATATATATTTTCTATACACATCATCAATTATCTTCTATTTATTAGTCTTTTATTTTCCACAGAAATTTGTGATGCACAAACAGTATCTAGTAACCTAGAGTTTTAATGGGAGAAAATTATTTTTATAAAATTCACATCCATATACATAGAATACTTCTCTTAAAAAAACATCTTAAGAATATATATTAATCCTTTAACCGATATATATAACCTATATGATGTCTCACACTGATGATCATGATTCATTCCATTATCTATAAAAATAAACATAATCTTTTGAGTATCATGTTTTATAACATTTCAATATTAAATTTTATTGATTATTATTCCTTTAAAAATGCATCCTAGTGATGATAAATATTTTAATATATTCTTAATTGAATTTTTTATTCCCTTAAAAATTAGAAATTGACGAAAATCATAATAGTTACCATAACCCATATTATTGCTGAATATTTAATTGGAAAATAATTTATAGAAGAATGTTAAATGGAATAAATAAAAATAATTACTTTGGTATATTATCTTTTAGTATTTCCCAAATATGTGTTACCAAAATCACACACTAAGACCAAATTACAAAGATTTTTGGGTCAGAATCATCCTATGTGAATTCCAAAAAATAATCTATGTGCACCTAACTCTACCACGAACTTTCCAAAATGGATAATCAAGGTTTTTAAAAGTGTTCACATTGAAGGAATTCAATACATAATATTTATTGGATATTATTTGTCTCAAAATTAACATATCTATATTCTTCATGTCATTTAAAAATAATAATCTTATAAAATCATTAACTTCCATAGAATCCTTATATATATGAAAGATTATAATAATTCAATTTTTGAATTATGTTTCCTCATCTGAATTAATATGTTATAAAATATTAACATATAACAAATAACAATAATTATGTTTCTGTTAGTTACCGAAAAATAGAGCCCAATTATATAGACACATATCCAAATGCATCACATGCATGAAGTACATGAAACCCTTCCTTGTAAAGAGCTATAATCATGAGAAACCAAAATCCTTATAATTGAAACTATAGTGTAATGAGTTTCCGACCACCAATTTTAAAAGTAGTGCATAAACCCCTAATATAGTGGGAAGTATAACTCAATGAACCACTATCCAATAATTAATACTCAAGAGAGTCTATAAATAACAAATCACTATCTTTGTGAAATGATAAACTAAATCAATAAACCATTCATTGCATTTAATAATTGTTTGGACAAAAAAGAATATAATAAGTTGAAAATTAAACAATTTAATATTAATATAAAACATTAAAATTTTCAATAATTTATATATATTAATATGTATTTCATTAAAAATGAACAATTTAAAAATTCATCATGGAATTTAACAACCACATATAGTAATAAATGTTCATAATAAACTATTTGGAATAAAATCACACATATTTTGTGCAAGGCCTTCTGGATGAGACATATAATGTAATTTAGAAGGACCTTTTTTCTTATAATTTTTTAAACCCCATAGTAATGGACCACAATAATGCTTCTATACCGAATGCATTTTTCATATATAGTGTGTTAACGATTTTTACTTGAAAAAATAATTCCCACCAATATCAATAAAATAGTTTACTTGAAAATGTTGTCTTATTCTATATTCATAAATTAAAATATAGTGTTCTAACATATTCTATGTTGTGGATTTGGTTTTTTTAAATCATATTTCTATAGACCATGACCATTATTATTTAAAAAAATGAAATTATGAATATTTATTTTTTGATGATTTATGGTGTAACAACAAACCATGTTGTTTTTATAAACAGATAATATTTATTTATCAATTTTATATTTACACTAATGTGATTTTATAAACCTATATAACACTATTATCATGTCCATGGTATACGATACACTCTAATTTTTTTTCTTTTTTCAATCCCTATCACATCTATTCATCACTGAATCTCACATTGATTCCAATAATGGGGTTTTTGTGGGATCACTAAAACAATGAAAATAAAAAAACCATACAAAATATCTATCAAATGTTTAATAAATAAAATAAATAAAAAATAAAACATAGTGTGCACCTTACTATACTCAATGAATCCACTACAATTACTAGTTTAATTGGGAATCCTCTATAATAGTTAATATGTTATTTCTTATAACTTTATACATTATCTATTGGATCCATTTGATTCATTCAAAGGAACCCTTCTTCATTAAATTTATATTTTCATCTCCTCCATTATTGAAAATGAAAGGAATTGTTTAAGGTAAAATTTAATCTTTGTTGGTAATCACAAGTTGGATTTTCCCAAATTTACCCATGTTCTAATGGTTAAAAGGTCACTTGTAGTGTTGCTTGGGTTGTCGAATCCTCGGAGATCTAAGAATATCATTAGACACACAATAAAAAAATGGATTTTTTTATATGAAGTGGCCAGATTGGGTTGATTTTATATGGTTTTGAAATATCACTAAGTGATATATGTGAATTCAAATTATGAGATAATTAGTTGATCTATGGTTATTTCTTGGGGTGGATTGGATGATTTTTTTAATTTCAATTTCATTAACTTTATAAGGGTTCATGTAATTATTTCAAACTAACCACATCAGTTACTGATTAGAAACCTTCACAAACACATTCTGATCACCTATACACTTGTAGAATCATTTTCATGAGAACTTCAAGGTAAAGGATCCAATTAGCACATAAAAGTGGGGTGAATAAAATCAATAAGGAAGAGGATGAGAGAAAATCATTGAATGAAAGAAACTCAAATAAACGAAATTGATAACATTTAGAGAGTAATAAATAACATTTAATACAGACCCTTGATACTCCCATTTATCAACCCCTAAAAGAGTTATCCCCCCACTGATGACATTTTTTCAATGGAAGCGGGAAGTAGACTTCTGAGGGTGGAATTGAAGAAGTAAAAACTACAAAATAACGATCAATCCACCATTGTGTGAACAGAATGACAAGTTTTGGTGTGAAATAGTTCACACCTTGAGGAAACGATATCATGGTGATTTGACGAATAATATAATAAGAGATGAATAAGAACTTTTATTGAAAACTAAGGTCATTCTAATAATTAACATGAGAAGGAAGAACGTTACAAATTTTTTTTGGAAAAATAACATTACAATGAAAACAAAGATCCAAGATCCTTAAATCCTACACCAAAATTGCCTTAAATATAAATTTAGGAAGCCGTTGGCCTATCCTGCATAATCCCATGTGACTTTAATTAATTTCAGTGGGCCTATGTGGTTTGGAAATTAATGTAGATGAATCTTTTCCACTGTTCCCCCGAAGTCGCATCCAGCTTGTATCCACCAAAAAGATGCACATAAAGGACATTATAAATTGAAGACATAGAGAAGGAAATAGAATGATAAAATATATCCCCTTCTATCTCCTAACATCTTTTAAAATTTCAGCCCACAATAGTCTGCGGTTCGAGAGATATGATTACAATGGTGGGCTGTGTTTCTGGGCCTCAGAATCTGGCCTAGAATTTCATCATCGACTTGGGCCACCTAGAAAACCATTAATAAGTCCAAATTATCTTATACCACTATTTAATAAAATGTTCCCCATAATATCCTATATCATTGTATATATTTTCAGAGTCATTGGGCTTGCATCCTCTCCTCTACAGTACTTTTATTGGGTTGTTGTCTAGTTCACTTAATTGAGAAAATTATTGGTTCAAGGCCTAATTAATTGGGCTTCCAATTTGAATATCCAAGTTCTCCAAATGAATGAATTGTTTCTTATATCATGGGAGATCTGAAAATAAAATATGAAATTAAAATTAAGACCATTTCTTGTTTAATGAGATATTCAAGAATGTACCACGTAATAGTGGATTTTAGGAAAGAATTACAATCATAATGTGGAATAATGATCAAATTGTTTAATGCACAAATAATGGTGTCTATGATTAATAAATAATATGAATATTATATTATAAATAATGAATATTAGACTCTTTTTGAGGCTAATCGCACCCCCTAACTTGAGTTTTTCTAGCCCTAAGCAAAATATATCTCAAAAATATGAAATTTGAATTTCCTTTTGCAAAAGCATTTTAATACACATTTCTCACCCAATGATATCATACCCAAAAATTATTAAACCCATCAAAATAATTTAAAACAATATATTTCTATAGGCATATCCAAAGCTCAAGCACATTCCTTCGTTCAAAATCATCTCCACATTTCATCCTATTTCAATTAAGCATGATGAAGTGTTGTGCGTCACAATAGACATGGGGGTTCATTTTCATTCTAGGGAGAAAAGATGGTAGAGCTAAGAGGAATCAAAATTAAATATTAATATGAGTATTCATTTTTTCCATTTTTTTGTTTTTTTTTGTTTTGTTTTTGTTTTTTTTAATTTTTCCACGGTAATTTAAATTGAACTCAATTGAGTCAACCCATGTGGCAAAACATTGCCGATGATTCCTAGGCTCGAAGACCTTAGGGCACCAAGTGAAACTTGCATAATTGGGCATCATCTAAAGTTAACTCAACCAAAAAAAATTCAAATTACTACAAATAGAGATAAAATTCCCAACTCTGGGCCAGAAAACTATGGAGTCACGATCCCCAAGTGATGAAATCCACACATTATGTCTATCCATTTCCCTATGCACAATTGATTATTATTTTTCGAATACTTATCTAAAAATAAAAATGATCTCCAAGCCTATGAAATTTATTATGGACCCCAATAACTCAAACTAATAATCAACAATCAAGAGGAAGTGCATTGTGCTTTTTTTAAATAAATGGATGAAAATATAAACAGTTAAAAATCACAACAGACAACCGCACTTTCCAAAATATATGAACATGAACTGAAACATGCATTAAAATCAGAATCAAGGCCTAAAAAATATTTGATATCAAATTTCAGAGTTTTCAATGTGTGTTATCATGTTCAAGGTTTACAAAAATTTTCCTTCCACACATTTTATGATGAAAAAAATCAATTATTTTATTTCATCTCCCCCGAACATAGAATAACACTATCCCCTGTTTTTAATGAAATGAAAACATAGATTGGGTAGGATAGAAGTTCAAAAAAGAAACTGAAAATAAAAATTATGGAATGATGTCACCTGGAGCTTGATATTTAAAATGCATTCCCCAGTCTCCCTTCAGTTCTGGTTCAAGTCCCAACAACTTGGATGGTTGTGAAAAGCTTTTCCCAATGACCTATGACATGCAATTAATTTTTTTATTGTATATTTTTTTGTATATTTTTTTACCTGAAAAAATATAAAATAAAATAAACTGATGATACAATGTCATCACTTAAATTTCAGTGTATAGTATTACTCAGGGATCACCCCACGTGACACAGATGAATATGTTGCTCCCCTTTCATTCCCATCCTTACTCATAAACGAATAACAGATCAACAATCTATATTATTATTAATTTTTTTTTTCTTTTAAACAACAAAAACATAAAAATAAAATAAACTGATGATACATTATCTTCTCTAAAATTTATGGGTGAGGTATTACTCAGGGATCACACCACGTGAAACTGGTGAATATGGAACTCCCCTTTCAAACCCATCCTTACTTATAAAAGAAGAACATGTCAGTAGTCCAAGGAATGTTTTTTATTTTTCCTTTAACATACAATCACATAGATATAAAAAAACTGATGATACATTGACTTCACTTAAAATTCAGAGTATGGTATTACTTAGGGATCACACCACGTGACACGGGTGAATATGGATCATCGTTTTCATACCCATCGTTACTCACAAAATAAGAACTTGTCAATAGTTTTAGGTACTAATTAAATGAATTGAATCATGAAAACCATGGGTTTCCTCCCATGCGGCACTTTTCTTTAATGTCTCTAGCTCGTCATAAACTCATAAATGTTTAAGTATTTTTCTCATCTACGTTTGGTTCACACAATTATTCAATACCTTACTATTTTTTAAATGGTTCATTGAATGGTTTGACTCTATGGCTATTTACATTAAAGTATTTACCATTGGTGGGATCTTGAATTTCTATAGCCTCATGGGGGTTCACCTTATGAACTATGTATGGGCCTGACCATCTGGACCTCAACTTTCTCGGGTGTAAACAAATTTTAGAACTATACAAAAGAATAGGTTTACCCAGTACAACATTTTCTACTTTAATATTTTGATATTTGTAGGCTTGTATTTTAGCTTTATTGATCCTTGAATTATGATATGCCTCCATCCTAGGTTCCTCATGTTCATTGAGATCTAATTTCTTTTTTGTTTCCGCCAATGAGAGGTCATAATTAATTTTCTTAATTACCCAAAAGGCCTTGGTTTCAATCACCACTAGAAAGTGGCATGCTTTACCATCAGCCAACCTATATGGGGAAATTCCTAAAATGGTTTTAAATATAGTTAGAGAGGCCCAGTGAGCATCTAACAGTTTGTTTAACCAATATATCCTCGATGGAATAACTGTTTTCTCAAGAATTTTTTTTATTTATCGATTGGATAACTCATCTTGACCATTGGTTTATGGGTGGTAAGTAGTCGAAACTTTTTGAGAAATTACATACTTGTCCATGAGTAATGAGAATGGAGGATTGCAAAAATTAGTTCCACGATCACTACCGATATCCCTAGGAATTCCAAATCTATAGAGGAAGTTTTCCTTGAAAAATATAATCACATTTTGATGATAATTAGATTCTGTAGGAGTAACCTCAACCCATTTTGAGGTATACTGGACTGCTAAAAGAATGTACAAATATCCCCTGCAGTTTGAGAAGGGACCCATGAAATCGATTCCCCATCAGTCAAAGATTTCAATCACTGAGATGGGAGTGAGTGGAATTTGATTCCTTTTTGTGATGGACCATACATGTTGACACTTATGAAATCATTGAAAAAATGAGTATGTGTCCTTTGAGACGGTGGGACAAAATATACCACTTTGAAGAACATTAGAATAATTTTTCGTAGGGGAAAGGAGACCTCCACATGCCTCACTATAACAGAATTTAAGGATGGAATCTTGTTCAGATTCTGGGACACACCTCATAATTACTTGGTCAGGGCAGTACTTATAGAGGTATGGATCATCAAACACATAGTTCCTAACATCATAAATGAATTTTCTTCTAGCTTGAGTCCCAATGATTTTTGGAATGACTCATGTATCTAAGAAGTTGGATATATAGACAAACGAAGGGCAATCACTCACAGAGTATAGGTGTTCATCAGGGAATGAATCAGACACATAATGGTGAGATAATTTGTCATTAAATTCTATCCTAGAGTGATGATCTACTCCAACATTTTCAACACCCCTTTTGTCCTTGATTGTGAGTTCAAATTCTTATCATAGAAGGACCCACCTAATCAGTCTAGCCTTAGCATCTTGTTTCTAGAAAAGGTGTTTTAGAGTAGAATGGTCAGTGATCACAATGATGTGGGATCCTAAGAGGTAGGAGATAAACTTTTTAAAGCAAACACAATAAAAAGTAACTACTTCTCAGTGGTCATACAGTTAATTTTGGAATCATGTAAGGATTTTATTGCATATGCAATTACATAAGGATTATTATCACAATGTTGTGCTAACATAGCTCTTAATGAAAATTCACTGGCATCAAACATTAGTTCAAAAGGAAGATTCCAATTTGGGGATTTCCTGATCGAAGGAGAGGTGAGAGATGATTTGAGGGTTGATAATTAATCCACACAACATTCTTTACAAAAAAATGGAACATCCTTTTCTAAAATACCACAAAGGGGACGAGCGATTGAACTAAAGTTCCTAATAAATATTCTAAAAAACCCAGCATATTCTCTAAAAGATCTCCATTACGTGACAGTTTTGGGTGATGTAAGGTGAAAAATGATGTAAGCCTTGGCTTTATCGACTTCAATTCCCCTACCCGAGACATGATGGCCAAAAACTAGTCCCTATTTAACCATCAAATGACATTTTTCCAAGATTAAGACTAGATTGTTTTCTTCGAATCTTGAAAAAACTCTCCCCACATTCCTCTGACATCCCTCAAATGTACCCCCAAACACAGAGAATCCATCAATGAATACCTCTAGAAACTATCCTACCATGTCTGAGAAAATTCCCATCATACACATCTGGAATGTTCTCGGGGCATTGCATAACCCAAAGGGCATGCGTTTGAATTTAAAGGTTCTAAATGGACATGTGAATGTAATATTCCCTTGACCCTCTTTGGAGACCTCAATTTGATTATACCCCGAGTACCCATCTATGAAACGGTCAAAGGTATGACCTGCCACTCTGTCAAGGACTTGGTCGAAGAACGGTAAGGGGAAATGGTCCTTCTTGGTAAATGATTTTATCTTCTGATATTCGATGCAGACTCTCCAGCTACTACTCACCCTTGTGGGAAGAATATCTCTATCCTCATTGGTTATCACTGTGATTCCATACTTTTTGGAACAACTTGGATTGGGATCACCCACTCACTCTCTATTATTCAATAGATGATACTAGCTTTTAAAAATATCAAAATTTATTTTCTCACTACTTCCATGAGATTAGGATTGAGTCGCTGTTGAAGTTGATGACATAGATTTCAATAAGATTCCGGAACAATCCTATGAGTCAGGGTAAGTGGGATAATCCCAGGAATATCAGACATGTCCCAACCCATGCCTTTCTTATTTATTCAAAGGACATCTATAAGAATATTCTCATGATTTTATTAAATAGAAGAAGAAATGACAATAAGATGTTTTTGATTGTCCCCTCGGAAGGCATACTTGAGTGCAGTAGAAAATTCCTTTAATTCAAGATCAATTTGGTTCAGAATTTTAGTAGAAGATTAGAGCATTGGATAGAGATCAATTTTGATTGCTAGAGTTTATGATAGGATTGATTCCCCACATGTAGTAGTTTCAGCAACTAAATTGGCTTCCTCAATCATAGGGAAGGAAGTTTGATTGGTTTCCATGAAATTGGTTTCCTGGAAGGATTCACTAATTATTAGACCAAAGACATCATCATAAGATCAATTTGAAAAGTATTCAATCTACAGAGATAACCGTCCTTCATGTGAACAAAGGAAATCAATCTCATCATGACTTAAACATCCATCAAAAATTCCATGACATTCTATGGAGTTATTATCAATGATTCATGTCATTTTTACTTCGTAAATGCCCTCATCATCCCCTATTTGTGATCTTGCATTGTAGATGTTCAATTCTAGAATCATGTTTCCAAAGGTGATGGTCATGTTCTCGTTTCAAACGTGGATAATAGAGTTGACTTTTGCAAGGAAAGGACAACCAAGGATGATTGGGGTTTGTTCCTTATTTACTAATATTGGATGGTTGTCAAGGACAATGAAGTCTGCAGGGTAGATGATGTTTTCAACCTTTACCAAAATGCCATTCAAAATCCCCTTTGGAGCTCTAATTCTACAATCAGCATGATGAAGTGTGACAGATGTGGGTGGGAGCACTTCTAGGCCTAACTGGCAGTACACAACATAGGGGATGAGATTGACATTTTCACCTAGGTCACAAAAGGCCTTTAAAACATTGTTCTCTCCAAGTTCAACATTGATGTAAGGGAAGTCCAGGACTTTCAACTTAGGAGGAATAGTTCCTTGAATTGTTTTTCTAACATTTTATATAAAAGGACATGGTTATTATGTGAGATTTTTCTTTTAAATATACAAGGTTCCTTAATGTATTTTGAGGATGGAGGAATTGTTTGAATAGCCTATAAGAGTGGAATGTTCAACTTTAATAAGGAGATTATTTCCCTCAGTTTTTCATTCAATTTATACATGATTTCCCCCCTCATGCATTAAGGGATTGGTGCAGGTTGTGGGGTTGTTTTTTGAAGTGTTGTTTCTTTTATAATGTTATCATGTTTTTCAGATTTATCATTTGATTGATTTGAATATTCATCCATTTTGGAATCTTCATATGGGTTTTGAATTATTTGTTCAAGTTTCCTAATTTATTTCCCACTTCTTAAAGTAGTCACAACCTTTAGTTTTTCATCAGTTGTTTGAGTGAAAATTGAATATCAATTTACTATTTTTTTGGAATTACATGTGTAGGCATGATTTACTTTCTATTTTTGGTGGTTTGAAGTTTTTGTTTTATGGAAGAGAATTCTGAGTTTATCATTTCCATTTGGTTGCACAGTTGTTATAGTAGTATTTGTGGAATAGTTTGTGATGCTACTTGAGAAGATTGGGTTATCCCAGGGGATATTTTGGAGGTGGGATGGTTTTTGGAAAATGCATCGGTGGTTGTTGGTATTGAGTTGGTTGGGTTTAGAACTAGTTTTGAGTTTGGTAGTTCGGATGTGGGTATGGATTTTGTCCCTATGGTTGGATAGGTTTTGGTTATCTCTCAAGCGGAAACCTGGGGGTCATTATACCTTTTGTTGAATGTGCTTTGGTATTGGGGATTTTGATAGTTTAGGGCATTGACTTCAGTAGGTGGACCACCTAGATGGACATCCCTGATGGACGGAATGGTAGGGTAGTTATCTATTTTGTGGTCATGTTTGTCACAAATTGTGCAAACAAGGACTACAGTTTTGATTTCATGGATTTTTCTAAGGTCTATCTCTTAAACCTTCTTAGTGAGTGATGAGAGTTTATCCCTAAGTCATTCCTCTTCTCTAAGTGTATGCATTCCAATTGTTCTTTGTGGCTTTTCAGAATAAGGTGATGTTCCCCTTGTTTGGTTTTGTTCAGAAAAGATTTCTAGATACTCATAATCATCATTTGGGGATTTGTTTTTAAATGTGTCATTATACATCATGTCAATGAATTGTTTGTTCCCTAGGCCCATCCTTTCATAGAAAATTATCACTTGTTCAGGATTAGAATAACCATGGTGTGGAACCATCTTTATGATGTCTTTGAACCTCTCCCATGTTTTATAGAATGACTACCCCTCTTTTTCAAAACTATTTTGGATGCCATTTTTAAATGCTATTGTTTTGTGGTGGGAGTTTTTTTTTGTATAATTCCATTTATAATTGGTCCCAAGAGTTGATGGATGATGGTATCAAATTCTATAGCCAATTTTTAGCTCTATCATTTAATGAAAAGTGAAATATCCTCATTTTAGATGATTCAAGTTGATGTGGGGGACACATGGTTTCTACAATGGCATTGAACTCCTTAACATGAATGTATGGCATCTCAGATTCCATTCCATGGAATGTTGGAAGGCGGTTTAGAACATGGTGTTTAAAGATGTATTGGAATCACTTAGGAAATTGTGTATTATGCATGAGGGGGAATTGGTCCACGCTGGAGTAAGGTAGTCATTCATGGTTTGAATGACTACATTCCCTATGTTTGGAGCTTCTTGGTTTGGGTTTCCCATTTGATCACCCATAGGGTTTACCAATTGATTTCATTAAATACCCAATAGTGGAATTGTTTTAATTGATGACTTTGAGGTTTCAAGAATATTTAAATGAATATTAAACAATCCCTTAGATGATATTGACTCCCCTATCCTAGGAGTTTCCACCCTAAATAATCTGTTTGAGTTATCACAGTTGTTGGCGGACATGTGCCAAAAGAAAAAAAGTGAGAAAGGGAAAATATAAGTGAATTTGGGTGAGAGTATAATTACGGGGGTGATAAAAGAAGGTTTTTGTTCAATGTAACTTACTTGGTCCTCAGAAACTAGGCCAAAACTTTGTTTCTCCCAAATCTACTCAAGTTCTAAGGGTTAAGAGGTCACTTGCAATATAGTTTGGGTGGTCGAATCCTCAGAGACCTAAGAAGATCCATAGACACAAAATAAAAAAAATGGATTTTTGGCTATGATGTGGCTGGATATGGTTGATTTTATATGGTTTTAAAATGGAACTAAGAGATCTATGTGAATTTAAATTATGAGAAAATGAATTGATCCAAGGTTATTGCTTAGGGTGGATTGGATGAAGTATTTTTTTTACAAATTCAATTTCATAAACCTGAGAAGGGGTCATACAATTAATTCAAACTAACCTCATAACTTACAATTTAAACATCATCAAAAACACATGCTAATGACCTATACACTTGTAGGATCTTTTTCATTAGCACTCCATTGTAAATGATCTAGTTAGCAGATAAAAGTGGGGTGAATAAATTCAACAGGGAATAGGAAGAGAGAATATCATTGAATGGATGAAAATCAAATAAAAGAAATTAATAACATTTAGAGAGTGATAAATAACATCTAATACAGCTCCTATCAACTCCCTTGTATGAACCCATAAATGTTTTATCCCTCCATTTATGACATTTTGTCAATAGAAGTTGAAAATAGACATATGAGGCTGGAATTGAAGAAGTAAAAACAACAAAATAATGATCACTCCACTGTTGTGTGAACAAAATCATAAGGTTTTGTGTGATAATGTTCACACCATGAGGCAAATGTATCAAGTTGATATGAAGAAAAACATAATAATAAAAGAAGAAGAACTTTTATTGATAGCCTTTGGCCGATCCCCCTTCTTCCCATGTGTCGTTAGTTAATTTTGTCGGGCCTAGTTGGGAGGGAAATTAATGTTGATGAATCTTTTCCACTCTTCCTCTGAAGTGGCAGCTATCTTGCATCCACCAAAAAGACGCGCATAAAGGACCATCTATATAGACGAATTAGAGTGGGTCATAGAAGGAGAAAATGTTTCCCCGAATGTCTCCTAAAATCTTGTAAAATTTCAGCCAAATATAATTTTTGTTTGGCGAGATATCAGCACAATGGTGCAATGTGTTTATGGGTCTCAGAATCTGGCTCAGAATTTCATCATCATCTTGGGCTGCCTGGAACACCATTAAAATTTCTGAATAAGCTTGGACCACTTTTAATAAACTGTTCCCCATTATATCCTCTATCTTAATATAAATGTTCAGAATAATTATTTTTGCATCCTGTCCAATACAATACTTTTATTGGGCTATTGTCCAGTTCACTTCGTCTAGAACCTTGTTGGTTAAAGGCCCACTTTGGTGGTCTTCCAATTTTAATATCCAAGTGCTCCAAAAGAATGAAATATTTCTTATATCAATGGACATCTGAAAATAAAATTTAAAAATAAAATTAAGACCATTTCGTCTTTTATGAGATGTTCAAGAATTTACCATGTAATACTGAATTTTAAGAAAGTATTACAATAATAATGTGGAATAATTCTAAAAGTGTTAAATGCACTAATAATGGTCTCTATGATTAATAAATCACATGAATATTATATTATAAACATTGAATATTATCCTCTTTTAGAGTCTAATCACAAGTATATAAAATTTTGTCCATGAAATCTATTGAAATAAAAATCCATTTTCGAAAAAAGGATGTTCATGGAGTTATAAAATTGTATGAATTCTGAAAAAACTTTATAATTGGTTTCTGTATTTGAAATAATTTTAATGCCAACCTCCTTTATTAGGTGGCTTACAAAAACTCTATTTAACATTATCATAAAGTTCACATCAACATATAATTTTTTAGAAGATAAATAATACATGATAATCATTGTTTTAGAGTTAATATAATGATATCTAATATCATTAATAATATTATCCATGATGTGGTATCAAAAAATATGATATAACATAAATAATCTTGTGGTTACATTCATGGCTTCATGGATAATATTAAAGTATATATTCATTGAAAAACTTTATCCATAATGTTTTCTATATAGGACAAATTTTGTATTAGCCTATATTTATTGAAAATGAAAATTTAGCATTATGAAATTACCATTTGGATTTACATGTGAGTTCAATTTTTCAAAATATTTGTCCCCATTTCATTAAATTTTACTCACACTATTAATTCAAAACCCATAAAACTGAGGTGTATTTGAGTTTTTTTAGAATATTGAATTAAAATGAATAATATATTTAATTATGATCTTCAATTTAATTATAAATTTTTTATTCTAAAGAAATCCCTTAATTAGAAATTTTTATTAAAAGACATCTGTAAAAAAATTAAATTTATTTTAAAATTGATCACAACAAATTGGTTGTGTTCTTTAAAATTTGATTTTATATTATTTACATTTCAATAAAAAATTTATTTTTTGGAATTTTATTTTTTATTTTGAATTAAAAAATTCATGAACTAAAAAATCAATTTACCTTTTCTGTAATAAGTATATTGAACTCAAATGTTTCATAGGAATAAAGTGACACTGCGTTATTCTATGTGAGTCAACAATAAAAAAAATCATAGGCCAGAAATTGATGGTTTTTGAAATCAAATTCTTGCATCCAAAACAAATCCCAAATGGAAAGTGTTGGTTTGTGAATTTTATCTTAGTCCCATAGAAACAACAGGACTAAATCAATCAATAATACTAGTTCATTGAAAAATTAAACACTCATGAAATGGGTGTGTGTAAAAATCTAATAAAGAATCAATGCTATCATTTCTTACATATCATTTGTTAATCGTGGGTGTCTTCACTCAAGATATCACACTGCGAATATGGAAAAGGCCAAAACTGATTGTGGGAAATCTAGACTGATCACATGATTCCCTCTTCTAGTGGTCGATTCAATCAATGTCACTCATCTAATCAACCCATTCACATCCATTGATTCATGAAAATCCCATTTGCATCAGTGTGAACTTATCCTATGGGTATGTTGTTGAACCAACCATGACATTCCCAAGAGGACGAACCATACATGAAAAAGGATTCAATTTTTTTTATTTAAACCTATGTTCATTAGGATTTTTAAACATAGATAAAGTCACCAAATTATTGAGGATGAGATGTAGAAGAATGTATTTAAGAGGTTTTGAGACACATAAACTCATGAAGCTGAAACATTACTTAAAGCTTCATCTGATCTTCACCAATTAAAGAAATAACAAAATAATTTCGGGCATGGACCCGGGGTTAAACATATTTAAGAAAATGATATAAACAATATATTTCTAGTTGGAATTGAGAGTTTGAGTTTGAAGATATCCCATGCCATGACAAAACTAAATTCACACCACTAATTCCTTCCTCACTAATAGAGACCTGAAGCTACATAGAAGAGGGTCCAAGTACATGTCAAAGATATTAGTGCAATGACATTATATGTCAATGGATAAAATTCCAATTGAAACACTAATGTGGAGTCAACGCCACTGTAACCCAAATGTCCAGGTACTAGAATCATGAAGGAAGTAAACAACCAGAATTAATTGAGATTGTTGCCTCTATAATTCACCACAGTGAATGAATATTCCGAACATGAGATAGGGTGAAGAACAGAAAAATGATGATGAAATTATAATAGAGATAAATCTAAAACTACCTATTTGAGGATCTGCTGATGTCGAGTATGTTCGAGAATGGTGGAATAGTAGAGTACAATTGAGAAGAACACACAATATGGCTATGAATTTGATGAATTATTTCTCGATGGTAGTTCTTTCAGGATGGATTTTTAAGCTTGTCCAAGAAGGAGGGCCTCATGTCCTTGATTTATACTATTTCAAGGATGGGATTGAATGCACCCAACATTCTTGGTGAAAATCATATGAGAAATATTAGATGAAATATTTTCCCAAATAATGAATTTCATTAATGAGTTTGAGGTTATATTTCAGTAGAAGAGCCAGGTTCTGGGGATTTTTGGATTTTATGAAATGTCTCTTAAAGAAAATATATCTATGTAGATACTTTGTTAAAATAATCTCATTTAAATATGGTGCTAATGGAAGTTTGGATGGACCACTAAATTCAACTAGGGGATGAATATGGTAAAAAAATAAAAGATATCAATTTCTGATGGAGGATGGAAATATTTGAATGAATGTTGAGGATGATTGAAGCTAGTCATGTCAAATTAAATAATTTATCAATTAGAATAATTGGATGAGCTTCATTTGAACATATTACAACCATGGGACAATTTGAGTTAAGATGAAGAGAATCCAATGAGTGAGAAAAGTCTAGAATTGATTTTTTAATCATTCCAAGCCCACTTTATTAGATTTTAACACATAGTTACATTACCACTCAAAATTCATTACACACATAAGCCCAATATATAGAACAAATTAACATATATTAAAAATAAAAACCCCTACTCAAAACGAACACCATATCTTTCCCCCAAATTGAATTCAGAGTCCAATGAAGCCATGAAGAAAAAAATATATGTTTGATCATTCACAAAGCTGTAAAAATTCCAATCATGGGGGAAGAATGTTTTAATAAACAATATTAGATTATGATGATTTCGTTAAATGATAACCCTCATGATATAAATATCGATGAAATTTTAGTAGAGAAAAGTGGGTTAATAATTTAAGGAATAATCTTGGCTTTCAAGTATCAGTGTAGGAGAATCTGATATTAATCATGTTTCTGTAGTTGGAATGTTGAATTACTCAAACAATTTACCTAGAAATGATGAATTTTTCACTAGATAATGAGACATCTTACATGATCAAAAAAATAGATTTAATACATAATTTTATATTCATTTTTTATTCATTTTATGGAATTATTATAATAGTTATGGCACACAAATCCATTAGTGGTGGATCTAAAGAGATTATCCCTAGTACCGTGTAATTCCCTCCAATGATCTAATAGGATTTCTATTCTATTGATCAATCTGTATATATTGTAACATGTTATTTTTTTAGGATATTTTAATTAACTTCTGGTCATTAAATTTAACACCAATTTATCTATATAATACAAACTTATGCCACTTGGAGTAAATACACTACACAAAATAACAGGTTGTTGTTGATGATGATGGTGGTCAATGATATCCAACCACTAGTCCTGGTGATAGTTGTGTTTATAGAGATCGATCATTTTAGTCTCCTTCAAAGGATGAGACTTCTGGAGAAGGTAATATATTTAATGTTTCACATGATTAGACATTTAATACAGAAGACAAAAAATATAATTAATAATAAAGAAGAATGGTATGGTGATTTTCTATGGTTAGAAGAATATCTCCAAATATGAATTTCAAAAATCAATAAAATTTGACCAATAGTTTTTAATAGTTAAAATTAAAACCAATTTATTTCCACACTATTTTTAAAATACTAAACCCCCTAAACAAAATAAAAACACACCCATAATAGTTCCCTTTATGAGTCGAACTTGAGATCCATCAAACTACATTCATTAGGGTTCAAAAAATATATTTTTAATGGAACCACAATATGTTCTCATTAAACATGGTTCCATTTTAATGAAGTATAATATTTTCACATTGATTTTTTAAAATATGATTTCAATAGATGAACATATCCAATTTATCTCACCACATTGGTTTGTATTTGTAGGTTGAATGAACTGTTTTGGAATGTCTATGATCCTTTTAAATCATTGAAGAAGTGGAATGTTATTTTTTCACAGTTTTTTTAAAAACATCCCCTCCATCAACTTATTCTTCAAATAGAATGACATTTGGGAGTGAAATCATGGAAATTTATTGGGAACAATTTAATTGTACATTGATAGATTTATATCAAGCTCGTTTTAATAATGATAATTTTCTTTACGAACATTATATTAAACATGAATTTAAACTGAAAAATTATAAAATACCACTCCATCTAAGGATTCATGTTTTGAGAAGAGGCCATCATAAAATACATGTATGTGAATTTAATAATTCTTAAAAATGTTAATTTATAGAGTAATATCACAAGATCATGTTTGCTGGATGGTCTTCCACTTCTCTCTTGGTGGAGAAACCAATGAATGGATTTATGAACTCTAGCCTAGTAAAATCCTCACATGGGATGGGATATAGATGGAGTTACGTCACAAGTAATTCCATTATTCAAGGAGTTCTATAATAAGTAAATGAATACATGGGATCATCCAAGGGTGTGGATGAACTATTTACAAGGATTTGGGGAGATTCAAGTGTTTAACAACATCCTTATATAAGGTTATAGGGGCAAATTATGCTATGGGTCATCCCAATATTTTTTTTCTTTCCCAATTGATGATTAATCTAATAATTAAACAATGTTGAACACTGTTATCAATGGTATCGAATCAATGAAAAGAGATAAGGAGTATACCATTGAAACCAGGCTCATGATCATTATATTTTATTTAAAATTAATTAAATTAATTAAATATTGACATTATATGAAATTAATTATTATTTTATGGATCTAAAATGGATATATTGGGTACCACTGTTGTGTTGTTGGAATTATGGGAAAATTACATATAATGTTGATCATCGTGTGTTCCAAAAATCCATGACCATCACCCTTAGAATCATTATGTATGAGAGAAATGGATCCTAATGCTTGTGTCAATCATTTTTTATCACCTAAAAAATTGATTCGAAAGAATCCTCCATGATATTTCATGACTTGAGTCTGGATGGTGGAGGAATACCTCTATCCAATCTTGGATGAATTTATGGATAGGGTTATTTCTGGGGCTTGAGTGGATTCTCTTATATTATCATGTTGCACAACCCAAATGAAATCGTCTGTCTATAATAAAAATATAATTAGGATTATTTACTACAATTTATAAAAATAAATAACTACACAAGTTCCACATATTATTTATTTAATCCCTTTGAAATCATAGTCCTATACTAATATTAATAATATTATTATTTCATAACATTCAGTAAACACATGAATTAAAATTGAACATTATTTTTCATATAATAGTAAATATATATTATTTCTCACGAAACCTATAAAAATGGTCTAAAAATACTCAAAGATATTTATCAGGCATTGAATAATGAATATATATGTAATAATTAAATCTTAAGGCATTATTCATCCATAAATAAATATATATTATATTTAAAAAATAATGAAACAATATTGATTAAATAATCCAATCACACAATTTTCTTCTTGAATTACTATTGAGTGACGATATGGGTTCAAAAAGCATGATTAATTATTAATATACATATAGGAATAATATTTATTACACTTGTTAAAAAATAAATAATAACATATTATTTGACATTGATTTGGGATACACTTACTGTGTGACCCTCAAGAACTCTTTCACTCCGGGATTAGGTGAAGTAGCATTATGTAGAATGTTAACATCTTGCAACATGTCAGGGGAGCCGTAAATAAATAATTTAATTTATTAAATAAATAATACCTCATACGAATGATCACTGTGAAATATAACCCCTTTTCATGATATCCTTAGTCTAGTCAGTTTCATGTTGATGCCAATAACCTATGTTCTTGATGTCTCTTTTTTAAATTTCTAGAAATTGATCTTTATAATTGAACACCATAGACTTGGATCTATTTTGGACGTATCATTTCCATCAATGGTTCTAATATATTAACCTTCATATAAAAAACCTAAGGGAAAAGTCCTTTCTTATAGTATTAATTAATATAATATTACTCATGATGTATCCAACGTATCCTAGCTTTATACAAACATATTTTATCAAAAATTCCATAAAAACATTAATGTACATGACTTAAAACACTCAATAATAATAATATTAAAATCTATGAACAAATACACATGTCCACAGTTAGGAGAATCTGATGAAATATAATGTGTATTTCCTATTATTTGGTCTCATTCTCATAGTGTCCTATGCTAGATATTACTAATAGCGAACACCATATGAAGCTGAATAAATGTCCTATGACTATCCACTCTAGATATCCTGAATCATTTGTGTCCCTCATATGATTTCATCCATTAATAGAAAATATATATATGAATACTATTGTAGGGCCTTTGGATTCTCATCGCACTGGGGAACTACTATGAAATTTCAGTACGAGAAACACTCCTAGGTCATTATCAAATTCTAAATCACGTATAATAAAAATTATCATGTGATTATAGGTTTACAAATATTCAATAAGCTGAATATAGGATATGATAAAGATCAGGTGATTTCAGAATAGGAAAAAAAGACAAATATACTCCCACTATCTCTATAGCCAATTCCTAATAACAGAATGCATGATACTCTCATAGGATAGTCATGCCTCTATTAATATAGGGCATTAGTCAAGGTCTTGAGCATGTTTTTATCTGTCATTGATATGCTTTCTGAAACATTACCCCTCTGAGAAAAATCCATCATGAGGTGATACATATTTGGTATATTATTTTAAATTTGATGTGACATTGACTTTTTTGGAAGATCCAATCATGTAGTATTATAATAATATAATGTGATAGGGTCTTTAATTAAAGGTACCACAACATGCTCCTTTAAAATATTTTGTTTCTAAAATGATTCATTTTCCACATCAGAATCTAATGTATACTCATACTCTACTATAGAATCAGTAACAACTGGACTTTTGAAATCATTTAGATCACAACTCCTCCATTGAGAAAAAAACATATCCTAAATGCGATTTCAGATCATCTGATCTATTTGAAAACTAGCATTAGTATAACCCTTGATGAAAAACCCCCTGTCTCTTACATACACCGTGAACATATCCTTGGTTCTTCTTTGATACTTTACAATAACCTTGATAGCATACCAATAATGATCTATGGGATCTTCTTGATATCTTCCTACCTTGATCAATGCATAGGGACCATCAAGAATATTTCATAACATGGAATACATGATTGATCATATTACATAAAAATATGGTATCTTACTCATTATATCTTTCCCTTGTAATTTCCAAGGTTAATTTTTCCTAGAATGATGTATATTGTGTGACACTGGAACCAATCCCCTCTTAGATTATTCTATACTAAATATCTTTCATACCTGGTTAGTGTATATACTAGGACATAGTCCAATCAACCTCCTTGATTTATATCAATTGATAATGATCCCTAATCTATAAGCCGATTCACATAAATTCTTCATGGAGAAACCCTTGTTCAACTTTTCCTTAACAGACAGTATGAATGGATTTACATTTCTAATAATTAATATTTCATCAACATTTACTGCTAGGATAACAACTGAATTTCCATTAAACCTATTTTAAACACATGGATCACAATCATTCTTAATTTAATCCAGTAATTATATAGTATTATAAAATTGAGTGTTCCATGAACTAAATTCTTACATCAATCCATAAATGTATATTTATGACTTGAAAATATTATTTGCATCATGTGGATTCAAAAAATCATTTGGTTGTTTCATATAGGCATCTTTCTGAACGATCCCATTATGTAAAGTGGTTTTGATCTCTATCTACAAAATTTCATTTTCATGGTATGATGAAATATCATGTTGAATTTCGATCGATTTAAACATGGAAACCTATGAAAAGGTGTTTATGTGTTAATTTATTTGATTCTATTTAAACATTTTATCCTCTATACATTATCTTAAAATTATTTATCTTACCTTCTATATTGTGTTTTCTTTGGAACACCCATTTCTACCCTATATGCATTACATCAACCTGCATCTCAACCAGTACCTTGCCATTATTTTGATACATGGAATCCACTTTATAATTCATTTCACCTTCCTATATTAAATAATATGATCTCTCTACTGCCTATTTTGTGGATATAGGTTCATTATTTTCAACCAATAATGTCTCACCATCTCTTGGGACTAGAAAGACAACTGTCTCCAATTATCATACATCTCTACTGTTCTGACATATTGCATGTGTTTCTTGAACTGAATCTCCCATGAGGACCTATGAAATATATTCATGTACCAAATATTGTATATATTAAATATCTACTACATTCATGTAAATCATTCTCCCACTATCCTTTTTGAGGATTCACTTCATATATATAAAGAAATTTTTTTAGCGAAAATCACATTAATTTCTAAGGGGTTGTATAAGTTGTATCCAATTTTTTCACAATGTTATCCATGAAATACACAGTCTATGCCTTGAGGATGTAGTTTTTCAGATGATAAATCCTTACAAAATTCCCCCAACCCCATAGATA
Source organism: Viscum album (assembly GCA_963277665.1). Lineage (NCBI taxonomy): Eukaryota > Viridiplantae > Streptophyta > Magnoliopsida > Santalales > Viscaceae > Viscum > Viscum album. Next base: position 1,526,672,157 of record OY728145.1, read on the forward strand.
TTTAGGGGACAGAATGGGTATCCTTCCACTCCATAACCAAATGAGAGTCCCATTTTACACTTTAGTTGGTACTCATTTTAAAGAATATTATCTAGTTTGAAATGCATATCCGTAAAGGATAATGGAATATCTCTATGGAATATCATCATCTTTAACAATTCTAACAAGCATCAGTTAACAACTCCACTTACACTAGTGCATTTTGATGTGTATGGTGGGATGAGTTGAGATTGAATCCCAATGTCCCATAGAATTTGGGTAAGTCATGGCTAAGATATTCACCACCTCTATCAAATAAATATTTTTTATTTTATTTTATATTTTAATTCTCTTGATAATTCATGAATTATATGAATTTCATAAAGGACTCCAGATTATAACATATCAAGTAGACATAACCATATTTACTGAAGTCATCAGTAGAAGTTATAAAGTAAGAATAATAAACTCCATATTCTACTATAAATGGTAAAAAAATCAGTTTCTACCATTTATAGCTCATTCACCATTCCCATTGTATAGTGGATTATTGATTTTTTCTTGTAAATAAGCAAGATATTCTTTTCATGTTGTTAATTTTCAAAATATTCCAAATAACCTTGTTGACATAGTTTTTCCGAATGCTTCTCATTTACAAGACCCAGAAGGTGATACCATAGATATGTGTTATATGATTCAGATGAACATGATTTCTTATCTATTTATAATAACTTGTGATCAAAATTTAATAAAAAAGAAAATTTTATAAATTATCCATACCATTAAATATTTTTTATTTATAAAATAAACAAATTTTATTTCTAAAATTGAAAATAAATTCATCTTCATCTAGGAATGACACAAAAAATGTGTTCTTCATAATAGTTGGAACATAATAAAAATATATTGAAACCAATATCATTCCCATAGTCATTAAATAGTGGTAGTCACCAATAGCTAAAGTAGCTAGTCTCAAACCATTGGAAGCTTGAAAATTCACCTCTCCCATTGAAATCCTTTAGAATATACACGGTTTTGGTATTTGGATACTAATGTAAGCACAAAAATCTATATCTAATACCAAATGTATAAAAATTGAAATATTCCACTAGATAAAGAACACATATTTAGGTTCCACTTGTTCTAGGTCAAATTATTCTTCTACTGTACATTCATTCCATATGTGCAGCAGACTTCATCTTTTTCCATGCTCTACCTTTTGGACCATCTTTCACATGGAATGGTTGTTCATGGGAGATTTATAATTAATATAGTTCCTTGTAAAATTTTCCATATTCTTCCCTTACATTTTCACCATCTAGACAGTACGTTTTCTTTATGCCTCATGTCCTTATCAAGTTAGAAAGTAAGAGTAAGAAGCTCTGAAAAACTATTCACATATTTTCGCACATTATAATTAACAATAAAATTGTAGAAGGTCTTGGGATGTGAGTAATGTATGATATTTGTGTAAAACTCGTCTAAAGAATTAATCCCTAATATATATAAGCATTAAATTTATCAAATGATCATTACTATAATACTTCCAATTGGATCTAACTCTCTAGGATTTGTTGTAATAAATTAATTGTATATCTCGTATCTCTCTTTTCTTGTCTTCTCATGCTAGTGATCCAGAATGTGCAACATCATTTTATATGAATCTGCATCCTCAGGTTGATTCAAATGATCACAGGTCAGGGATTAATTTATGAAAAATTGATCATATATATAATTATTCATTTTTTCTCAGAAGGATAAAACTCTAAATCACTAGCCTCATTAATAGGCACACTCGGAGTAGGACCCTTAAATACAAACTATTTCTGTTCATGGAACTTGATAACACATAAACTCTTGTGCCATTCTTGAAAATTGTATCAATGAGAAGGTTATCCTTGTCACGTATGGATCTCATTGATATGTTTAAAGCCATTTTTTTAGTTTCTGTAAGTAAATTGTGAGATAAAGGATTTATTAATGTTTATGATAATGTTTAGATATATAAATTAATATTATAATTATTAACGTTTCACTATTTTAAAAAAACACAATATCCCTCATTTTTGGAATTAGAATATCCTATTTCATGGAAATTATAGTGGAAAGAATCTATATTAACCTTCTCACTACCCCAACATTGGATGGCCCAAAAATTCTAAGGGTTTTAGATATGCATTCCTAATGAAAATTGAATTACTTTATAATTCCTGGATCTATTGAGTGGAATCTCAATCCTAAAATTCTTAAATTTGATTTCCTCAACCATCACTACTTAGTTATACCCAGTCCTACTTTGTGATTAAAACTGTGTTGTGAAAAAATTTAAGTCAACAAAAAATATCATTTTACAATTCCCTAATAATTGAAAGTGCCACGACATTGGCTGGTCAAGAACAATGAACTATGGTTTTATTTTAAATAATGTATTAGAAGGCTATACCATCTTAATATTTATTGTGGAATGATTTTATATAATATTCCTAAATTTTAAATTATTATCCTTATAAAATTGTTTTTAAAATTAAGTTTATTTACATTAGTGATTGACCATGTATTAAATAATATTTATGCATAATACAATTTTTTTTAGTTCTAACTTGTGTTCCGATTAATTTCATTAATTCATGTGATCATGAAAAAAACATCTCAAATGAAATAAGCATAAAATTCAACATTAAAAATAATAAATAGTTATTATCAGGATATTTCATGATGGTTATTTTATGTATTAGATCACAAACAATTCATAAACCTATGGAAATGACACATTGACCCAATTATTGTTTGTTTTAATGCATTTCACCTAACCATATTTATATCTCTCTTGGATTGGTTTCTCCCAGACTCCAAACGTGATCCAAATACTCAAGAATGTTATATCCACCCACTACATATTATTTTACTCTCATGGATGTGAGGGGAAGGGGTTTTTTTAAATGAAATATTGGAAAATAATACCCTTACATAATAAAAGGATTGATTGATCACATGGAAACAATTTAATTTAATAATAAATTTAATGAAACCAACCACATACCAAGGTTTGGTCAATGCTCATGATCATATAAATACTTGAAACAAATTATGAATTTAATAAATTTAGCATTCACTTATAATTCATATTATTTAAGTTTAATTGCACTTGAATCAATTGATTATCCCCTATAATAAATTAATTACTTTATCATAATTCTAATTCATATTAATTACTTTATGTTTAATTTCACTTATAATTCATATTATTTAATAAAAATTAACCATGTCAAAAATTTACCTTGGAAGAAAAAATCCAACACCCATATGAACTACCAAATATCTTATATAATCATATATTTTTTACCCTAGCGATATGTGGAATACATGTCTTATCAAGTAATTTCATGAAATATTCTATCAATTTAGTTGTTACATGAGATACATGATCTTTTATTTGTTGTTTTCTAATTCAATGTACATATGGTAATAACTAAAATATAACTCATACATGATATGGAGATCAGATTAGTATATATATATATTAATTAATCATTTATATATTCTCAAAACACACAATGACATATCCTACAAAATTACTAATCACATTTAGGAACATATTTTTAACGTTTTCATATTTTAATAAATTAATTTTTAATTCTGTGTTATTTGGAAAAAATTTCACAACATGTACATGCCAACTACATGGTATTTACTATTAACACCTTTTATTTAAGGCATACACTTAGGGACTCAACATGTAACATGTTCCCTAAAAACATTTTAATACACTCTGTGTACATGGGATACATAACATGTGGTACTTGAGTTACACGATCATAGGTATGGTAGTCCAGGAAAGAAGACACACAACCCATTTGTGACTAAAAGACTACACACCACGTGCGACAGATACATGGTGTGTACTCGAGTTGAAAATGTTCTAGACTATCCCAGTCAACAAATAATCTAAAATTAAAGGGACTGTGTATAAGAAATTCACATTACTTGAATTAATTAATAATTAGTTATTGTTACATTTAACACCAGAACAAGACATGTACCTCCAAGTTACACGATGTGTACTCTTCTGTTATATGTAAATATTCATCGTCACCTCTAGATGAGATCATCAAATTTATTTCATTTATAAAATTAGTCGGTTTTATTATATATACAATACTTGAAAGATGATGAACTAAATATCATAATTTTTATATAAAAATGTTTAAAACAGAATTGCAAACCAAATTAAAAAATGTGTAATGTGATCAATAATATTAAAATAATTATGAATATTTACAAAATATCTTTGATAACACTTGAGGGTTCTAGGCACATGGGAAGCATGTTATGGGTCATGCCCAACAATGAATTTGGCCATGAGAGATTACTAATAGGAAATTTATAGTATTATAAATTTTGTGATCAATGAAATTTAATCAAAGAAAACTTATAAGGGATAAAATTTCAAAACCAAGTTCATGATCATCACAATTTATTTATAATTAATTACATGAAATTAAATAGTTAACTTGAATAAAATTATTTCTTCCAAGATGGATCAGAAATTGGATCTGCATTATACCAGCATGCATTGTAGGAATCACGAGTACATTAACTATAGATGTGATCCACACATATTAAACATGTATCTAAACGTCATCATAGGAATCTATGGGTTCTAGCATAGATCATCCCAATACTTGCATCAATCTATTCTAATCACCTCTATAATCAATTCTAGAGGATTATACATGATCTATATTAATTTTTTAGTGGATGGTGGAGGAAAATTTCTCTTTGTTTTAGTGAGAGTTCATAGAGAGGGGTATCTATAAGGTTTGAGAGTATTCTCTCCTACTATTGTTGTGCGAAACCCAAATGAAATTAACTCTCTTGAAAATTAATATAATTACCTTTATATACCGCTATTGTTTAATGTAAATAATTGAACCATATCCCTTTATTATATTTATAATCCATGTGGAATCCCATATCAATAATAATAGTGATAATAATACAATTTATTGAGATGAGAAAAACTCAAAAATTTAAATTAAAATTTATTTATTCAAAAAAAATTAATATACATTATTTATAACTAGAACTATAAACTTGTTCTACCATTCCTCCATAATATTTACTAGGCCTGAGATAATGAATATTTATATAAAAATTAAATATCACTTAATTGTTTTAAAATAAATAAATAAATATTATATTCATTGAAAATAAATATATGATATATATTCTTCTCAAATAATACTCTTTTGAATAACTAGTGACAGAATATATGCGATAATGATGACATAGATAATTATTAAACCATATTATTAATAGAGATTTCAGTTACTCTTAGTGTGGGACTCTCATGGCCTCTTTCTTAGTGGAACTCAGTGAAGTAGCCAAAAGACCAAGGTTATTCTTTAGAAACACCCAAGTTCACCCATGGAGAAATATTTTAATGCCATAATGAAAAAATACCTAATAAAATGATCAAAATGAAATATAAAGTCATTATCACAATAACTTTAATCTACCAGGTTGCATATTGGTGCCATCATCCTATATGATTAATGTATCTTTCATTTCATTTCTAGAAATAAACATTCCTATTGAAAACCACGGACATGAATTTATTTAGGATATATAATTTCCATCAATAATCATGAGATTTCAATGTTCATTAATGAACTGGAGGTAAAACCCATTTCTCTCATTATTCATTAACAAAATATTTCTTCTGAAACCCCAAACATATCATACCTCACCGTGAACACATTTCATCATGGATTTCATCAATACAACAAATAAAAATACTTATAAAACACATTAATATTAATACTAAATTCTATGCTCTAATACACATTCCCACAGATAGGATAAACAAATGAAATAAAAATGTGGAGTTCCTACTGGAAGGTCGAATTCTCATAACATCATAAACCGTATACTACCATGAGTGTAATCTAAGGGAAGGTGCCTCGAATTTTTATGAGTAACGTACAATGATATCCTAGATCAATTGTGTCCCTAAAATGATTTCATTCATCTATAGATCATATATTTAAAATATTTTCATGGCACTTTAAATTTCACATCATAGCAGGGAACATCTATGACCATTAGTGTGACAAATACTCTTAGGATATTATCTCACACTATGAAAATCATAAGAAAAAACATTATGTTATAATATGATTAATAATATTTAAAAAATAAAAAACATGTTATCATAAAGTACACATTATTTGGTTCTACGGCACTATCTCTAAAATTTCCGACATCATCCTGTTAAAAATCTCCATTTCTTGGTATTATTTTACAATGTGATGATGTAATATGGCCAAAATATTATATTTTTTACCTCTATAAGAGAATTAATTTATTAGTCCAACACTAATTTTAGATATATGATTTATAGGATATTATAATACTAATAACAATTAAGATTAATATCCACAACAAGAGCAGTGGATAATGTTAAAAGTTATAACTAAACTAAACAAGAAAATAAGAATGAAAAACTGACCTCTCATGTGAGAAATTTATATGTGAATGAAGTACATGAATCATCACCTACCACAACTCCAAGATATTTTCAATTAATCTAATCTCAAAACAACTACACTGATTAATTCCCTCAAGTTTATGTATCTATATTATTTTATATCATGTACAAGTGGTACTTCCGATTGAATCCATGAAGTAGTTAGACGATAAAGGGATTATTTCAACAATCAATTTAGAGTTTGTAACTGATAAAAACAAAGTGCATACACACTAATCCATAATCTACCCAATAAAATAGGAATAATACATGGTGACAATTTATGATCCTTAAACCATATCCGCATGAGATACACATACCCAAATTATTGACATACACTCAATGTGATATAATATACATTATATATCTTAGAAACCACCTAGATCAACTATGAAACAATATAGAAGGTGTTTTTTTCTAATTTTAATTGCATTAGATAAATTTTGATATTATTTGTTATGATGTAAAGTGAAAATATAATCTAATCATGCAGTAGTCTAGTACATGATTAAGATGGATGTCACAAAGAATAGGATAATTCGAGGGATGTTGCTACTATGTGAATTCAAATTAGGGATAGCGGATAACAGTGACTATGTTAATTTGGTTACAAACCATATAAGTAAACAACCCCACTTTAAAAAGGTAGATCCACATTTTAAAACCACCTTGTATGACTCCATTATTGGTGAGTAGCCAATATAAAGACACTAATGTTCTATGGTGTACTAATATAGTGAATTTTAATTCCAAAAAATATACCATATTTTTAATCAAAATAGTAATATCTTTAATTGAAACTAGATTCAAAATTTAATGTTTCAAAAGATCAATATTTATTGAATACCTATAGTGATCATGTAATAACGAGCTCTATCCATGAACATGATATTAATTATATGTTTAGATTTTTCTATGAGAATTCATATGGATGACATTTTAGAAGTTAAATAACTATTAGAAATGTTTTATAACATTAATTATTTTGCCCCTCAATTTTTAAAGATTCACTGGTGTTTTGAAAAAAGTCTAATCTACTAGTTTGGTAACAAAATTTCCCAAAAATATACAATCTCCCAATAACCATTGATTTTCAGTGAAATTTTTGATTTATAGGGTTTATATTTCATGGTCCCATTTATTATGTAAATTTTCTTGCATTTTTTGTTGTATATTATTATTTTTATTTCTATTGAAGACAAAGCCACATGAAATGATGATTCTAAAATTTTGACTGAATTTACTAAATCAAACATTACCTGTAGGTTTGGATTCCCTCAAAGAATAATTTTTGACTAGGGAACACACTTACATGAAAGAAACATAAAATAAATGAATAATAAATATAGAGTAAATCAAAAATCCACTACATATTACCACCCACAAATCAAGTGAATAGAAAAAGTTTTAATAGATATGTAAAAATGATTCTAGAGATGATTGTGTAAGCAAAAAACAAGGAACAATGTAAAAAATCATAAAGGTGCACTATGTTCATAAAAAACATCATTAAAAACAACCTTTTGTATGTTTATATATTTATTAGATTATTTAAATCCTTATTATATAACTATGAGTGACATCATAAGTCCATCTGTGTTGTAAAGAGAATAAATTTGGAGTCTCGATAAGCTGCGGAATAGAGGAAGTTGTAGATGATGGATCTTGGTGAGATATGAATTTAATATTTTAATAATTAAATTCTATATAAGGAGTAAGATATATCTATCCATGAAAAAATCATTTAGAAATGTTATTTTGTTATTGTAGATATAGTGTTGTTGTTATCCTTAAGGATTAATGTCATGAAAGTTTAGATTAAAGGATTTGAATCATAAATCCACATCAAAGAAAATGGAGAGTATGTAATGAATTATAATGGAAATTTTTAGAAATTGAAAATGGAGGATTTTTAAATCATACCTTCTATGTTTAATTTGTAACCCTAGGATATATATTTATTTCACACTAGTTTAGATTATTTAATTTTTAAATTTGTTTCACCTATGAAGAAGTAAACTCAGAAAAATTAATAAAACATTTCCTAAACAATTGGTGGGAGAGAGAAGACAAAACAATGTAGGATTTTGGTACCTTTATATAAATTAACTTTATTTTATCATAATATAAGATTAAAAAAAACAGAAAAAAAAGAAAATCATTGGAAGAATGGATCTATTTGTAAAAGTAGTACATAATCCATTTTTATAGTTTTTTTACCTTTTCAAACATATTTTTTGAGTCATTCTCCCCTAAATAGATTAAATACTATTCCAAGGTAGGGGAAGTAAATTGGTTTTGAAATTGTATGATTTATATGAATGATGATTGATTTTTTTTCTATCTTTATTGATCATATTTCCGGTGAAATATGAAAGGGAAGTTGAGTGAATACATTTCTTTTTGAATAAAAATTATAATATCAGGTCCCAATACAATTAAAATTATTCCATGGAATGTATACCTCCATGAAAAATAACACCTTAGGGATCCAAATCAAAGGAAAATTGGAAAATATTCTTTTAAACTCGATTAATTTGGAAACTTTTGGGATCACATAGTGAATATTAGAGACATTATCCACTATGTGTTGGATTATTAAATCATTACATAAGAAATAAGTGTCTTTTTAAAATTATTTTTATCATATATGGCTAGCGAAAACTCAAAAAAACAAATAAATATATGTTCTATTGGATGAAAATTAATTAATTATAGAAAAGTGAATATTGGACATATATAAAGAAATGGGAAATGAACTCCTAACAAATTTAGTTTAGTTTTATCAAAGAAGGGAAAATTAAATCATTTGTATAGTCAAATTAAATGAAATAGATAGACATAGGTTCTTCTTAGTAAAAAATTGATTTCACTTAAATCTAATTCAATCCACTATAAGAATCCACATTTTTATTGGACTAAAATAAAAAATTAATTGAAATTAACAATGATACATGATAAATCAAACAGGGAAGGGTCCCATCAATATCTTCTTACCTACCATGTATAATTTTCAATGGGTACGAAAATCATCAATTTGAAAAAATTGTATTTAATGTATTTCCTAGGATAAAATAGTATTAGTACGGGGGGGTGATGTGAGCTAAAATATTCAATTTTTTTAAAATATTCCATTGAATTAAATGACCAATATTAATTCATAACCAATGGAATAGATGATTTTTTGTGATTTTTGGGATTCTAGAATTCAAATTCATTAATCCATTTAATTCTGATTTTAAATTCATTAATCCATTATATGAATTTAATGAAATCCATAAATTGATATTTCATAGAATTAATTATGAAATGTTAACAACGAAATTAAAATTTTTATTAAATACTATACACTAAAAAATGGTTGTGTGTTTCAAAATATGATTCTGTATCATTTTTTTTATTTAAATTTTAATTTTAGAAATTAATTTTAAATTTTATTATATTTTATGTTAAAATAATAATTTAATTTTTCTAAAAATATATTTTATCTTTCTTATGGAAATTTTATAACTTAAACATTCAAAGGAAATGAGGGGCAATGTCACTACTTCATATATTTGATCCTTGTGACCCTACTATAAAAGTATTTCAATGGAGACATGATATCTGAAATAATTCTAAATTGACCATATTAAACCCACTCATACATCCACCACTTCTCACAAAGGTCAAGAGATTTTGTGTGAAATGTTATCTATATAGATAATATATTATTATAGAAATTCAATTGATCATTCATGTTTTATGAAAAACATTGAAAATCATGAAGACACCATGTGTAAATTTTAGAAAACTATTGATGTTATGATTCATTCCATAGCCTTGGTTGATAATTGGTGTTGTCCTCCATGAAAGCATACTGAAAATATGGAAAATGCCCAGACTATGTATTGGTGTTCTGGACCGATGACATTGAAATCTCATCTTAGAGATTATTTAATCAACCACACTTGTCCAATTGACCATTCCACATACACTACAATCTCTTGTGTGAATTAATGAAAATGAGAATCTATATATCATTGAACCTTGAAAAACAAATATCACATCCAAGACAGTCCAAGCAAAGGATATATAACTAAGAAAAAATCTATATACTAATGAAGCCAATCCTGGTTTGAAAATGGATAAAAAATTATATTTAAATCTATTCTCATTTGAATTTATCCAAATAGATGAAGACATTCTGTCATAAAAAATGTGGTGTACATTCTTGGATTTGAGAAGAATAAAGACACCCAAACTCGATACGATGAACCATGAGTTGTGGATTTGTCTAATCAATACCAATAATGGAATTACACATTAAATTTTATCATAGGCATTGGTTTAATAGATAGAAGAAGAAAATGAAATCTTGATTTTTCTAGTTTATTCACAATTACAATGATCAAGATTTCATAAGTTGTGCTAACCCATGATTCGAACCACCAAATCCATGTTCGCTGGTGGAAAGACGAACTCATATTGAAGATGGTCGTACTATTGGTAGAAGATTTTGTAAAGTCTTTTGTAGATGACAGAAAATAACCCACTGAATCCCGATGTGGATTATACACTACCCTAGATAGAATATGACAATGATGAAATCTAGAAGGATTTCAACCACCATTATTTATGGAGCATTCCACCTCCCAAACTCTCCATCATGAAAGTGGAATCCAAACACATCATCAGTTGATGAATAAAATAACCTTGAGGAAATTATAATTGAGATGAATATTAAACTAATTGATTGAGGTTTCGATGATGTTGAGTATGTTCGATCTTTGATGATGAGTATAGTCCCATTATGATAAAGGTAGAATATATATATGTGATTTCAAAATCTCCATTTAGTATTTTTTTATTTTTTTGGTTGAATTTTCATAGATGTCCAAGAAGGTGAGTCCATGTGTAAATAATTTATATTATTAGATGGAAGCATGTATAGGACATGGTTGGTGAAATTATTCTTATTATTATGCGACAAGAGTCTTCACCAAAAGTGGAATTTAATTAAAGAATAAAAGGTTATTGTCAGGAGTTGGATTTGAATTCTATTTATTGTTGTTGCATATCGAATATGGAAAAAATATGAGATCCCATTTCATAATTGGTTACAATTAAATAATTTCTAGATATAGTCTAGTTAAATATTATTAGCATTATGAATTTATCCAAAGTCTACAAAACAAAAAAACTGATGATTGACTAATGTCAGATATATTGAAATGAAACATGAGACCGATCATGGCTAGGTGTGTCTAAATAAGGAATTTATCAATTGTATATAGATATTGAGCCTTATATGATGATATTCAATCCCATGAAAAATATTTATATAGAAGAATACAGACCTGATATGTTGGAAAATAACTAAATTTAATTGTAATACTACCCCAACCTACTAATAATAATTTTACAATTATAAACATTATTATCCCAAAGCATAAACTTACAGAATCCCAGTATCTATGGTTAATCGTATTCCACTAAAAATAAAAATCCATACTCATTATATACATCATATCCTATGAGAAAAAAGAATGTGATGTCAAGTGTATCCATATGTAATAAATCATATATCTTCATCCCATCAAGAAGGAGTATAATGATTGATCATGGGTTATCGATGTTTTATATAAAAAGAAACATGTATAATAATTTGATGAAACTTTGACAACCAATATATACATGTGGAGATAATCTAATGAGAAAAAATTTGGTTTCTAATTTGAGGAATAATTCTATCATATTGTGTTCATTGGTAGAGATGATCGAGCTAATCATGTGGCCGAAAGTGGAATATTTAGTTACTTTAATTTTTTCCCAATAAAAGATCATATGTACCCCAAAAAATGAGTCCACTGTTATGATAGTAAAATCAAAGTATCAAATACATTTTCTTCAATTATTTTCCTTATTTTCATTTTTTTAATTGTCTGGTGATGCAATATTAATCCATTAGTTACTGATCTAATGATTTTCTACTAACATAATTGTATTCAATCCAACTATCTATAAAATTTATATTTTATTACTCCATATATTTTTTTTGAATATTTTTAGGATTTATATGATTTCTCCCTACATATAAATGTTACATTTTTATTCCTTATATTTATAGGTTACATATACATGACACTCAGACTCATTATACATCATCCAAAAGTAAATATTAGATGAAGAATAAAGTGATCAGAGATATCTAATAACAATGTTATGTGAGATTTGGGTTTATAGTGATCATTTCACACTAGAGAAAAATGATACTTACATGATAAGGTAGTATAAGATTGTTGTTAGTCAAATGGAGAGATAATATGAGGGACTTAAAATATAATTATGATTTTATCAATGAGGTAAAGGGATGATATAAAGTTAGGATACTATCTGAAAATATGTATTGAAAAAAATCTAATTCAATATAATGATATGTTTTTAATATTTCAAGTCCAAACTAGTTTAATTCGACACTTATTTTAAAAAATTGATCCCTTTAAAAAAGGAAAACACACCAATAACATTTTATTCTCTAAGGGACAATCTGAGTACACAATCTCTGTGTTAATTCAAGTCCAATTTTTTTTACTAAGGTCCCCATTATATTTTATCATTTGGTGTATGTTCATATTATATATATTATTCTATTGTGATAATATCATAATAACCCGCATATTTTATATTTATTTATTTTTGGGATCAATTTATATTATATTAATGGACAATTTATATTTTATTATTTTGTGTTTAGTTTGAGATTGTAGAGATTAACTTCAATTTTAGTTTTTACATCGATTATTTGGAGTATTATTATCTTGCCCCATTTATGTCCCATATTATTTAATTATTTTGGATGTTTGATTTTCCATGAATTGTTGGTATCACATAGTAATATTTTAGTGCTGTGTTTTGGTTATTGGTATTTGGTGTATTATTGTTTCAAAAAACGATGGATGATGCAACTCCTAAACTAAACTCTATGTCCTTTGTAATTGTCACCTCTCTAATGATTATTAACTGTTGGATTTCGGTTGTACTCTCAATTTCAAAAATAAATTCGGGAGAGTCCTAGTAGGACCATCTTATAATAGATTTATATTGCTGTAATTTTTATGAAGGAATTTAGGATTTATTAGTGTTGAATTTTTTTATTAAGTGAATAAAAATATAAGAAAATAGTGGTTAATGTAGGCCAAAGAAACATGCCATGGACATAGAGGGCCCAAATGATTATAAAGTAACAACATTATCACTAAAAATTCCCTATAGAGAAAAAGTTTTATTAACAATAATATATTCTTATAAGTGTGACTTCATGCCCTGTTATATTCACTAAAACCCAACTCCGAGTCCAATCAACATTTTACTAGTCCATTTATGCCTCCCTCTCACCACAAAATTATCAATAATTGAATACCATGACCAAACACTAATCATGGAGAACAGTTTTTCATCGCAACACATCCGACCACTATATATATATATATAACTGATATAAAGTGGAAACATTTAAATGTATATACATATAAAAAAATACATTCTACATCAATATAAAAAAATAAAGATAAATCATTTTCTACCATTAACCAAAAAAGAATCCACTTCCATAACCTCTAATCATACACACTCTAAAAACCATTCCCCTCCTTATAGCTTGATGAAGTAACACTCTATATAACCTATAAATCAATCAAAAATCATATATATATACACTAGTATGTGCATGCAATGTCTAAGTATAAAAAATTATTTGGATGTTCCCAACAATATTCGATACACCCCATCAATGTGAAAAACTAGAATATCATATCCATTGTATACAAAATATCATCTCCCATTAGAATTGATATAATTAAATCAACATACATCAATAAAAATAAATATATCAATACCTTCATAATCACAAGATTTAATTCTCATGACCCCATCATTTCATTTTACTCCTACTACAACACCTTTACATTTCATGTGTGATGTACTATAACCCTGTGTTGATGGAAATATAATATAATGTGAAAAGGAACAAGGAATAAGGGAAGAAGTGGTATTTAAAATTGTGTAAAAAAATATATTTTATGTCATGATTTATATATTTATGCTCCATGACATTGTGAATTTTAATATGCTGGGTTTTGTTTCATAAGAATCATCATGTTATGATATAAAACACTAGATTCATTCTTCTCATGCTCAAAATAATATCACTCTTGGTGACCAATAATATGATAAAAGATATTATTATTTAAAATTCATAAAAATATTCTTTAAATGTTAAACATTATGTAAAATTTTTTATATTACAAAATTTTAAACACTTGAGCATTTTATGAATCTCTGCCTAATTATATGGCCAGAAAATTGGTTCATTAATGCCTTCTCAAAAGTGGTTTTATCGTTATATGGTGTTTCAAATTCCCATGGAATTCAGATATTGATATGAATATTCAAATAAATATGATATTTAACCCCTTATTTTTCTTATTATTTAAATTCAATGTTGTAGAAAAATATTTCTTCCTAATGACCATATCCTAGCATTTGGGTATTCATTTGATATGTGGAAACTCTAGAAGGGAGGAACCCTTTTGTTTGTAAAAATGATTTGGATAAAACTGTTGTTTTAATATTGGATATGAATAATAATCAAAGGGAAAGGTATATGCATTTCATCATTTTGATATTAAATACAATTTTATTGAAATATTCTATTCATAAATATGTTGTGGAGTTTTTCTTGAAATATATTTTTGGTGTAATACATTCCACTAAAAACCTTACGTGGTATCAAAGTAGATCTATAAATATTATTCTGATCATTGAATTAATGTTGAAATTGGAAAATATTATTCATTCAGTAACACTATTGTTTCTATGGTGAAGGACCCATTTATGTTTTTCAATTATAAGGTCCATGGAATAAGTATTATGGAAAATGTTAATTTTAGTTCTTATTCTGGACAAATTGTTGGTTAGTCCATGTGACAATAGGATTATATAAAATATCTAAATAACAAGGTTAAACATTAACAATCACCAATATTTTGTGTCTCATGGTTTATCAAGAGAACTAAGAATCATAAATTATGCTATGCTGAAAACTATTTTATCTAAATTGTAAATAATATTTTTTTAATTCTATTTTCTGAAAATTTTAAACTGCATGTTGTAAGGGGGGATATAAAATAAATTAAAATCCTTATGGTATTTTTTATATATATTTAATGTTGGTTTAAAAGGTCGAATAAATTATAAATCAATTTCAAATTATAAAATATTATAAAATAAATAATTTTTTGTATTTATTTATAAAAAATTCAAAAACTCATTTTTAAATTGAATATATTAAATTATATTAATTTCAAGTTATTTAAAACATTCAAATATTTGTTATTGATGATATTTTCAATGTCTAATCAAAATAATTTTAAATTAAATTAATTTTAACTGTTTGTTAATTGATAATAAATGTGTTTATATAATAAATCATATTTTAAAATATGAATCATTTCATATTAATGTCATGAAAATGATAATATATGAAGCTGATAATAGATAAAAAATAATTTTTTATTCTTATCTGTGAATAAATTATAAAATTTTTACAAATTTTTTTAAATAGTTCATTACATTTTTTCAAAAGAAATAATATAATAATTGTTTGTTTATTTAATTAATTTTTTTTTATTATTCATAGATATAAATTTTTTATATTAAGATTAATTTTTTTTAGTGTAATGTTTTTAATAATTTTTTTTATTATCTAGCATAAAATAAAGGAGATACATAGCAGGTCAGATAATTAAATTGTTTTTCCTCTCTTGAATTTGGATTTTATTATATTATGAGTTTAAATTTATAATTGAATTATTGACTATAAATACCATGTATTGTAATATTGATTGAATTACAACTAATACCATGTAATGAACTATGTGTAGAGAGACCATGGGTTATAATACTCATTGGAAAAGAGGCTTCTGAGTTGTCTAGAAAAGATGGGATGGATACCCATATATCCATTCTTGCTCATGTAGTAATTATTGATTTCATATAATTCTAATAATTTTAATCGTAGGTTATAATATAAATTTTACATGGTATTTAGTTGTATGTGTTTAAATAAATTTATGTTATTAAGATATGATAAGAGATGTGAAAAGAATTACACATAAATAATGCTTGAAAGTTTTTATTTATTAGAATGAATAAGGGTTCAAAACTAAATAATAATAAGTATTCATACATATATAAGGAATAATATGTGGAAAGATGGTGAGTTTAAAGATCAATAAAATACTAAGGGTCAAATTCTTTCCGACGAAAAAACGTATCATGACCTCAATACTCTAATTTGGATAGATCATGTATTGTTGTGTGCATATGTGTTATGCTTTGAATTTCAATCTAATAATTATTTGAGACTAATAATTATGTGGCTCATATGTGCATTTTTATATTTAAAATGATGGAAACCTATTGGGAGAATTCAAGTGGAATAATTTTGAATTCCCCTATATAATGGATTTCGGTAAAGTATTATCTAATCAGCTATAGAAGAGTCATATATGTTATAATTGAACTTGTTTTTGAACTATATAGATAAAGTAATGAGGCTCATGCAAACTCATGGACATAATATAGTGAAATATAGAGTGTGTATCACAAATAAATATAGTGTAATTTCGAATGGGATCATCACTTATTGGGAGAAAATGTAATAAAATACTTTATTAAATGAATGTTGAAAATGATAACCGTCTAATCAAATATTCTATTGTATATTAATGGTATGATAATTATTGAGATTATCCTAATTCATATATTAGACGTGGGATAAAATAATGGAATCCATTTCATTTATTGTAAGGAAATATAATATATTTTCTTATGTTAGAAATGAATATTCTATGTGTTAGTGTAATTCCATCCAAAATAACCATATATTGAAATTGATTGAAATGAATATATTGATTATTACAATAATAATTTTGGGTCCTGAAACTACCAATAAACAAAAGATATCCTTCAGAAGATTCTAATTGGAATAACATTTTGAAAATTTGATACTCAAATGGAACCAGTATTCACAATTTATCTTTAACTAGAAACAAAATTCCCAAAATAAATAAACTAGAAAATTAATTACAAAACATTAAAGAAAGATTAAAATAAAATTACTAATATTTAAATAAAATAATGGAAGGTTTTTTTGGCATGGTTTAAAATGAATCTTTTTAATTGGGGGGTGGGGTGGGATGATGCAGTCAGTTTATTATAGGATTTGACGGTGACTACAAAGTCTAATAGTTCAATAAATTTCCAAACCTGATAATTTAATGTGTGTTCATATGTACCCAACCTATTTTACAACCTCAAAAACATAATTACAGTGTACCATTTGGATTTAATCATTATTGGAATCCCATTATTTTTTTGAAGCTATCTAGAGCCTCATCTATAACTTTTGCTGAACATTATGTCCTTCCAAAAACCTTTTGACCTCTTATCATATATCATTATAATAAAACTTTATATAACCACTTTAATTACTAATAAAACATTATTTAACATTTAAATACACCCTATTGTAATTCCAATTCCCCTTCACACTTTCCCCTTCCAAAATCATCTTTATTTTCTTTAGATTTCGGTGCTTCTGATTTATCTACATCGAGTTTGTTATCTTTCAGACTTGAAAGTGTTTGTACCGAATCTCCCAAATTTTCTCCATGTTTTGTAATTGCACTTATTGAATATTTTTTTACATTTGAACACATATCCATAAAATGGTTTATGATAGGATGCATTTAATAATATACCAGATGAGAATAATTTTCAGGATTCACCAATATTTCCTTTAGATTTCACAAATTTGTTCTTTTCTGAATATTACTTTATAGTTTTTTGGGTCACCATACATTAATTCTATCATCCCTTCCACAATAATGTATAGAAATTACCTAGATTATCCCAAACTGTAACCATTGATAGAATATTTGTCAGTTTCCAAAAACTATCTATCTTTTATAGCTCAAACCTATTTTCATCCAAAAAACATGCTGTAATTATATTTTAACTAAATATGTTTCATCCTAGAATAAAACATGGATTATTATCCATGTGAATGTAATTTTTTTTGGAATAAATAATAATTTCATTACATCATTCATTTTTTCGATATCCATAAAAATCCACATCATTGAAATAAACTTCTTCCCCACATTCCTTAGTGCAATATAGTTTCCCACTATTTCTAATAATGAATCTTCATATTACAGTTGTAATATACTATTCCAAATTTTTTCCATGATATGTTAAAAATATATAGTGGTTCTTTTATGAGTTTAATATCTCGCAAAATCATAAATATACAAACCCGGACTACAGTTCATCCATTTTGAAAAAATAGAAAAAACATTCAGAAACAGTCACATACATGGGGAATGACTTTTTTACATCACAATGTTCTCATATAGGTGTATCCATGAACATAAAAATAACTCCCACTATATGAAAAATTTCTTATTTCATAAAAACCATGGAATAGATATAAATTTTGGATACAAATGAAAATTGAATCTTTTCCATATACTCATTCTCTAAATCCCATTTAGTTTCCACACACATTTTAGGAAAAAACATTAAACCAATGAAGTGGTAACAAGTTCTTACTCACTTATTCCAAATAATGACCCCAAATTCTCGATAGAGTCAAATTGAGTCATTATTAAATATTTAGACATTAATTCCCTCTAAATATGTATCCATTAAATCATTTTTACTGAATCAAGAACTGATATCTTAAAGCATCTATATAATTTTAAAATTATCACTTTGAACCATTCCTTTCCTAGTCCAATAATAAGTTCCTCATTAACATAACGAAGTAAAATTAATAATCTAATATCATCATATTCCTTTTAGAAAAAAAGGGTTCAATTTCAGTAATAAATTTTCTATTTCCCCAAAGAAATGTCGATCATACATTTCCACAACCATGGTTCTTATTTCAATAAAAATGTCTCTATTTTACAATGAACATACGAATCATGATCCACTTATATGAAAAAATATTTGGTTGATCCATTTACATATCATCATCCAAGACACCATGAATAAATGCATCTTTTACATCTAGTCCTGATTTAATCCCTCTATAAATACTATTTTTAGTAGCATTTTAATAGTTATTCCTCTATACTATGAAAAAATATCCTAGAAAAATATACCCATTAAAATTATTGAAAACCCTTTTTGAAAATCCTTTAATTATATATATTTATAGTATATTCATATTCCTTTATTCAAAAAACCCATCTATTCAAATGTAGATTCCTCTTAGTTGGTCATTCTATTATCTTTGACCCCCTTAAAAATATAAGAAACCGATATGATCATTTTTGGGTAACTCCCACTGATTTGAGTCACTTTGACTAACAGTATCATCCAAAATTTTATACTCCATATCTTCTAAAATAATAAAGAAATTTCGTTTCTATTTGTATCTCTAAACATGGTTATAAATCATTATAACCCCCAAAAAATAAATATAAGGATAATTAACTTCTGGATATACTAATTTTGAAACGTCAACGTCATGATATCCAATTTGAATTTCTCAAATCCCAATGTTTCCAGGTACCTATAGTTTTCAAACCCCATTTAAAAATGAATTTCATTGAAATTTTCTTCTGGATATTCTGGTGATTCATGAATTATAATACTCCTTGAATTTTTTTTAAAATATTTATCATTTTGATACCCATTAAAATGAAACTAAAAATTTGATGATTCTTTGATCCCATATATAACATCATATTCATTTTAATCATTCAACTAAATATACATATTTAGGATTAAAAATTCTAAAAACCATATATAATTTTTTATAGATCAAAAATACAAATTCATCATTTTCATACCATACAATGAAATAATCTCATAAAATAGCCATCAATATTTCCTTTTCTTTTGCACTAATTTTAACAAATTGAAGTTAAAAAAAGAACATATGATGGAAAATTTAGGTTTTATTTCTAGATCGATATTCTTCATGAATATATTACCCAAATAGAGAAGAATGGATTTTATTAAGAACATAAGCATCAAACATAATAGTATATCCTAAAAAACTCCAATAGAATACCATTATTTATCATTTATATCTTTAATGTTTCCATTAAAGTATGGGTTTTCCACTCTATGACATCATTTTACTATGTCGAACCTAGTGAAATATTGTAATTCCACACACCTTTTCTCATAACGAACATTTATAATTCACTATTTTTTTATTCCCTACTACTATCATACCTCAAACATTCTTGATTACTTATATAATCTTTTTTCACCGTGGGACTCCATCGAATTAAGGTTTTGAAAACA
The DNA here is from genome assembly GCA_963277665.1 of Viscum album. NCBI lineage: Eukaryota > Viridiplantae > Streptophyta > Magnoliopsida > Santalales > Viscaceae > Viscum > Viscum album. Next base: position 1,526,693,035 of record OY728145.1, read on the forward strand.
TTTGGCTTACTAATGATAATGAAAACCCACACCTTCCTTGTTTCATAATCCTTGAAGGTAGCATTGTATAAAAACTGTCTCTAAAAACCAAATGGATCTGATACCCATATTCTATTATGGACCGACTTTATCCTTTTATCCATGGGAATCATAATTTATATTTAGAAATTCACTTTCTATCACATCTAAAGATTTTAATCTTTATATTTTCCATATTTCATTATACTAATAATTAAAGAAACCTTTTATCAAGGAATTTATTCCCTTTATCACTATAATATCCAAGATGATAATATAAAGGCATTACAAACAACTTTTCCAGTATTTGTTTTGTACTTCTAAAAATCTGATCTAGTATAATGTTCCTTACTTTAGAACATTGTAAACCACCACTGAACAGTATGTGATATTAAAAGATCACCTATAAATGTACTATATAAACCATAATAAACATATTTCTATACTGAAACAAACTTATTCTTTAACCATTTTATGATACACATTCAAAGAAATTATTGATGTATTATAGATTTTTTAATCCATAGATCCAATGAACTGATGGCATTCAATAATAGACCTTTTAATAACTACCTATGTTATCATAATATATCTATCTAGAGGTACCAAATGTAGACATATGGAATGATATGAAACCATTATGTATCATAAAAATTGACTCTTACACAAGTACATTGTGTCTCAAAACATTCCCAAACTAGACTCATCATTATTTCATCATTACATTACTTCTGATTACCTTACTTAGGGTATTTTTTTTCCTCTAGAGTTTTGTAAAATAATCACACCACTACATTATCCCCATCTAGTATTGGAATTATCATTATTGAATCATTCCTTTTTTATGTTATAGAAGTTATCCAATAATTAATTTTCATATTTTTGAACCTGGATAGAATGCATATATTTAAGTGATGTTTTATTGTAATCAGATGAATAGTTTCTGAAAATATATTTCTATCCCCACCCATTTACTCAATAAAATTGAGTTTCCTTATGAAATAAATATACTATAGGTTTCTTTTTATTCTTATTATATATATGGAATTCATTTTATAATATTAAATCTAAATTTTTAGATAGTATGAATGAGTTTAATATATTTTTCTCATTTTATTTAATGTGTTGTGGATAGATGACATGGAATTTAGGTATCTTAGTTATGAAAAAATATTGACAATACAAAATTTTGAAATATAAGAACTATAATAGTAAAAAAAATTATAAATACATCTAATGTTATTTTTTCATTTTAATTCATTATTAGTGAAACAAAAATATAATTTCAAAAAGGAAGGAAAATGTCTTCACTTATTCGAATTTACAAGGATACTTTCTGCGGTTTTGAGAAACAACCTTGATTTTCTATATTAGGTATTAATTTTATAAAATAAAATATTCATTAGTAAAAATAATTTTAATAATTAATGAATCTTATAGTTTTCATTAATATTTCAAATCAATGTGATGTAAAATTAAGGAGTGAATGAAATGGATCAATTTCAACATAGATGGATCTATATAAGGGATATTACTTTTAACTCATTTAACTATTGTGATATGATAATTTTTTTGTTAATAAAATGTTGTTATTCATAAATATTAGAAGATACAAATAGTTTATAATCTATCAATCTCTATAACATGTTTCAAATGAAGGATAAGTTATTCTTATACATAATAAAATATTATTATGTGTTTTTTTATAATATTTGTAATAAATATTCTAGTGTTGTAGGGTGATATATTATAAATGATTGAATTTGTAAAATAATTATATAATCACATATAATACCATATAAGTTATGGATATAATCGTTTATTTTCTAAATATTCTTCCTATTGTAAATAAGTTATCTTTACTGATGAAATTTTCTCTTTTTTATTTGTCATGATATTATAGAGAGAATATAATTTCTATTTGACAAGTGGACGATTATTAATTCCAAGATAATTTAGAAGTATAATAAATAAATTATTAAACTATTTTAATTTAAATAAAATATTGATTAATATTCAATAAGAGTTGAGGATATACCAATAAATATAAATTTAATTATTTAAATTTATTCAATATAATAAAAATAATGTTACATTATGTATCCAAGAATTTTTAGATCGCTACGAATAGAATTATGAAATGAGTAATGTGTTATTAACAAATGATCTAAAAAACATAAGTTGGAAAAGTTCAAATAATAAAAATAATTATTGACATTGAAATATTTCTATTTAGAAAAATGAAGTTATTAATATGGAATCAATAAATGTTACGATGTTTAGGTGGTTGAATATTTTGTTCAAACTTTTGAACAATAGGGACAATATTTTTCAGTCCCAAAAGTCATCTAACTATTTTGATCCTTAGATGTTAAACATCATATGGATTTTAGTGAAGGGATTTTAGGATATGGTCATATAGAGGGGTTTCATTAATTATATAGATATATAATTTGATTAATTATATCTAAAAATATAGCAAACATAAGGACTCTATATTTGTTTATCATATGTGATGTAATGAAACACCTTCTTATTTATGGTTTTATTAATCTTGTTAATGGTGTTTTAGTATATATAATATATCATGTTACAAAAAAATAATTACCAACATTACCATTCTATCAAGTGGGATTCATTCTTTGGTTAAAATAAAATGATAATTAACCACTCAAATTATGATATTATATAGAAACTAATTGATTTTTATCTTGAATTATTATAGGAAATGATGAAATGTCTAGGTTAGTATGTGTATGTTTTAATACATGTATATATAAAATTATTATGAGGCATTGTAACACCCCAAGATTCTATGGTACATATCCCTTTGAATAATGCAGTAACATGCGTTGTACGCAACTTCGAGTTCTAACACACAATGACCAATCAAACTAGCCGTTATAAATAAATATACAAACTTTTTGAAAATTGATAAAAAAAATTAACAATAGCCATCATTTTAGGATTATGAATATAAAAATTATTTTAGGGTGAATTTTTGTATTTTTATGAAAACTATAATTTTTAAATGTTTAGTGAAAAACATTGCATTGTTATTTAAAAATGACTTTTTATTTAAATAAATAATTATTTTATTTAATTTTATTTTAGGTAATAATAGATACATAATTACTATATATGTTCAATTTATTTCATTAGAGTCATTTTATAATAATATTAGATATTTAAAATTTTATATAACTTTTTACCATTTTACCCACCTTCTAGCTACATTTGGAAATTTTCATAAAACATAATTTTACATATTTTGTTAATTTAATTTCAAAAACCTGTGTGATATGGTTGAAATGATATAGTAAAATTTTGTTAAATAAGAATAAAATAATTTTTGGTTAATAACGATTTTTTATTTTATTTTCCATGGTTAAAAGTAAATATGGGAATTAAAGGTAAAAATGATTTTACAATTACCTTAGAAAATGTCCTTATTTTATTGGATAAATGTATTTTTACCAAAATAAACCATATGAATACAATATTTCACTTTTTATAGACTTTAATTAGAGTAGGAAATTTATTATTTTTTATTTAAAGAAGAGCTAAAAGTGTAAAATACAAAATCTAATGACTAAAACATTTCTAATATAGTGTTACAAATAAGATAAATTATATTATAAATATTGAATAGAAATATAAAAATATTTCCAACATAAACGTATTTTATTTAAAATTTTAGGACATTAAATAATTAAATTCATTAATGACTTAATGAGGATGCAATAATTACCTTATTAATGAAATATTAAAATAATTGATATTTTAAATATCCAAATAAATATACATTGAGGATTTTTCTTAAATCCATGAATTATATATGTTAATATGACATGTTAGGATTTATTAAATTAATTTTTATCGATGTCTTGATTTTTTTAAGACTTTATCAAAAATCAAATACTAAATAGCAGCAAAATTGACATAAATGAGTTTTTAAAACAAATACTCTATTATTAAATGATATAATAGTCCTAAAAAATATAATTTTCTTCAAAAGGACTTATATAATAATATATATTCCATTAATGAACCACTTGGGGTTATTTTGGCATTTTATAGTAATATTATTATCCATATAATATAATAATACAAGAATACATGGTAAAAGATAAACTATTTATCTAAGAGTTACTTCTAAAAGATAAGGTCAATAAGGTGACATAAACATCTCTAAAACCCATTGGGAGAGAGTTTTTACATCCATCCCAATATTATCCTCGAAATAAATCATTTTTTATCCATTATAAACTGAATACGATTGTAAAATAAAATAATATTTCACGATTTTCTTAAAGTGACCCTCACCTCTCTTAAAAAAGGGTATTTCCCATCTCTAAATTTCACACCTACAAAACCATTTGTAACACCCAAACCCTACCAAAATATCCATTAAAATAAACTAAATTAATCCTAGAGGCATTCCATCGATCAGAAAGCCATCATATGGAGGCCTTTTGATCAAGTCAAATGGACGCACCCAAAGAAGAAGTAATTATTTCACTACCTCTTTCAAGTTCTTTTCTTCTGCACTTCCTCATTCATTGTTATTCCCAATAAAAAATAATAAATCTTATACCATATTCATATTTTAATGTTATTATAAATATGTTACAACCATATTCATTAATCTATATATCCTAAGAAAGACAATGTCACCATACGTGCGTACGTATGGATTATAGTATCCACGTCGTGGTGTAATTTATTATTCAAACACTTCATTATTTGAATTGGTATAATAATGGTTATTGCTGGTGTAGTTAATAAATATAACATGTAATGGATAATGTATATATGATATACCATACAATTATAAACAATTTCACCATCAATAGAATGATATTGTAGCTCGTGCGTAAATTTGGACTACTGTCTCAACGAACGTGATAAGATTCATTCAGCATCGTTACCATTCAAGAATAAATTTCATTTTATGATTAAAAAAATAATTTTTAATAACTTAATGTCATTATGGATATGAATAAAATACATCTTATTTGTAGAAAATTCATCTTATGTATCAGAACATATAAATTAAAACAAAATAGTCAACAACCGAAACAATTATACAACTGAAATATTATTAAAAAAGCAATATTAGAAGATCGTATATGATATCATATTTTTTATTTGGTTATTTTATAATTTAAAAACAATTATTTATCTATTATATATGAGGTTAACGTACCCTCGATCAAGGAAAAGTACAAGGTAAGGGTTACTTTTACAATCGCTTTATTATCTGGGATTGTTTATATATGAGTATCAAATGAGAGCTCTTTATCATGCACATCCATGTTTCATTAAAATGTATTTAGAAAAAAATTTATTATTTCCTAGAATATGGTTTAAATTGATTTATACCTTTGTTTTACTTTTTCTAAACTGATTGAAAAGAAATATTTTCGTCTTTTTTCACACAAGGTACTTTATGACCTTTTTGACAAATTTAGTTAAGAATGCCTTTTTAACTTATACGACAGGTGCGGCTATTTTCTTCTGTTATAACACCTTTAAATATTACCTTAAAATATTATAAGAATATATAAAAAATAATGAATTATTTTATAATTATGTGACTTTTTATGGTTTCAAAATAGAAAGAGGTATTTCTTTCTAATATTTTTGATTACATCTATGTCAACATCAATTGATGGATTTTAAACGTGTTAGATGTTAACTTATTATGATAAAAATATTCCATATTGTATTGAAGGATTTGTTATATGTTTGACTGTGGATATGTTATTTTTATACCATTCATGGTTTATTTATAAATTATTGTCATTTCTTATGCGAGTTTTCTTATGAATGTTTGTATTATATTTAAACCTTTTCATATGAGGAATTCATTGGACATAGTAAGTAATGGGTGGAGCATGTTATAGCTCCTCGATGCAACAGTAGGTCTCATGAGACAAACTAGTATCTTGGAATAAGGCCTTGTTAAAATATTATTGGTAGTATTTTAAGGAGGCCTTGACTTTGTGGTTATGAAGTCTGGCATTATGCATTCCATCATTATAAAATTTGATATTGATATTATATATGATTATTTGACTATAAAATATCTATGTAAATAGGTAAATATAATTATTTGATTTATCTTTTCAATATTATGCTGATTTTTATTTTTAAAAGGCTTCTGATTTAGTATTATACATATCCTTAAATGTTTATAGTTATTTATGAATGTTTCTGCTATATTGTTATCCTTACAGAGATTCTCAGCTCACCCCTGTCTATTTTTTTATTTTTCCTAGTATGAGATGAATTATTTTAGGACGAACTTGTTGGGATAGTCTAAGTGAGATTAATATGTTAAAAGGAGACACATTGTTTTTGTTTTTCATTTCACAATTTAATGTAAAACTTGTGTATGTATCTATTACTTACAAGGCTATTAAACTGATTGGTATTTTGAGATTTGATCCCTTGTGATCTTTCAAATTCTATTAAATAATGCACCGATTCTGGGTAACGAGGGTTGGAGAGTTATAGTTTGTATCAGAGACGTTTAGTACATAACATGGAAGCTATATTTACGAAAACACTGTTTAGAGAACATTACCCTTAGATCGACATTAAAAATTGGTATAGAAGAACATTATAGAATATTCATAATATAGTGATTTTTTTTGTTTTTCTAGAAATACATCCATGTATGGAAACGAGTAGGTAGTGACGGCTCTGGAACAAATGTACCTAGGAGTGAAAATTAAGACAAGAAGCTTTGGGCTTGTCTTGGGGTATCCTAGTACACGACAACGGGCCTTGCTGAACTCTTGGTTTTGACACTCTTTGGGGATGTTCTTTAGATAGTACATAGATTCATTACAAACAATTATGATGGATTTATGAGTATATACCTCATCAAAGAAGTCATTTTTAAGAATATGGATTATATCCTTAAACTGTTCAATTTCTATTAAGTGTTTTACAAGTTTGGAATTATGAATTATGATTCATAATCTAATCTACTGAATTCCATTATTTAGAAATGTCACCTAGTGGAAGTAATGGAGACTTTGTCAATGCACGTAATCCATGTTTGGATTTCCCTCCTACTCAATATAATTATAGTGGAGTTGGTTATGCAACAGGTGCTGATCTGCTTATCACTATACTGGGACAACTCGCGCAGTTTATGAATAATAACCTAACCCAAATGGATCACCCTGATCCACAATGCGTAAGATCAATGTTAGACCGCTTCATGAAGAAACAACCACCAATGTTCAATGGGACTACAAATCCATTTGTAGCAGTGAAATGTAAAATTTCCTTAGAGAAAGAATTTCATTCCTTGGGGAGTACAGAAAGGGAAAATGATTTTATGGTAGTTTATCGCATCACGGAAGATAAAAAGAAATGGTGGTCATTAATTTAAAACACTAGGATGGATGATGAAGTATCAAATATGGAGGGAATATAAAGTTATTTTATTATTAAAATACTTTCCCCATCACCATCGAGCGGTTATGGAATGACAATTTCTGAGTCTGATGCAAAAGGAGGATGAGAATGTCACAAAGTATGAGGCTCACATTACCCTTATATAAAGGCATAAATCATATTATATACCTAACACAATGAGTAATATTGATAAATTCCTTGATGGGTTAAAACCACATCTCCATCGAGCATTAGTCTCACTATCCTTCTCTTCATATGAATATATTGTCTCATTTTCGATCCAGACAGAACATGAATATGAAATATTCTATGATTTTAAATAAAATATATTGAATAAGAGATCAACTTAAAATATTTAAAATTCAAATAAGGGGAAGAGGGGGAATGTTGAATATCAATCCTGCGGTAAATATGGGAAGAAACACCCTGATACTTGCTTGATGGGAATGGGAGTATATTACAAATGTGGTGAAAATGGCCACCAATCCTTTGATTGCAAGGGAATGAAAGAGCCTGTCAATGTGGAATTCTACAGTTGTAGAGAAAAGGGGCACTATGAAAATGAATTTCCTATGACCCAAAGAAACATACATCAGAAAAGGCCAAGGGATAAATTCCAAGCTTATGTGATCACTATTGCTAAGGTTTAACCCCCGAAATACATAGTGGAATGTAATTTAGTGGTTTCCTCATGTTTTTTCCAATTCATTATTTTATTCTAGATCATGATATTGTTTCATATCTTCCCAGTTATCTAATAAAATAAGATTATTTCAATTTTATTTAACAAGGGAGTTTTCAGTCAAAACTATTAAGGGAAGTATCAATGCAATAATGTTTAGTTAATCAGTTCCCATTAGGTCATTTAAATGTTCTTTAACGGCTGATATCGTTTTCATACCCATGATCTATTTTTAGAAAATCCTTGGAATGGATTGGATTTCATACCATGAAGAAAAAATCTACTGTTAGAAGAAAGAGGTTACAGTTTTTGATGATGATAAAGAGTAACTTATCTTTATAGGAGAAACATCACCACCTGATTCTTATATAGATACACCCCTAGTATCTCTACTAAATCCAATTATTTGGGAGGAAGAGAATGAAATAACTATGGGTAAGGGAAAGAATATTTGAATAGAGGAAGTACCTATTGTACAAGAATATGAAGATTTGTTTCTAGAGTATTTACCTTGACATCCCCCACAATGAGAAGTTTAGTTTTCTATTAATGTAATTCTAGGTTCAATGCCCATATTAATGACCCCTTATTGAATGGACATTATAAGATTATTGTAACTAAAGAAAAATCCAGAGGAATTGAATAATAATGGACTTATTCACCATAGTGTTTCTCTATAGGGAGACCATGTTCTTTTTGTTAAGAATAAAGATGGATCAATGAGGTTGTGCATTAACTACTGGGAGATCAATTCTACGTCAATAATGAACAAGTATCCCATATCTCATATTGTTGATTTATTCTATAAAATTCATTGAGCTCAATATTTTTCAATGATTTACCTTTGATCTGGATATCATTAGTTGTGTGTGAATAATTAAGATATTATGATGACAACTTTTCAAACAAGGTATGGACATTACGAGTTTACAATAATGCCTTTTGGACTGACTAATGAAACCTCTTTTTTCATGGATATAATTAACAGTTTTTTCAAGGAATATCTTTATTAATTTTTAGTAGTATTTATTGATGATATCTTGGTATATTCAAAAATCTATAAAGATCATGAAAATCACTTTTGCACTATTCTAAAAACCCATAGAAGAATTTAATTATATAGGAAGTTTAGCAAGTGTGAATTATGGCTTCAATAAATTTCTTTTCTTGGCCATATTGTCTCTATGGGTAAAATCATTATTGATCCTTCTAGGAAAAGGGTAATACAGGAATGGCCATCACTGACGAGTAAAATTGAGGTATGTAGTTCTGTTGGTTTAACAGGTTATTATCACCATTTCATCCCGAATTGTTTCCTATTAGAAGACCCATTATCCAAGATCACACATAAAGGGGTTAATTTTTTTGGAAAAAACAGTGCAAATATTGTTTTGATGAACTAAAAATAAGATTAGTGAATTCTCCAATCTTGACTCTTCCATCAGGGAATGATGGGTTTATTATTTTTAGCGATGCTTCAATGAAAGGACTTGGTTGTTTCCTTATGCAGAATGATAGAGTTAATTCCTATCAATGAAGATAGTTAAAAATTCAAGAACAAAACTATCCCAATCATGATCTTGAGTTATCAGTTGTATTCATTTCATTGATGATATGGAGACTTTATCTCTATGGTGAAAAATGTGAGCTATATACCGATCATAAGTGATGGAAGAAAATTTTATCACAAAAAGAACTCAACATGAGGGATAGGATATGGATATAACTACCCAAGGATTATGATTGTACTATACACTACCTCCCAGGAAAGGAAAATATGGTGGCATAAGCTATGAGCAGAAAGGTTAATGGATTTTTGAACAAGATAAGAGTTGAAAGGGATCCTCTATTCATGGATCTAGTAAAAATGGATATGGGAATAATCATGGATGGTGAAATATCAATACATTATCAAAGGGATTCCAAAAAATCATTACTCAAAATGATAAAATGTTCTTAGAAAGATGATGTGGAGTTTCAAAATAAAATCAATGTTGTTAAGTATAGGATATTGAATGACTTCATATATGAAGACGGAAATTTGAAATTTGGGAAAAGACTATGTGTTCCTAATATACGTGATCTAAAAAGGGAATTGTTGGATGATGATCATAGCTCCAATTTATCAAAATATCATGGTAGAACTAAGATGTATAATTATTTGAAAGAACATTTTTGGTGGGACAATATGAAGAGGGGTATTACTGGTTATGTGTCCAGATGTATAGTTTGTCAACAGGTTTTGTATGGAAGACTACATCTTGGAGGGGTCATGAAAACTCTTCCCATAACTTTGTGTAAAAGAGATGATATTAAGGTATAATTATTCATGGGTCTACCAAATACTCTTAGATAGAATGATGCAATATGGGTCATTGTTGATCGTCTTACCAATTCAACACATTTTCATTCTATAAGGGACTATTTACCTCTTTAAAATTTATTAAGACTATATATTAATGCAGTTGTAAGACATCATGGAGTAACTATATTGATTGTTTCTAATCATGATCCCCATTTTACATCAAGATTTTGAAAGTGACTTCATAAGGCCTTTGATACCAATCTTTGTTTCAGCACTGCCTACCACCCTCAAACTGACAGACAATCAGAATGAACTATTCAAACCATAGAAGACATGTTGAGATCTCACTGACATGATTTTCAAGGAATTATAGATCATTATTTACCTATAGTAGAATTCTTCTATAACAATAGCTTCCATTCATGTATTCATATGGAACCATATGAAGCTTCTTATAGAAGGAGATGATTCACACCAACTTGTTGCGATGAAGATGGTGAAAGATAACTTGTAGGCCCATAAATTTTTGAGGAATCAATGGAAAAGTTAAAGGTTATCCAAACCCACATTAAAGCTGCTCAATATAGGAAATAGTGATATGCAAGTAACCAAAGGAAGGATTTTGAATTTCATTTAGGTGATCAAGGATTCCTTAAGGTATCACCATGGAATGGTGTTATTCAATTTGTTAAGAAGGGTAAATTAATTCTGAGGTACATCAGACCTTTTGAAATTTTAGAACGAATTGGAGTTGTAGATTATCATTTGGCAATGCCGCCAAGTCTCTCTCCAAATTTCATGATGTGTTACACATATCAATGTTTAGAAAATACTTGAAAGACCCAATGTGTGTACTCAGCTATGATGAAATAGAACTGGAACCTAATTTGTCTTATTGTGAAGAGCCTATCAAGATTCTTGATACCAAAGAAAAAGTTATGAGAAACTGGATGACTCGTTAAGTAAAGTTTCTATGGATAAATCATAAGATGGAGAAAGTAATGTGGGAACCCGAGGAACTTCTGATTTAGAACAACCTGAATCATTCGTATGCTATAATATTCTCGAAATGTCATGGACAAGATTATTTAAATGATGGAAGAATGTAACAGCCCATGTTTCCACGGTACGTTTCCCTTTAATAATGGAGTCACATGTGTTGTATGCAATTTTGAGTTCTAGAACACCATGTCCAAACAAACTAGACGTTATGAATAGTAATACCCTCCTTTTGAAATTTTATAAATATTTTTTTTTCAAAATGGAGTTCATTTTCGGATTCTGAATTTCAAAATTAGCTTCAGCTGAATTTTTTGTATATTTCAGAAAACATTCTATTTTTAATGAATAGTGAAAAACATCAGGTTATTGTTTAAAAACAAATTTTTATTTAAATAAGTAATTATTTTTTTAAATTTATTTTTGAAAAAAAAATTATTCATAATACCAATATAGGTTCAATGTAATTCATTGGAGTTATTTTATAATAATATTATATATATATAATTTTATTGAACTTTTAACTGTCTTTTACCCATCTTCTATGCGCATTTTCAAATTTGCATAAAACATAATTTTACTACTTCTATGAATTTAATTTCATAAATTCGAGAGACACGGTTGATATCGGAATGTAAACTATGGTTAAATATGAAAAAATAATAATTTTTGGTGAATACTAACTTTTTAATTTTATATACCATGATTAAAAGTAAATAGGGTAATTAAAGGTAAAAATAATTTTATAATTATCCTAACACATGTCCTAATTCTATTGAATAAGAATATTTTGACCGAAATTAACAATAGGAATAAAATATGATCATTTTGACCAACTTGGTTTAGATTAGGACTTTTATTATTATTATTTTTAAAGAAGAGTTAAAAGATCAAAATTCAAATTTTCATAACTAAAAAATTTTTAAAATAGGGATAAACTTAAGATAAATTCGACTATAAATATTCATTATAAATAAAAAAACATTTACAACATATTTTTATTTTATTAATAATTTTTAGTCGTTAAATAATTAAATTTATTTATGACACAATGATGATGATGTAATTTCCTTATTAATGAATGATTAAAATAATTTATATTATAAATATACAAATAAATTTAAATTGACACTTTGGATGAATTAAACGAATTTTATAGGATAATATGACATGTTAGTGTTGATTGATTTAATTTTTTCTATGTACTAATGTTTTTAGGGTTTTAACAAAAATAAAATATCAATAGTGTCAAAATTGACAAAAATAAATTTTTAAAACAAATACTATATTATTTAATGATATAATAGTCTTATAAATTTAATGTTCATCCCACCGAAATATATAATATTATATATGTCATTAATGAACCACATGGGGTTATATTTTCATTTTATAGTTTTATTATTAACCATATAATATAATAATACATGAATCCATGGTAAAAGTTAAACTATTTAACTATGAGTTATATAATTAAGATAAGGATAATATGGGGTCCTAAACATATCTAAACCTTATTGGTTGAATGGTTATTGAGACATACCCACCATATCCTTGAAATAAACCATTTTTAATCAATTATAAGTAGGCAATGAATTTATAATAAAATAATATTTCAAAGTTTTCCTAAAGTGACCCTCACCTCTATTATAAATGGGTAGTCCCCATTTTCATAATTTCATACTTCTAAATCCATTTGGATCAGCCAAAACCTTTCAAAGTATCCTCTCAACTAACCTCATATAATCCTAGAGGCCTTTAATTGATCATAAATCCAACCTATGGATCCATTTTGATCAAATCAAAAGGATACACCTGAAGAAGGGGAAATTATATCACCACCACTTTCAAGTTATTTTCTTCATCTTCATCTTCATTCATTATTATTACCATAAAAAATTAATAACTCCTTTAACTTATTCATACTATTATGTTATTATAAAAATGGTATAACCATATTCCTTATTATATCAATCTTACGAATAACAAAGTCCACATACAATCATACAAACGGCTTATTGTCTCCACGTCATGGAGTAGTTAACTATTTAAACACTTCATTATTTGGATGGGTATAATAATGTGTATAATTGATGTAAATAATAAATATAAAATGTTAAGGATTCTTTATATATGATATAACATCCAATTATATATTATTTCACCATCAGTAGAATGCTATTGTCGCTCGTACGTACGTTATGGATTACCGTCTCCACGAACACGATGAGATTCATTCCCCATCATAACCATTTCAGAATAAATTTCATTCCATAATTAGGAAATAATGTTTAAGAACATAATGTAATTCTAGATATGAATCAAATACATCTTATCCATAAAAAAATGACTTACATAACCAAACATATAAAGGAAAATGAATCATTTAACACCCGGAACAATGATAATACTGAAATATTATTAACTATGAAATATTAAAAAAACATATATGATATAATATTTATGTATGTGGTTATTTTATAATTTAATAACAATTATTTAAATAGTATAAAAGAGTTTATCAGACCCTTTACCATGGAAAAGTACAGGGTAAGGGTAAATTTTACAATCACATTATTATTCGAGGTTGTTTATTTGTGAGTATCTACTGGGACATCTTTATCATCCACATCTATGTTTCTTAAAAATGTGTTTCAAAATTTTTTTAATATTTCCTAGATTATGGGTTAAATTCCATTCTACCATTTTTTAATTTTTATAAAACATTTATGAAGGAATCTTTCCATCGTTTTCCAAACAAGGTACTTTATGACCATTTCGACAAATTTAGGTAAAGAAGTGTTTTTTAACTTATATGGTGAGTGCAATGGTTTCCCGCCATTATAACACCATCGAATAATCCCTTACAATCTGAGAAAAATAATTCAAAACCAAATGCTTTCTTTCATAATTATTTGACTTTTAAAAAGTTTCAAAATAAAATGTGGTATTTCTTTCAAGTAGATTTCATTTAATTTATGGAAACATCCTTTGATGAATTTTAAACTTGTGTAAAGATGACTTATTATGATACACATCATCCATATTTTATTGATGGTTTGGTGACATTTTTGTCTGTGGATGTATAATTTTTATACAATTCATGTTTTATGCATAACATATTGACATTTCTTCTATTTTTTAATACGGATGTTTATGTTATGTTTAAACATTTTCATATGAGGAATGCATTAGACATAGTAAGTGACGAGTGGAGCCCGTTATTGCTTCTCGATGCATCGGTAGGTCACATGAGACAAACTAGTGTATTAGAACAAGGCCTCGATAAAATATTATTTATTATCTTGGCACATGGCCTTGACAATATGGATAAAACGTTCGACATTATGCATTCCATATTTATGAAATTGGATATTGATATTACATGATATTATTCAAAAAGTATAATATATATGTGAATAAGTAAATGAAATTATTTAATTTATCTTTTCCATATTATTCTGAAGTTTAATTTTAAAAGGTCTATGTTTTAGACTTATATATTTATTAAATGTTTAATCTCATATATGAAATTTTATACAATATTGTTATACTTACTAAGTATCTGAGCTCACCCCTTTCTATGTTTTATTTTTTCTAGGATGTAAAAAATATATTATGATAGACTTGTAAGGATATTCTAAGGGAGATGAATGTGTTAAAAGGAGACACCATGTTGGTTTTTTCAATTCACAATATATTTTAAAACTTTTGCATGTATCTAGTACTTCCACGACTACTAAAATAATCAGTCTTTCAGGATTTGATCCATTGTGATCATGCCAATATTATGTAATAATGCACAGACTCTGATTAACTTGTGTCTGGGCATTACAGTTGGTATTAGTGGATGATTAGTACAATCCTTGGAAGCTAGATTTAGAAGAAATTATTTTTATAGAATGTTACCCTAAGATAAAATTTGAGGATTAGTATATAAGAACTTCCTATAATTTGGGTATTGTAGTGATTTTTTGTATTTCCCAATAAATACATCCCTGTTTGGATATGAGTAGTTAGAGGCAGTTTTAACAGAGATGTAACTAGGAGTGAAGACACCAATAAGGAATTTCAGGCTTGACCCGAGGTATCCTATTACATGAAAACCGACATTGATTCACTCTTGGTTATGAAAACCATGGGGGATATTCAAAGGATAATTCTCATTTTCTTTACAATCCATTATGAATTATTTATGAGAAGATACCTTCTCAAAGAAGACAATTTTATAATTATGGATTATATTCATAAAAGATTCAATTTAGGTTAAGTGTTTTACATGATGGAAATTATGTATTACGATTCATAAACTAATCTAGCATATGTAATTGTTTAGAAATGATGACTAGTGGAAGGAATATAAAACTATATAAACTCACGTAATCAATGTAGGGATTTCCCTCCTACAAAATTTATTTATAGTGAAGCTGGTAATGATACTAGTGCTGATCAGGTTATCACTATATTGGGACTCCTCAGTCAGGTTATGAATAATAACCTTACCCATATTGAACACCCTAGTCCAAAACACATAAGATCATGTATATACCGCTTCATTAGTAAACCACCCCCAACATTTAATGGAACTACAAATCTATTTGTAGCTGAGCAATGGAAATGTTCTTTATAGAAAATATTTTATACTTTGGGGAGTAGCGAAAGGGAAAACATTGTCATGGTAGTTTATTGCCTCACAGAAGATGCAGATAAATGGTGGTCATTAATTTAAAACACCAAAGTGGATGAAGAAGTATCAAATATATAATGGAAGGAGTTTAAAGATCTTTTCTTAGAAAAATAAATTCCCCATGACCATCAAGAGGATATGGAAAGACTATTTCTAAGTCTGAGGAAAAATGAGGATGAAAATGCCTCAAAGTATGAGGATATCTTTACATAGTTAGTAAGTCATGTAGAAGATTATATATGTGACCCAAGTAGTGATATTGATCAATTATTCAATGTGGTAAAACTATTTCTCTATCAAGCATTAGTCTCACAATCCCTCTCATCATACAATGATATTTTCTCAGTTCCAATCAAGATAGAAAAAGAAATATCTATGTATTATGACAATTAAGCAAATCAAGAGAATAAGAGATATCCGGAACACATTGAAAATAGAAATAAAGGGGAAAAGGGAAATGTTAAATATCCATCATGCGGTAAATGTAGTAAGAAACACCCAGGTACATTCCTAAAGGGAATAAGAGTCTGTTACAAGTGTGGTGAAAGAGGCCACCATGCTCGTGATTACATGGGAAATAAAGGTTATGTCAATGTAGAAAGATAATTTTATTTAGAAAAGAGGAAATATTCAAATTAAATTCATATTCACCAAGGAAACATATCTTATAAAAATACATGGGAGCAAGGACAAGATTATGTGATCACTACTAATGATGTTGAAGCCTTGAAAGACATGGTGGCAGACAATTTAATTGTTTCCCCAAGATTAGCCAAAGCTTTATTTGATTTTGGATCATCGCATTTTTTTCATATCATCCATGATTTCCATGAAAATTAGATATTTCCAATTTGATATAACAAGGGAGTTGTCAGTCAAAACACTTAAGGGAAGTTTCATCTCAATAATTCATTGTGAATCAAATTTTATTATGGTATACAAATAATATTTATCTACTAATATCATAATCATACCCCTGATTAAATTTTATATAATCATATTAATGGATTATATTTGGAACCATGATGCAAAAATATATTGTATGAAGAAGATGGTTACAATTTTTGATGATGATAAAGTGTACCTTATCTTTAGAGCAGAAACATACCACCTGATTATAATCTAGATCCATCCCAATAGATCTACTAAATTAAATTATTGAGGAGGAAGAGAATGAAAATACTATGGGTGAAGAAAAGAATTTTCAAAGAGGGGACGTACCTATGGTACAATGATATGTTGATCTGTTTCCCGATGATTTACCTAGACATCCTCTAGAACGATAAATTGAGTTTTCCATTGATTTAATTTCTAGTTCAAAGACTATATATAATACCACATATAGAATTTCCACTATGGAATTAGTTTAACTAAGGAAAAAACTAGAGGAATTGACCAATAAAGGATTTATTCTCCCTAATGGTTATCCATGGAGAGACCATGTTCTTTTTATTAAGAAACAATATGGATCTATGAGGTTGTGCATTGACTACAAAGAGATCAATGCTATAACAATAATAAAAAAGTATCCAAAACCTCACATTGATTACTTATTCGGTCAACATCATGGAGCTAAATATTGTTAAATGATTGAACATAGATCTAGATTTCCAAAGTTGTGTGTGATAAATATGATATATTGAAGAAAAAAATTCGAACAAGGTACATAAATTTCGAGATTACAATAATTCCTTTTGGTGTGAAAAATGCACCCTCTGTTTTCATGGATCTAATGAATAGTTCTTTCAAGGAATATATTGATAAATTTTTAGTAGTATTTATTGATGATATCATGTTATACACAAAAATAAACGAAGATCATGAAAATAATTTGTGCAAAATTAAGAAAACCCTTAGAAGAAGTGAATTTTCTGGGAATTGTTAGATGATAATCATAGCTCCAATTTCTCTATACACCCTGGTATTCCTAATATGTATAAATATTTGAAGGGACATTTTTGGTGGGACAACATAAAGAAGGATATTGTTGATTATGTGTCAAGATGTATGGTTTGTCAATAGGTTACGTCTGGAAGACAATATCCTAGAGGAGTCATGCAGCCTCTTATTAGAACTGACTGGAAATGGGATGATATCACGAGGGACTTTGCCTTGGGGATACAAAAGTCTTCTATAAGGAATGATACAATATGGGTCATTTTTTGATCATATTAACAATTCAGAAAAAAAAATTCTATAAGATATGATTTACCACATGAATGTTTTGAAAGACTATATATGAATGAAGTTGTAAGACTTCATGGAGTTCCTCTATCGATTTTTTATGATATTGATCCCCACTTTACATCAGGGTTCTTGAAAATTATCCATAAGGCCTTTCATACAGTAATTATTTTGAGAACTTCCTACCACCCTCATACTGATGGTCAATAATAACGAACTATTCAAATCATAGAAGACATGTTGAGATCTTACTCAAATGATTTTCAAGGTATGTGGGAGAAGTATTTACATTTTGTAAAATTTTCCTGTAATAATAGATTCCATTAAAGTATTCAGATGGCACCATATGAAGCGTTATATAGGAAGAGATTTCACACACCAACTTGTTGGGATGATGTTGGTGAATGAAAACTCATAGGTCTAGAACTTTTTGAGGAAACAATGGAAAAGATGAAGGTTTTTTGTACCCACATCAAAGAAGCTCAATGTAAGAAAAAGAGATATGTCGATAATTGATGGAAGGATTTGAAATTTCATGTAGGTTATCATTTTTTAAGGTATATCCATATAAGAGAGTTATACGATTCGGTAAGAATGGTAAATTAAGTCCTTGGTATATCGAACCTTTTGAAATTCTTTAAATAATTGGTGTTGTAGCTTATCATTTGAAAATACCACCATGTCTCTCAAAAGTTCATTATGTGTTCCACATATGACTATTGAAAAAATACATGCATGACCAACGCATGTACTCACATATGAATAAATAGAACAGGAAGTTGATCTATCTTATTGTGAAAATCCTGTCAATATTCCTGATACTGGAGAACATGTACTGAGAAACCGGATGAATCGTATAGTAAAAGATCTATGGAGAAACCATAAGATGGAGGTAGAAACCTAGGAACCTAAGGAACATTTGATTAGAAACCACCAAATTATTTTATATAGTAATATTCTATAAATTTTGTGGTAGAAAGTATTTTGATGGAGGGAATAAAGTAACACCCCAAGTTTCCATAGTACGTTTCCCTAAGAATAATTCCATAACATTCTCTTTACGCAACTTTGAGTTCTAACAAACCAAAAATAATCAAACTAGCAATTATGAAAAGTAATTCACATATTGTGAAATAATATAATTTTATATTTTATAACGGACTTCATTTTTGGATTCAGAATATCAAAATTACCTTCGGGTGAATTTTTGGTATTTTAATAAAAACATTCAAATTTTAACAAATAGTGAAAAACACTACGTAATTGTTTAAAACCGACATATTATTTAAATAGTAAATTATTTTATTTAAATTTATTTTATGTAAAAATAGATACATAATACCTATATATGTTCAATGTAATTCATTAGAGTCATTTTATAATAATATTAGATATATAAATTTTTATTTAATTGTTTAACGTCTTTTACCAACCTTCTAGGATCATTTAGAATTATGCATAAAACGCAATTTTACCACTTCTGTGAATTTAATTTTAGAAATTTGAGAGACCCTGTTAATTTCAGTAAGTAAAATGTGGTTTAATAAGATGAAAATAATTTTTTTTAATTGCATATTTTTTACTTTTATTTACAAAGGATAAAATAAAATCTGGTAATTAAAGGTATAAATGATATTATAATTACCCAAACACATGTCCTAATACTATTAGATAAGTGTATTTCGACAAAATAAAACTTTTTAATAAAATATGATTATTTTGACCCACTTGAATTGGATTATGATATTTAATATTATTTTATTTAAATAAGAGTTAAAAGTGTTAAAATTAAGTTCTCATAACTAAAACAATTTTAATATTCAGTTAAACATAAGATAAATTTGACTATAAATAATAATTAGAAAGATAAAAATATTTCCTAAATGATGGTATTTTATTTATACTTTATTGATATTAAATAATTAAATTTATTTGTGACACAATGATGATATAGTAATTACCTTATTAATGAATGATTAAAATAATTGTTATTATAAATATCCCAGTAAATGTAAATTGAGACATTTGATGAATTTCACGTATTTTATAGGTAAATATGACATGTTTTGGTTGTGTAATTTATTTTTTTTCTATGTATTCTTGTTTTTATGACTTTATCAAAAACACAATACTAAATAGTGTTCAATGTGACATAAATGTCTTTTAAAATCAAATATTATATTATTAAATGATATAATAGTAAAAAAATCCATGGTTCATCAAAAGACTAATATAATATTAGAAACATCTTTAATGAACCACAAGGGGTTATCTTGTCATTTTAAAGTAAAATTATTAACCATATAATATAATAAAACCATAATACATGGTAAAAGTTAAAAAATTTAACTAAGAGTTAAATCTAAAAGATATGGTTAATATGGTGACCTAAACCTGTCTAAATCCTATTGGTAGGGATGTTTAAGATCAATCAACACTATTAATATTTATTGGACTCTCTAAAGAAAATTTTGATAACAAAGTATCATGGTGAATTAGATAAATAAGAAGTTATATAAGTAAAATCTTGAGGTATTATCACTTATTCATTGTGGATTTACATTGATTATTGAGTTTTTGTTAGTGAAAAAAACATTTCACCCCTTTATTTATTCTTCTGTACCATCCATGATTTTTCAATATATATTTTTTTGATAATTCATTATAATCTGAGCTAATTCTTATATTATTATTGAAAAATGAAATGATTTGTTAATGGTGGATAATGATGAATTTTGAATATTAATGTGTATTATACTTAATTATTATTATTGAAGAATAAATTAAATGTGTGAAATTATGAAATTAATAAGTATTCTTGAAATTGGTAAAGTCTATAATTTAAATATAGAGATGGATATGAATTATAATTTCGATGGAATATAAATTAAAATATTTTAATTTTATGAGGATTTATTATAAAATTGTGTAATAATAAATATTTTTAAAAATATTTAATTCATTTTAAAATATCATTATATATATTTAATATTTATGAATTTTTTAATTTCCCCATATTTAATTTTAGGCAATAAATAATTAAATAGTGTCGAAAAATTTTAAAATGGTGAGAGGGTTTGATATATGTGTTTTGGTTTGGAAAATAGAAAGTCGGTCTGGGGATCATACCCCACACTAGAAAAATATTTCCATTGGCATTTTTTAGAGGGGACAACATTATAGTGAGTTATATGGGGTCTATACCATATATTAATGTTTCCATTCCATATTCTATAATTAGGGGACATTTTATCTAATATTTACATAGGTTAATGTAATTTATACATGGATCAGAAATCATTTTCATCGGTCCATGACATATCTATCATTGGTTATGCAACTAAATGATTTGGGAGTGGTATGATATTGTGATGACATGTTTATGTTAGTGGTACTTAAATAGTATATAACCCTAGATAAACCTCTCTATTGTGAATAATTGGAGGTTAAAATTTGGAAGGGTGATGTTGATGATTTAGCATGGTCAAAAATTTCATAGGTATATGTTTCCAGTTTGACGAGGTTATGGAAAATATGGTATTCTACGATATATGAAATTTTAGTTATATTATAAATTATTCTATAAGATTTTCTTTATGTTAGAATTATATTTTATTAGTGTATCTCTATATGATGTTGTGAATTACACTCTAGAACAGGCTTTAGTTCAACCTTTTGTAGTAGTACAGTGTATGTTTATAATGTCGTTATATTCCCTAGGTACATAGTATTCGTGGTTGATATGGTGAGAGAATAAATAGATTGTTGGTATGATAATCCATTTGATACATGTGACAGTGATACAAAAATTATGAGTAATTATGTGGTACAAGTTTATAATACATGATAATGATGAGGATGACAGTGACCATGATGAGGATGATATGGCAAGAAAATGTGGATGTTTAATGGATGCTAATGGGGTTATTAGTTGAGGTGTGGAGCATACACAATAGTGGATAATATGTAAAAAATGAACCTACATGTTGAAACATGATAAATCTATTAGAGTATTAGTTGGTGGATGGAAACCCTACAAATATATAAAGATATACTAACATGATCCCTATATGTGGAGAGCTACATGGTGATGTAGATTTGAAAGAGAGTTCCCTTTGAGCAGATAACCACTATGTGATGGATATGTGATAACATTTTTATAAAAACACAAGAATGATATTATCTAAATTACCTAAAATTAAGGAAAATATTGCAATGAAATACATTGACATGAATGTTTAGTCTTTGAGTTATTATAATTAGAAAAAAATCCATGCATTATTTGAACTATAGCCTTTTTTACTAACATATATGCAACTGATTAATCAATAAAAGTCTTCAATAACTCCCAAAAATTTGACATACATGACACTCATCTAGACACATCATATACATTACTATCCTTTATAACATGTGGAAATATGTTCCTACAAAAAGGTGTGATCTTAAACGTTCATTGTCGGTAAACATAAGTGATAAACATTAAATATTATAACTAGTCACAAATTGAAAATAATCAAATATTCCAAGTATATAAGGAAGGATATACTCATAAAATCTCAAATTAAATTCATAGAATATGGCATTATTTAAAATAAAAGAATATAATATCATAGATGGGAGACATAAACATGGAATGTAACATAGCCTAAAAATAAATAATCATAAAGAGGTGGAATAACATTAAGAAACATGGAGATATTGAAAAACCATAACAATAAAAAAAATGTTGTGATAAAACTCTAATGACCTTGAATATGTGAAAAAACTCATTAGGTAAATGCTAAAAATGTAATAAATATCATTACATGCATACCTATTTGAAAAAAAATCAGATAATAAATTATCTACTATCTCATGAGATAAAAAATTAAATAAATACATTATAGGGTGATATAAAACCCAAACTATCGTCATCCTTACATATGTGTTCCATTAGAAATGAATCGTTCATCATAAAGAACCAATGGAAGGAAAATTTGTTTTCTAATATTTTCTAATGGAATCAAATAATGAAGGCATTCACAATTCTATCAATAATTTTAACATGATATACCAATGGAAAAGAAATAGGTATCCAAATATATTCATTAATATTATAGGTAAATAACTTTCAATAAATTCAATAGAGCATATGGTATTTACACTTTATGGATAAAGAGTTTATTGTTAATTTAATAATTATTTGATTGAATCTATTTATCAAATCTCGGTTAAAACACATTAATCAATGTTGTTAAAAAATCATGTATTCACAAAGGATATGAAATGAATGTAAATATTTCATCTATAAAACTTATATGTATTTGGAATGAAAAGGTAGTGATGAATCATTTCTATAATATAAAATAACACTCCATGAATCCATATAAATAAATGAGGTTTAATGATTAATTGTATGATTACTCTTAATAAGACATATGATATATCAACAGAAAATATCTTATATTCAAAACAACTTTTAATAGGTTTAGAAAAATTACATAAGAAAAAACCAATATCCTAGATCTTTTAATTGAATTTTTTATAATTTAATTTTTTAATAATAGAGAACAATAATTTAATTAAAAAATTATTAAAACATATAGATAATGTTTCATATCAATTTAAAAGCAAGGAAGAATATTTTTTCACAAAGAAAGTGTGAAAAAATTGATTTTTAACATCTTAATAAAAATATAATGTTAAATGTCACAATCAATACTTATTCTAAAAACATTTAAGTTATATATTTATAAAAATATTTACATTATAGATATAAACATCAATAATACATCCTTTAAAAAATATAAATTTCATCAATGATATTCTGAAATGGACATAAAACTGATGACTTTAGATCGATGAAAAAATCATTAAAATATTTCAAAATTATATTTTTGAAAACCCACATAACAAGAATAGTAAAGAAAATTATTAAGATACAAGAAGAAAAATATAGAGGTATCACGATTAATAACTCACCTAGGATTCCATTTATATAGCTGAACATTTATTGAATATGAAAATATGGAAATGGAGGGGAAATTGTCATTAAAAAATAGGAATATTCATAACAATAATTTAATTCATAGGGAAGATATAATAATGATAAATTTATTTCATTAAAAGTAATTCTCCATAGAGATTAAAATTAATAACTATAAAATATTATATTATATTCTATGCCACCAATCACGGTAGAGAGAAGTTAAAAAATAAAGTTATCTCAAAGGAGGGAGTAGGGTTAAAAAAACTCATAATAGTAATACACACATTTGAATACAAATAACATAGTAGAGTTTCCACTCAATGAATATTAGTATATCATTATATGGAAGATATTAATTATATTCATTATCAATTGGGTAGTGACTACACCATATAAAATGAATAATGGTGCTTAAAATCATACATGTCTCATAGATTAGAGATCGAGACAATGAAGTGGTTACAACCTATGAATTTTTTTTGAGTCAAATCCCCTTTAAGAATATAATTTACTAATGAAAAATTTAATACCATGAATTATTAGTGGATCATTTTACACATATTAAATGGAAATTAGATACAGAATTCTAAATAAAACATACTCTATAACAAGAAATATATCTTAATGGGTGAATTTGTTTTTCAAGAAAAACATACCTTGTTTCATGATTATTTAAATGCTCTAGAAGATATTTTATAACAAAAATAACTATATTAATCACCAATTTAAAATCCGTTTTCATATACATATCCTTTTATAAACACCATTTACAATTACCCTCTACAAGTATATTGGCGAGTAATTAATATTTTTTGAATATCGTATTTGTGTAATCGTGAATGTTTTAAACTAGTATTCATGTTGTTTCTCATAAATATCCAAAAGTTCACCATTCCATGATTGTGTAAGTTACTTTTATTTTTCTTTTAAATTATTTATATGTGTATAATTTCATTATATTTTTTTTGATTCATAATGATGAAATCAGTGATGATAATATTTTTTGATTTTTTTAATTAATAGATGATGGTATCGTAATTAATTAGTTCAATATTAATTATTGTACTTTATCAAAAAATTAAAATAATTATTTAATTATTTATATCATATGTTATTATTAATTTTATTCATATAGGAAACATTATATAATTTTATAGGATTGTTTAAGTATGTGTTTTGGCCGACCAAAACATGGACATACCATAAATAATATATGATTATGGGTATGAAATTAGATTATTTTTTTAATATTATCAGTAATATTGTATAAATAATTATATTATTTATATATGTTTAAATATTTTATTTATATTTGAAGGGGTTTTATTAAATATTAAATAAATTAAATCATACTCGAGATACGTTACATCATCATTCTGGTTGTATGTACAACACACAGTTATCCATTTCATTTCTTAATGAATGAGAGAGAAATAAGGTTGAATATAATTTTTTTATTAATTATAATATTATATATATATATATATATATATTCTCCCATTACATCCTCATAAAAATTTAATATTGGTTTTGTGGTGAAAAATGGAAGGAGTTTTTTCGTGGAGGTATTAGTCTTCATAACACACAAACGGAAATTTAATTTTTTTATAATGGACGTAGAGATATAGAGTGAATAGTTATTTCTATAAATTAAAATGAATTAAATATAAAAAATAATTATTTATTTATATAGTAATTATGAAAATATTTTTGTTATAAATTGAAAAAAATGAGAGAATGTAGAGAAATAAATACTCAGGTTGAGGACAAGGGATTTCCCTTGAACGATTCCACAAAAATATATGAATTAGTCTCATATAATGTGAAAATATGCACAAGGATACCGAAGAGAATTATAAGTAAATGAGAAAATGTTGTATTTTTATGATGAAACCCAAATTTTAGGGTGTTCATGACTTGTTGTTCAAGGGATTTAATTTTAAGTGATGAGAATGGGATTTTTACAAATATTTCAACATGACGTAAATAGAGAAAACGTTTCAGAATTATATAAGCATCAATAATATAGAATAATGAATTTGGGGAAAAGTTGTTGTTTATATTATTTTAATAATTCATTTTTACACTTATTATAATGCTTTTTCCATGTTTCTTACACATCGAATTTTCTCTACCACAATTTTTTGAATATGTAATCAAATCTTTTATTAAATAATTTAATTTTAATTCATAAAAATACAATTGAAAATATTATATAATTTTTACTATAAATTTAAAAATATGTAATATATTTTCTAATATATGATTTTTATTTGTAAGAAAAATAAATTTAATCATTAAAACTTGTAACTATTAAAACAATATTTTTATAACAAGAGTATTTGAAGCATGTAATTTATTAGTAGAATAAAAATACCAATTTATATTAGTTCCATGAAATTAATTTATTTATAAAAAAATAATGGTTATTTGAAATCATTACGATATAAAATTATACAAAAATATATTTAATTAAAATAAAATATGAAAAATAGTTTAATTGGAATGTATTAATTATATTTCTAAACATTGGGTTTCAAAATTCAATATTTTATATTTTAAAAATATTTATTTACCCTATATATATGAATTAGATCAATTAAATGGTTTTAAAACATTTTAATAACGTCTTATATAATTAAAAATTATAAATTTTTTTGTTTTGTGAAAAATTGTATTTTTTTCAGTATTAACCTAAAATAAGTTATTGAAGAAAAAAATATCAAAATATCAAAAGATAATATTGAAATTATGTATAAATAAATTAAAATTACTTCTAAAATTTAAAATTCAAAATTTAAAAAATTCATCCTTTTGTTGAAAAAAAATATAAAGAACAACATCTTATGTAAAAAACTAACCTTTTTATAAATCATTTGTCTTTTTTTATAATTTATATAAATATATATATAATTTAATGTTTACATTTTTATAAATATAAATTTTTTACTTTAATAAAAATTTAAATATGATCAAATTATGGTAAAATATAATGGTTCATTGAAAGGAATACTTCATAAAATAAAATAAAAATAAAAAATGTAATTATTTTAACTAATTATTATAATTTTATTTACAGATAAATAAATTAGTAATTTAATACTTTTATTTTTTTTATTTAGGTTTTCAATTAATATGTTTTAATGTTTGTCACAATGTTTTGAAGTTATTTTGAATTTAATGAATCCAAAATATCAAGTCATTATATTATGAAGGTGAAATAAATTACTTAAAATATTTTTAAATTATTACTCACTTGTTAATATAGGAGATAAAATTATTCACATACTTATTATTCTTAGTATAAATTCATAAATAACAACAATATTACTGTATTTTTCTATATTATGTTACATATAATTCCACAAACAATATTAACTACTCATTCAATCATCTAATCATGTATGTATATACCATAATCATACATTTCCCAAATTAAAAAATTTTAAAAACTATATAAATATATGTAATATTAAATAATATTGAAACCATATATTCATATATAAATAAAAATAATATTTAAACTTCAAATAGTATTAATTTATATGTCATTAATTTCCATTCCAACAAATATATAACAAAATAAAAAAAATCAATGAACTCTGACACACATCTCACTAACCGATTGACAATTATAATGTTACCAATATTGTCTAACATATTTTATCCTTAAAATTAACCAACCCATTATATCTCAATATCAGGTATATATTAAACATAATATCTAACCTTTCCTCAATCATGTTTTCATAAATACTTATCCCCAAAAATATTTCATTTTAATATAATAACATTTTAATGTTATTGATAATGTTTAAAAAATGATTCCAAACATTTAAAGAAAAACAAAACCTAATTTTCTTCAAATAATAAACTATTTTTTAAAATATTCAAAAATATAATCGATAAATAGCACTCACTAAAAAATAGATATCATTATCAAGATTTAATATCTATTATGATATCAAAATCAAATCTTAACATAACAAAAATCAACTCATCTTTTTAATCATAATAGGAATAGTCTAATATTATCAACTATTAACATATGTTCACTTTTTCAGTTATAAGACATATTTGGTTTCTAGATATATAACATACTCAAATTCATTTATTTAGTCCCGTTTTAACAGACAAATAAAACACAAAATGGTTATCAATAAAATAAAATAAAATGATGATATATTTATAAAAACTCGATCATAATATTACTTCACCAATGATAAATTCATTTTATAATTTGATATATTCAGTTTTATATACTTTTCATTATTTCTGGTTTTCTTTTTCTTCATATCCTAATCCCAAAGTCAATTTTCACAAAATTATTCTGATATTTCATTCAATATTAATATTCCAAAAAACATTGAAAATTTTCCACTACAAGTTTGTTATAACCATTATCCCTAATATCAAATATAAATTAATATATACCATATACTAGGAATCTATTTTTTTTAATCTATGATATATGTATTCATTATTAATTAGGTTTTATAACCTAAATATTTTCCAAAAAAATAATTATTTGTAAATAGAATGTGAATTAACCAAAGCATACACCTCAGGAGTGTCAAGATCTAGGTGTGTGGTCTTCAACCCGTTAATCAAGTACAAGATTGAAGATTGAGTTGAAACCAATCCATAATTTTTCAGGATGATTTCCACAAGGTGTATTTATTCCACAACTAAATCCACATTCTAGAAACCAGACTTGGTCTTTATTGATATTAGGACCCCACAATCACAACATTAAAATCAATTAGGGATTTTTTCCAATATGTAGTCTTATCCATAGGGTTTTCAATAATTTAATCATATCATAATACCTAAAATATTAAAATTTACCTATCCTGACCTAGTGTGATTTCTATACATTTGATATTATGATCAACCATAACTTATCAACCATTAATTTATCCTTATCTATAAATATTTCCACTAACGTTATCTAAAATATACTATAATAAAAACTATAGAAACCAATGAATGTGACAAAATTAATTACTTGGATATAAAGAATGTTTTTAATTACAATACATTCATATGATATGTATGTTTTATATTTCTATAGAATTAAGACATAACATTTACCTACAAAACTAATTTTTTTCAACCAAAAGTCATTTTTTCATGATTCAAGTGATTGATTGTGCAATAATATGTACAAATAATTTCCCATGGTTTTAGCATAAAATATACACTTCCACGCACAAACACTGTAATATTGTACTTAATAACCTAGGGAAATAAACACATAATAAAATGTGATAGATCAGATGACCAGTAAGTTTAATCATAATAGATAATAATCAATTATCCCATGTCAACATAATATGATAAAAACGGTGTAATAAAAGTGTACAAGGGATGTATTCCCAATAAAACATAGATAAAATTCAAATATAATGAAGGGAATAACATAAAAATGATTAATGAATAATAATATAGGTATAAACATGGAATGTAATGAAATGGGAAAAAAATGAAACATGTAGAGTTGGCATAAGATGAAAGAGATCTAAGAGAAGTGGGAAAACTCATTATGTCCATGCATATGTGAAAAAAATCAGTATTTCCTCAATTGACAATATATTGAGATATACAATTTTCCAACTCTTTTGAGGGTGATATAGGACCCCAACCATCATTATCCTTACATAATCATGCCATCATAAATCACTCATTCATCATAAAAACCCAGAGAATGGAAAAGGGATTTTTAGACTTTTCAAATGGAATTTCATAATGAAAACATTCATACTTTCATAAATTTTCATAACATAATAAATATAGGGAATCTAAATAGGTATCCAATTATATTCAATAACATCATTGGGAAATTCCATTCAAAAAAGATAACAGTTCATATTCAATTTACACTATATATATAATGTGTATACATTCATGTCAATAATTCCAAAAAAATCAATGTATGTAATCATAGTGAAAAATATATAATCAATAAGATAGAAACCACTGTATTTAAAAAGGAACATGATCGGAGAAAAAAATATTTTTAGATGTTGTTGATGATAAGAAAAGGAAAAGGAATTAAAGAATCATCTATATGATAGAAAAGTACAGTTCATAAGACCTCTAGATAAATAATATAGTTGGTATTATTTGAATTTTATACTCAATAAATAATAATATATTTTAAATTAAAATGTATTAGATAAAATACAAATTTCTATGTTAATTAGAATAATCAGATTATAAAGGATATGTATCCATGATATTTTGAAATAATTACAAATGGAATATTCTATTGAACTAGGAAAAAATTAATTTCATTAATGAACCGTTAAAACATATATAGGATATGTATTATAAAATATAAATCTTCTAGAGGGATTTCTTCACATGAATGAATTAATTTTTGATTTTTTTCTATTTTTAATATATTCATAAAAAATAGTTTAATGGTCATATTAAAATATAAATTTTCATAAAAGAGACGTGATTAATTTTTAAAATATTTCCTTACAAAATTAATAATAATAATTGATCCATTAGAAGATATAATTTTTATAATAATAAATGTTGGATGGAAAATTTTAAATTTATTTTTTATATGATGTAAAACCTTTTAAATCATATGAAATATTGTTTTTTTTAAACCACATTTTAAAATGTGTTACCAGAAATCCATTTGATAAGTGGAAATTTTAAATATATAAGTTACAATAGTTAAACC
The DNA here is from genome assembly GCA_963277665.1 of Viscum album. Classification (NCBI taxonomy): domain Eukaryota; kingdom Viridiplantae; phylum Streptophyta; class Magnoliopsida; order Santalales; family Viscaceae; genus Viscum; species Viscum album. Next base: position 1,526,724,018 of record OY728145.1, read on the forward strand.
AAAATTATGTTTCCATTTATAATGTCAAACGAAGGCAAGAATGTAAAATATTATCAATAAATGGAATGAATCATTAATGATGATATGAAATATTAACTACAATGAAATAAATTTTTTGGAAAATCTAAATTAATGAAAAATAATTAGATTATAACATAATTATCTCTGTAGAGGAAGAAATGGTACCATTAAATAAAATATTAATGTGTAGAAAAGAATTTGAATAAGAAGCATTTTATCTTTGTGAATTGAGTTGATTTAAAAACACTTACAGTAGTGGGAATATATGAATAAATTTAAAATGGAATAGTAACCATTAAATGTACATTCAAATATCAGGAAATGATATTTATTTATTATAAAAATGGGAATTTTTTTAATAAAAATAATAAATGAGATTACTGTGTGAAAACATGTGTCATGGATTTGAAAATGTGACAATTAAAACCATTCAAACATTAGAATATTTCAATTAAAAATCCCATAAATGAAATATATTTAAAAACAAAAATATAAAATGAATAATGAGAGGATAGTGATAAAAAATATTAATTGTGAATTAGATCCACTATTATTAAATAACATGGTGTATAATAAGAAATACTTCTCAATGGGTGAAAATTCATGATAAATAACCCTTAACATATTTCCTTGCTAAGTCGAATGCATTATAAGACCATGTATAAAAAACATAAATATCATAATTACCCATTTTAAAAATAAATTCATGTAAATAACCTATTTTAAACATGATTTATGATTATTATAGTCATTTATATTAGAATGTTATTACATATTTTCAATATCATGTCTGAGTAATCCTCATCACTATATACTAGTTTCAATGTTATTATTTATTTTTTCTCATAATGTGTATAATTAAATGATCATAATAGCACTAGAATTTATTTTTTATTATTTTTTTAAAATTTCTAATTTCATTCTATCGGTTTTTATGATCCTTAAATAAATTTAAAATGACCATGATCTAGGGATTTTTAATTAACACTTTTTTGTATCTTAAATAAGTAGAGGAATATTAATTTTACCAATCCAATTCAAAAATAAAATATTTATTTACTTTTTTATATATAAAATCACATGTATTTATGTATTTATATTCATAAATTATATTATTTTAAATCATTTTCATGCATGTGGTTAGGACATCGCAAACATGAACCTACAATAATTAATCGATGAGTACGATTGTGATAGTCGATTATTTTGTCACAAAATCACTATTTAAAATAATCTATTAATATTATTTTGATACATTTAATGTTATTAATGTTATTTTAATATTTTTTAGTATGTAAGATATAAACTAGATGAAAAATGAGATACAATAATTTAAGAAGGTAGATTTCCACACAACTCACGATTATCATTTTCATTTCATAATGAAATGAGACTTAAATATGGTGTGTTAAAATTTTCTTATTCTTGATAATATTATACATATATAATTTCGCTCTAATTGAGTCCTTAAAAACAATGAGGAGTTGATATAGTGAAAATTACAAGTCATTTTTCTGTGGAGGAATTTTTAGATATTTAATACAGATTTAGTTGTTTGTAATGGAAAAATATAATGGTTTTTAATAGACATTTAATTAATAAAATGAAATTTAGTATTAGAAATTATTTATATAATGACGTGGTAATTATAAAATTATATTTGGTAATGTAATAATGAAAATTAGATAACTTAGTGAAATAGGTACTCATGTAGATGTTATGGGTTTTCCCATGGAAGACTCCTTAGAAATAAAGGTTATAAGAAAATATATTTTGACCAGAGGATCAAGGATAATAAATAAGAATATATTAGTTTGTAAAATAATTATGTTTTTAGAGGAATGTAATTTTCCTTTTGGACTTGGAGGGGTTTTGATAGGATCCATTTATAAGTGGTAATAATGATGATTTTTAAATATTATAATTTAATATAATGTGGGCACTATTTAACATACCATTATGACTTCATAAAAGAAAATAATGGATTTAGGAATGATTTAAGATCTCTGAATCTTTGAACATTAAATCATACACATTTTTTTAAAATAATTTTATGTAATTTACTCATATATTTTTCATTTTTTTCATTTTTAATTTTATCATAGTAACTAAATTTTACATAAGTAATTTAACTTTATTTTATAAAAATAAAATAAAAATTATTACAAAATAAAAAAATAATGATTCAAAACATGAAAAACATTTTACGTGTTAAAAATTATCTATGTAAGAAAATTATAATTTAACACTTGTTACTCTAATGTTTAAATACACATTATTAGAAAAATTTTATTGTTATGTAAAATAGTTATGCGTAGGATACCATTATCAATGTATTTTTCTTAATAATATAAATTGGTTTCTTATAAAATAAATTAAATTTTCGTGGCTTATAAATCAATCAGAAACTATATTGTAAAAATGTAATATTAATTATATAAACCAAGAACATCTTTTATTGAAAAATTGTACTTAAGTTTTTAAAAAATTGTTTTATAAATAAATATATATAATTTTACTAAATAGATACATATTTTATTAATCAATATCTCTTCTCAATGAATAGGTATTTCTTATATAACGATATGGTGATTAAATTTTCAGTTTTGATAAAATATTTATTTTTTCACTCTTAACTGAACATAAACTGTTATAGATCAATACCAAAACATCAACCTATGGTAATATAACATCACTATTCCATAAATTATGTTTATTTAAAATATTTCATATTTCAAAATTAATGAATTTTTATTCTAAATGAAAAGATGATTTAAATAGAAAAAATATTTGGAATAAAATGATCATTTTAAACACAAATTATCTTTAATCTAATTTTCTATAAATATATATATATAATAAATCAACATATTATTTTAAAAATATAAATATTACCTTAAAAATATTTTTACATATCTTCAAATCATTGTAAAATAAAATGATTTTTTATAAGGTCATTCATTTAAAAATGAATTAAAAACAATAACATGCAATTATCTAAATTTATTATTGTTATTTATTTATTTATGATAATATTTTTCAAGTAAATTTAATATGTTTTGGGGTTTTTATTTAGTTTATGAATGATTTATAGGTTTCATGTTTCATAATCTATCAAATATAGTATCAATTCTAACAATATAATATCTCAAGTCATTACATTATAATAACCTAATAAAACGCAACCCATTAATTTTAATTATTACCCCCTAATGAAATTTTGACATGATATTCTAAAAATATTTATCATAAATGGTAAAACATTTAATATTAATTTTAACTAATATTTTATTATATATTATGTTATATATAATTCTTCCAATAAAATTAATATTTCATATAGTCATATACTAGTGAATATATATACACCAATAGTAAATTCTAAAAAATACACCATTAAAAAATCAATAGAAATATCAATGAAAATAAACTACAGAGAGAAAAAATCATCCATAGTGTAAAGATATCTTTAACCTTAAAATGTTATTTATTATTCGGTCAACATTTTATATATTTTCTAGTATATAAAATAATCTTAAAAATTCAATGAATACACTAAAAATATCATCAATCAATTATCAATGTTAAGGATACAAATATTGTCTAATATCTTTTTTCAAAATCATCCATCCCATTATTTTCTTAATATAAAACGCATATTAAACCAATAAGATATCCATCCCAAATTAATTTTTTATTTAATCTTCATCCAGAAAAATATAACATTTTTGTAAAATTATATTTCCCGGTTATTGATGGTAATTAAAATATGTTAAAAACCATTAAACAAAAACTACCAACTACCATTACATATATATTCAAAAAATCCTAATATATTATAGAAGTTAACATAATATGAATGATATGAATCACTCACCAATGAATATTTCTATGAGTATCAATATTTAATTTCGATTATGTTATCAATATCACTATATAATTGATGACAAGGAAACTCACCTTTTTCATTAAACAATAAAATATACAAATATTCTATATCATTTGAGTATACTCCCTTATTAGGTTATATTACATAACTTTGGAAAGATACATAACATTCATTGGTTGATTTATCTTATCTTTTTTCCAATACAAACTAAAATCTAAATTTGCTTAAAATAAAAGAAAAGTAAATGATCATAGGAATATTTAAATAAATCATAATATTTCATCCCAAATAAATCCATCATTTCAATTTTTGATACATACTGTTCAATCATTATTTGTTTTTTGTTTTTTTTTTGTTTTATCATATCCTAATTATACATTTAATTTTTCAAAATTTATCAAAAAAAATTACTATATTAAAAAAAACATTGACTGTTATGCATATAATGATTGAATTATGCTTTATCAGTTAATTAATATTGCAATTAATATGTAAATTAACTCATAAATATCTATATTTTAATATAAATTAGAAATAATCATTCCCTTTATAGTTTTCTATCCATAATATTTTTAAATATTTTGTAATGGTTTAAAAAGTGACTGTGAGATAACTTTATAATATCTGATAGGATTTTCTATTAAAGTATACTGACATGGAACCCCATATTGTGATCTAGAGTGAATATTGAGTAGATACTTATCCAATGTTTTTCTATGTGATTACCCCTGGGTGTGTCTATTAAAAAACTACATCCACATTCTAGTGTCAATATTGGGCGATAATTTATAGGAATACAACACAATTTGTACTTTACCAATAAGTAGGGATGTTATTTTATTCCAAGAATTATCCGATGTAATTATTCATAGTATTTCCACTAGATTTCTCTTATCGTAATCCTAACATTTTATATAATACCTCAACTTACCAAAAGGGTTATCAATACCTTATAAATTTATATTAATCTTATCTTATCAAAAATTAAAATATCCTCAACAAACTTATAAACCACTAATGTTATCTATACGCATAAATGATAGCAACTATGGGAAATCATGATTATGACCATGTAAATTAATTTAATTTAAATAAAATATTTTATTTTAATATATTCTTACTTTCTTTTAGTGTTGGTGTATTAATGACTAATAAAATAAATTAATTTAAAAATAGATTCATTTTTAAAATATCAATTCTTTTTAGCACTTGAATGTAACTATTTAATTCATATAATGTTATAAAAATATCCCATCAATTTTTTATAATAGATATTATTCGATAAATGTCACACATATGAAAATCCGTCATAACATAGGTAAATGGTGTCATAATAATATGGTTGACCTAAATATCTTAGTAAGGGAAAATATAAGAAATAAATATCAATGATCATATCTAGGAATAAGATGAGTAAACTGGTATACTCAATGTATATATGGAATGATATACCCAATAAATAATAGATCATCATTTATGGAATAATTAATGATGAAGCATAAAATTTATGAATATCTTAGATGAGGGGTATGAAAATTAAATATAACATATCTTATAAGAAGATAAACCTATAGAGGTGTAACATTATTGAAAATAGCATGGGTATTTGGAACAAACATATGAATAGGAAAATCATTTGGGAAAACTCAATATTCTCATGAATATGTGAAAAAACTCATTATGTCCACACATGATAGTGTAAAAATATTTTTTGTGCACATTACTATGTGAAAAAACTAATTATGTCAACTCCAAACCATATTATGATATATAAACTTAATACAACATTAGTGGTGATAGAAGACCCCACCCTTTATCATCCTTTCATATGTATTCTATATAAAATAAATCATTCATCATAGGGAACCCAATGAAAAAATTGGGTTTTATGTACCTTTTTAATTGAATCACATAGGTTAATCATTCAGAATTTTATCATTAATGATAACATGCTATTCCCATAGATTTTAAACATGAATCAAAATTTGTTTAGTATTTTTCAATTTAAATAGCCTTTAAACAAGATAATAGAGAATATGGTATTTTAAAAATATATATGAATGGTATATAATTATGTTAACAATTTTCGAAATCAATTGATGTTTTGAATATACTTGAAAGCCCTCTAATCAATGAAATGGAAAACTCGTTAATCATAATGGAATGATATTGGAGGAAAAGATAGGTTTATAAACCTTCGATGACGAAAAAATTCATAGGTAGAAAGGATCATTTATAATTTAGAAAATAAAATTTACTAAAATATCCCTTTTATGATGGTGTATTATAACATTTGAATAATATCCTTTATCCATTATAATATAAGGAGCAAACATATGTCAACCTAACACAGTATATGATTTTTAATACGACAAGACATCAACCATGTTTCCTGGAATGTCAAAGGATTCTGAATATTGATGATGGTATAAAATATATTGTAGAGAGGCTACACTCTTCATTTGGACTCCAAAAATATTACTAAATAACCAAAATTGTGCACATGGGTGAATAGAAGAGTAATAATAGTAAATAAATTAAAACAACAACATGATATAATAAACAAAATATAGCATACAATCATAAAAACTCAAAGCATGAAAAAAATACAACCACAACATTAAAACTTATTCTAACACATATATAAAATATAAAAAGTAAAAAAACAACTATTTCTAGCTCTATCTCCAAGATGAACCAAAAAACCTAGTCTCTAGGATGATCGAGATACACCAACCTCATCTTGAAAATCCATATAAAGAGACCATTTTGATAACAAAAACCTAGTCTCCATCCTCATCAACCACACAATATATAATAAAAAATGAAGGAAGATATTAGGATTTCTTCCAAACTATATTTCACATATAGGGGTTGAAAACTAAATCACCGTGGTTAACAAATAATTAAGAACAAGTGTTCTAAATTCATAAACAGTTCATACACACATGATATGCACTGACAAGATGAAACTAATAATACATGGAATTAAATAACAAGCACATAAAAGTCTGGTAGAAAAAAAAAAAGAACACAACCAACCTTGGGTTCTATCCTGACAATCGAGGTAAATCTACCCCCACTCTATGACTCACAAGTGTATTTAAGCATGTGGCTCACCCTTCCACATGAAATCTAGTACATCCTTCATAACTAAATACATGGTTCATAATCATACATGAAACATACAAAAATACTAGACCCTATGGTGTAACCTTATCCATACACATAAAAAAGAACATATATCGGCATCTAGGACTCCAATAGAATTATCAAATTAGTAATGGAACCTTCTAGGCTGATACAACTAGGAATCCTACCATCCTTGAAGGTATTTCAAAATTAATTTTTCATAAACAATAGACTGAAAAATAATTTTAATCGATACCATAATTTTGGATCAGCTAGTATCTATGTTACTAAGAGACAAATGACACCCATGGTATACATAGCCCATAATATGAGGGCCTTGATACCTCATGAGCATGGATCAACACTAGTCAGAGTGTCACACTAAACTCGATGGGGTTGAACTCATCAAAATCACACCTTATCTCCTTAATTTCATATAAACACAAAAATATGTGTATGGATAAATGTGGACCAACAAACAGGTCCAACACATACAACCTTATATCCCTAGGATCTCCTCCACAAATCAACATCTTGAGCAGAAACTTCCATAAACAACATGGACAATGACCAGCCTATTGTGGAACGATCCAACTTCAAAAAAAGATCCAATTAAATGAAATAAAATTACAATTAACTATAGAATAATATTAACTTGGTCTCCCATAGAACCTTTTATGTCAATATACTAAAAAAAAATCTAAAAAAACAACCATAGGGCTAAAAACACCCAGGTAACTCATAGAACCCCACAAAGTTACAAAAATTATGATTTCCTACTATGGACTCCCATGATACAACTAATTTCTTATTCAATGAACATATATATATATATATATATTCAATTGGTATAAATTCCATTGAAGGTGTAATACACGCTATGAGGGTTCCTATAGATCATCCAAAATTCAAAGGAAACACATGGGAAAAACATCACAAATGTCCCTCATTTGCCTCTAAATGATCCTCAACAGGAAATTAACACAATGGGAATAAAAGAAATAACACCAACTAGGGTGATCATAATGGTCCTTATGACCTCTATAAAATAAGGGTCCAAAACGGGCTCCTGTGCACTAGCCAAATGATACCACACATGCATTTCAACCACCAACTAAACCAACCAATGATTACTCTGTCAGTACCCATCCCATTAGAGAATAAAAAAAAGTTAATAATACTCATCTAAATAGATCGGTAGTATCATAGTTTAATTAAAACCAAAATCCATCAACCCATCCCAAAGGATCCAACATCTCTAATCCACAAACACGAAAGTTATTACTCAATTTCACTAAACACCATAAACTTGTTTCATTAGACACATAAAAAAGTATTATCTCCTTAGAAAAAAATATAAACCATATTCTGAAATCGATCCAAAAATACCTATAAGATATTATCATGGAGTGATCGACCAAGGAAGATCATTGTGTAGACAACCCTAAAATTAACCTTGATGCTCACTACCCAATCCCCAAGAGGATTATGATTTTAATCCATTAATAAATACAATAATACAATTCCATTAGTAAAAAATACAATATAGACAACCCCTATAAATTATAAAACACTTCTAAAATCATGATGCATATGGAAAACACTTAGAATGGATTACTAATATCTCCAATTCATACACCAGGGAAAAACATGAAAAATATCCCAATGTGGGAAAATTTCATGGTGTGTACATGGGGTACACACGGTGATACCAAGATTCCTCCCTTCCAATATTACTCAAGTGACTCGACAAGTAATTTTCCAATGTAAATGTTGTGTGACATCTTCTATGTGACGTGTAACACCAAATGGGTACTTACCAATGTACCTTATCCCCACTCAATGAATGAATAACCAATTAGGATTTTACCCATCATAAACAACATGTTCCCACATGGGGTAAACCAGTTGTTTACTTGTCCTTGTACACCCACATGGGTTTTTTAAAATCATAGTATAAGGCCACTGCCTACATATCCTGCATAGGTTTTATCTCTACACTCCACATGACCTTGTGCCCCCTGCAAACAACTAGTTGATACAACATGGTGTGTAAACTTTTTATATGACATGTAGTTCCCAAACTCATCTACCCTAAATAGGATGAACCCACAACATGTGTTCTCTAAGATACACATCACATACTTTTATATTCCTATAAGAGACCCTCCAAATAGACCAAAACCTCATTTTATAACCGATTAAGTCTAGATCAACCACTATATTGGTCCTCAAAACCCCCAAAAATGTTATAGAAACTAAATAAATATATTCTATAGGGATATTCAGTGACAAAAATCAAATGTGACTACCTTCATGTGGAAATTCTTAATGCTTTATAGATGACTAATTCCATAAGCCCATCAATCATCTATCTACCTCTAGATGAGATTCCCATGTGGTGCCTCATCCCCTTTATCCCTCCTTTATAACTACACATATCTTTATTGGACACTTTAAAGGGAGATCCTTATGGAAATATGTGGAAATAAAAAAAGGATAATGTAAGGATGTGAAAAATAAAAAACAAAAAAGAATGAAATAAGATAAATAAATACAAAATAAACTAGGCCTGACTATATCTCAAGCACCCAACAAGATGTTATGCATCATTACTGAAAATATACAATTATAGACACAACCAATTATATAAAATTTGAAACTAAAATGAAGTTTATATGATATCACAAAATAAAATCAAATAAAAATAATTATATTTTATTAATTAAATATAAAATATTATTTGAATTTTTGAATTTATCATATATATAGAAAACTCATATAATATTATAAGAACCATATTTTTGGACTAATATTGTGGTTAAAAAATTAGTTATGATAAACTTATTCGATAATTTACCACTTTCCCATGAAAACTCAGAAGAAAAAATAGATAAAAATTCCCTTGATTTTTCTGACCTCTAATGATGAGTATTATGAAACCCCCCCCCCCCCACATAAAGTTCTTCTCACCCACATTAACCCTTAGGGGACTACCAGAAGACATCTAGTCACTCAATAAATAGTGAAATGGACCCCCTCTCTCCCATCCAATGACCAATCATATAGTATCCACAACTTTATCTCATCACATGAGATACATCACAATGACCAATATGATGCTCCCACCATAAGAGTATCCATATCATCACCCCTGTTTGTGACACATTTTTCTGTGTGTACCCATATGTAGAGGGTGTGTGGCTATTTCCCCACATTAACACCTTCCAAAGGCAGGAGACATTCATCGCATGTTGATGGACACATTCTCCTTGATCGAAACGGAATGATGGGATGTCAATTCTCTCTTCCATGGAGTCTTCCTCATAACTCATCACCAAGTCTATGTCTCCCTTATAGAATAATATATTGTCCATGAAACTCTTCCCAGTTACATTTCTACATGTATTTCAGTAAATTACACTGCTTCTATTGGGACATTCCAAGGGGTATGGTCAGGGAAGAAACCTTCGGTCGGGTGAGTAGTCACATTGAACATCACTGGAATGTCTGGAGGCTGGAACTCTGGTGCATCTGGGTTTCTTCACCTTATTATTGGGCTTATCGAGGATGATGAAGCCCGAGGAACTCCACATAAAATGCGGGGAATTATATTCCATAGGCATGCAACAAAGTTTTTCCTCAACATCCAATGTTCAACATAGTTTATGTCGTGAGTTTAACATCTAGCAGAGATGGATCAGACTGATACAAACACTGTCTAGAGTGGATCAGATTGGTGAAACCCCTAGAGGAAACACTGATTTCGGGGATAACATGTGCTTAGTTACCCGATTTCTACTAGGAGTAGTGAAGAGATGTATTTGTGTGATCTTACCAGGATGTGTCATCCCATGTAAGAATCCAGATTGATAATGGATAGTTAAATGAAGTGGATGGAGAATGATATGGAGTGGATTCAAAGGATACAATGATGTTGGGCTTGAGTGTCGATGTGACATCCTACGTATCCCCATTTCTAGGAATCAAAGACCACGCAGTTCAGGATAGGGAGTATGGAATCAAAGTGTGCATACATGACAGAGACTCGATGATATACTGGGTATTACGCATTGTTAGCAGCCTGATGTTGGTCTTACGCCACTGGGATGGACAACTGATATGGGTCCCAATAGCAGGGAAAAAACAGCTTACCACATGGTTAGGGTTGACAACAGCTTACTGCTGACCTAGATTCATAGCAGTTTACCGCTATGTGAGGTCCACAACGTCTTACCATTGGGTAGGGGATCACAACAGCTTACTGAAGTATGCGGTCACAATGACTTACCACTGAATGGTATGAACATCATGGAGGCCTCCTATGTTCCTGGTCTAGGAGACAAGGATCAAAGACCACATAGTTTGGGATGGTAGAACTTGTTTAATATCTTTCTGGATAAAAAGGGGGCATGAAATTTAACGTCGTGTAGGACGAAGGAGGTCTGACATGAAGGGGGTCGAAACCAATGGTTGTTTGTCTTGAAAATCAGGGAGGCTTCCTATGTACCTTTCCTTGGCAAGGATCAAAGTCCAGTTAGTTTAGACGGTGTTAGTGAACCGATGTGAAGGGGTTCCAAACCAAATGTTCATGGGATTGAACATTGGGGAGGATTCCTACGTACCTTATATTGGAAATGATCAAAGTCCACCTTGTTCATAAAGAGTGGGAACTAACGTGAAGATGGTCGAAACCAACGGTTGGTGGGTTTGAACCATGGGGAGGCTTCCTACGTACCTCACATTATCAAGGATCAAAGCCCATGTTCATTATAAGGAGTGGGAACCGATGTGAAGGGTGTTAGAACCAATGGTTGTTGGTCATGAACCTCAGGGAGGCATCCTACATACCGTTCCATGGAAATGATCAAAGTCCACATAGTTCTGGATGGTCGGAAATGATGTGAAAGGGAATCAGAACCAATGGTTGTGGGGTCTTGAACTTTAGGGAGGCTTTATAAAAACTATTCCTTGGAAAATATCCAATTCCACGAAGTTCAGGATGGTGGGAACGGACGTTAAGATGGTCGGGACCGATGGGGGTTGGGATTGAACCTCGAGAAGGATTCCTACGTACCTTACCATGGAATGGATCAAATTATGTGTTGTTCAGAAGTGGTTTTTTGGGCTTACACTCTATGAATCCAATAGAGGATGTCATGGTCAGTGCTTTCTCTAATCCCACATGAGTCATGCTTGGTGTGAGAAACAAAATGAAAAATGACAGGATGGTCACATAACAAAAGTTGCATCTGTGGGAAGTGGATCAGGGCTTACACTTATTTAGCAACCCAAGGTGATAAAGATTGGGACTAACTCCTAGTTTGATGCCCACGTGGTGACAAAGCATAGAGAGAGAGAGGTATTTGGCACCGAATAATGGTGGGGTCCGTTGTCCCACCCCCTCTCTGGTCCTTGGCACCGAGCAAGATAAGATGATCATTGGTGCTACCTATAAGAACAAAATAGGGTCATATACCCAGGTGGTTTTCCATTCCCAATAGAGAGACACAACTTTGATAAATAGGATCTCATTTCATGTGAGGAATGATTTCACTATTATGGATACCTATGGGCATGCAGAATGTACAAGGTGGGGAACCAAGCGTACGAAGCATGGGGTAAGGTCACAGTTTAACATCATGTGCTTAGGAAGACGTGTCTTTGAAGTATAACATCATGTAGCTCGAATGAGGTTGGTTCACTTATCACCCCTTAGGACATACATAACTGATACCTCTCTCCCCTTGGGAAAGGAAAGGAATCATCAATGTTGTGGTGAAGGTGGGTTATGGAGCGATCCATTTAGGGGTCTGTGATAGCATGGATATGAAAAGAAAAAATGGTCGTTAGCATGCATATGCAAAGAGGAATGAGGCAAAGAAACACTACGAGAAGCACCTACCAATGGACTATCAAGTTAATTAATGCAATCATAGAATGTCTCATGAGAAAAGGAGTTGCAGGGAAAAGGGTCTCATTGGTTGAAGCTTTGCGAGGCGCTGGTGCTTCATATAATAGAGAGTCTTCGGGAAGGGGTATTCTTCTCAAAGTGAAGTGGCATAGCCTTGGTGTAAGGTATATGTGATTATGGAAAGTGATTTGCGAAGTGGAAAGGCCCTTACAGAGTAGTACTTCACAAATTAAGGAAGCCTTGTGATGCAAAAAATTGTGAAGAAATGTGCATTGCGAATAATAGTGACCCTGCCTTAGCATGTGGGTTACTAGTGCATAGAAGGTGCTTTGCAAAGCGTATGTGCTCTGCGAATACTTGAGTCACATTTAAAATATCCTTCCTTCGTTAAGGCCCACGAGATCCATAGTTTTCATACCTCCATGTAGAGGTTCCGAATTCATGCAAAGGGGGATGCACATCGCGATGCAAAAGAACATTGAAAAGCTCATGGTTCATAGAGAAGATATTGCTTCCGGAATTGGGAGCTAAGAAGGAGAAAGGTCAGAGAAACCATCTTATATACTCGATGAGATCCTATTATTTATAGGAAAGATGCACTAAAAAGCCAAGCTTGATCAACACAAAGCCACGTGGCATTTTGTCATTACCGCAGAGCCTCCTTCCTACTTACTCTACAGTGGCTTTGCAAATGTCAAATGGTGTTCATGGAGCCTACCACCTCCTTGCTTCATGGCAGGTTCATGAACATCAAATGGTTTTAGGGAGCCTCCCACCTCCTTGCTTCATAGTGGGTTCGTGGACGTGAAATGGGTTTGCAGAGCCGCCCGCCTCCTTGCTTTGTGGAGGGTTTGTGAAGGGGAATCTTGGCACCGACTGTGATTTTATGGGACACCATGAATGAGAATCATGAGGTAGTACCTAAGGGTTTATTTTTTTCCTCTTTATCCCATATTTTGGCACCAAAAAATGACCCCCATAGACTTGGAGCCGCGGGGAAATAGATTGTCTAAGTCTGAGATTCAATCACAAAAATCCCTTGGCAAATCGTGAAGCTAACATGCGAAGGAGGATCACGAAGAAGAGAGGTGACGGGAAGGCTGAGCACACCACGACGATATCTATGGTTAGACACACCACATAGTACCTTGTGTCCTCGCCTATTAATAGGGGAGATAACTTATCTTCTTTCCTTTCTCTTATCTGTTTTTTTGGCATTTATCACTCTTGATTTTCAAACTCTGCATACTCTAAGATTGCGCTCTGCGAATTGGGCATTGGTCTTCATGGCACATAGTGAGTCTTTGACTCTACGACGGTGTGTTCTAGGACTTTCATCTAATGGTTGGTGCGACGATTCACAATCCTGTTTCTTGGATTTAGCTTTGTGAATGGTCTCTGTAAATGAGATCCACAAAAGGGATTTACAAAAAGTGTCCAAATCTTTAAAATGGAATTTCTAACCAAGAGGCTTCAAGAAGGATGAAAATGAGATTCAGTAGGTGCAGTTCCGAGCCGATGAACTCTCTTCTCTACTCATTGTGTAGTCCGAGATTATATCGTGGCTGAAGGCCTAGTTGGTAGAGGTCAAAGAGCCGATGAAACAAGCCTCTACGAATATGGATATTTTCCAGAGAAACCAGTAGTGGGTCTGGGTTGTAGCTGACAAACTACACCCCATTGCTGATGAGGATGATCAGGAACAGAATAGGCGACAAAAAATCTGGGATGCCATGATCTAGAGGGTGGTGGAGCAACAATGGTTTTTTGACGAGGTCAACCCATCCATGGGATGGTTCGATCCTTGAGTACTATGATGTATGTTACTTTTAAACAAAATTACATGATTTGACAATTTAGTATAGATGCATGCACGAGTTCTGTTATTCGTTCGGTTGACTGAATTTTCGTTATATTCATGGAACATCTTGCAATTAGTCCCTCAGCTCACAGGGGTCGAGCCTGATGTGAAAAACAAGGGAGGGCACCTTATCATTCCAACCGAATATAAGAGTTCAAACCAAGATCCGGTCATCTAGGGACTGAACAACAAATCTAGATTTACGAGAAAAAATGGAGAGGCCCAACTGGTTGGTGATGCTCTCAGAACAGTTGAATCATCGCATTTCTAGTGTATGATTGTGCATGATTGGGGTAATTCCTGGGGCGTCGGAATAAATACAAACATAGATGAGTGGAAGGAGTGAATATCGATACAAAAAAATCAGAACACTGTAGGGATGGAGTGAGAATGAAGAATATATGTTGACAATGTTTAAAACACAATATCCTCATTGTGTTTGCCTGAAATGGGGATAACCAAAGAGGGTCGACCAATGACATTGTTCAAAAGAAGAGGCTTGACTCAAAATGTCATCCATTAGTCTTGTAGAATGTTGGACCAGGATAATAAGCGATCCATATACTGATCATACATAACATTAGGGGGTTCCTTTAGATGTTAAAGAGGATGAGGTTCCCTAATAAATTGCACTCAAAGCGTGGAGTGTGGTGTGATGGGTTAATCGAATTGTGCCCAATGCTATTGAAATTATGCCACCGTGGTGAAGGAACCGTAGGTGGGTGCATCGGTCTGATTGGGGATCATACCTACATCTTAATAGGTCCTCTCTGGTAAATACCTCGAATGACACATCGTTTTACACCATACAGTGTGGATGGTGCACATATTTTAAAGGCCATACTTCGTGGACCAAGATCAGGGCTGAGGAGCCATAAGGTTTAATAACCTTGGGTCGGGGCCCAAGGAGAAAGGATGGGCATCTCTAAGTATCTCATAAGGATCAAAATGAATCCATACATAGTCCGTGAAGCACGGAGTGGTAAGAGACCAACACTTGTAGAGAGAACACTCCCTTTAGAGGAATCTGACACATCCCATGATTAAAATCGGGCATCCTTCACATTATTAGGGTAGAACCACAGTTAATGTCAAGCATTCAGGACATGGCTTCCCATGAAGGAAATGTGTTGTGCGGTAAATTAACCAACATTAATGAAGAATATAAGTGTCCCAGCCACACCATAGGCTCTTGGGAGAATCCCTCGGTCGAGGGACATAATGTGAAAATATGGTTGGGCCCAAGACGGGTTGTCTGGGCATTCCAACATATCCATTGAGGATGGGAATCAAGACATACATAGTTTTGAGAGTGTATTTTTACATTATAAAGGTTGAAGAATGGCATGTGGGGCATGGTTGCGCTAGTTCATGTCCTACCGGAACTATTAAACCCACATGAGTTGCGCTTGATGTGGGAAACAAGGTGTAGTGTTGGGACCTCCCCAGCATAGGAAGGCACATTTCAGGGGAGATGAGACGCTAGGTGGATGTTGTCCCAATGATGATGACCTTCCAATATAGAACACCTTGATTTGTGTAGGGGTAATGAAGAGTATGTTGGAATTCCACTAGGACATAAGGAAGCAGAAATGTGAGAATCATGATGCTCGAGATCTGGACCACAATGATGGTGGCGTGACTATAGTGGATAACTATTGACCATGTTTGAAACATAGTACCTATTACGTATTATCCTGAAATTTGGACAATAAAATGAGGGTCGACCGCTGACCATGTTCGAAGCCCGAGACCTAATGCAAATTTCATCTGAGGTCCTCAGGGATGTTTGCCCATGATGGTTGATAAGCTAGTGTGGCATGAGACAAAACTATAAAGGGAGGTTTATGGAGATGTATGAGGATGAGGATCCAAATGATGGTCTCATGAATCTTGGACATGGAAAGAGGGAATGTCCACGTGAAAATTCAACACTTCCAGCACTGCCAGAATGCATCTGAGTACGACAACAATACGTATCAGATTGAGGGAGTCGAGTCCCACTCCAAGGAAAAGGGTGATGATTTTGCACGCTTCCGAAATTAATGTTCTTAAGATGGGACATTAAAGGGGGTATTTATTCAATGGGCTGGGAACTGGCTGGGGAAGTATCCAAACCAAACGTGTTGCTTCCATAGGGAGATCTTATTTTAGGGTCATATAACTCAGACCAAGTTGGGAAAAGTCATGGGGGAACGTGGTATGACTATTTAGAAACATAACATGAATGAGAACCCATGAGGTACTTGCCACACAACATTTTCCCAAAAGGGGTCGGGCCTATGGGATGAAAGTGAGGGGACATGATTTCAGATTCTTATGGCTGGACCTGAGGATAATATTTCTAGTCATTCTAATGTATCTCATAAGGATGAGAATCAAGCCATGTGTAGTTCTAGATGATGTTGTGTAGTTCAATGTCTTGTATCAAGGATGTGGATTGATCTTAGTTTATGGTCATAGAACTCGACAAAATATGGTAAGGAATGCAGGAGACACATGGTGAGGTAATTATGAATCCTAGAATGAAAGAGGATCTGGAGTCCAGATCACCATGTGTTCCTTGGGGAGGGTTTAAGTCATGGGACTGAAAATGAAAGTTTGGATCAACCCGAGGCAAGTGTACTGGCATTCCCACATATCCCACGAGAATTAGAATACATCCACATATAGTTCTAGGGATGGAACAATATGATACAACTTCCAAATATAATAAGGTTGTGCAGGTGTGGCGCTTACACCAAAATAAGTGGAATTTGATAGATCTTGTTTGTCCTTTAGGATGAATGATTGGTTTTTTTGTGATGTGATGTACCTAGGATAGAGAGTTGAGGCATCACCACAAGAATCAAGTCGTGCACAAATGTTAAAAAAATTTATGGTTTGTGACTGATACCAAACATGATGTCCCCTCGAATGAGGACACAACGATGCAGTGGTGTTTTTCATCGTGTGACCACAATAATAATGTCATAGTTTAGGGTCTTCTGGTGGGACCAAAAATTCATTTTAAAATCGTGTAGTATAGAATCAATATTTTAAAGTAATGTGGGACTAGGCATCGTAGTTTAAATTCTTATGGATCTTACAAATAGAGGAAAGACGAGGTTCAATAGGTAATGAGCATGGAGTGAAAAAGCATACCCGACGTGAATGAGGACATAATCCCATATCACACCATGCACAATTCCATGAAAGAAACCTCGGGTCATGGGGGGGGATGGGGTAGAAAAGGTTAAAGAATATGGGGCATGACAGACTAGATCTCAGTTGAGATGGACCCAAAGAAGAGATGTCTGAGAATTCCTGCGTATCCCATGAGGATGGGAATCAATCCATATGTAGTTCTAAAAGGGGCCATTTAACATCATGCATGACAATGGATAGGAGTTACAAGGGACTAGATCCTTGACGGGGATTAAATCATGTGGAAATTGTAAACATAATGTGAACAAAGGAATAAGCCCATACATGCCGACAAGAAAAAAGGCATAAGCCCATACATGGCACATCGTGTGGCCCTATAAGGGTTGGGGCCTGAAAGATAGAACAAAATAGATAAATTAGTGGAACTCAAAATGGACCCAAAGATGAGGTGTCTAGGCATTCCTATATATCCCATGGGAATGGGAATCGAGCTTTATGTAGTTCTAAAAGAGGACCTAGTTTATGGTCTTAGATCTCGGACAATGGAGAAGCGAAATTCTTCCTAGTAAGAATAGACCTCAATCCAATCCCTATCCCCTCGTGAGTCAGAATCAGTGTGGGAAACAAGGGGGGAAGATGTTTTTGCAATACCTAGAATACACACCAAAGGTAAGTCGATGTAGTTCCCCAAATGAAGCCTTACCACAACATTTACCTCCTACGTGCAAATGCCAACCATGGGATAGTACCGGGAGGGTGGAAATTTCACTTGGACATAATCGGGTGGAAACTGATGTGAATCATGTAATTGACATTTAAGTCTAGAAGGGGATAGCGTGTTGATGGAGGATAACTATTTACCATGTTCGAAACACAGTATCCATATCATATGAAATGAAATAGAAACAATAAATCCTCCTCGACCATTGACTATATTCAAAACGCGTGACTAGTATCGATTTTTTTACTACAACCCTCAAGGACGTTGGCCTGTAATTGTAGGAGATCCCTTAGACATAGAATACCTTCCATTTGGGGGTCCCATCAAATGTGAATGTTAATGATATCCCCAATGTAGGTGAACACGAATCCTGAAAAATGGGAGAAAGCATTCCAAAGAAGAAACCAACACTCCAATCTCAAGACCAGTGTACTCATTGACCCATTGGTGAATCACCGAAGAGGGACATGGGACCGAAAATAAGGGAAACCGACTCAAAGTGATAAGATTAAGGAAAGGGAGAGAAGGCCGCTTAGGAGAGATAGGTATGCGGCGTGGTTGCTATAAACCTAACATGAATGGGGACATAATCCCATACCATAACATGTAAAACTCTCCAGGAGGAATGCATGCCAAGGAGTCCAAATTATCTTGTGGTTTATAAGAGATGGGGTTGGACCCGAAGACTAGGTGTTTGGGAGGTCCTACGTATCTCATGAGGTTGGGAATCAAGTTGTACGTAGTTCTGGAAGAAGGGTTATGTGTAGTTTATCATCATGTAGCAAGAAATAAAATAAGGGAATGATACCCCAACAAGGGACTTGTATGACATAGTGAGTAACCCAATATAACACCATACCACACCTTACAACCCTAAGTGAGCACATGGGATTTGGGCATGAAAATGAAAAGGTACCTGATGATGGACCATGGATAGAATGTCATGTCCAGCTTGTAGTTTAACATCTTGTTGTGAGAATGATAGTGATCTTAGTTTAAGGTCATAGAGCTCGGACAAAATATGCCTAGTTTAATGTAATATGTGGGGGATAGAGAGGGATAATCATCATGACTATGGAAGACAACAAAGAAGAAATGATGATATAGGACAATTTTTGTCCACGATCACAACACAGTATCCACCCTTGTGTGACTGGCATTTAAGGAAAACAATTGAGTGCTGACTTTAGACCACATTCACAACACGGGACATGTATCGATTTTTTCTTGCAATCCTTGAGGACGTTAGACCATAATGGTAAGAGAGCCCTTAGTCTGAAAAGACATTCCATCCAGGGGTCCTATTGGATATAGAAGTTGATGGAATCCCAAATGATGGGGCTCGCGAAGCATGGCATGGCTGGTTCTCGTGAAATGGATGATAAATGAAGGGAGGGGTGTCTAAAGGGGATATGTGTGGCATGGAAAAATTGCCAGACATGAAAAAGGATGTGAGGCCATACCACAGCGTACAATCCTAAATGAGAACTCAGGCTTGGGGGTTGAATGTATCAAATGACCTGAGGTTTGGTTCCACATCCAACTATGGCCACATTACCCCTCATGTAGGAATTCCCTCAACATAGCACCTAATCCCACGTGATCAATGCTCGGTGTGGGAAACAAGGAGTTGGACTATGCTCTTACCTTCAAATACGGGTCTGATGGCTGGAATTACACTCATGATCAAGAAAGACCGAGGTTTGAATGGAATGTGGGGAAGAATACACTATTACACTACATGCTTGGGACAAATAGAGGCGGTGAAAACCACAATGGATAGCAGTTGACCATGCTCAAAACACAACATCCACATCTTGTAATGTGGTACGACCTTGAAGAACTTGGTGTGAATGAGGGAAAAAGCCTGTGCCACACAATGTGCTTCATCCCAATGAGAGGAACCAACGTTTGGGGCTAGACCCATGGAAGAAATGTATGAGAGGTCCTATTTATCCCATGAGCATGGTAATGAAGACATACATAGTTTTGAATGGGCAGTGAAATTTAACGTCATGCGATAAGGACGTTGGAGTATTTTAAGAATGAGGAGGGGGGCATGGCTCAACATTTGTAATCATTCCACAAGTGGGGACCAAAAAACATAGGCTTTATCACATAATATCCCCCAAGGGAACTACACCAAGTAGGGTTAGCCTAATGAGAAGAGTGTGGGGTTGGACTCAGGATGAGGTGTCTGCGCATTCCTACGAATACCATGAGGATGTGAATCAAGCCATAAATAGTTCTAAAAGGATTAGTTTATTTTCTTGCAGGATGATACATAGTTTAATGTCACGGTGGACATGTCACCGTTTGTGATCGTGGATGACCGGACAGTTTAAAGTCATGGAGGATCAGATAGTTTAAGGTCATGTAAAACCCTGATGCAGTTTAGTGTCGTGTGAGATCATTATGCAGGATGGGGTCATACAGGACCGTACAATTTACGGTCATGTAGGACCGGAAACTTTTAGGTTATGCTGGACCATGATGTAGTTTAGGTTCATGCGGGACCATTACGTAGTTTGGGGTCGTGCAGGGCCATACAATTTAATGTCATGTAGGACAAGAAAGATTATGATCATGTAGTCCCCTGAGGCCGTTTAGTGTCGTGTAGGACCATCAGGAAGCTAGGGATCGTGTAGGACTGTACAATTTAAGGTCATGTAGGACTGGACATTTTTCGGTCATGTAGGACCCTGATGCAGTTTGGGGTCATGATGGACCATTATACAGTTTGGGATCGTGCATGACCGTACAATTTTATGTCAAGTAGGACCCTGATTCTATTTAGGGTCCTGCGAGACCATTACATAGTTTGGGGACATGTAGGACCATATATTTCAAGGTCATGTAGGACAGTAAGAGGAAACTCAAGCAATGTATTTCTTAAGGAACATGGAATTTGTGGGAGGAGTTATATGATCACCATCAATGGAAACCAGTGAGTATAAACCATTGGAAAAAATCTTATGAATTATGTAAGGTCCTTGTCATTTGGTTTAAATATTGGGTGGTTTCCTGCCATGTTTCATTGGTGACCTCAGAGCGTATACCATGTCGCCTTTCAAGAAGGAGCAGAGGCAAACCATCATGCTGAAAGTGCTAGCAATGTTGGTTGGGTGCCTTTCTATATTGTGCATGGAATGAAGCATATTCACATCGAGCGCTTCAAACTCAACCATGTGGATTTTAGGTACATTATTTGGCACTTGCAGATCATAGAAAGTTGTGCGTAGTGTGGGAAATTGAATCTTGATGGGTTAGACGACCTCTGTTTCATACACTATTGAATATACGGTCACCATGGTGGAATTGCGAGTTGTCTTCCGATAATCCCAGAGGGTGTTTGGGAGAATTTCTGGATAAGTCTTCTTGTTCTGACCTACAATTTTGTGTAGAATGTTAGAGAGGGTTTTATTGAATGCATAGATCTGTCTATTTTCTTGCACATGATAGCAGAAGGTATGGTTAGAATGGATGTTGTACTTAGTATATAGTTTCCTCATATTAGCTACCCAGAATTTTGAGATGTTATCAGTAAGGACGCCATGAGAGACTCCAAATTGGCAGATTATGTTAGAGATCACAAATTCAATCAGGGAATGGACCTTTACCTCTTTGAGAAGAACTACCTTTTCCCACTTGGATATGCAATCTATAGTAGTCATGATGAATGTGAACTGGTGAGTTGTCACATGTGGATATAGTCCCATGAGATCATTTCCCCATACATCGAATGTCCAAGTGTACATGGGGGTATAGAATGGATCAGTGGCTAATGCATGATTTTAACACGAATATGGAATGGATGGAACCTTTTGGGAAACATGATGCATTCATGGATCGTGGAGGGCAAAAAATACACTAGTCATGGAATCTAGTGAGATAGCTTCAGCCCTATCTAATGATTCATGCAGGAACTAGCATTAACCTCCTACAGGACCTAGGGAATCTCATCTCCATGAATTCAACGGTGGAGGAACCTATCAAACCTGGACTTGTAGAGGATCTGTACATGAACAGAGCCGCCATGGAGGGAAAACTATAACATGCGGTGTCATATTCCCTCGTGATCGGGCTGATATTTAGGGAAATTACTGTTTTGGAGGTACTCGACAAATGAGGTTTTCCAGTCGAGAATCATTTCAATAACAAAATTGTGGGAATTTGGGGTCCTGATGTGGAGGCATCAGTGGTTTAGTGGCTTACATGCAAGGTGTCATCGTCACCTGGAGTGACTGGACAAATGACTCTACGGAGTGCCATGTGGATAATCAGGTCATCCTATTCTGGCTCTGCAAGTGATAAAACTAGGCCGGCCAGGGCATCAACTCGATCGTTATGAGATCAAGGGACATGAGTAACATCTGGCCGATATAGGAATTCGGCCATTAGCTAGAGAGTGCATTCCAAAATGGCACATTCTCTGTCTTTCTTATGACATAGTGACCATTAATATGCTTGATGACCAGTTCGGAGTCCCCTTTAACCTGAAAATGGGGAGAATTTATCTCGAGGGCCAGCTTGAGTCTAGTGATGAAAGACTGATTTTATACCTCATTGTTGGGGAAGCCTTTTGACAGCATGACTAACTTTGACAGAACAGCTTTTGATGGGGTAATGAAGACGATACCCAGACCTACTCTATTGAGCCTGGGGTCATTAACCCTTCTACTGGTGGGGCTCTAGGAATCACCATCGGAGTGCATTTTCTAACATGGAATGGCTTGGTCTAATGAGAGGATTTCCTAATCAAGAAAAATCCATGTCCAAAGGCTTGTCATTGGGGGTGGATGAGAATAAAATAAGTCTACTAATGGTTTCCCCTCAATAGACTTCTAGGGGACAAACCGATAGAGGAACTGTTGTTAATCACTACCCACTAAGCTAGATGCCCTGACAACATGGAGCGATTCTGGATGTACTTTAGCGGATCTACTCAAGAAACCAGATATACCTCATGGTACTACAAGTAGTTTCACAATTTTTATACTATGAATATATTCTCAAGATAGAACTTCTCATTATGGGAGTATCTAGTTTCCTTATTGAGGAGAATGCAGCTGAGGTAGTAGAGTCTATTCTCTATTCCCTCGTTATTCTTTTGTTTTGGAAGGGAGCAGAGAGATCACTCCAAGGTGGTCACATAATGGACCAATATCTTTCTGGAGATAGAAGGAATTATGACCGGATACTGGAGTAGATACTACTCGAATTCTTTGAAATTAATCTGACACTCTTCATCCTAGTCATAGATGGTGGTTATCTTCCTGGGCTAAGAAAAGGGCATAAACTTGCCATCCAAATTCACGATGATTCGGCATATCATGGATAAGTCGTCTTTGAAGCCTTGATGCTTTGGAATGTAGCTCGGAGAAGACATCTAGAAACTGTCCTTGATCTTATCTTTGTTGATCTCAACAACCCTGTATCTGGCAATGATGCTGAGAAACATTCCATAGGTGACCCCGAATGCACCCTTTAATGGGTTCATCTTAATGTGACAGGAACATAAGAATCCAAAAATAGTCTCTAGGGCATTGATAAGGTCCTAAATCTCGAGATATTTGACCAGTTGGTCATTTATGTAAAAGTTTACCAATATTCAAAAGATCGTCTTAAATATACGATGAATAGCCTACTAATAAGTGTCACCCGCATTCTTTAAATTGATGTGCATGACATGGTAACATAAAGTACCTTGAGGTGACCTGAAATTTGTCAAATCATCATCCTCTGGGGACATTCGTATCTGGTTATACCTGAAGTACCCATCCATGAATGAGAGGGAATGGAACCCAACTGTAACGTTGAACAATATTATGTCATAGTAAGTGGAAAATCATCCTTTAGACAATGATGGTTGAGATCCCATATGTCAATGCAGAACATGATCTATCCATTCTTCATACTAACCGGTAAAATGTTGGAAAGCCACATGGGGTACTTTACCTCTTTAATGAAATTGGTTCTGATGAGCTTATCAACATCTTCCTCAACCATGGAATTGTGAGAAGGGTGCATCGTTCTAGGAGGTTGCTTGAACCAGTGATGATTTGTCGGGAGACCAAGGTATTGGATGACTACATAAGGATATAGTCCTAACATCTCATCATAACTCCAGGAGAAAACATAATAATGTTGTTTAAGGATGTATATATATATCTTCTTCCATGAGCATCATAGTGGCACTGATCAATATGGGTTTCGGGTGTTCCTCGCTACCAAAGTTCACCCAAACAAAGTCGGAAACTGAGGAAGAGACTCCCACTTCAATGGTTAAGGAGAATCCTCTAAACCCTATTCTTCACTTATATAGGGGGGGAGCCTCAGTGGTAGGAGCTTCCACTACATCGATAGCTCCCTATTTGAGGCTGTTACCAGCCTGAGTGGTAGTGGACACTACATCGGGGAACTCCTGTGTCACCGAAACCATAGTGATGAATGTTGTAGGTCCGATCCAATCTGGTCTTCAGCCCAAGGGTCAACACATGATGGTATCGAAGCTATTGTGTCTCGTCATCTTGATACAGTTAATTCTGGAATGGAAAAACAAGTTCATATGATGTATTGTGGTTGTCATGGGGCAGACATCTTGATACCTTATGGGAGTTGGAGGCTCTGGGATCACCTGAGTCTGGTTTGTGTAGGAATATGAGGTGATATTCCGACATCGCATAGACTTGGGAATGTCCTCCCCCCTCCTTCTAGAAACAAAATATCATTGAGCCATATCCGATATAATTGTATCCAACTGATGGACTTGAAAGATGCATGAATTATCCAGATCTTCCCATGGGTCAGTCCCAGCCGTAGCATGCTCGACCCCGTTAGTCTAAATCTACTTGTCCTTTCTTTTATAGTATCCCGCATCCAGATAGAGGGCTTCACAAGAGGAAAAGGGGGATAAGTCACCTAGATTCACACCCACATTAACATTAAGAAAGTACATAAGGCACTGGTGATATGATGAAGGAACGACCACATGCAGGTGGAGCCACAACCTTCCCATCAACTCATTGTATGCGATGACCTGGGAGACAACCATAAACTCTGTGCTAGAAATTAGACCATTGAACTGGTTATTCAACAGGATCTTGCCGACTAAAGTCTACTATTTCCTATCATAAATGTGGATTTTAACGTTTGAGGGACTCAAATCGTCCTCTGACATTCCCAGCTTTCATAGTGTCTGAGTCGGGATTAGGTTAATCATAGAGCACCTATCGACAAGACTGTAATGAACCTCCACGCCATTGAACTGGAAAGTTATGTATAGTGGGAGAATGTACCCCTTCATTATAGATCCTCCTTCTTCTCTAGAAAATGTAATGATGGCCTAGATTTCAGCATTCTTGACTGCCTCAACAAGAAAGGCTTATGCGGCTGCTACCCCTATCTCAAACTGGAGGGGGTATCTTAAAGCCTCGGCGAGCACGTCACGCATATCTTATGATAGGAAATGGGACTCCAAGATGTATAGTATCTCTAGAAGGCTAGAATGAGATTTTATAACATCATACTTCTATGCAACTTCAGAACATATGCAAGTTGTTATTATCTATGATAGGAGGTATTATATGTCCTACTGGCTGGGCCAGTGGCTGACTGGTGCTAGGAATATCTCACTGCTCATTAGTCAAAGATTGTAGTATCACTACTAGATGAGGGACAGATGACTGTGACCGACCTGTGGAAAAGCGTTGCTGGTCATGATGTCATCGAGGAGAATCGACAAGATCCATCATCACGAATGACGACGAATGTAGCCTTGATGTCACCAGATGAGAATGCTGCGAATTCTGAGCTCTATGTTGGGCCTACTACCTTGTTTTAGTTGTGTGAATATCAGGTCTAGATGTAATAACTGAGGCACCCCAACTGCCCATATTGGTGCGGATCCGTTGACATGGATGATGTCTCGAGATTTTGGGAGGATCTGTATTGTGCTCCTCATCGTCAGGAATCATATAGGGATTTACCAGCTCTAGGGTATTAACCGAGGCGTACCCTTGAACTTCACATGAAACTTCTTCCACAAATAGATTATTTCTAGGAGGAATCCCTATTCTTGGGGGCATGATGTTGCATAGATTACGGGATGACAATGGTATTGGCTCAGGAATTTTCTTTCCCTTACGCTGCCAGTGTTTGCTCTTTGGGAAGAGGATGATAGAGATAATGATGCAGAAGTAGTAGTAGCAGCTTCTGATGGCTCTGGACAATTTAGGCATGCAAAAATAACACCTTGGGTATGAAGGAATATTTTATGATCCACCCAGTCATTATAATTATGGGACTCGTTGTTAGGTACTTGATGCCCCTCACCTCCCCTATCGCTACTACTATTTGGCCTCACGAAGATGCATGGCACATGTTCCGGAGGTAGGACAATCCAGACTATGTTGTTAAACACCATGTCATGAAGACAATATTTTAACACAATGCTATGTTTGAGGGTGGTCCCTAGTATCCGGTGGTAGTGGCAGTAATTAGGGCGATCCGTGATGTTCACCTCTTCTGGCCTCCGACACTTAGGAAAATGTAGAATACCATACTCTAGGGAACTTTTTAAATAACCATGGACTTGTGCCTTGCTAAAGGAGTGGTCTGGTTCCTCCTATCTAGGAAGGGGACCCTCAGAGCCTGACCCTAGAGAACGACTGTTGGATCCTGTGGAGGAGGTGGAGATTGGTTATATTTCCTAGGCGGTGGCGGTGAATTGGACGATGGTACCTGCTGATTCTGTGGTGGGTGATGTAGTGCAGGAGGATATGCCTGAGGTGGAGGGACGTTGTGAGGCTATGGATGTAGCTTAACTTATAAAAACTGTAGTTTCCAGGGGACCTTTATTTGAGCCACTTTGGCAGGTTCAGCCCTAGCGGCCCTTCTTGCGGGGATTGCATGTGGAAAATGATGTGCCTCCTTATCCTACAGTAATGCTTCCTCTAGGCCCTGGGGCTTATCAAAGAATTATTAGAATCCCCCCAGGGTAGTTTAGGGTGATCAGAGAGGGGACCTGTTTCATATTGACTTTCCCTACGCACATCATCAGTACTTTTTTCCTGAGTTGGTGGCATGTCACGAGAGTATGTGAGCCCTTTCCACTGGGTGGCAAAGTCAGTAACGTGCTCATCAGACCTTTTCATTAACTTGATGAGGTCTGCGATACATGTATTCCAAGTGGTGGAATTGAACTGGTATGGGAATTTCCTTTGGAGGTCCTACCAACTGGGCACTGACCTTATGGGGAGCTGGCTGTAACATAAGAATATTGGCCCTTCCAATGTTTGTACTAAACACTGCAGTTCAGTGGCTTCCTTCTGTTCTAGTGTTCCCAACATGGGGCCACACATTGAGATAAAGTGTGCCAGGTGATGGGGCGGGTCCCCTATCCCTTTAAAAGGGCAAACATTGGGATTCCTGAAACCCATGGGTTGTATAATATCATCCACCCATGTCAAGTATGGATTTACATCAGGGGAGATTTACACAATTCGAGTCTCTAAGGATTCGAGGCGGGAAATTAGTGCCACCATGGGATCATCTGGGCGAGGATTATTGTCTTGACAGGGATCCCTAAGTACATTGGTGGGTTCTTCAATGTGATAAATAGGACCAACGACACATGGAGTGGCTGGTAGAATACCCTTTGGAAAAGCTTGGGGAATCCATGTTGGGTCACGAGGATTGTCACGCCTTTCAATAGGGTTTCGGGACACATACGACGACCTATGGACGTATGTTCCAGCCTCAACCATGTTTGTCTGGGCAGGATGGTCAAGGTCACCAGGGGTAGTTCTCAAAGGGGATTTTGTTCCTTCTCCTACTTCCTTGGTCGATGATCAACGTATTCTATTCGTCACCCCACAACACATTCAGTAAGGAGGTCGTCGAATACCTTCTTCTGTTCGGCGAGTTGCTGAAGAAACACAACTTTTTCAGGATTTTCATCCAACCTATGCACTAAACCGGACGGTTCAAATTGTTTTAATGCTCCATGAAGTTCCTTTACCTTGATGGGATTCTAGCTAAGGAATAGTTCCTCAGTGGGCATGGGAAGACCCAGTAGATTTCTCTCCTAGAGAGTGACCCTTCCCAATGGATCTAGTAGCTACGGCACTCCCTCTGGGTGTAAGTCCCCATCAAAGTGACCCAGCTCAGTCTCTCCCTCAGATAGGCCAACCATGTTAACCATGACCCTTCTTGTATGCATATCCTCTATGTCACCTGTAAAATTAGGTTGGTGCCAGATGAAACAGAAATGGAGGGCCTCATACTACCTCAATCCATGAATTTGAACATGGATAGAATCCTCCTTGATTAACCTTTAGAGGACATTAAATATATGGACGATACAATATTGGAGGTTCTTATGGCATCCTAGAGACATAGGGTGCTGGGCCACGAGGACTGTGGAAAAATGGACCAAACGACATTTTTGGCTGATATCTTCGTTGTGTGCCTAACCCTTGGTGTTGGTAACTCATAGATGTCAAAGGCAGAAATGACACTCCTAGAGGGTCTCAAGAAAAAATCAAACTACTCCCTGGGTGAGTGCTTCTGGTGCCCTAAAATTTTGCGTTTCAACTTGTTAGAACATCTCAGTGAAATGGTCCAATATGAGGTTATCTCACAAGCTTCTTGGCCCAAATTTAGGTTATGGACCTTCACTTCCCCACTTATCTTCTAGAGGTATATGGGAAACAGTAGTGGAACTGATGCAGACCACTAATATGGCATATCGGCCGGTGGAGAATATAGTTAGTGAGCTAAAAAGATGATGCATCTTGGGCTATCCTTCAATTAGTAAAGTGACTTGGCCACCACATCGAGGTAATATGGGCTGACGACCATAGTTTTTGGCCCATGGACTATGACTGGTGGAGATGGGTTATACTTCTACTCTTCCATCATTGATCCCTATAATATCACTTTGTTATCTCTAATAGAGGTAGAGATTGATTCTCATGATAATGGTGGTTATTGCATGGACAGAACCTAAGGGGTTGCCAAATTTCTGTCCTCCTGGATATATCAGTGGAGGGAGGCGGGAATCCAATGGACCTCACATTATGGATGTATGAGGCTGAAGAGCATTTTCCCGGCCCCAATGCTTGACATGGAGGATCTAGGTGAGGGTTACATCGCTGAATCATATTCCGCCTCAGAGTCTGAGAATCAGACTAGTTTGATCTTAGACTGAATCTTCTCAACATTCATTTTATGGTGGTGATGACCGGCCCTTATGCCCTGGGGTGGTTCTTTAGGACAAGGTTGATTTATTTCATGAGGAAGTCCTTCTGCCTTACTAGTGCTATGGTGGGGTGGACTTCCCTTTGAGTGAGCTTTGGTGTGATGAGAAACTGGACAGATATCCAAGGGAACCTGGGGAGGACATCCATCTCCACTAGATGATTTGTAGAGGGGATCTTCGTGGAAAATACTAGAGAGGGTAGGACATCTGACGGAGGTTATAACTTCACTAGTAGCACTACCATGCTTTCTATCCCTGCCAGTGTTAGCGTGAGGAGGGTCCTTGTACTGGTCATGATGAACATGAGTTGGACCTCCGAGCTGGGTGTGGGTGGCGTGATGCTGACCTTCACTCCTCTGATTACTGAAGCAAAGAGGACCTTCACCAGTTGCTTCAAGGACATGTGGAAGACCCCAATACTGTAGATTGATCAGATGCATAGAATATCCATATTGGTTGTCCGTGGTTAGAGGAATGACCACATACCCAATGTAATGACCTATAGAGAGGATTCCGTACAAAGTGTCACTACTATGGGGAGGACCCTCGTCCAGATTGAATGTAGCATGGGGAGAACCTCCATGCTAATCTTGGATGTGGGGAGGACCTGCGTTCACCATGGTGGTGGTATGTAGTGGACCTCCGTGCTAGTTGTCTCTACCATGGTTTGGTCTGTGGCGGGTTCTCCTTACGCTGGTGGCTGACAGAGTTTACCTAACCTACCTATGGGGATGTTGGGCCCTGATTTGGGCTGCGTATATAAGTTCCCCTACTTATTGTGCAAAAGATTCAGATGATATATATCAGTGGGGGAAAGGGTCACAGTGGTTGCTTACGTCAATGTCCCTAGGTGGGCGTCCTCCTCAGCCTCCACCCGACACTGGCGTCAGGTAAGCTTTACCAGGGTCGGTGGTGTAGGTACATAGCTTACCTACTCTCCAGCTCATTGGACTAGGTTGTGGTGCTGGCACCGCCTATTGTGGTCCCTCTAAGGGGGCCCTGGAAACAAGATCCCAGCCAGGCTAGCCTAGACATCCCCAGCTTCATCGGCGTAGGGGATGGAGTCATCGAGACGTTTCAGGGAGAGCCTCCCGAAACAATTGGATGTCAGGGTGTGGAGAGGGGTCTCCCTTTGCAGCCCATGGGGGCAGTAGTGGTGACGAGGCACAGATGACTCTTAATCTCATAGGGCCATATCCCGAGTTGGTATAATTTCCTCTTCCTCAAATCGGTGAAGGGGAACACTTATCACCATTCATTGTATGATTTCATAAGGGGAGATGGGGCATGGGTGTGGATGTCGTCTAAGAAGCAGTTGGGCCATGTGGGATTTCCATGTTGGCATTTCCCCAGCCACTGTGTCAGTGGGCGGGTGGCGATCAGGTTTCAAGTGCAGTAGTTTAGTTCCTGAAAAGTTGGGAGATTAAGCCATTAGTGATAAAACGAAAAAAATTGAAGTCACGTTCCCCAGTTACATTCCATCACCCATGAACGGTAAGAAGGATCCACACTGACAACGTCGCAGACTGATATGTCCAATATTTTGATTGCCCCAACTGCTAGTGAGTTTCACGTCGGTCCAGCTAGTTGCTTAGTGGGACCCGGTGCCAGATAACTGAATCTGGTTGCGTGTTAATCCACTAATGTCTCTAATGCTACTAATCTCAATATTGAGGAGTATAACATCAAATTGGGTTCACCATATCTAGTTCCAATGATTTTTTCTGGGCACGCACATATGCCCATGGAGGGAATGCCGATATTGCCCTGCATTCCTTATTTCCAAAGGCAGGCGGCATCCGTCACATGTTCACAGAAATTTTCTCCTTGATCGAAATGGGATGATGGGAAATCGATTCTTATTTCCGTGGATTCCTACTCAAAACTCTTCTCCTAGTATGGGTCTCCATTATAGAAAAATTCATTGTTCATGAAACTCTTCCTAGTTAAATTTTATCATGGATGATGGTTAATTACATTTCATCTGTCTGGGCATTGCATAGGGTCTGGTCTTAGAAGAAACCATCGGTTGGGGGAGTAGTCATGTTGGACATCACATATCTGTCTCGACGTTGGAACACTAGCACGTCTGAGTTTCTTCACCATATTATGGGTCTTCTCGAGGGCGTCGAATCCTGAGGCAACCCACATCAAATTGGTGGAGTTATATGATATACACTTGTATATGAGTTTTTCCTCATCTTCATATGTTTAAAACATGGTATTCCATGAGTTTAACTTCTTTAAGAGATGGATCAGACTGATTGGAACACTTACTAGAGTATATCAAATGGGTGAAACCCCTGGAGGAGACACTGATTTCGGGGATAACATGTGATTAGATACTCAATTACTTCTTCGAGTAGTGAAGAGATTAATTTTCATGATCTCACTAGGATTTGGAAGACTAGGTATGAATCAAGATAGATAATGGCTAGTAAAATGAAGTATATGAAGAATGAGATTGAGTTGACTCGTGGGTGACAGTGATGTTTGGTTTGTGTAAAGAAGATACAGGCTACATATCCCCATGGCAAGGAATCAAATTCCATGCAGTTTAGGATGGGGAGTATAGAATCAAGGTGTGCACAGAGGAAATAGGCCTAAAGATATACTAGGGCTTACACAAGGTTAACATCCCAAAGATGGACTTACGCCACTAGAACAGACAAGTGATATGGGTCCAAACCGGAGGGTTGAAAACAGATTCCCACTATGTTTGAGATGACAACAGCTTACAACTGACATAGAATCACAATGGCTTGCCGCTATGTGAGATCCACAATAGCATACAGTTGGGTAGGGGATTACAACGAATTAATGCTTGATGGGATCACAATGGCTTACTAATGAATGGGGATGAATATTAGGTAGTCCTCCTATATACCTTGAATAGTAGACAAGGATAAAAGCCCACATAGTTAGGAATGGTGGATGCAGTTTAACATCTTTCCGGATGAAAATGGGGCATCTGGTTTAACTTCAAGCGGGATGAAGGTGGTATGACGTGGAAGGGGTCAGAATCAATGGTTGTTGGGATTGAACCTTATAGAG
Organism: Viscum album; assembly: GCA_963277665.1. Lineage (NCBI taxonomy): Eukaryota > Viridiplantae > Streptophyta > Magnoliopsida > Santalales > Viscaceae > Viscum > Viscum album. The sequence goes on from OY728145.1 coordinate 1,526,757,020, forward strand.
GCTTCCTACATACCCTACGTTGACAAGGATAAAAGTCCAGGTAGTTCAGATGGTGTTCATGAACCTACATGAAGGGGCTTGGAACCAATGGTTGGTGGTCTTGAACATGAATGAGGCATCCAACATACCTTACCTCAGCAAGGATCAAAGTCCACATAGTTCATAATGAGTGGGAACCGTCATGAAGATGGTCAGATCTAATGGTTGGTGGGTTTGAACCTCAGTGTGGCTTCCTATGTACCTTACCTTAGCAAGGATCAATGTCCATGTAGTTTAGGAGGAGTGGGAACTAACTGGAAGTGGGGTCAGAACAAATGGTTGTTGGGCTTCATCCTCGGGAAGGATTCCTATGTCCCATGCCTAGGTAAAGATCAATGTCCACATAGTTCAGGATGGGGGGAACCAATGTGAAGGAGTTCAAAACCAATGTATGTAAGGCTTGAAACTTTTGGTGGCTTCCTATGTACCATGCCTTGGTAAAGATCAATGTCCACGTAGTTCAGGATGGTGGAAACCTATTTGATGTGGGTCAGAACCAATGGTTGTTGGGATTGAACCTCATGGAGGCTTCCTACAAACCTTGCCTTAGAAAATATCAATTTCCACGTAGTTCACGATGGTGGGGACTGACGTGAAGATAGTCTATACTGATATGTGTTGGTCATGAACCTCGGGGAGGATACCTAGATACCTTAAATTCTCATGGATCAATGTCTAAATAGTTCAAGAGGGTTTTTTGGGCTTACACTCTAGGATTCCCATTGATTATTTCATGGATGGTGCATACTCAAAGCCAATGTGAGTCATGCTCGGTGTGAGAAACAAGAAGAAACAAAGACCTAATGATCAAGTCATGAATGGTGCATCTGTGGGATGTGGAAAGGGGCTTACATTTATTTAGCATCCCATGGTTATGGATATTGGGACTTAATCTATGGAGGAGTCCCAGGTGGGAAAAATCCCAGAGGGAGAGGGATTAGGAAATGAATAAAGGGGGACCGCATTAGCCATCCACCCTCTCTGGTCCTTATCATTGAGGAAGTGAGGAGGAGCATGGGAGCTACCTCTTAGAAGATAATCTAGGGGATTATACCAAGGTGGTTTCCCTTTCCCAGCAATTAGACTCCACTCCAATAAAGAGGATCTCATATCATGCGAGGAATTATTTCACTCCCATGGAGACTAGTTGGAATGCAGAATTTCCACTATGGGGAACACCGTGTACAAAGCATGGGGTGAAGTCACAGTTTAACCTTATGTACTAAGGAAAATTTCTCTTGGTAGTTTAACGTCCTGCAGCTTGGACGAGGTGGGTTATCACCGCACCCCTTAGGAATTAAATATCTGATACATGTTCCCCATTGGGGAATGGAAGGCATCAAAAATGACGTGAAGAAGGGGTGTTATGAAGGGATCCATTATAGGGTCCACATTAGTGTGGCTATGTGAAGAAGAAATAGTCATTAGTATGCATATTCAAAGAATCATGAGGCGAAGCATTTCAACGAGAAGCAATTCTAAACGAATTTGAAGTTATTTCATGCAAACCTATAAGTTCAAATGGGAAATGGAGTAGCTGGGAAAAGGGGATCATAGGTATAATTCTTGTGAGGAACTGGTTCTTTATATAGTAGAGGGGCTTTGAGAAGTGGTATGCTTTTTGAGGGGAAGTTTCCTAGCCTAGGCATATGGTATAGGTGAATATGGAAAGGGCTTCGCGAAGTAGAAAACCCTCATGTAACATTACATTGTGAAGCAAGGGTTCCTCGTGAATCATATCATTGTGAAGAAATATGCTTCACGACGCACAGTGACGTTGCCTTAACATGTGGGTCATGTGTGCATAGAGGGTAAATTGTAAATCTTATGTGCTCTGCAAAGACCTGAGTACCCATGGGGATCCCCTTACTTTGCGAAGTCCCATCATCTTCGTGAAGGGAATACCTCCTAGAAGAGGGTATGAATTTATACAAAGGGAGAGGCACTTCGCGATGAAAAGGTACCTTGAAATTCTCATGGTTTGTAGTGAAAAGATTGATTTGAAATTTGGGAGCTATGCAGGTGAAAGGTTGGATGATCCATCCTTTATGCTCAAGAAGAGCCCGATATTTATAGGAAACAGGTGACATGATGCAGAGCTCGCTCAGCACGAAGCCACTTGGCATTTTTTTCATAATCACGGAGCCTCTTGCCTCCATGCTCTGTGGTATCTTTTCAAACGTCAATGGGGGTTCACAGAGCCTCTGCCACCTTGCTCCATGGAGGGCTCACAAACATCAAATGGGTTTGTGGAGCCTCTCACCTCCTTGCTCAACGACGGGTTCATGGAGGAGAGGTTGGGTGCCTGTCGCGGTGCTGCGTGGCTCTGCCAATGAGCTTCACAGTGTAGTACATAATGGTTTTCGTTTGTTCTTCTTTCTCCCAAATTTTGGTTCCCACAACCCCGATTCCCAAAAAAATAACCAAACATCTCATGGAATGTCTTTCACTGAACATAATGGTTAAATGTGGAAAAACTATTCAAACATGATCTACAAAATGAAAATTGAAATTATCCCTGCCCCACAAACCACTTGAAATGTGGTTTACGACCACTAGAATCATTAGATGAACTCCCCACTATAGAAATTTCCATAAACTACTAACCAAATGGAATCATTCTGTACCCTAAAAATGGATAAACCTAAGGGAAGCAAGAATAATAATTCGAAAATCAGTAACCATACTTCTCATGAAGTCTAGTTCTAAAAAACCAAAGCACCCTTAGTACACCACTTCAAAACTATGATTTCTAACTCTTTCCATGATCAACCAAATTACCACCATCAGCTTAGGAGTTGATCCAAAATAACAAATTTCCATCTAAACTCTTATTATGCTACCCAAAATGCAATGAAATTGAATTAGACTAGGTTTATAACCAAAACATCCCTCTTAGGATGACCATGTGAAAAAGATATCTCTTATTGATCTAATTGTAAAACAACATTAATCCTCATGGCTAACCACACCCTAGTGATACTAATCCTCAACAAATTAACCATGGATGAATAATGATATGAAGGAAATGAGAACTAGAAAGCAAACTTACTAAAAAAATGACAAGAACCTCTAGCCCTAATAGAACATGAACCTATGACATTTAAAGACCCATCACATCAGTGATCTATTTTCCAATGCATAGATCTATAAGGAATCATTCCCCACATCAAGCAAACCACAAGGCACCCATTTCCCACAACTGAACCACACGGTTTCTTATACACCCCATGATTATGAGATGTGTCTACATCACTAGATGGGAACTTGATAAAAGATAAAAAAGACATATCATTAGAATAAAATATACATGGGGTTCAGTTGTGTAGAATTCCCCCAAGTACTTATATTAGAAAACATATTATGATTCATTTCTAACATGTAAAATTAATAACATTCCATCTTCCGTAAGTCACTAAATATTAGAATGTTCTATACACATCCTATATTACTAGAATGGTTCATCAACACTTGAATCATTACCATTTATTTTTGAACCCAAAATAGAATAAAACATAAATCCAAAAAATGATGTGAATCATAATAGCCGAAATCATAAAATCATAATAATGAAATCAAAGAAAAAAATCATATTCCCTAAAAACATTGACTTATTATCATGAAAGGTGTTTGGGGAACACCAATAAAATATCCACGAAAATTTCTAAATGATTTCTTTACCAACTGTCCACCAAATCAAAAAATAAATAAATCAAAAGGCTCTAAATATGATTTTGTAATGAACAATCCTAGGACGACCAAGCAAGTCACCCAATATGGCTTACCACAAGGCCTTAAGCATGAGTCTACAAATTCTTGAGGACACTAAACAATGGTTAGGGTCTAAAAGGTATAGTGGGGAGACTATATATTCTATTTAGAGTAAAATGACAACACAAAATAAAAAAAGTCATAAACAATAATAAAATAAAAATAAAAAAAAATATAATCCAAAACAATGGAATGGTATAAAAAAAGGAACAAAATATATTGACATAAATATTCAAATACTGAAAAATATATGTCAACCATTTTCTCACTCGAGATACCAAATATACAAAAGAAACAAAAAATAAATAAACAAAATAGGCTCAACTTCCTTCTATATACTTAACAACATAAAAAGTTTCCATGAAGCTCGAGCAACACCAGCAAGATCCTAAGACTCAACAAGATAATACCATAAAAATCGAGAAACATTGATCCATTTCTCCATCCAACACACATCCTATCATCCAACCAGAAATAAGACATTTTGTCTTAAATCAAATGAAGGTACATGTACAAGTGGTGATAAACAAATCTCACTAGTCCACCCCAATGATGAAACTATAATATTTTAGCCTAAACAGTGAATGAACACATGATATATCGATCCCAGTAGAAACTAGTAATAGATATACTAAAATAACAACTACACAAAAATGCGGCTAAAAACAATATAATAACCATCCGTAGCATGATACCTCATAGATAATGTATATTTACGCCCACTCTAACCCCTTCCATATGATATATAAAATGCAGATATCCCATCCAGATAGTAGTTGGTTCTTTTTATAAATATAAATTGATGATCAAGATGTCTAGATGTAATGTTGCATGAATTACAGATTCCATTGTGTAACCATTTCTTTCCATATAAAAATTGATTCTACAAGCATATAGTACTCCAACTACACAATTAAATAGGTGATAAAAACATCATGGTGGACACAAATAGATAACCTATGAGTCATGAAGGTCCTGCCAGAAAAAACCAACATCAATGGACTAAACAATAGGTGGGATGTATAATTTATTTGGAATCATCTAGAATCCATGTCCCCAAGATCACAATGACATCCACAATACTTAAAATCCACTTGATAGTACCTTATCACCTCACTAGCATGAAGCCACTCATGTCCATAAGACACAATAAGCTCTATTGGGGATCCACTCATCCCGATCAACCGTTAGATCCCATAATCTTTCAAGCCTAAGAAAAATTCATTAGATGAGAGAACCAGATCATCACTCAAGGCCAATATATAATCCGAGAAATCCTAAGGGTCTCCTCCACAAAACAAAGTCAATACAAAAGTCTCAAATAAAATTGTATATGTAGAATTGAATGTGGTATAACATAACTTGAATACCACCATTTAAATATATATACTTGATGTTATGATTAACTATTAACCAAAAAACATGGGGCCTCAATTAATACATTTGATAATATAATACAAAAAACATCCACCACGAGCCATTAATGACCCACCTGAATTCTAAACCAAAATCTATGTCACACATTACCCCAGGGTCACAACATAGTGGGTATTCCCTACTAGGGATTGACATCACACACCCTTGGTCTTATGCCACTCCAATCAATAGATATATAATCAATTCAATTAGAGAAGAAAGTGACGGAAACCTACGAGTGTTTATCTAACCTTCCAAAATCCTATGACATGTCCCATGTAGAAAGCTCACAACAAATTCTATGTGACATAAAATTGGTCCTCAATCAATAAGGAACCAAAATATGAATCCAAAATAACATCACACTGGTATAGATGTTGAAAACGGTCATTCTGGTTACATCAAACGTTGAACCCAACATGGGATCTCTAGCAAAAGATAAACCATAGCACAGGGTAATTGTACTCCACAATTATGACAACCTCAGATCAAATTTCCTATAACCAACACACTAGGGAAACCTCAAGAGTCCCTCAGACATATCTCAATATCTTAATGGCACCTAACAATAACCTATACCAAGGGTTCAAATATATCTTCAATAAAAACAAGAAATATAAACATCAAACACTCTAATATTGGGAAACTAATCCCACAACTCATGGATATAACAAGATATAATCAAAGACACCATATAAAATATATTCTAAAATCCATAAAAATAAAATCAAATAGATTACAATGAAATTCTTAAACCTGGATGATAAAAAAGATAGAATCCAACACCTGGGCCTCATCGCTCAAAACCTCACAAAGCATGATGATTCTAATTCCAAACCATGAATAAATCATCCTAATGAACTCTCCCAGTCCCCAAACCCCATCAAAACGTCAACTATATTAAAAAAGGAGACTTGTTCAAGATCTAAAGATAAAATTCTTTAAATTTATTACTTACAAGTACAATTTTAGTAATAATGGAAAATAAAAAAATGGGACTAGGTAGAAAATATTCGCAACATGTACTTGGGGTATATTCTGTGTACCCCTAGTGTAATCTATTTCAATGTTCCTAATTCCACTTATCTTGTACTTATCAGAAGTAAAATGAGTGTTCTTGCATATTCAATTTTTGAATCCATGACTATGTAACTACCACTGTACCTCAGTCCCACTTAGGGTATACATCTGAAAACTATATGGTTTGTACAAACCATAAAATATATGTGCTTATTTTACGTGGTGTGTACTCCACCTGGGGTACACTATTCATTTACCAAGACATGTACCCACACACAAGGTGAATCAATAAATTATAAATTGCCACGTGCCATGTTACTTGCATGAGTTCTATCTGTATACCGTACCTGACCATGTTTACTCAGTAAAACCTATGTTACTACTCTATTTTGTGTATCCGCAACACGTGAAATTTAGTCCCAAAAACCTATCATACCAAAACAGTGATAAACACTCAATTTTTTCTCTTTGTACCACATGTTGTGTATGTGGGTAATCCTAAATTAATAACCATCCAACACTCCTGAAAATGACCTTTCACCCCGATTAAGCCTAGATAAACCACATAGGTGTCCCTAATATCCCAAACCATAATTCAAAATCAAAATAAACAATGATACAATGTTTTATAGTGAAAATTATAAAACGATACTATAAATGAGAGGATGCTATTAAATGATCTTACTAGGTCAGTTGCACACACATATCGAACCATGATGTACCTCTGAATGTGCTCCCTTGGTTTTTCCTCCTCTTCTCTCTCCTTCATTGCTCCCAAACTCTATTTTAGTTAAAGAACCAAATTCTCGATCCCCATGGGAATATACATGATAACAAATGAAAAAATTAAGGAATAAAAAATAATATTGTAAAAATATATAAAAAAGGAAAAAAGGAAATTCATAGACCCATGATCTCGATGCCCGATGCATGGTAATGCATCGCATAGAAAAAAACCCCATTCACGAACCAACTCTAGAGAAGGAATATCATCAAAAAAACAGTCTTTAAAATATATAACATATGTAACTCCCATTAATTATTTAATATTTAGATGATTAAATATTTAATATTCCATGTAATATTTAATGGATTTGAATTCCCTAAAAAACATTCTTAATGGTATGAGTCTTATTTTAGGACCAATGAAGTAGTAGAAAAATTATATGAGATAATATCACTTTAGAGTATGTCATTTTTTTCATCAACACTCCAAAAATTAAAATGATTAAATTTACCTTAATTTTCACAACCCGGGATGATAGGGATTGTCAAAAATAAGATAAATCAATGGAAGATGACCTAGATAAAATACACATTGATGTGTTTTTTTTTCATAAAAATCACTTTTGAAATAATTTATAGCCTTCATATTTTAAAATAATTTATTAAGAAATATGACATTAAACATGATAAAAATATATTTTTAGAAACCATGATAACATTGAGGGAAATTTATATGTAAAATGAAAAAGGCATAGAGATGATTTGTGTATACAGAAATTGTTAACATTATGTTTTAGAATACATTATTCACATATTCATGAAGAGATTAAATTAAGGGTCAAATTAAAAAGAAATTTCCAAAAAAATGAACTGATTAGTTAGGAAAACATTTACATTTCAATAAAAACATCCATAATAGATCAAATAAAACACATAAATGTTTTCAAAATAAATTTTGGGTGGAAGATAAAACTTTTTATTTTGAAATGATGGAATGTTTTTTAATATTTTTAAATATTTTATTGAAAATCTAACTCAAAAAAAGAGTATCCAAACATTATTTTTAAATTCAGAGAAGGAAAAAATAGTGTCCACATGTGAAAAAACCTAAATTATTTCCCAAAAATTTAATATAACAGTGGTAGAAAAGGAAAATATGCAAAAAGAGGAAAAACCAACCTTAATGTGGATACAAATTATTCTTAAAAATAGAATACTTTTTGGAGAATATATTCAAACACATAAAATATTGGTATTAAAAAATGTTTCTCTACATTGTGAAAGATAATGATCCATGAAATAAAATATATTTTTAGTGTTAACCATTCATTAGTTTAATTAATTCACTGAGAATAATTTTTACTCAATGTGGGTATTTGAGTTGGAATATCTCATTACAATAATTTTAACATAACAATTAAAAAACATTAGAGAGTGGATATTAATTATAAATTAATATATCATTATATTAATTCTATTCATTGTAAATTATGGAAATTTGGTAGTGAATATAGTATACATAATATAATGTGGCACACAAAATTAAACATTTCTCTTGAATTTGATAATGAGATAAAAACACTTAGAAACTTTGGATCATTATAGTTGAATCCCCTTGACAGATATTATTTCGAGTGAAGCATTATATTTTATGAATTATTAGATGACTATTTTAAGAAATATTATTGGGGAATTAGATACAAAATTTTAAAGAAAATATGGTGTATAATAAGATGTATATATCAAGCGGTGGAAATTGGAGACATGAAACTCTTATCCTATTTCCATGATTTGTCAAATGCATCATATTCTTCTATATGAAAAATATACATTTCTTATTCAAATATTTTAAAACATTGTTTTCAAATAAATTATTTCGTAAAATAAATTTATATTTGTTCCCTTTATGTATATTAGTTAGTTATTTTCTATTTTGAATATCAAGTGGGAGTAATCATAATTGTTTTTTCCTAGTTTCAGTATTATTAATTTTTTATCTCAATGTTAATAATTACATGACTATAAATTGAATTTTAATTTATTTTTTATAATATTTTAAACTGGAAAAATTTTATTCTATGGGAGTTTTGGTTTTGATCCTTAAAGACGAAATCAATGATGAAAATATTTCATTGTTGGTTAATGAATGGATGTCAGTATTGAAAATATTGAGTTTAATATTATGTTTTCCATTAAAAATCATTATTTACCTATTTATATCAGGTTTTATTATTAATTATCTATCATTCAATAGATATGAATATTTCATTCACATAAATTAATGAAATATTATATATATATATATATATAAATTCCAAATACCTTTTCATTTTATTGTTGAAGAGATTTAAAAAAATATTGATTAAAAAAGATAATTTTATTTACAAAATTTGGAATATTTAAACATTATAAACCTAAATTATTAATCAATAATTATTATTCAAAATCACTGAAAAATTATTCATAGGAAAAATAAATCAATACACATTATACACTTCCAATCATTATAAATAGCAAAAATGGAATCATAAGAAATTTGTTAACTCATAATCATAGTAAGGGCAAATATAGGATAGAAAAATAGATTGTATATAGTGAACAAAATATGATTATAGGTGTATAAATAAGATGTATGAGAATATTAAACCCAAAAATTATAAATCATAAATGATGAAATAAGTCAAGGTGTTACATAATATATGAATCCAAAGTTTATAGAAACATGGGTAAATAAACATAATCCATGAGATCATAACATTATTATAGTGATAAGGATAAAACAATGAAAATAGTTAAAATAATGATCATACATTAATATAGGGAATATTTCCTTCATGAGACAAATCACTAGTTCCCACACATTTGAGAAACATAAAAGTACTCATAAATACTAATGTCATGAGATATAAACTCTTTACCAGCACTTGAAAGAATGATATATAATATCACCTTCAATTCAAATATAAATCTACATTACACATGAAAACAATCCCTATTAATATCATAAATAACCCATGGAATCAAAATTTGATTCAAATAATTTTTAAATTGAATTTCATAGTGATATTGTGACACCCAATGACATAATATTATTTTCCTTAAAAATAAATTTAATTTTACTGCCATATTTCTTCTAAGAAACAAAAAATTAGGATTATGATGAAAAAAATACTTATATTACATTTATTTTCTTGAAAAAATTAATTTGTATTCTGTTACACACCATAGTGAGCTCCATCAAATGCTTGAATCACATGCAAGACAATGTTTTATCAAACATAAATATAATATTATTATTATTATTTAATATTATAATTATCAACTAGCTGTTATAATTAAATTTATGAAAAGGATTGTATAAATTTGAAAAATATTGTTTATAAATGTTTATATAATTATTTGGATACCAATTTTTAAAAAATAAAAAAACACAATTGAATATAATGGGAACATTTTTTTATCAAAACTATTATTATGCGCCAGAGGTGTTTTATTATTATAAATTAACTGAATTAAAATTAGTGAATGATATTAATGATATATATATATATATACATATATATATATTATTCATTAAAATGTTTTTTACATTCATTCAATAGATTGTTTAGTTATACGATAATAACAAATCAAATTTTATGCATAATGAACTACACATTTTTAAAGGCATTTTCCCCCTTTTTTAACGGTGCACCGATTATAAATCAAAATTTTTAAACATTTATAAATAATATTTGAAATAATATAATTAATTTTATATATTATAATATAGTTAGTTTTAAAAATCTTAGTATTTATCTGAGAACATTTTTATTTTCATGAATAGTTAAAATTTAGAATTTTAATTGAAAACAACTTTTTTATCTTAATAATATATAAGTTAAAAATCTATTTTTAATTGTTTTTAAAGTATAATTAAACAAATTATAAATAATTTAATTCAATTTAGATCATTTTCATAAATTTAATAATTATTATATATATATATATAATTTGTAATTTTTTTGGACATTTTAACTTTAAAACCCTACATTCCTGTCACACACGCATGATCCATTTTAATTTAATTTCTACTTACTTTTTTATATTAATTTGAAAAAATGGAAGAAATAATTTTATCATGAATAATTTTTATTTTATTATAATAAAATCATAATTGTTTTCTAAAATAAACAGTGAAAGATGGTAAAAAAATTAAAACAATTATGGTAAATACAAGTTTAATTTATGAAAAAACATTAGAAAATATGGTGTAAAAATAACCCTAAACATGTACAAACCCCATTAAAGGAGATATTTTGACCTAAAACCTTAAATTTTAAAATTTCACTTGTTATTTAATTCAATTTTTTGGTGACGTCATGTGGAGAACATAAATCATTTCATGAATACCTAGTATGTCATCCCCCCTTATATAAAATGAAACTCACCTTCTGTCAGTTATTCACACCCCTCCATCCAATTTGGATAGTCGAAAAAAATGAAAAATAATATCACAAAATACCTAATTTAATAATGTTGTACTCACTTTGGGAGGATATCCAACTGAGGAAGTATTTTGGTTTATAACAAAAGGAGTTACCTAAGAACGAGGTAACATTCTTCAATGAGCACTTTTATGTTATTTCTTTCTACACCCCATAAATTATTATTATTTACTAATTATATAATAAAATGTGTATAATAAATATTTTTTTTGTTTTTATAATATTTTTATGACCTATACAATTATAAAAATTCATCATATGTGATATGAAATCCTAGTTTATCTGTACGGTGGACTACTACCTAATCGATCGGTGTCATTTTTTCTCAAATTAAAATATTTAGTGGTAGTAAATAACAATTTTATTGTATTATATATATGATATATATGATATTTAAAATTATTTATTCTACTATAATATTTTAATACGAAATACCTTCACGCTTTCCATCATTTTGGAATATGATTACCTCGTTTGGGGATGTGTGGACCACTGCCTCCTCAATGAAATTTGATTTGTTCATGCTTTACATGGAATATATTAAAGATGAATTTAGTAATGAAATGTATATATATATCTTATAAATGGTACTATTATTAATATATATAAATATATTATTTAATTATCGTTATTTTAACAGGATAAGAAAATAGAAACGATGTTCATGCGTTCATACAACCTACCATTTCCATGAACAATGTATTAAATTTTATATCACTAAATATTATGGAATAAAATAAATACCTATATAATGATTTTATATGACATAAATAAAATAATTATGATATTCATGACATAATTACCTTTCTTCTAATAATATATATCATTTTATTTATTCCTCTTTCACAAACTAAAAAAATTACAATATTGTCTGTTGATGTGTCGAATACCTCAAACATGAAGCGATGTGATTACCTTTGAATTACAATAATTATATATATTATTATATATCATTAAAAAATAATGTATATAATATATTATTATAATTCTTTATTGGTAAATATCACTTATGTTCATTCCATAATTATCATTGAAAAATTTAAATGTTACTGATTCATTTGTACGCCCAACCATCTCCATGATCATAACATTATTTTATTTTTCGTAACTATATTACATGATTCATTAGATGTATAGTTTATTTATAAATACGAGAACTAATAAATTATTTTTATTCTGTATATTTTTTAATAAAGACACTTTTGACCCTAGTCTACCTACCCAAGCCAGTTTGAGACATTAACTGAATATGTTCAAATAATACGACTTAAATTAAATTGATTATGTAATTTTATAAAAATTTTATGTACTTGAAATAAAAGTAATAATAAACTTTAAATTGGTTTAAAAACATATAGATAATTAGTATAATTGTTTTATTTCTGAAAATAGAGTCACACGTGACAAGTTAGGCTCAAGGTAATATATTTCGTCAAAATTTATATTTCATTGGGACTTATTTTTTTTATGTACCAATTGACTTTTATTTGGTGTATATATTGAAAAAAAATTCATTTTATATCATGATTCTCTCATAATTATCTGAATATTATGTTTCATATCATATTATCCCATCTGATGGGTTTTATCCTAAAAATTACCTAGTGGTGAATGTTATCATTGCAATCTCACTTTCTGTTGTGATTGCGAACATTATAGTGAAAAAATCAGTTCATTATGATAATTTTTATTATAATGTACTTTTTTCCTGAAAATTTATATTCCTTTTTATTTGATATTATTATTTCATAAACTATATATCATTTTTACAGATGGTATTTACATTGTATGTAATGCGATTAATATGGGAGATATTGAAAAATCTGTATGTTTTATTCAACACGGATTTCTGATATGCCATATTTATTATGAATAAAATATATTGTTGGATATATGAGGAATGAGTTGGTTGGGAATGATATGGGTAGGGGATTATTTAATGAAAAAACATATAGTTTGGGGACTAGTTAACATAATCCCCACAATATATTGGTTGTATCATGGGAGGAAATAAGATTTCAAGAAACCCTTGGAATTTTTTTCCAAGAATATTAAAATTTTCAGGATGATGGATATTGAATAAAATCATCTCGGTTTCAACCCATAGATAGAAATTTCCATTGGTATATTCATTAATAGTATTTATGTTAAGGATATATACAAATATCTCTGATATCCAACATTATGCATTTATTTAATATTTCTATTTTATGTGATTTTCTGATTAGTTAGAATATACATGGTCATGTTTTAAGCTGAAGTTATTATTTATATGGAATTATTCAATCATATTGTTTTAATTCCATATTTTATTATGCTCTATTTAGATATTTAATGTCATGTTTTATCTGTTATTAACATTTCCATTTTTATTATGTTCATTGAGTCATTGTTACTTCTGTTATACAATACCCTTCCAAATTGTTCTATCTCGCCAAATTTTTTCCATTCCCTAAGATATAAAGATGAATTCTTGGAACGTGTTCCAAGGATTGTTGAATTTTTCTTTTTTGATGAAATATTTCTTATCCCCAGTGTAAAACGGGATTCATGCATGTAATATTATTTGGTAAAACTACTAAAATGTTTGTTCACCTGGGATTGGAATCCTTGTAATCATGCTAATGTTATAATGTAAGGAACTATATTTGGGATTATGGGGCCAGGGTGTGAGATTTTTTATCAAATGATGTTTAGTGATAAATTAATAAATATATTTTGGAATCATTGATTAGTGAGCATAACCCTATAAAATACATTATGGATAACTATAGGAGAACATCCCAAAGATACCATGTTTATGATTATGTGATTATAAATGCATAATGTTTTTAATTTATGTATGGATTTATCTAGTTTTGGGATTATACATTATGTTTCATAATGATATTATCCAATCCAATATATTCCATTATTTAAAAATTGCACCTAGCTGTATGAATTGTATCAACACTCATGACCAATGTAGAAGTTTACATATCAAGAAAGTCGATATATTTGGTATTAGAATTGAGACGGTAATAGATATATTTGATAATATAATCTTGTTTTCAAATATAACATCACCAGGATAGAGCTCCCAGTTCCACAGAATGATTCTCTTATTCTAGATCAATTTATTGTACAAATACCCACATCATTTAGTAGTAATACTAATCCAATTGTGGCTGACCTATGGATTAATGATATAAAGTATATCTTTATAGACTTGGTATTCATTTAAAAGTAAATGGTAACATTTAGAGTGTATTTTTTCAATCATAATTATAATAAATGGTGTCTTTTGTTCCATAATACTAGAGAGGAAGTAGAAATAGAGCTCATAGAATGGAAATAATTTATGTAGACATTCTTAAACAAATATTTCCCCATGAGTAAAAAATGATGAAGAGAATGTTATTTAGATTAATGGAAAATGAATAAGAATGTGTCTCGAAGTATGATTCAACCATTACAATGATATCTAGGTATGATAAAAATTATATATGTAACAAGGAATGTATGATTTTAAATATCATTGAAGGACATAGGTCATATATTTGAAGGGAACTAGTATCTAAACTTTTTTTTCATATGATGTCTGTGATTTTATTGCTATCGAGATAGAGAATGAATTATACATGTAATATCGATTTAATGTGAATAAAGATAAGAAGATGATGAAATAGAAAATAGTGGATAAAAGGGAAGAATAGAATGAATGATTTTTCTTGTCATGGTTAATTGTGAAATAATCTCCCTAGGAAATGTTTGAGTATATTTTATTTTTTATAAATGTAGAGAAATGTGTCACCGGGAAAAATATATCAAAAGGAACAAAGAAAAAAATCATATTATTTGTGTTAACTATAGTTAAATGGGGTAATATGTAACTAAAATACCCCATCATTAAGGGAATCTTAGGGATCATGGTCACGCTTTTGATCTTAGCACAACTAAATTAGAATGATTAATGAATATATATATATATATGTGTGTGTGTGTGGATATATGAAATAGGTTGTCAAAATATTTTAATAATGAGGTTCTCATCATTTAAATCATGAAAAATAAAAGGATTCTATTTTAGTAACATTTTATTAAGGATTTGAAAGCATATGGTGAATATTACCATGAAAGGTGATTTTGTAGAATGTTAATTTTTTATAAAACACATGGTTGATGGAAATATAACCCGTAATATGTTACTAATGTTGATACAATGATGGCTTGTTAAATAAATGATTTATGTGGATATATAAAATAATAGACTAATAACTACCTTGTAAATGATTATAATATTTTGGATTATAAAACATTGAATGGTAATAAGGTTAGACATTTATGAAATGATTTAATTTAAACATTGGATGAGATTTTATAGGTTAATGTACTACTTAACTATATAATGTATCCTATTCATAGATATTTATTATAAATATGTCATCTAATAACTAAAGGATAAAATTATTTTTATGAAATAGAAATGTATCATGTGTGTATATTAACATATATTTCTTGTGGGAGAAATAAATTTCAAACTATAGGGAATGGGTCATGAAAAAAAAACTTTATCATATTTTTATCATTTCTAATGATATTAATGAAAATTTTCACAGATCAGGTTCAGGTATTTATGTTAAATATCATTCTCTTCAATATTTTTTCTATCACTCTCTATCAAGTCATGATAGTTATATTTTTCTTAAATGGCTAACGTTTCAATTCCCATAAATCATATCCTTCTCCAGAACATATTTACAAGAAAATTAGACTTCTGTTTCTCCCTTATTAAGAGGAAATATTATTATAACTATTATTATGTGGGATTTTAAAAAATAGTAATTCAAATATTAAAAACATTGATTTATGCGATAACTTTTGAATTGTGTTGACGAAATTCATTTAAGAAGGTATAATATGACACCCTAAAACATTATAATATTTTCATTTTAGAATAAATTTAATTTTGATGCTAGATTTATTTTTACAAAATATAAAATTTATTATATGATACACACAACATAAATATTATCTTTGGGTACATGAAATAATAAGTTTGTCTATATTACACGCAATACCGATATCGTTTGACAACTTCCATTACATAGAATACCAGGTTTTAGAAAACTATAATATACTATTAATATAAAAACATAATATGATAATTATCAACTAGACATTATAATTAAATGTATTAAAACTATGAAATAAATTTATAAAATATTTTTTAAATAATTTTATATAATTATTTGTTTAATAATAAATTAAAAATAAATATAAGAATGAATTTAATATAATGGGAAGCTTTTTATTAGAATTATTATTATGCGCTAAATGTATTATTTATTAATAAATGAAATTAATTACTATTTTTTAATGATATTAATTATATATACATTTTATAAATTAATTCTTGTGTTTAGGACATTTATTCAATAGATTTTATTACCATAAGATAAGAATAAATCCAATTTTATTCATAAAAGGAAATATTTTATCTAAAGATAACTTTATCTCCTATTAATTGAAAATATATTTTAAATTCATTTTTTTGACACTAGGATAAAATATATATGAAAAAATAACCATTATTTTTGAAATTAGAGTATAAAAATTTAAATTGGGTGATTTATTTATTTTTATGGGAACTTTATTATTTTGATGAATACTATAAATACCGAATTTTAATTCAAATATTCTTTTAACCTAAACCATTTATGGCGTAAAATTATATTTTTAATAGTTTTTAAACATTTATTATATATAAATTATATTATTTAATCTAATTTAGGTCATCGGAATCATTTTCATATTGATTTTAGATATAAAATGTAAGTAAAACGTTGGACATTTTCACTTTAATAACATGATTTCCCATCCAGTTTGTGGGATTAATTGTAATTTAATTTCATCCAATTATGTTATTATAATTTAAAAAAACTGGATTCCATATTTGGAATTAGAATATTTAAAAATACATAATAAATCCATATGCATTTTTACAAATGTAATTAGTGAGTGGATTGGAAATTAATTATATTGATTAATATAAAATTGAGTTAACATAAGGGCTAAAATTAGAATATAATGTGTAAAAAATGAACTTCACTTGTACAACACATATTTTATTGCTATATTTGGACGTTAATAAATCATGGATAAAATTGTGTGGGTTATGGAATTCTCTTGGTTGTTATAGATGTAGGTAGAATACAAATCATTTCAAGAATACCATATCTCTCCTCTCCCACAATTAGTAAAGGGCAGTCACCCCTCATATAATCACACCACTAATGAAAATTTTTATTGTAAAAAACCTTCCAAAATAAGTTACCAACATCCATAAACTCTTACTAGAAGCCACAATTTAGGAAGAAATCCATCCAATGATGTATTTTGGTAAAAATGAGAAGGTGCTACACGAAAATGAGATAATGTTATTCAACGATAACTTATGTTTTTTTTCTTTCTATACCCTTTAAATTAATTTTATATATTGATTATGTATTAATATTATTATACTCAATTGTAAAATTATTTTAACTCTTAAAATAATTAGCTAAACCTTCACACACTTCCTGGAAATATGATACCCAATCATCATTCATGTGTAAGGGGGACTACCGCCTCACGAACCGATGTCCCTTGTTCATCCATTAACACCTTTCATGGATAGAAATAATGACAGAATTGTAGATTAATATGTTATATATGATATTAATATGTTCTTTATTCTTATATATTTATTTTATAACACATACCATCATACTTTTTATTCTTTGGAAGTACGATAACATCGATTGTGGAAGTGTGGACTACCACCTCCTATATGTGATGTGATCCATTCATGATTTATATGAAATGTAATAAGTATGTGTATAAATAAATGTGATATTAATGAAATAAAATTGATACACGAATTATAATATACATAAATATCATTTACTTTTCAATATTTTAATACAAAAGATGGAAACAATGTTCATGCGTATGAACGACCTATCGTCTCCATGAATAGTGCATTGGATTTCCTATCACTAAATTTCATGGATTATTATAAATTTTTATACATAGAATATATATGATATATAATAAATAATTATGATATTTATTACATAATTACCTTTATGTTAATGTAATATTTTTTAATTACACGCTCACACACACAGAAAGTGATAACATCATTCGTAGATGTGTGGACCTCCTCCACCTCGAAGTAATGTGACTCCAATTAAATAATAATAATTCAATATTTAAATATATATGATTAAATAAATTTGTATTCAATATATAAGTATAATTCATAAAGGATAAATGTTACATACCCTATTTCCATTATGATCATTTAATAATCAAAACATTACTTATCCGTAAATACAGCCTAATGACTCAATGATCAGAACGTTAGTTATTTTTTCCTAAATATATTTTAATATTTGTTTTAAAAGATGAAATTATTTTATATATATGTTAATGGTTTCATAATATTTATCCTTGATATGTTTAAATATAAGCTCCATTTACCAGATTTAACACACCGTTGTCAGCTTTGACTAATAATGAAAATGATGCTAAAATATTAGAATTAAACATAATTTATGAATTAAATATATATAACATGGTAATAGGTTAAATAATTATAATAAAAATCTTGAAAAAGTTTCTAAAAAAATAAAATTTTGACATAAGTTTTTTATTCAGGATATGAGATACTCATGTGACATGGTAAATTCAATATAAGGGAAATTATCAAAATTTATATTCAATTGGGACTTATTTTTTATTATGATCCAATTCACCTTATGTGGTGTATATACTTCCTCATTTTGATATGATATCATGATTATATCATAATTCACTGTATTTTATGTTTCAATTTGAATTATCCCCCTCAAGTGGGTTGGACTAGAAAAGTTCTTGTTGGTGAATGTAATATCTATAATCTAACTCTCCTTTGTGATTGTAATATTTCTATTAAACAAATCACATCCATATTATCATTTCATAGTAAATTAAATTTATTTTTTATACTTATATGTTTTTTGATAATATTATTTTCTAGACCATATACCATGTTTTCACATACGGTGCTTACATATAATGTTTTTTTATTAAATCTGGGAATTGTGATAAATCTATATATTTTATTCAACATAAATATAAGATAAAGAATTTTTTATGAATTAAATAGATTATTAGATATATGAATAATGATTTGGATTATTTTGACATTGGTTATAGACTATTAATTGCAAGCCCTATGGGTTGGTTACCGGTTATTGAAGTACCTTTGGGTGGGGACTAGTAAATGAAAGCCCTATGATGCATCAATAGTCTTATTGGACTAAATCAGTTGGTGAAAATCCATTCAAGTGTTTTCCTAGAATTTTAAAATTTCGGGGGGGTAGATCTTGACACAAATGATATGGGTCTCTACCCACAGACATTAATTTCCTTTGGGATATATCATTAAGTTATTATATTGACGATATATCATGGTAGCTCAGATACACAACATTACTTTTTCTGTCATTAGTGTTATTGCATGTGATTATTCTATTAGTTATATTATCCAGTGTAGTGTTTCATTATAATGTGATTATTAATATTGAATTATTCACTAATCTGTTATTCATTCTATATTTTATGATGCTCTATCCAGTTCATTAATGGAATGAGTACTCAATTATTTACCATTCTATGTTGATTATGATCATTTATTCATTATTTCATCCACTATACATTACCCATACTATGAGTTTGAGATCACCCCTATTTTATTTTCATTCCTCAAGATACATTAATGGATTCTTGGAATGAGTTTATATGATGCTAGGCTTTTACTTTTGTTAGGAAATATTTTATATCCCCAATGTAAATTTTTTTTCTTATATGTAATATGATTTTCCAAAACTGATATACATTTTTGTCTTTTCTGATCTTACTCCCTTTAATCATTCCCATGTAATAATTTAAGCCACCGACATCGGTATATTGGGGTTGTGTTTTTATTGATATCATGAAATGAATAAAACCATATAAAATAAATGGGTATCAAAAATATTCACTAACATTTTAGGTATATCCATTCAATCAAAATAAAATGCCATATTTTATTTACATCTTATTGAAAAAGGGTTTAAAATTAAGGTAAATATTTTCCCAGTCTATTAATAATTGAAATATTGTTAAACTCCCTTTAATGAATGGAACAAAAAAGTAAGGTATTTAAAATGACAATTAATTGTAATAAAAATCATTTATACTGACTTAAAATGATTAGGAAAGTTAGTGTTAGTGACTGATCAATCATGTATAGACTTTATAATTTTATAATTCATCTAGACAAATACGTTGGAGTGTTTGAAATGAATATATCTCAAATGTTGAAATAAAATATTAGTAGAATTTCGGAAAACAAACATCCTTATAAATGAATGCATAGAACTATATCACCCAATAATTAGTCAAGAATCATAATATTTGATACAATGTGTGAAATCCACAAAATTATTAATAAATATATTTAATATATGATAAATCACGTTTCATAAATCTGGTGAGTGTAAATCCTTAAGAATATTAAAATAAAAAAACTTAAATATGTGTCACAACATTTTGAAACATTTTTAACATTGACATAAAATAAAAACATACATGTCAAATTCATAATTTACACATTAAAGGGTGAAGTGTCTAATTTTAAAAACATTTACTATTATAAATAATCTATAATATTTTACTATTGAAAATGAATAAAAATATAGGAAATGAGGATACAAAGATAAAACATTTTAAAATGAAAGTAAATGAACATTTTTAATGCCTTGATTTTTTGTAAAATATGATTATTAAAAGTGGTGATAAAACATTATCTATTTTAATCATTAATTTTCCCATATAGGATTATAAAATAACATATAATTAAACATTATTTTGGGTTAACCAAATAATTTAAGCATAAATTTCATGATAAAAAAATTATAACTCAAGGAAATTATATTTGAGTTATCAATATCTTTTATGGGAAACATAATCATGGAATAATAAAATATTTAAAATGGACTTTATGTAGAAAAAATGTAAAACATGATATAATAAAATATTATAAAATAAAATGGAATAATATAACGAATTTATATGTAGTGATTTGAATACAATTATCATTACTTAATCAATGTGAATTTACATATAAAAACCTCTCACTATAGGGGAATCACTTGAGTCAAAATACATATAGAGACATGAATATGGTTTTTCTTTCTAAATCCCAATAATTAAAAAGAAATATTTAATGATATTTCATGGGATATTAAATAAATATAATACCATAAAAATTGAAAATTTTTCATAACATGTAACAAGTCTCAAAGAATCCTAATTAAAACCATGAAACTCCTTACCCCATTTACCCTCTTAGTCAAATTCTATCAAGGATCCATCATAAAAAAACATACATTGTATAAGTAATTACATCAAAAACATATAAATATACATTAAATTTTATAAAATTAATTTATAATTATTCTCTACATGAATATTAGTTAGTTATTATATATTTTTAATATTATGAGTTATTAATTTTTACCATTTTGATATAGTTTTGTAAATGTATTGTTGTTCTTCATTATTCTCAAATATATCATCATCCCAAAATAATAATGGAACAAAAATTGAGTTTTTAAATTAATTTTAATGTTATAATTTTATTCTTTCAGATTTTTGGTTATGATAATTCTTGAACCAAGACGTAGTTCCATCTGGCCCTACATTTCCATCGGTTCATGGCTTGGCCTGATATATGTTCATGATCCCCATGAGATAGAAACTAGGGTACATAATCAAATATAATTCACATAGATTCATTTATACCATTACATAACCTGGATAAAAATAAAATAAATTGAATAATCGGAATTACCATTTATAATAATAATTGTATCGAAAGTGATACACAACCAAATTCATATTCAACCATCGTAATGGCCCGGACCTGTCCAGTCTATTCCATTCTGAAAATATGGTGTTTGAGGTGTCTCAGGAGGTCAAGGGGACTAATCCCCAACACTTTACCAAATTGTTTTCATTTCTATGAACAGTAGCATCGGTGACCCTCGGTGAACAGTTCTAAGGGTAGACCATTGTGAATAGTGCACGGTAACCTTATGTGAACAGTTCCAATGGTAGACTATTGTAAGCAGTGCAATAGTGACCTTCTAGTTAATAGTTCCAATAGTTGACCAAAGTGAATAGTGCAACGATGACATTCTATGAATAGTTCCAATGGAAGACCATTGCGAACAGTGCAATGGTGACCATCGTTGAATAGTTGCAATGGTAGACTGTTGTGAAGAGTGCAATAGTGTCCTTCTGTGAACAATTCCAACAGTAGACCATTGTGAACAGTTCATCAATAACCATAGGTGAACAGTTCCAACAGTAAAACATTGTGAACAGTGAAATTGTAACCATAGGTGAATAGTTTCAACATTAACATTCTATGAACAGTGCAAAGGAAACCTTAAGAGAACATAGTTTCCTGAATTGTGAGGTTCCAACGATGAAGTTCATGAACAGTGTTTCTAGAATAGTAAAGTTCGAATGGTGATGTTCGTGAATATTGTTTCCAGAACAGTGAAGTTCCAACGGTGATGTTAATGAACAGTGTTTCATGAATGGTGAGGTTCCAACGGTGAGGTTCAAGAACAGTGTTTCCAGAATGGTGAGGTTCCAATGGTGAGATTCAAGAACAGTGTTTCTAGAACAGTGAGGTTCCAACGGTGAGTTTCATGAATAGTGTTTCCAAAATAGTGAGGTTCCAATAGTGAGGTTCAAGAGCAGTGCTTCCAGAACAGTGAGGTTCTAAAAAGTTTTTCTAGAATGGTGAGGTTCATAAATAGTGTTTCCAGCATCCAATAGTTTCACCCCTTTAATGTTTCCTTTGACGTAATATGAATTTAAAGCCTTTTTTAACTACTCTAAGTCTGATTCAAAGGACATAACTCCAATAATAATCATCCCTAGGGCTCAGGATGTTTTTACTTGGTCTAACCATGTGGTTTAATGTGATCTTCATTAAATGTGAAATTAAGCATATCTTAAACCGTCTCTCCATTAAATCTTCTAATGGTATGGGATATCTTCATCCCTAATTCTTTCCCCTTGTTCTTAGTTGTGAGATGCTCGAACATTCCATTCCTTCTCATAAGAGTGGCACAATCAAATATTCCTCCTCGGATTGCTTCTACTCTGTTTAGATGAATCCAAGCTGTATCGATCAATCTTCGATATAAGGTTTGTTTTATTATCATTATTTTGGATTTAATCTTCTTCTGTTTATCCTTTTCATATTATAGGATGTAATCTCCTTGCAAGAAATGGATTTTTTCTTTGGTTTTTATTGGTGCGATCACACTATGGCATCCTTGGGTGGATGCAGTTGTTGCGAGAGGAGGTGATTGCGACCTATTGTGTGAACTGATCTCATATAAAGAACATCAAGAACCGTTTCAAGGAGGGGATTCCGTGCTTCCTTCTTTTTTTGGTGAAACTATATTGTTAGCATGTTTTATCCCACTGGATGACAATGGAATTGACATAATAAATATTTTAACAGGATAAATAAATTGATATCGATCATATGTTATGGCCTCTTTTTTTTCTAGATAGTGTGATATCTATGATTTCTATGTTTATCTATTCGTTCTTGTTGGAAATTGGTAATGACCATAAACAATAATTAATGTATAATTGTTTGGTTAAAATATAATGAGGGATGTAAATAAATCTGGTTCTCCTTATTGTAATTTGATGTTAATCAAACTGGTGCAGTAATAAAGTTTAATTAATATTTTTTTATTACTTACAGATTAGGTTTCCTAAATTTGGAATCTATGAATAATAAATCGGTTAATTCAAGACAGATTAAAAAACTAATTAATTGACAATTCTTAGAAGGGTTTTGAGTTAACATCTTGATTGTTAAAGGGCCAAGAACCCAATTGTTACGATGTTTGTTTTCCTGCTTCTTCTGTTGTGAGGTGAGCATGCATGGATTTGGTGATATGTGGGGGTATGCAGGCCTTTTGTGGTTGTAGTATATAATGCCTGGAGTGGCGAGATGCATCGATTTATGCATGTGGGTGTCGGGGAGGACATCAGGGATGATAGAACATGATGGATGTGATTGTTGGATACTT
Source organism: Viscum album (assembly GCA_963277665.1). NCBI lineage: Eukaryota > Viridiplantae > Streptophyta > Magnoliopsida > Santalales > Viscaceae > Viscum > Viscum album. The sequence goes on from OY728145.1 coordinate 1,526,781,660, forward strand.
TTTCATTCTTATTGGTCGATTATCTGCATTATTTTTTTTACCACTTCTCAAGGCAGTTGGTCTTGCTTACCCTTCCTCTAAAATAGGTGATGATGTGAGGGGTATTCCATTTGATTTCCGTGTTTATCTTCTCAAGGGAAGATGTGTCTATTCTCTTTTTATAGGTGGAAAATATTTGATGGGTAGTACATCTACTCACCGTGTTGAGCCCCCTTGTGTTTAGTAGCATCGAATGTTTTTCGAGAATTCTTGGGATTATGGGAATGAAATTATGTAATGAATAATTAAATAAATGATATTAACCCTTGCTGTTGGACTTGCTAGAACATAATGATGAGGCTGTAATTTTTAAAGAGACATTAGATTTTGGGTGTGATGCTAATGAAATTTAATGTGGAATTGTTCATGGTTAATTAATGTTTAAAAAATTTGATTAACGTAAAATGGAACTGATGAAAAGGGAATGGAGTAATCTAATAAAGCTCTTTAAATGGTTGTGTGCTTATAGGATACCTAGTATTAGAAGCGGAAATGCAGAGTCTGAGAGATATTAGCTTCAGTTGAGTCTAAGACTTGGTTATTCGCATATTATGGTTGTGAGATATAATATTTTCTGTTCTTTTTATGTTTCTATATGCTACTCCACCCTATCAGTAAGGTAAACTGACACCCTGGGGATTCTGAGCCATATGAGGTGTTTTCCCTAACATTTCAATGGGAGGATGAATGGCCGACTACCCCCTTTGGCCCCTCTGTATTCCCTGGGTAGTTATTGTGCTGATAGGAACAACTGTTATTTTTCCACATATACGTGTGAAGAGGGCTGTAATGGCTTTTTGTTATTCACATACACATATTCTGGATATAGTTTTCTACAAATTACTATAGGTGTAAAGTTTATAGGCTATGATGGGTTGAGGATCCTTACTCAGTGTATGGGCTATAATGGCATGAGGTATAATACCCATCGTATGATACACATTATGTGGGCTATGGATTCTCCTATAAACTACCTAGTTACATTTCATACATGGACGAGGTGGTTTATTTGCATGAGGTACTTGTTGTGGTGCTTCACCCAGGTGTCTGTGAGAAATCCTTTTTGGAGAGGGATACTCAGGACGTGCGATGTTCCAGTAAAGAAGCAACCCAATGGGGAATTATTAGTGGGGTACCCTTGATATTATTTATTATAATATATACTCTTTTATGTGTTACTTGGTGAGGGTAGCCATGGTGAGGTTGGGAACATAGTGTACCTGTTTATGGGACAAGTTAGTTTCACTTGTTGTTCACAGTGTTTTAGCATTATTTCATTAATTTTTCATAAGAGGCTTCGAGGAGGATCCTACTAAGTATAATATTATACTCACCCTATGTATAAATAAACTATTTTTCAGTTCACTTGGAGAAGGATGGAGATCCAGGTTGGTTACTAGTAGCTTGTGGTTTCAGGAGTTGTTCTGGCTTGTGGTTGCTGCTGTTTTACTTTCTTATGGGTACATGCAATTTTTCCCCCATTTCGGTTGTATTAATTTTCATGACATTTCATATGTGTACATGGGATTTATTTTATCTTACAGTTTGATTTGGGGTTGGTTGGTGTCTATATTATCTCTCACTTCTGCATGTGTTCTCTTAGAGGGTAATGCCTCCCATTTGTTTGTTTTCTATACCCTCTATGCTAGTCGCCAATTCGGGGCCAATTGGAGGAGGGACTATGGGAGTCATTATCTCCCTTATCACATTGCCGACCCAGGAGGGGTACCATTTGTGGGGATGGGGTTATGACAAAGTGGTATCAAAGGTCTGGTTGAGGGATATGATGGATTCTGGAGTTAGGAACAGGTGAGGTTGCATGGTTTGGTTGGGAAATAGTGTGATTCATGTTTTTCAAGTCATGTAAACACTAGAGACCAGCTGATACATAGGTGTTTAGGGCCCCCAATGATATGATGTATGGACCTTTATGTTTACAGTGGCTACTAAACAAAGGTGATACTAGTTTCAGAGTAGAGACATAAGAAAGGATCATGCATCATTCTTCATTGTGCCTAGGATTGAATGGATAGACCTTGGGATAGGTTAACATAAAATCAATGAATGAAAACAATTATTTAATTAATGTTGACTTTTCCATATTCCAGGTTTAGGAGCACTAACTATTTTTTTTACATGTATAGTTCTAGGTCGACATCATCATCAGGTTTGCGCGAGAAATGTCTAGTAGTCTATAATAGCAGTTCACCGTAGGGTTGAGGTTGACGACGGTGATGCTTGGAGGAAGACAATCTGATAATTTTTGTGCCAGATTCTACAGAAGTACAAGGGCTCCATTTTAGAAGTAGTCATGGAAGACTAGTTGGAGGAGGTCAAGATAGGATTCAGTTCTAACTGTGCTCGGAAGGAGCACTGCGTGTCCATGGTTGTGATGATGCTACATCGACCAGCGAGGCAATGGTGGTTTTTGTTCCTTAGGGATCGTGAGAAGTTAGTGATCTCATGGGAGGTGTTCCGAGACACATTTAGAGTTGAGTTTCATTCTTCAACTATAAAGGCGTCCAATCTCCAGGAGATTCTTACCATTCGACAGTGGAGCTCTAGTGTTCGAGAGTTAGGAATCTGTTTTATGAACCTTTTAAGATTTGCTTCAGACCTATTGCCAGATGAGGAGTCCAGGGTGAGGGATTTTTAGGGATTCATTCTATCCAGAGATTCAATGATAGGTCACCCCATTTATGCTGAAGACATTTCATGAGGTGTTGGAGAGGGAAGAGGTTGTCGAGAGGACTTTTTCCATAATTGGATCATCACGAGAGGGTAATCGTTTTGATTCCATAGGAAGCATATATGTGGTCTGGGGTTCCTAATTTGTAGGGTAGAAGTGTTTCTGTTCAGCCGGGGGTAGGTCCCAGCCCTTCACATCTGGTTTTTCCCGAAGAAGAAACTCTTTGGCCTATACCAAAGGATCAGACACTTGTTTTCTTATCGTGGTCATGGTCTATAGTAGTGAGAGTCCCCGACCTTTCAGAGCAGTCATCGTGCACCAGGTGTTATGCTACATGTTCCTTCATTGAATCCGTTCCATCCGAGGCTGCATTAGCAGGCTGCACCAGCTTTAGATCACTAAAGGATAAATGGGGCTGGCAGAGGACAACCCCATGATGCTCCCCATCCATAGAGATAAGAGTGCAACCATGGTGGTTGTCATCATCAGGGTCAGAGAGGTAGTGGAGGAGTTCATGGTCATCTTCATGCTCTAGCATTGCCAGCTCTAGGAGAGATAGGAATAATTCTAGGTACCCTTTTATTTTAATCTACCTTGTTGTATGCCATGTTTGATTCAGGAGCGATACACTCCTTCATATCACCTACCCTTTTCCATGATTTGGGACTTGAGGAAGAGGGGAATCTAGTTCCCTTGGAATTGACTACTCTAGTTGGAGGTTGAGCTGACTTATTTGAAGAATGTAAAAATTGTGAGATAGTGTTGGGGAAACACGGCTCTTAGGGATATTTCCTATGTTTATGAATACAACCATATGAGGTCATCCTTGGAAAGGATTGATTGTATTCGTTGTAGGATATCATGGATTGCTTTAGGAAGAAGGTCATTTTCATTGGCGCGGATGGAGAGCCTAGGGTGTTTGTTGTGAAGCGAGATCCTCATATGGGTCTTATGAACGTTCCATCCATATAGTCCATTATGGATGAGATGATGTTGAGTTCTTTAGAGGTTCAGTAATTGGAATTTCCAATGGTCGTAGAAGAGTACCCTCATGACGTTCTAGAAAATATCGTAGCACTACCCCCTCGACGAGAGATCATGTTCGGGATCGAGCATCAACCAGGAGTGTCTCTTATCACTATGTATCTATATAGGATGGCCCCATCTATGTTATAAGGGAAATGTATAAATCATGATGGTCTGTTACAGGGTGGTTTTGTTCAGCCAAGTGTGTCACTGTGGGGTCCAGCAGTTTTGTTCGTGAAGAAGGATGACATAAGTTCGAAGTTGTCTAATGATTATCATCACTTAAACAAAGTGAAAATAAAGAACCACTATCATCTTCTGCGGATTTATGATTTATTCGATCAAATGAAGGGTGCATGTTGGTTCTCAAAGATCGACATGAGGTCAGGATATCATCAGATGTATTTGAAGGATGAGGATATCCCGAAGACTGTATTCTGTTGTCGTCATGGGCATTATGAGTTTTTTGTAATTCCATTTAGCATGAAAAATGCTCTAGCTATGTTCATGGTAGTGATGAATTCTGTGTTTTGTGAGTTCCACTAAATGTTCATTGACATTTTCCTCAATGACATCCTGGTGTACTCTACATTTTAAGAAGGGAATGCAGAGCATCTACATGCAATTTTGAGAGTTCTTCATCAACATCAGCTCTTTGGGAAGTTGTCAAAGTGTGAGTTTTGGGCTTGAGAAGTCTATTTCATAGGGCATGTTGTGTCCCAACAGGGTGTAGCTGTGGATCCATTGATGATAGTAGCAGTTGAGTCTTTGTAAGCCCCAAGACAATGTCTGAGGTGGGAAGTTTACTTTGTCTTGCACACTACTACAAGAGGTTCGTAGCCAATTTCTCTTGAGTTGCGACTCCTATGATAGCTTTGACTAGGAAAGATCAGGAGTTCATATGGACTGCTCAGTGTCAGGTAGCTTTTGGGTATCTAAAGGAGAAGTTAGTAAGTGCTCTAGTTCTATGTCTTCCAGCAGAGGGAGTTCAGTTTGATGTTTTCTGCGATGCTTCGCATATGGGGTTAGGCTGGGTTCTGATGCAGCTGTGGTCAGTTGTTTCTTATGTGTCTCTGAAGTTGCATCCCCATGAACATAAAAATTCCACCCTTGATCTTGAGTTGGATGTCGTACAATTTTCTCTAATGTTGTGGAGGCATTATCTAATTGGTGAGTGCTTTGTGGTTTTCACTGATCATAAGAGTTTGAGGTATGTTTTCTCCCAAAGTGACTTGAACATGCGGCAATGTCGGTGGATGGAGTTCTTATAGGAATATGACGTCAAAATATCATATACACCTGGAAAGGGGAATGTTTTATCTCATGCGTAGAGTTGAAGTCACGTAGTTATGCGGTGTGTGAATATAGTGATTCCTAAAGAGTAATGGAAGAGGTGTCAGTATTACGTCTTGATGTGGGAGACTTTGGGGGCATAAATTTTCTTTTTTAGATGACGGTATGGTCATCTATGTTGTAGAAGGTGAAAGAGTCGCAATTGGATTATCTGAAGGTGGTGGTCTAGAGAGACCGAGTTGTTTGTGGTGAGGCCACTAATGGTTGGTCAGAGTATGAAGAACACCAAGAGTAGTATCACAGAAGGCATATTATTTCTTTGACGATGTTTGATATAGTTCTCAGAGAATTTCATAGTTCACCTTTAGCAGTGCATCATGGTGCGAAAAAGATGTACCGAGCCATGAAGAGCTAGTTTCGGTGGATGGGATTGAATCCTTCAGTTGCAGAGTTTGTGTCTCGGTGTTTGGTCTGCCAGAAGGTGAAGGATGAACATTGTGTTCCTAGTGGTCTTCTCCAGCCATTAGAGATTTCTCAGTGGAAGTGGGAGGACATATCAATGGAATTTTTTAGTAGTTTTCCTTGATCTCAGGGAGGACATGATGCTATTTGGGTGGTAATGGATAATTTAACAAAATCGACCAACTTCATAGAGATCAAGGAGTTAGGCTCAGTGGATGTTTTGTCGTGGCAGTATCTGGAGGAGGGGGTGAGACTCCATGGAGTCCCAAGGATGATCATTTCTAATAGAGATCCCTATTTTACTGCTTGGGTGTTGGGAGGTCTCCAGCATGCTTTCTGTTATCAAATATGCCTTAGCACTACTTTTCATCCTCAATGACATGGTCAGAAGGAGTGAAACATCTAGAAAAATGAAGACATGTTACACTCTTGTGTTCATGATTTTGGAGGTTCATGGATGAGGCACCTAACCCTAGTGGAGTTTCATTAAAATAATAGTTTTCACTCTACCATCAGTATGGTTCCATTTTATTCTTTGTATGGCCGACATTTCCGTTCTCTGTTGTGCTGGACTGGGGTCAGAGAGTCAGCAATTCTCAGACCGGAACTAGTGCAGAATACAACAGAGATGGTTCAGGTGATTCATGGGAGGATGAAGACAGCACAAGATTGTCATAAATCATATGCTGGTCAAAGGAGGAGACCTATAGTGTTTAATTTTGGTGATCATGTGTTTCTGAAGGTGACTCCCCATCGTGGGCAGTGAAGGCTTGGTCGTGGGAGTAAGGTTTCTCCCCTCTTTGTTGGGTCTATCGAGGTGTTATATCGTGTTTTAGTTGTGGCCTATCGAGTAGCACTTCCACCATAGATGAGTCAGTTACATGATATTTTCTATGTATCACAACTACATCATTATCTTCATTATGACTCCCACCTCATCTATTCAGGAGAGACCGATGGTGATGATGATGCAACCTTTGAAGAACGATCTATGGAAATCCAAGAGCACAAGGATAAGGTGTTGTGCGGGAGTTCTATCCCCTTGGTTCGTGTCTTGTGGTGACATGGTGGCATGGAGAAGAGTACTTGGGAATGTGAGTCACATATACATTCTCAATACCTAGAGTTTTTTTATGTTTAACACTTTTCATGTATCGATGTAGCCTTTGTGTTTATAAACCATTCTTTTTTATGAGATGGATCCCTTTGTTGCGTTTGTGGTTTGCTCTCTTTTGAGAGGTATCTCAATGGGTGGTTGTTCAGAAACCGTTTCATTTTCTATTTAGGTGGGTTTTGAATTCTCAAGGATGATAATGTTTTGAGAGGAATCTAATGTAATGGCTCGGACCGCTTCAGCCCATTATTTTGTGAAAATATGGTGTTTGATGTGGCCCGAGAGGTCAAGGTGACTTCTCCTTAACACTTTTCCTATTTTTTTCAATTACTGTGAACAGTAGAATCGGTGACCCTTGGTTAAATGTTCCAACATTAAACTGTTGTGAACAGTGCAATGACATCCTTAGGTGAACAGTTGCAATGGTAGACCGTTGTGAATAGTTCAACAATGACCTTGTGTGAAATATTCCAACGACAGACTGTTGTGAACAGTGCAATGGTGACCTTCAGTAAACAGTTCCAATTGTAGACTGTTGTGAATAGTGCAATGGTGAGCTTCGATGAACATTTCCAATGGTAGACCATTGTGAACAGTGCAACGGTGACCTTCTGTGAATAGTTCCAATGGTAGACCATTATGAATAGTGCATCAGTAACCTTAGGTGAACATTTCTAATGGTAGACCATTGTGAATTGTTCAATGGTAAAATTAGGTGAAGAGTGTCAACATTATCCATATGTGAACACTAAAATGGTAACCATAGGTGAACAGTGCTTCTAGAACCATGAGGTTTTAGCAGTGAGGTTCCTGAACAGTGTTTCTAGAACAGTGAGATTCCAACAGTGAGGTTCATGAATAGTGATTCCAGAATAGAGAAATTCCAACGATAATGTTCATGAATAGTGTTTCCAAAATGGTGAGTATCCAATTGTGGGGGTTCATGAACAGTGTTCCAAAATGGTGAAATTCCAATGGTGAGGTTCATGAACAGTGTTCCCAGAACGGTGAGGTTCCAGTGTTGAGGTTCATGAACAGTGTTTCTAGAACAGTGACGTTCCAATGGTAAGGTTCATGAACAATGTTTCCAGAATAGTGAGGTTCCAACACTGAGGATCATGAATAGTGGTTCCATAATAGTGATGTTCCTAAATATTGTTTCCAGAATGGTGAGGTTCATGAATAGTGTTCCCATATTCAAATAGTTTCACCCCTTTAACGTTTCCTCTAACGTCAAATCCATTTAATGCCTTGTTTTAATGACTGTAAGGCTTATTCATAGGCCATAACTCCTATATTAATTATTCCTAAGGCTCAGGATGTTTTTAAAATGTAAAACTGCGTGGTTAAATGCGATCCACTGTTAATGGGAAATTAAGGATATCTTAAACCGTTTCTCCATTTAGTCTTCTAAAGGGATGGGATATCTACCGGCCTAATTTTTTCTCCTTGGTCTCAGTTGTGAGATACTCGAACATCCGATTCCTTATCATAGGAGTTTCATAATCAATCATTCCTCTTCAGATTGGTTCTCCTCTGTTTAGTTGAAACCAACCTGTATCGATCAATCATTGATATAAGGTATGTTTTATCACCGTTCTTTTGGGGTTCATCTTCTACTATGTATCCATTCCATATTATATCATGAAATTTCCATGATTCTAATGGATTTTTTCTTTAGTTTTGGTTGGTGCGGTCGTACTGTTTCATCCTGGGGTGGATGAATTTGTCGCGAGAGGAGGCGATCGTGACCCGTTGTGTGGACTGTTCTCATAAAAATAACATCAAGAACCGTCTAAGGTAGAGGATTTGTTTCTTATCTCTTCTTTTACGTGAAACTGTAATGTTAGCATGCTTTATCCCACTAGATGATAATGGAATTGAGATAATAAAAATTGGAACCAGATAAATAAATTAATATTGATTGTATGTTATTGACTCTTGTTTTGCTAGATTGTAGGATATCTATGCGGGCATTGTTTAGCTATTCGTTCTTGATGGAAATTCGCAATGAATGTAAAAATAAATTAATTGATAATTGTTTGGTTAAAAGAAAAAGAGGAATGTAAATTAATCTAGAAATCCTTGTTGAAATTTTATGTTAATCAAACTGGTGAAGTAAGAATGTTAAATTATTTTTTAGGATAAGATACCTATTAGGTTTCCCGAAATAAGAACCTAGGAATAATAAATCGGCTAATTCAAGATGTATTAAAGAATAGATTGTTTGATAATTCCTTGAAGGGTTCTGAGTTACCCTCTTTATTGTTAAATTGCCAAGATCCCAATTGTTACGATTTTTGTTTTCCTACTGCTTATGTTGTGTGGTGATCCTGGATGGGTTTGGTGATAATTGTGTTCATGGAGGCCTTTTTGTTTTGGATATAGTTGACACCTAGAGTGGTGAGATGCATCAGTTTATGCATGTGGGTGTCAGGGAGGACACCAGTAATGATGGAACAGTATGGATGTTATTGTTGGATGGTTTCACATTCTTATTGTTTGATTATCTGCTTTACATTTCCCAATTTCTCAAGGCATCTGGTCTTGCTTACCCTTCTTCGTTAAGAGGCAAAGACGCGCAGTGTATGCCATATGCTTTTGGTGTTTAGCTTTTCATGGGAGGACGGGTCTATGCTCTTGATATAGGTGGAAAAGACTAAACGGGTAGTACATCTACTCACCGTGTTGATCCCCCCTTGTGTTTAGTATCATAGAATGTTTTCTAGTATGCCTGGGAATATGGGAAAGAAATTCTGTAATGAATAATTGAATAATTGATGTTAAACCTTGGGGTTGGAGTTCCTAGAACATAATGATAAGGTTGTAATTTTTAAAGGTACTGTAGACTTTGGGTGTGACGCTAATAAAATTTTATTTGGAATTGTTCATTATTAATTAATCATTGAAGAATTAATTAACGTAATGTAGAACTAATAAAAAGTTAATGAAGTAATCTAATAAAGCTCCTTAAATGGTTGTGTGCTTATAGGATACCTAGTCTTAGAAGTGGCAGCCCAAAGTCTGTGAGATGTTAGTTGTAGTTGAGTCTAATACTAGGTTATTTCCATAGCGTGGTTGTGAAATATAGTATATTCTGTACTTATTGTGTTTTTATATTCTACTCAATCCTATCATTAAGGAAAAATGACTGCTCGGGTATTCTGAGCCCTGGGGGGTGTTTTCCCCAACATTCTGGTGGGAGGATGACAGGCTGACTACCCCCTTTGGCCTTCTTCTCTCCTCTTGATAGTAACGTGTTCTTGTAGGCATATCAGTTAGTTTTCTACATATATGTTTGTAGAGGGCTGTAATGGCTTGTGGGTGTTAACACACATATATTCTGTATATAGTTTCCTATGGACTACTATATGGGTAACGATTATAGGTTGTGATGGATTGAGAATCCTTACTCGGCGTATGGGTTGTAATGGCGTGAGATATAATACCCGACATATGATACATGTTATGATGTCTACGGTGGCTACTAGAACCTACTTGGTTACTTATCTTATGTGTACGTGGGGGTTTTGTTTAATGAGGTGCATGTTGTGGTGCTTTTCCTAGGTGTTTTCGGGCAAGCCTTATTGGAGAGAGATGCTCAGCACGTGCGACATTGGGGAAAAGCAGAAAACCAATGGGGAAGTGGTAGAGGGGTACCCTTGATATTCATTATTATATTATATACTCTTGTATTCATTACTTGGGTAAAGTATCCATGGTGATGTTGGGAACTTAGTATACTTGTTTAGGTGAAGATATAGTTTCACTTGTTGTTCACTATACTTTAGCATGCATTCTTTAATTCTTCACGAGTGGCTTCGGCAAGGATCCTACTGAATATAGTATTATACTCAACATATTTATATATAAAATATTTTCAAGTCACTTGGAGAAGGTTAGAGGTCAGTCTGGTTACTACTAGCTTCTGGTTGCATGAGCTATTTGGAGCTTGTTTTAAACCATATAATGATTTTTATAGCTTAAAAATATGAGTTTTAAAATGAGGGTTTGTAAATCCAGGGGGTTGTTCAACAAAAACATCCTCAGCTATATACCCTTTTAAGAATTCACTCTTGACATCCATGTGATATAGTTTGAAATTATGATTTGCAGCATAAGAAAGTAGAATTCTAATGGCTTCATGTCTGACTACTAGAGCAAAAGTCTCCTCATAGCCAATCCCTTCTTCATGACTATATCCTTGTGCAACTAATATAGCCTTATTCCTAACTATATTTCCATATTAATCTTCCTTATTTCTAAAAACCCAATTAGTGCCTAGTGTCCTTGTGTCTTTCAATGGATTTTCAAACTTTATTTCTTTCAAACTGATTGAGTTCTTCTTGCATTGGCATTACCCAAAATTCATCTTTTATGGAATCATTAATGTTTTTAGGTTCATGTTGTTACAATAGGGCTTGATGTTCAACATTATTTTTAAGAGAAGCTCTAGTATGTGTTCCTTTTTCTATGTCTCATACAGTAGTATCTAAGGGATGGTTTTTAGGGTTTCTAAACTTTATAGAAAAAGAGGGACTAGAGTGTTTAGGTTCATCAATAGATTCAGGTTCATTATGACTTGATTGCATAGAATTTCTAGAATTGGATGTTTTCACAAATTCTTTCACATAGGTATTTGAGGATTTTGAGTTGATGTTTAGATTTGATACATCATCCTCTAGATTTTCTAGGAAGGTACAAGGCTCATGTGGATCTGTTTTATCAAACATGATATAGACAAATTCTTCCACACATCTAGTTCTCTTATTGAAAACACTATAGGATTTTCAAGTTATAGAATATCCCATAAATATTCCATCATCACTTTTGGATGCAAATTTGTATAGATTAACTTTTGTATTGAGAATAAATACATTGTAGCCAAAAACTATAAAGTAATTAACCATAGGATTCCTATTATTCCCGAGTTCATAGGGGGTCTTTTTGAGAATTGGTCTAATAAAAAATCTATTGATTATGTAGCATGCTATGTTAACAGCTTCAGCCCAAAAATAAATAGGTAGGTCACATTCACTAAGAATAGTTCTAGTATATTATTGGAGGGTTCTATTTCTTCTTTCTACTACACCATTCTTTTTAGGTGTCCTAGGGGAAGAGAAATTGTGATTATAACCATTTTGTGAGAAGTAAGATTAAAACTCTTGATTTTCAAACTCATAGCTCTGATCACTTCTCAAATTCTTAATCTTAAGTCAACTAAGGTTCTCTATAGACATGGGGTATTTAATAATGTAAGAACAAGCTTCACTTTTGTGAGCTAAAAATTATACCCAAGTATATCTTGAAAAGTCATCTACTAGAACATAAACATAGTGCTTCCAATTTAATCTAGAAAATCTAGATGGCCTAAACAAATCCATGTGAACCAATTCGAGAGGTTATGAAGTAGAAAATTATTTCTTTGGTTTGAAAGGGATCTTGTGTTGTTTTCCAGTTTGACAGGGTTTAAAAACATTATCATTTGGAAACTCAAGTTTGGGTAAGTCTTTAACTAACCATTTTTTAGTTAACTTTTGAAGGGAGTGAACATTACATTGTCCTAGTCTCCTATTCTAGAGCCAATATTCTTTATGAAATACACTTAAGCATCAAAAATGTTGAGAAGCTAAAGAATCTAAATTAACAGAAAATTTTTTTTCATTTCTTGATGCAGAAAATACTAAATAATTTTTAGAATTAAAAACATTACAAGAATCATTTTCAAACCTAAAATGATATCCATCATCACAAAATTGTGAGATACTAAGAAAATTATATTTTAGACCATTAACAAACAATACATTATAAATTATAATCCAATCAGAGTTACCAATCTTGACTAAGGAAATGATCTTCCCCTTTGCATTGTCACCAAATGTGACATGTCCTCTATCTAATTTTACCAGGTTCTTGAAACATGAGTAGTCTCTTGTCATGCGCCTTGAACACCCACTAACCAAGTACAACAGATTTGTGCAGGATCTCTTTAAGAATCTTTCCTATAACATGATCAAGAAAAGATAGATTTTGGTATTCATACTTGTTTGGGTCCAGTAACATTAGTAATAAGTGCATTAGGAACCCATATTTGTTTCATAGGATTCATATAGGCATTATGTAAAGTATTTGAAAAATAAACACTATTTTTCTCAAAAAACATGAGATAATAGAGTATGTATCATTAATCGAGCTAGTTGAGTTATGTCCAGAACTAGGAACAAAACAATTTGTCCTAGATTTGAAACAAAATTTGCTCTACCAAGGTTTATTTTACAAGGTTGATAACGGATTCCAGTATTATATTTAGGAGAAATTTGTTTTCAAAGAATTTGGGTAAGGGTATTTTTACCATTAGAAAACATTTCTATGTCACTTTTTAATTTCTCATTAGGCATTTTTAGTTCATTTTTTTCTTTGAGCAGTTGATCATTTTTCTCTTTTTCTGTAGTTTGTTCAGATTTAACAGTTACAGTGAGAGAATGTTGTTTCTTCCATTATTTCTATTTATCCTTTAATTCATTGCATGTCTCTTCAAGACTGTTGCAATATTCAAATATTTCTTCATTGTTCATATTTTCAGAGTCACTTTCCTATTCAGAATAATATGAGTTTTGTACAGAAGAGTTCAGTGTTACCTCAGATGTGTTTTTCATAAAACACATATTGGATTTGTTATCCTGTTCATCATGTGATGTGTCTGAGTCACTTGAACTATCCTCAGAGGAACTCCAGGTTGCCTTTATTTCCTTTTTGTACTTCTTGTCCATGCCCTCATATTTCTTCTTATATTTGAGCTTTGGACAGTCAGCCTTTACATGTCCTTTGAGCTTACACTCATAACATACAATCTCATCAGTTTTGTCACTTCATTTCCAGTCCTTTTTCTAGTTTCCTTTTTTATCATACTTTCCATTGAAGTTAGGCTTTCTGAAAAAGTTCTTCTTTTTCTAAAATCATTTGAATCTTCTGGCCAGTTGAGCCATCTCCTCATCACTGTCTGATGATGATTGTTCACTAGTGGAACTGTCTACAGAAGCTTCCAGTTTTCCTTTGTCTTTATGCTTCGAGAGGGAGGTCTTGAATGCAACAGATTTCGTCTTTGGTTTGTCCTTCTCTTCTTTCGTAACTTTCAGTTCTTCTTCATACATCATTAACATAACAATTAATTAATTAACAGGTAATGTACCAATATCGCAAGATTATCTATACGATACAGATGTGCCTCTCCATCGGTCTGGTAGATATCTTAGTATTCTCGTGATTTGTTCCTTTGATGGAACATCCTTTCCAAGGAATCTCACAGTGTTGACAATTTCATTGAACCTGAGATACATGTCAGAGATAGGTTCATCAGGATTCATTTTAAATTTTTCATATTTAATAGTATAAGTGTTCAATCTCATTTCATTAACATTTTTTGTTCCTTTGTGAGAAACCCCCAAAGTATCCCATATTTCATAAGAAATTTTACAAGAAGATATTCTATTAAATTTCTCATCTCTTAAAGCACAATACAGGGCATTCATAGCATTACAATTATTATTTTAAGATATTTTTTTAGGTTCATCCAAAGTTGTTCTTTCCGTTTCTGGAATCTTATCTTGAGTCTCTATAGCAGTCCAGATGTCAAATCCAATACTCTCTAAGTGAATTTTCATCTTAAGTTTCCACTGGGCATAATTTGTAACATTGATGAAGGGTGGCCTGTTGGTAGCAGCACCTTCCATTCTATTTTCCCTACAAACAAATTACTTTAAAAGAGCTAGAAATTTAGAATAAACAGAAATTTACAGATCATTAATGTACTACTACAATCACAGTTGAATAATATTACAGAGAGTCTCTGATATCAAATGTTTGTCGGAGTGGTTCACTCAAGAGGGGGGTTAATTGATTTCCCATTAAAATTTCTATTAAAAAATATTTCTTTTAAAATCCCCCAATTAGAATACTATGTTAAGATGTAGTGAACCTTTTTATTATAGTAAAGCGTCGATTGGATTCTCAGATGATTGATTATTTCTCAGTTAATTCAATCTGGAGATTAATTAACTTTTGTACCTATCCTAATGCTTTACAGTACATACAAACACTTTCTAGTTCAACTATAAAAGTGACTTTAAAATAGATTTGTATTTCAGAGGAAATACCAGCAGAATATAAAATATATAGTATACTTTAGAATTAATCTAAGCTGCACAGAAGATATAAAACAAGTATTTCAGTCTCAAGTTGAGACCTAATCCACTCCACTTGGTGATCACCTTCCACCAAGAATTTTATATAAATAAACTCTGATTCACACCCTGGATCAGGGTAACAACAGTACATAGACTGTCCAGGCCATGCAGAGACCTCTTCCATAGTTTTTGTGGGTAAAAAAAATAAATTCCATGCCACACATGGACCTATTCCATAGTTTTCATGGGTAAACAAGAGGAAAGAGTTTGGTGTAAGGATTTTTAAATCCTTCAGTTCAGTGCAGGAGTCAGTGTGTGTGTAAAATATACAATGTACACACACTGCTCGAAATTAAATAAAAGAATCACTAAAAGAGGGTAGATGTGTGTTTAATATTATCTCCTGATTAGAAGTGAAAATCTGTACTCATTGGATAACACAAAAATGCTTTTTAGTCATTCTCTTGTTTTTCTGTTGAGAAACAGAGTGTCGTGGTTCAGCTTGTGTTCTTCACGAGTTAAGATGTTCTTTATATTCCAATGTACTTTGTGTGTTCTTTAGTAGAGTTGGATATGGATTCCATGCATGAGACAATTGCTTCTTTGAAGATCTTGAAATCTCTTCTTTGTGGTCATTTTTTCAACTTGTTTTTCTGTTTAGTACAATGCACTCACATTTCTTTTGTTGTCATGTGTATTGTGTATTTCTTACTCTTTGTCACTATCTTCTTTATCCTTGAATGCACGAGTGTTAGCCGATAGGTTCCATGTATTTCATACCTCGTACATTGTACTATGGCTACAAATAATCATTAAATATTTCAGTTCATTAATGGCGTCAAATATGACAGTTAAAAAGTTAAATAAAAAAACGAAAAAATAGTTTAAAAAATGGTGTCATAGTAGTTATGAAAACAATGTCTCCTTCACGGTGTCTGCTTCACTATGTTTCCTTCATGGTGCCTCCTTCATGGTGTATCCTTCACGGTGTCTCCTTCATGGTGTCTCCTTCACGGTGTCTGGGTCACGATGTCTGACTTACGGTTTCTAGCATTCGGTGCCTTGCTCATAGTTTTTGGATTCACGGTGCCTTGATGAGTATGTCTTTCTAACTGTGTCTGGAACTTAGGTAAACAGAGGGTCTAGCTTACGTTGTCTTCTCTTAGTGTCTTTCTTCATGGTTTCAGGCTTACTATGTCACATTGTCTCGTAGTCATGGTGTATCGTGGTCACAGTGTCTCATTGGTCATAGTGTCTTTGTCTTCGTCACAGTGTCTGACTTACTGTGTCAAGCTTCACGGTGTCTTCTTCTTAGGCAAATAACTGTATTCAGACTTAAAAAGTAATATGCATAAAATGAATTGAGCTTAGAAATTATAAAGTATGATATAACTTGAAACATAAATACACATGATTGATAAGATTTGTGAGATTTGTGATCATTAATAAGATTTGGTATCATTATTGAGATTTGTAAACATTAATGAGATCTGTGATCATTAAAACATGATTAATACATGAGGAGTCCAACATCAGGAAATGTAATAGTAATAAAAAGTGTTTCAAATCATAGACTATAAATATACATGTTTTGAAATTATAAATGATTGATATGGAATTGATGAAAATTTCATAATTCCATATCACATTGATTTTTCCATTAAAGATGACAATATTCCACAATCAAAAGAAAAATTAAATGGTATGAACTTATTAATAGAATAAAGAAACCTTCCTCTAGGAAACTACTTTTCACTCTATAATAAGATTTTTTGTAATTAATGGTAAAGTAATATTTTTAAGGACTTGAATGTTAAACCTAGAACTACTTGAACAAAAAATCAAGATTTCACTATGAATCATATCATTTAAACATAATGTATATGCTAGTTTATGAAAACTAATAGTGTTACTAACATGATTCATCATAATTTAGAAAACTATACCCTAACTATTGAAAAAAATAGAGAGATTTTGAACCAAATTTATGACATATTAATTAAAATATATATTGCCAGATTTTTGGATAACAAAAAACTGTATAAATTAATTTAAGCTTTTGATATTAAATTGAAATTATAAAATGAATTAATTTGATGTAGATAATGGTCAGGACGATTTTGGATTTTAATTTTAATTCCTATGTTTTAATTGCATAAAGGGATATAAAAAATGTGTTTCGAAAAGTAAAAAAAGTTTGGGAATATACAGAATACAAGGAAGTAGAGAAGCTGATATAGAATTTTTGGATGTCTCTAAAAAATATGAAATTGGAATATCAATTTTTTTGTGGATTCTATATTATTGAATAATGGGTTTGGATGATTTTTTTGACACCTAGAGTTGTAAATCTTTAAATTTGGGTATCTTAGTGTCATGGAGAACACCATTTTAGTTTAGTTTTATTTACATTACTAGTATTCTAATGATTTCAACCTCTATGTTGATGAAATAATTTCTTATAACCTTTTTCAAATTAATGAGTTGATGAGTTTAGGAATCCATATACATTAAAAGACTTGTGAGCTTACCCTAAGGATAGAAATCATAAAAACAATGTAGTAGTTGTTATTATTATGTATATAAAAAAATAATAGATGTGTTATCTATTGATGAAACATATAAACAAAATTTAAAAAAATTGTTCACATATTTTTTTTAAAGAAGTCAATATTAGTTAAAATTTTGAATTTTCCAAAAATTATAAAATTATTGTTAAAGTTAATTACAACATAAATGGTAAAAAATAAATTTCCAAAATAAATTGTTCTATAAGTAATATGTAATTTTTCTTTAGAAAATTTAATTTATATAATTTAAATTATTACCCTAATATAATTTTTAATCCTATATAAAATTATATTATAACTTATTCAAAAGTTATTCTGTACAAAATAATATTAAGATAATATAATAGGTAAAATTCATGTTTTTTCAAAAAAAATAGTTAATTATTAAATATTTTAATTTATGTGGTTGATTTTATCATATTCAGACATTGAATTAGGATAAATGGATATTAAATATATGTTCAAAACAAAATATATTATTAATATTGAAAATAATATATTTTTCAATTAAATAAAAAATACTAACTAAAAACTAGATATGAGTGTAAAAACAATATTATAATTTAAAAATATTTGGTAAAAATTGAAACGATTTTTAAGAATATATATAATGTATTAGTTAAGGATTTATCTACCGAACACCTCCACATATTAAATTTTTGTTATTATTTTGATTCATTATTTATTTAGTAATATTAAATAACATGGAACTGTAGATGTTATTCCCAAGAGTTCTATTTTTGTCACTTATAAAAGTGGGGAACTTCCACCCATTTATGCTTAAATTTACCATTAGAGAAAACCTTGAAACTCTACCCAAATTAAATCTTATATATTACCTATTATCATCCTTGATACACTAATAAAATAAATTATCTTAAAGCCATTATTTTCGATGAAGATCACTATGAGATGATCAGGTCTTAAACATAACTATTATATTATTCTTAATATTTTTTTTCATAAATACTACTCTTATAAATATATTATATGAATAAAAATATAATGAAATCATTAACATTAATATACATAGATTTTTTATATAAATTATTAATTGTAATATATTACATTCCATCTGTTATGAAACACAATTTCATCATTACTGTATTGCATATACATTTACATCCCTATAGTTGGGTATTCCATTTTTTATACTACTTTTCAATGATGGTTTTAATGATTTTATTGATAATTAAAAATGCTTTTGAATTTTTTAATTAGTATATAATATAATTCCCTCTCAATATTCATGAAATTAAAATGTTAACCCTGTGTTGTGTGGAGTATTTCCACAACAGAGTAAAATTTTTCATTCTAAATATGGAATTATATTAATTTTAATAATGAATTAAATTATTATTTTTCATATTAAAATAATATAAATAATATAATTATAATTATGTTATAATTTTCTTTTAAAATTCCGTAACTATAATTATCCATAAAAATATTCCATGTTCACGTTAGGGTGGGTTGAACAACCTATATGAATAACGCTATAAAACTCAATCATAGATAACTATGAGAGATTAAATAAAAATAATATTACATATTTAAATAAATTTAATGGTTGTTGTTTTGGTTCTATAATGGTTATATTATATATTTAACTTAATACCAATATATTAACTTCATTTTTTGGAAATTAAAAAATAAAGAAGATAATTTTTAAATATTCACAAAAATATTAGAAAAAATGTATAACAGAAATAAATAAAATGGTCAATTTGAAATTAAATATATATGAATAAGTATACTAATAAAGTATCTAATAAATATAATGTGGTTATTTAGAAACATAGGTGAATCTTCTTAATAAATGCGAAAAAATGATGGGGTAAGATCTCAAAATATCCTTATTTAGACAAAATCTCTTTTATTAACCAAATTTCTATTAAAAATTATTTATACTTAAAATTGACATATTATATAATGTATAATCAAAATTCATGATAATTTAACATTATATTCCTGATTTATCTCTTTGAAGGTGATTTTATTATAATTTTTCTCATTCTTTAAGGGTGTTTGCATTAATCAACTTTCATTGAGGCACAATTTGATATTATGGAACAATAATTTTATATATAGTGTAATAACCACCCCCAAAAAATATAATATCACAAATTAGTGCTCAAAATATGAAATTTACTTTTACTCGTGAACTTATTTTATATGGCATGTGATATACCACTTCTCTAATATATGTGGGGTCATTCATAATTCATTCTTCATTATTTAGTTATAATGTCTCTATCAAGGTCTCATCTTTTAATTTCATTTGAAATTTTACGTTTTTATCGTTAAGTAAAAAATTTTGATTAAAATCTTCTCTATTTTTGAGTTTAATTCCTTCTTAGAAACTAAAATATGTTTCAAATAATTCTCATCTACTTGAATGACAGTTTCCCATCCCTGAAAATAATTTCTTATCCCACCAATGTTCATCATTATAATTATAAAATTATAAACTGGCTATGTTATGTGACATTTATAATTATATTATATTATTTCCAGAATTATATTTAGTAATCCCTCTTTAGAATGTGGTATTTCAATAAACAAATTGTAAAATGTGTTACCTTATATGACTGTTTATCGTATAGTCTATATAGCCTTTATGACAAATCAATTATTAACTATCTTTCTTTTTAATCCTTTTATGAAATATTCATCTCATGTAAATCAATTTTCATATATATCTACCTTATATATATACATAATGAAACGCCCCTTTTATTTTTTGGGTTATAAATTATTTTAATTCCATTATAAATTCCCACCTTTAGGTAAACCATATTTATGGGAACATTACTATTTCTTATCTCATTTCAACCATTACACCCCTTAAATTTTTTCCAATCCATGAATGGATTCTGAAAAAAATTATGAATAACCCATTTGGTTTAATTATTTTCTTATGGAATTAAATAAGGTATTTTCTTCTTTATAAAATCCTTTACTAATAAAAGCTTTAGCATGTGGTTTGTTTTTATTCATTCATATCCAAGATCCTTATCATGAATTCTCTATATTGGAATTCAATGTTCACCACCCATGATTATTTTAAAATATTATAATCCTAAATCATTAAAATGCTTATTCACTTGGGAATACATTTTATTTATCCTTCAGTTATTCATGGAGTTTTAATTATGAAACCCCCTTCCTTCTTGTCGTTTTGATCATGATTTTGATTTATGTTTGGTTTATCTACCTCTAATTTCATTAATGTGAATGATTTTAATTTATTCAATAGGTGGTATTAGATTAATATTTCCGTCTAATTCATTCGTTAATTTTTTCTTTCTCATGATATGTTATGTATGGTATTAGGGAGTGATGTTAATATATTATGGGAATTTGTAAACTATTTTTTTGAGAATATAGTTTTTACCTAATAAATCATATGACTTCATCCACTTCATGATGATGGTATTGGGATAGACACAAGATATATATTAATGATGTTTTGTATTATATTCTTTTGATACATTACATGAGTTCATGAACAGATGATATCATTTTAGTATTCAGTATTACAAACGTTTGATCATCCTATTTATGATATCATATTTTGCATCTTTAATACCATGTTATTCTTTATTTACATGTTAATTTTTTTAATGTGTTTTCTATATCACCCCTTTCCATATTTAATTTACAAATGGTGTCCTATGTGGTTTTAGAATATCTATTATAGTATAGAGTGTAACATCCTAGTCTTGCTGGTACAAGTTCAGTGCCCATGACAATTCTCAAAATGACCAAATGTGATCCTCCCTATATGCCAAAGGATTCCAACTAGTAGTGAGGTTCTAATAAAACAGTTGGGGAGACTTGAACCTCCTTACCATTGTAGACCAACACATGAATTCACTAAAATCATTAACATGAAATAATGATAAATAACCAAAATCACATTAAAAACTCAGTAAACTGTGTAAGTACAATAATAAAAAATAATAAATATGTCATTTTATGGTGGTCTAATGTTTCATATAGAAATAGAATGAAATAAAAAATTAAAATACGTAAAATAGGTATTGATCATAGGTATGGTCCTCTAATCCATGATCCATCCCTGGTCAATAATCTATTATAGGGACCTATCACTTATCTAACTCTACAACCATGATGTATACCTAGAAACCCGACGATGACTCGTAAAGGGTGTGATTAAAATCATTAAGTGGCTAAAAATTGTATATATAATAATATGTGGTGTAATATCATGGTTTGAAAATATAGAGAAAAAATAAACAATATAATGATTATACACATGTCATTAATTAAATAGTTATAAATTATCTCTATGGGTCTCACTTTACAGTTTGTTAAACACTCATCAAACATTCTTCAGCCAATGTCGATTGTTTTAACCATATACTATATGAGATTTAACATTTTAAATCACGTGGACATTCATTAATTAATTTAATAAAATCCTTTTACCTTGGAGAATCAATAAAGTAACCCATATCATGTCCATAAAAAAGGGAGATTGAGGAATCAGTCTGAGATCCCAAAATGCCATGAATTTGTGGGCCTATATCAACTATGTGACCTAAACCAAAGACTAGGAGTCTTAGTCCAATATCCCAACCATATCATCAATCATTACTTACAATTTTCGACATTAGTGACGTTGCATCAAACCATAACAACGAGGGTGCATATTTTCATTTAACAAAATATTCATTGTTCTTTAAATTCAATTAAAACATCTCAATTACATAACTATAAAATTTATCACTTTTCTCTAATAAAAACAATTTAATATACTCTCATACCATTTTATAAAAAGGGAAATCCCTCATTAACAATTTATCAATTTCTAAATAATTGTCTTGACACCCATTTAGGAGTACATGTTATGAAAAACTACACATATTCAATATTTAACTGGTAAAAAAAATAAAATTGGTTTTATATTATAATCCCTTCAATTCATCATTTAAAAATGTAATTTTCATTGTAAAGGGAATGTCACACCTTAGGGTGGACTTAGGTATGGTCATCTCATCATCGAAAAATCAAACAAGGTTCACAAAATATCCAACACATCACATAGATTCCAAATTTATCATTCTATGAAAAATGATCAATTTCATAGAGTAGTGAAAAAAATGGAAAAACTAGATTCACATGGATAAACATCAACACAATGAGAAATAACTTATAAACTGCCTATATCATACTTATTGAAATCTTATTACGTGAGCACGACCTATGATTCAATTCCAGACATCCCTCAGCTTCTAATATAATAATTAACATGAAAATTATGGTTTAGGTGATCAAAAGGATAGAAAATAACACACAAAAATTCTAGAAATAATATTAAGGAAACAATGATGAATTCTTAATGGGAGATTCTTTTCTTACTAAATGGCACTACCAATGCCTATGAATCAATGGATAACTACCATTGGAGAGAAAGGGAGGATTGGTTTGTAAACCCTTTCATCTGGAGGAGAGATGGTGGGATAAACCATGTTAAAATAATATAATGTTTTTAGGGGAAATCCTCAATTTCTCACTTTTTAGGAGGTTCATTTTTTTCAAATTTGTTCACTAAATGTGTGGTTCTTTTTTCCCTTGAGAAAACTGTGCACACTTTGTTTCTATCGACCTGCATGGTTTGAATAGCTATATAGTTTCCTCTATTTATACAGCTCAATCCAAATAGTCTCTTGAAAACCCTTCATATGATTTTTATACAATGCGCCACCAACTACAAGGAAACATTTTTATAGTACATGATAAAAAAATAACCTGGAGCCAATGGTTTTACATGAATTGGAAGGAAACTTTCCCCCATTTTCGTGTCTTGATCTCCTAGTCTTCCATTGATACCTCACTAACTATTGATATTCATTCCATTAACCAAAATTAAGGGACTGAAAAAAATTTAAACAGTGACAGACCTAATCAAATGGTCGATATATTATAACCAACCAATCATATAACAACTTGTAATCGATCTTCTCTCCCAAACATAACTAATGATCCAAGGTAAATTTTGGTCCATTGGGTTGGCATATCACATTCATGAACCTAATATTCCTCCAAAACATGGCCAAGCTTCTATAGTACTCAAAAAAATATCATGGTCATACCTGATAATCTCTTCCTAATGCAATATACAACATGAATCAGATTCTTCTGATGGGTCACAACAACCTGATTATCAACATCCTCTAAATAAGTCACATGGGAAGGTCCCAGATGACACTTCTGATGTTGTGAAACATTCTATTAATCACAAAAAAACAATATGGATATAGAAGATCCAATATGTATGGAAGAATTCTGATCCTCCCTATAATCACAGATGTCCAACAAACCTAGGGATAGACTTTCACTACTTATGAAGCTAGCGGAGAACCAATATCAGTGACACATAAAGATACAATTAGATACCCACCATAAATTATTTAGGTCAATGACATCATTCAACATGTGACTTTTTCAATCTCTATTCCATTTCCATAGTCTTATAGATAAATTAAACCAACATTGACATTTCTAACATGAGACTCAACCCCAATAACATTGGTTCCACAAACTTTTTCAAACAAAGAAATAATAATTATTTCTAACCATAGAGTTCCCAATATGGTTCCATCAATATATTCATATGTTAGCAAATTATATAAGAGAATTCATCAAGTTCTAGGTGTTCAACATGGGTTCCACCAAAATATTCGACACTTTCACTTCAAATGTCCTCTAATACCTATATAGTATGCTCTAATTTATCATCCATCTATAGGTGAGAAGCAGTACAAAAATAAAAATATGTACAAAGAACATTTTTCATCAATTGATAGAAGAAAAATTTTAAAATAAATTCTCTATATGAAACAATCCTTTGGGGATCCCCTTAATATTACACGATGACCCAAACATATGAGTCACCTAATGGATCAACAGTAAATGTATCTCTTAATGGAATGAAATTGTCTTATTTTTTCTTTCAATCCCTTATTACCCATATCACTTCATTATTATGAGGGTTCCTCAGTAATCGCAGAAATAAATCAATCATAACATTATTAAACATAGATTAAAAAATATGTATTGGATGTAAATTACTAACAAGTATTTGGTCCATGGCCTTCCCTGAATGACATGTGTAACAGCACATCACCAAACCAAAAATCTCGCTTTTCATTCCAGGCCTCCAATAATATAAAAAAATATCATAGTATATTTTTTTCAAACTAGAGTTCACAATCTAATTATGTGCATTGAAACACACAAATCAAATCCCCACCCATTAATTTAAAAAAATGTCGTCCCAAACATACAGGACCTCATCATCATTAATAACACAATCAAACGGTATCTCCCCACCAAAAAATAATTCCCCCAATGGTATACACTCTTGATCCTTGTATTATCTCATATTGATATAGTTTAGATGATAATTATTTATGGATAATGAAACTAGGATCATATACTCTCTTTCCTCTTAAAAATATAGGTTCATCATACTGAACATACCAATAAATTTCCACTTAGATATAGACTCGTGAACTATCTGAGTTGATTTATTTAATTAAGAGCACCATCAACACTATTTCCATTTATAGGCATATAAGCTAATTCAAAATCAAATGATTAGAAATAATCAACCCATATTCACTATAGTAGATTCATTTCACTCTATGAAAAAAAATATTTTCATCTTTTACTATCAGTAAAAATAGTTATCTATTCACCTAGAGGATAATACCTCAAACAACTTAATCCATAAACCACAGAAGCCATTATGATAACATACAAATGATAGATCTACTCATGTGGGATAACCAATCATGATCCATAAACCTTAAATAAAACCCACTAAATCAATACATCCTATAATTGATTTTATATCCCTCCCAAAACATAAAATTCTCTTCACCATGTTCGTGTAAGATCTTAAATTTTTATTTTTTTTAGACACCTCTTTAGTCCCAAGAATCCATTATCACATTATCCATTCCATTAAATATTCACATCCTTATTATCAAGAACTAGGAGTGGAACTTCATTTTGAGAAAAGTCATTGATGAAAATTAGGTATTATCCCACCAATCCAAGAAATAATTAGATATCAAATATATTATTGTGATTCTCCCATTAAATAATCTCTTGATCATTATAAAGGTCTGCTAAGACACCTTAGTTTGAGATGACATGACCATGAAATATTCTACACCAATATTGATTTCAAAAATTTCAAGATTACATATAGATATGTTTATCTCAGCTTACATTGTATGATGAAAATATATTTTCAAGGATCATTATGTGTTTCGAGAACACAAATATGTCATCTACCAATAAAATAAAAAACTAGTTCAAGTACGGGTGAAATATTTAGTTAATGAAGGAAAAAATATTAAAGGACCATTCACTAGCCTAAATAGAATCACATTAAACTCATAAAAACCATACATTTTCTTGATATACATTATTATTATATTTGATGATACAACCCTAAAAAATGTTACCTTGATATTTTTTTTTGAGAATAGACAAGTACCCTTCACAAGGTCAAAAAGTTATTTGATGTGAACGAGTAGATACCATTTCATAATAATCATATATATTATCTTCTAGTAACCAGGTTATATATATATGGTTATATATCTATTATTATTAAAAAACAATGGAGAACCCCAAGGTGGCATAATGAGTTAAAAACCCATAATCCTCTAACTCCTCCAACTGTGTCTTGAGCTCTTGAATATTACTGGTGAAATTTAATTTGGTAAAGTAAAAATTGGAATAGATCCCGACATCATCTCAATCAGGAAATAAAATTACCATTCAAGCGAAAACCCTTAAAAATATAATGGAAACTTTTTCCTACAAAATATCTACTATAAAAGGGAATAAATTATGTTTGGATCCCTTATTACTAGTCATATAACATGACAGATGGATTGTGATCTCACAGAACATCTGGTATACTAGCCATACACATCCATATTTGATGTTCCATTTCCCATGATATAAACAAAAACCACCATTTAAAGATAGGAAAATCAATCTCTTATGGGTAAAATCAACGCAAACATGTCTATTTCCGACTAGAAAATCTCTATTTTCAAGTAAAAACCTGACATCTCAACCGTGAACAAGTCCCAAAGGATATTGTTCTCACAATCCTCATGGGCACTATCCTTAAATAATTGGATACCCTCTAATAATATCCCTAAATATTTTTCTATCAATATATCCTTATAAATAAATTCCACTATAACAAATAAAATCATTAACCAAGAAGAGTGATATAATAGATTAAGAATCCCCTATAACAAATAATGTATTTCAAAGAATAAGGGCTATAAAAATCATTTCTTGGACTATAAATTGTATAGCCTCACTCCCATCTATATTAGGATTAATTTCAAGTATATTTCATATTACCATACACTAGGATCCTATGAGACCCTTACATTACACTACCCTAATAATAATTATGTTATTGTTTTCAGGTACCTCATCCCGTACCAGAACCAGTATAAACCACAGTTCTCTAACTACTGGGCTGGTAGAACTAGTAAAAAA
This sequence comes from Viscum album, assembly GCA_963277665.1. Lineage (NCBI taxonomy): Eukaryota > Viridiplantae > Streptophyta > Magnoliopsida > Santalales > Viscaceae > Viscum > Viscum album. The sequence goes on from OY728145.1 coordinate 1,526,808,606, forward strand.
ATACCATATACCAACAGTTTGAAACCATTGGAATAGGCCTCCAAACTATTGTTATATCATATACCAACGGTTTGGAGAATCGTGTCCAAGTAAGCCATGGGGATAGGTCTATACCAACAGTTTTCCCAAAACCGTTGGTATAGACCAATACCAATGGTTTTTAAAATAGTTTGTATAAGTAATATGAAAAATCTACACCAACAGTTCAAAAAAACTATTGGTATATATATTTCAAAAAAGAAGCATTCAGTGGGTTTTTATCCCAGTACTTGCAGTTTATGATTGAACGACCTAACCACTAAACTAACATGACTTTTGTGAACATAATTTCATTAATATATATTTATTATCATAAATATTTTAAATATTGATTTATTTAATGGTCTCTGTAAGATGATTCCATAAAAAACATGTAACTATACCAACGGTTCTCAAAACCATTGGTATAGACCTATATCAATGGTTTTGAGAACCGTTGGTATAGATTATTTTATTTTGGGACCTATACCAATGGTTTTTGAAACATCATTGGTATAGGGGGGACTTATACCAACAGTTTGAGGAAAACTTGTGTATAGGGTCTCTACTATAGACCTATACCAATGGTTTGGCCAAAACCATTGGTATAATTTCTCTATTACGGACCTATACCAATGGTTTAGCCAAAACCATTGGCATAGATCCATATTTGTGACCTATACCAATGGTTTTCCCAAAAACATTGGTATAGGTCCTCCCCAATACCAACAGTTTGTCCAAAAATATTTGTATATGTCCAAATTTGTGACTATACCAACGGTTTTGGCCAAACTGTCGGTATATGTCCATATAAGTGAACTATACCAACAATTTTCCCAAAACCGTGGGTATAGATCTTATTTCCAGTAGTGTAGTGGGTATAAGATCCCATCCCAGTGCTTGGTAACGGCCTTGGTCAATCCACATTACCTATATATCAAGTATTTCTTCATAACCCCTATTAATTCTCCATTCTAATGATATCTCTAAATCCACTTGTGGTTGAGGAAACCAACTACACATGTGACAAGAATGGTGCATTGATATCGAAACACATGATACCAATATTGAGAGACTGATCCTATCCCCTAGCTACTATTTCCACCACATCTCTAGTGAATGTTCTCATAATGCTTCTTCATACACTTAATGGATATACTACCTAACTACCTAGCTTGATCCATATATCCACTGCCAGATTAATCATTCTGTTCGCTTGAGTAAATGAGCACCTTATTCAATACCACACAAAAAATCCCACAATAGGAATTTCTTAGTTGGTATTTCCTATCAAATCTAATCCCATAATTAAAATGATTTTTCATTACAACCTCATCTACATTCAAATCTGGAATAAATTTTCATAAGATAGTGAATCAACCGGAATAATCCATCATGGGAATAGTCCCCTTTGTAAACTAAATAAAATAAACTACCTCGTCCTACCTTAAGGCCATTAGAAAATGTCCTCAATGAATATATCCTAGATTTCCTTCAATGTCATACCCACTAGCTACTCTTATGATACCTGGATATCCTACTAGCACTTCACTGGTAACCATAACATATATTCCACTATATTGATCAATTTCTATATAGGTGTATATATGTGATCACATATCTCTTGGATTGAATCAATCTAGGAAACTATAGCCTCAGGTCCACCTTATCCGATAAATGCCAAGGGTAGGGGTTTTTCCTAAAACATCATTTTTAGGACAAAAATACATTGATATTCACACCATTAATATCACTATACAAATATTATAATGTGTGGGAGTTGATCACAAAAATAATCCACTCCCACACACCTGAAACAAATGGGTTTCTTTTCCTACTACAGAAGGTGCATTCGTAGTAGATTATTCCAAACGACCTATTTGTTAATGTCATCGTAGTGGTATCATTCTAAAATGAAAAAAAAATTCGTGGAACAAATAAATCATTTCATTATTTTAATATATGTATAACTACTATCCATAAAGTGTTACTTCCCACACACTACCCCAAAGACCATAAATTTTGTAAAATCTCATCACCCTACTATCTCCTGCAAGGGTCAAGGTTAACTATAAGAAAACTAATTTCTATGTTTTCTTCATTCAAATATTACTTTTAACAAAATTTTGAGATAATTAAATATTTAAATAGTTTCAATTCTTTATTATTCACTATTTTATCCACAACAACATGAATACATTATTTTAAAATAATTACAATGTATTAATTAAGAATAAATTATTTTAAACAATAAATGAAATAAAAAATAACTTTATTAGACATAACCAAATTCTTTATAGTGTGAACCTATCATGATAATTGTCACATAAATCCGTAATTTCATAAAATTATTCATTCAAATACAATATTGTGTCATACAATCCCATTAGTAAATTATTAAAAAAATATAAACATCACACTACATATGAATCACCCAAGGTGAAATAACAGTAATTTATAACAAGAAATGATTATGAATGTTAATCCCACCTCAGTGAATGTGGGGTTTTCTCAACTACATGGGTTATTAACTCCTAGGTATAATCTCAAAATTGATGATTTAAACATCCATTTTTCATTTCTACATTTACAAAATAGTAAATCAATATGAAAAATATATATTTTGACACAACTTTGTAATGTCCAATCCTGGGCTCTACAAAATGAGTGGCCAATCTGGTTTACTACTTGATCATAGTCACAGATTCCTATATATAAAAGTTTTTCAACTATCATGGAGTCTAATGAAACACATGGGGAGACTATAATATCTTTACTATAGTAAAAAATATTCTTATAAAATACTAATAAACCACTATTTTCAATAACAGTCAATAAAAATAATCAAATAAACAAATCCCAAAACTATGTATAACAATCCCAAATAATATGTATGTCCTGATATGATGGTCTAAAGAGTAAGATAGAAACAAAAATATGACCCCAAATTCCTTCTCTACAAAGGGACTGGATCTCAGGTTCATTCCCCTCATCCATACTCCATACTAAATCAATCATATATCCTAGGGACCTTTACCTTGTTTATACTAGAAAAGATTAATCCAACTTGGATACCCGACAATATTATAAGTTGGGTGTGAGTACAACTTAGTAGTACACCTTCTGTAGATTTAACAAAAAATATATTTTATAATATCATTGTATATAGATGCATAGATTAGTATAAATCAAGATATTGAAATTAAATTGATTATTAATAAAATAATTATCAACTAGACCAATGGATTCTTAGTTTATAATATAGAACAAACACATTAATCTTCTTTCATTCCACGCAAGAATTCTAAACCATATATTAGAAGAGGATTAATATATTACATTACATGGGAATTCAGAAATCATTCAGATCAAATTATTTTACCATGACAGATATATACAGGTGTCCATATATATATATATATAATTGCGGATACTAGAGAATCATTATGATTTCTCAATCATATCATGAATCAGAATGGCCTTGATCATCTATCTATCCCGACCCAAATTTGAGAAGAATCAGTCCAACATTCCAACTAGATAATCATTTTGTATTTCCAATCTTCATCATCAATGAATTTTTATCAAACAATCAAAATGTATTAGAACCATTTATTTTAATAGTAATCCCATAGTTAATCACTTCCAATGAATTTAAAATAATTCCACAACTATCCCATTCAAACATTTATTCATAACCACAACCACTGAACAAACATAAAACCCATTTTATAACTAGGACATTCCCACTTTAATCATTTATAACATTCATACTTAATTATCTCATAACACATTTAACTTTAAAAGTCAATGCAAATGACCCATTATTCCAGGATAACATGATGAACACAAATTTAATTGGTTTAATATCATATAAACTTCAATTCATCAATTTGAAACATTATTCCCATGTTCAGGGATTGAAACAGCCCATGCGTGGCCTTTGGGATGCTATACTCCTCATCAATGGATCTAATAGGGGATGTAAAATTTACAACAATTCATTTACATTCTATTTTTATATATCCCTAATAAATAATAAATTTCATAGAGTAATAAAATAAATGAAAAGACCTCATACATATCGATAAACATGATAAAAATTAGAAATAAATTTTACACCACCGACATAATTATTATATACATACATTCACCTAAACATACTCTTTGATTCAATACCAAATAACCCACAATGAATTGACAAATAATTCCCATGAATTTTTTTTTTGTATTTGGAAGGAGGTAAAATAAATAAAAATGATTAACTATGAATAATGATGGAAAAGGAGATTATGAATTACTGGGAGCACTGATTTTCACTAATTTTCACTGAAGACACATAGAAATTGATGGGTAATATCATTGGTAGTTCTCGGGGGATTAGTAAAAAAGTACATCTTAATAGAGGATAATTAGGGGAAAATTGGGTGAAAATTATATAATGGTTGGATGGTAAAAAGTTTCATTATTGCTCTATAAGAGTCTTGCTATTTAGACATACTATATGGAAAACCAAGTGCCTAACATGATGTTCTCTATGTGTAGGAGAAAATTATTATGCAAAGCCTTCATGGACACCTCATCAATTTGAAAAACCACTATATAGATGTGTGGTTGTCTCAGTTATAGGGGATCAAGCCACATTCTCTCTTGGGATCCACATGAATATCATTTAAACCATGCACCACACTCTACTTTGACAAACCGTTATAGAGCATGGTTAACACAGAATATGTGCTAACTATAAAACATACATTAGATGGGAATGTTCCCACATTTTTGTTTCAAAATCCACCAAGAACCCCCTGAGACCTTACCTACACTCATGGAACATTATGTTATTAATGATAAAGTGTGATACATCATATAATAAATAATATCATACTACACTAAATTGTTTGGATCTTACATGTAGAACAAATGTGGTGCTTTAAAAAAATGATGAATTTTTGTTTGAGAGTGTTTATCTTCACGACTAATCATCCAAAGACACTATAACTGTAGATCCCGTGTTTATATTTATTGTTAATAATTGTTATATATAATGAAAAAATATGTTTTTAGTGATTTTGTAACTATATCATTGGTGGAAAAGTATTTACTTTTGATTTTTTTTTAAAATTTATTCCATAAATAAATGTATTAGTAGGTTTCAATAAAATGAATAAAATGATATTTTTACTTAGAAACCCCTCTATTATGTTTATATACTAACCTATAAATTATATATACATTTTGTGTTGTCTTGAAAATGATTGGGGGGGAGGTGAGTAACTTTATCTCTCTAAATGAAAGATTTATCTAGGGTTATGGATTGTATATTAACATTCTAGAGGTATAGAGTAGATGATACACTATATGGTTATTTGTATCATTTATGGATTGAAAAGTTATGTCATGATCTTAATTGATACAAATAATTTGTTATTATGGTTTATAAACACATCTAATTATTCTGGTTGATAAGGCATTTTCGTTAAAAAATGGTAACATTTTCTATATATATGTTATAATACACCCATGTTTAATGTAAATAAATCATGACCTATGGAATTTAATTTATAGGGGTCACACTCTAACTCACATTTAAATCAGAAAAAGATCCAATGATGGAATATCATGAAAAAATTATATCATAACAATTGTTTTTAAGATGCTGTTTTGAGTAGAAAATAGTGAGGATTACATGGGTGGTAAATTAATAATATTACATTAATCCAGAATGTAAAGTAGACTATAAAAAATATTACTGTATAAGGACCCCATTAATCTAAGGAAGGTTTCTATAACTTATTTATCAATACATTGTTAATAATAAAGTGACATATAAGTATCATGATATGTGTTTGTTCATGCATCTAGTAGATTTAGGTCATAAATATTATTTATGTATTGTGATTTTAGTGACTATTGATAATGGGGTGAATAATATAGTTATGTGTTTATACGTTCTTCACATATATATCCAAATGATAATGTTAGTTATAAATTTATGAGGGCTCTATCACTAGTCTTGAGACATATCATTGGTTAACATATGATGATATGTATTTTAAACTAATCCAAATATGATATAAGGACAATGTTACTTTAGATGTGAGTATTTTTTGATATTTATTATGTTAGTGCAATAATTATATTTGTAAAATCATAATGTTTTTTATAGAATGGTTTAGAACCAATGGTTATGTTATAGAATATCCACTAGGTTATTATATTCATAAATATATGAATTAATTTAGATGGTTGAATAGGATTTGATTCTTATGTTTTCTTTTTTTCCCATGTGTAAGTCATGTTAAAAATAATGTTAATAATTTTTGTTATTAATGTTTATTGATGTCTTTTATAATTTAAAAGAATAATATGTCTGAAGATTTTGATTACAAAACTTAGTTATTTGATGAATTAAAAAAATAAAATAACATACTCTTGATGTGGTTTTTACGTTTACTTTTTTTAAAAAAACCAGTATTTTATAATGGTAAATCGAAATATCTAGATTCTGCATTCTAGAATTTGTGTAAGGGCCAAAAGAATGTTTCTCAACACATGAAAATTTCAATATAGGAAATAGTATATTGTGTAATGGTATGTATGGTTCTACGTAAAAGTTATCTTTAATGTGAAATTCTTATGTAACTGTAGTTTATCTTTTACATTAGAGTAACTTATAATTTCTGGAGACTACATGTAGGTGATGTGATACTTCATAATGGTAAATGTGAGTTGTTTTATTGGAACATACAAGATATAAAATATTATTATGTTATGAAAAAAAAGATAAAATCATATGATATAAAGAGGAGTGATATTAACTAAGATATACATCATGATATGAATTATTAGGTTCCTTGTTGACAGAATAATAATCTTGTGATGATTAGTCAATGGTGTCTCACTGATAGTTAATATGAATAATGACGAATTGTCGAATATCTAGCAAGAGGTATAAAAGTAGATATATATTCTTCAATATTTTCATGGTATATATACTGACCATAATTTTGGGATACTGGCCATAAGGTTGACTAACTACATGAATGAATTATTGACAACATGATAAGGAAATATATTTAAGAAGTCTACAACTAAAAGGGTTATTTAGGATTTTTGATATCAAATAAATCCATATGATTCACACTAAGGTGATATTAAATTAAATAATATATCATAATAATTATCATTATGGTTTTGGATGATTTATAACTATTTTCAATATTATTATACACTACATATAAATGTTCATGCATACTGATTTGGGAGATGGAACTATATGACCTCAGGTATACCTCCTCATATTCTAGAGGCATCCAACTAGAAACATTTTTCTAGTATTGTATTTTGTAAATACAATAACCTAAATATGAGTTGGAAATATCAATAAAATAACCAAGCATCAGACACAGTAGGTTATGTCATAAAATTAAATAAATTAGACATACATTAAAAAATTAAAATGAAATCATATGAGTATAAGAGATATATCACCCAATCAGATGAATAAATATGTATAATACAAAAAAGAAATAAATGAAAAAGGATCCCCTACACCAAAAATATATATCATCACCTCATATCTGTCTCTAGATTTTGATCTATCCTGCTTGATGATCTTAAAAACCAGAGGCCCTACCCAACTTGTACCTTTAACCATGTGAGAGTTTTATCATATACAAAAGTGAAATGGAAACCTAAGAAGGTGAGAATATAACAACCAGTAGGGAACCACCAACATAGTATTGTATATATCATAAATATAGTGATATATTCAAGTAAAATTATCTAAATAAAAAACCTCGAGGAATATAAATAACAACACATCATTGATTCTCAGGCCCACAAGCTCAATTTAAAATACCTACTATGACTCGTGCTCTTTATTTTTTGAAGACATCATGATGATCATGCAAACCATAAAGTTACACAATGATTATTTCACCTTGATATATTGGTAGTGACTCATGGGGTATAGTCAAACCTAATATAAAACATACCTACTAGAGGAATGCTTCATCCTTGAAAACAACCTATGTAATTCTATATCCCTGAATAAAAATATTCCCAGTAATGGAAACCCTAAAATTTAGAAGACTCTATCATCCTCACTAAATATCATCACTCCACAAAATATTATCTTGTGGATGAAAAACTATCCATTAATATAACCAATAATCCATCTTCAAAATCCCTTATAGTACCACTTTTATTATAGAGACTACCTTAATTGAATTTTTCATGAAATGACCACCGCTTAGTTTTTTTGATTATATCATTCCATAACCACCTAACATATTATTTTATAAAAATCATTACCAACCTGAGATTGTCTTCTATATAACATCATAATAACCCCTGAGATATGTTATACGAATTCCATTACCACATCCTTGGGTATATTCCATTTCCTTTAGAATAAGAATTCTCTAATGGCATATACAAACCCACTTATAAGATGTAAACCTGGTATGGAGGCTTCTAACATCAACAAAACCTTACCCATTTTCACATATAATTCTTAATAAGAATTAAAATTCAATTAAAATTCAAAGGTGAAAGACCTAGTCACCTCTAACAGTCACAACAAACCCACTCCCGACATTTGTTAGTAATTGAGGCACATCATATACCCCCTAGATCACATCATAATGATGACATCCTATATGATATACTAAGACTCAATTTGGGCCCATGGTCCATCACCTGATTCTCAAAGGTAGTCATGATTCACAATAATATTATAAATATAGAATTATATTACTTTATATTAGGGTAAACCTTGTAGGATATAGTCATGGGAGATGGATCATAGTCAATCTTAGGGTCTAGGGAAATATGGAATGGTCCAATCACTCAACTGTTATTTTATCCCATGATTTATACAATTGGTTATAAATTGCCCAAGGTAAAGTATTTTTGGCCTCATATTCAAGAAAACAATGTTTAGCATATATGAGGTATCTCAAGAGTCCTATTACAGACCATCAAATATGACTTGAATCAACTCACTAGTTTTTTAATGGAGAACGGTCCACATGATGCATAAGAATGTTTTCAATGTCCTTTTTGGGTCTTCTATATATGTTGAACAACACCTATATAATTTTTTTACAATGTTTATCACCCAATCTCCACTATGTCATCCTTAGTCTCATCATACACACTTATTTTAGGTCCAATTTCCAAGGTGACTCATTTTTTTCCATCCTTAGCCATCGATGATCATGTTTTCAACCTGTTAAACTATTTCTATGGTGTCATATGAACTCTATTCAATCATTGGGGATTTAAATACTATTTTTATATCTCAATGTAAATTAGGAAATAAATTTTATTAATTTATAAGGATGTTCTTTAATTGGTGAGTTCCAACATTCATCTACATATAAATGAACTGTGAAATTTTATATGGAATGTTCTCAGACCACCTATGACATTTTAAGAAAATTCCATTTAATTATAAAGCCTAAAAAATATTACCTATGCTTATCCATGATCTGCGTCATGTACTTATTTCCCATGTTTCATGTAGACATCAACTTTTGAGTCTTAATGCAATAAAGATCCTACTATCTAAAACATAACCCAAAAATTAAATTATCCAAATAGAAAACATAAACCTGCATCTCCATCATATTTTTTTATCTAATTAGAATCTAAATAGAGTTAATGGTTCAATTCATTTTCATTAAATAAAAAATAAATGGCATGGGAATGGAATTCTAGGATATAATATTACTATGTTGAGAAAAGTAGCCAACTAACTCATTGGATTACACCACTATCAAGATGATTTTTTTTAAACACCTTGCCAAAAAATAGTTATTAATCATATAAAGTAATAGTGTGAATTGAAGCAGGGATGGGACATTCCATGAAATTATTCCAAAATATCTTGAAAACTCCAAAAAAATGGGTATTTTAATGCAAGAGGTGGGGATCTTGATCACTCTGTGGGTCAACAAAATTTTAGAAGGATCGGGTTTACCCAATAATTAAAATTTAATTAAGAAAAATTAATATTTTTACTATTTTAATTGAGTATTCAATCTACTACTAGTCGACCATCTTTCTAGTTTCGTTCTATATACAATTAGATGTCTTCAACAATAATCCTATTAAAACCCCAACCAACCCAGGATACCTACCATGCTCTTAAAAGACACTTATATAATCTTCAAGACAAAATAAATGTAAAAAGTAAATCTCTTCATATGTTCCAACACTAGGATTTGATTTCTAAAAGATAATTATAAATATAACCCTCTGACAACTAAAAATTAAAATTATTATTAATATTACTAACCCATATTGGAATGGGTTATTAGAAACTTCACAACATAATACTTATCATCCCGATGAATTGTTTTTTGTTATCCAACTGTATATGACATATTTCTATGTTCATAAAATCTATGACAAAAAATTATCTTCTAAAATTCAATTATGAATCAATTTTTATGAGAAACTGTAATTATGTTTTTTAGGTCATAAAAACGTAATTACACTCATTACCCACCCCTAAAATAATGAGAATATGGTTACCTGAATGCATCAAACAAGATAGATACGTTTATAATAAAATTCATTATTTATACTATGATGGTTCCCAGTATATGTAATTATAAAAAACAGAAAAATATATGATATATTACTTTTATATGTTGGAATTTTTAATCAAAACATGATCCCACTATTCTAAAAATAACCCAACATGGTTTCCCAAATCCACACCTAAACTTATGTTAAATCAGTGGTCCGACATAACCAACACTCCTCATTCTTGATTTATTTATGAATAAAATGAGTTTCAAAAACCCATGAATAATTTCTAATCACATCATATTTTAATTGAATGTCCTATAAAATTTTTGAATTCCTCCAGTATATCCCCTATGATGTTCGTAATCTGTTTCTTTTGCATCAACATAAAATTACAAGAGAAACATGTAGTCCCAACACCACTTTTTATCCCATATTATGATACTTGTATTGATCCATCAACATTTCGTCTAACAAATTTATCATAGTGACTTAATTTGAAAATTAATTTTGTGATTTACCGAACATGCAACAAGAATCCCACGCTCGACTCTCAGTGAAATTTCACGAGTAAAGTAGGAAATTTATAATGATTTTATCACATTCCAACACATGCAAGGAAACATACATGATATAAATATTAGATCACCATAAAATTTCAAAATCATGAATCCAATTCTGGGAATCCACTATCCATCACATCCAAATTACTACCTCAAACTCAATGAGGAATCAATAAAAGCTCATATTTTTTTTCATGGTGTGGATATTTTTTAAGATTAAATCCCATTTTTATTTTCCAAAATGGTGATTATGGCCAATAGATGGGTCTAGGAGATCCCGGATCATGATTGAAGACTAAATATTTGATATTTAAGTTATCAAGGTAAGAATTAAAGTTTCTTCATGGTTAGTACTAACCATTTGGGGTAACCATGCGAGTCAATTTTTAAGCATAAGAAGTACTCATGGTTTTTCTAAAACCATGTTACCCTAGGTGCACATCCATGATAGGATTTCAAAATATTTATATATAGGGTTTTAACATGGTATATTCTCAGTTAGGAAAACTGTGTGCCTTAACTATGCAAAATCTCCCATTTGAGATTGATGGATGCACAGTTTGACAAGGGTTGGTGAACCATGTGCAAACCATGTACCACTATTCGGATGGGTGAATATAAATTTTTTACCTTTAATGTTATAACTCACCACCCATTCTCTCATATCAAGTGGGTGAGATAAAACATTTCCCTATGAAGACTTAATAAATTCAAAACTGGGGATCTCGATATGTTCTCGGTCCATTATCCGATTTGAATGTTATTGGTCACCTTGGATTTGTATCAATAAGATATCAAATCTTCTTTCTTCCATTAATTGGTTCTCTTTGGATCTCATGATCTATTTTGTTCAGAGAACATTTGCCCTATTTTCAGGTCATTGGATAGTCATTATGATTTCCTCCAATCTAAATAAAATATAAAGATGACATTGGATGAGGTGTATTTCACGACCCTACTGTATGTATTCAAGTTCTGTTCACTAGTAGTTATTGTGTTTTTGAAATCTTTTCCATTGTGTTTCACACAATCCATTAGCTCATGTGGCATTAAAATTAGTTATTCATCTTTAAGATGAAATACACACGTGGTTAAAATCAAATGGATCATTTTCTAGATAATTAGAGAATTGTCCCTTATTCTATTCCACTCCCTTGGTGTTCCATGATTATACGCCACATTATAATTAATTAATTAAATATATGCAACACAATATACGTATTGTAATTGTATAGTAAGTGGATTTCTCACTCATATAATTTCTTAGTTGTTAAAGTACCTCTTATGTGATTTTCTCATCAAGAAATGTTCTTTCCTTACCTTTTTAATATAACAGATTAGCAGGAAGTTGATTTTCTTTTCTTAAACAGTTAAATGGATTAATTTAAAAAGTAATACATATTGTGGGTGAAGTTATTCCTTTTTATCCCATTCTTAATATAATGATTATTTGAATTGTGACACCCGTTTATATATTGGGTTGATTATTATTTGGGAATAGTGGTGATCCCAAATGATATTGAAATTATTTTGATTTTTCCATTGATATTGGCTATAGAATAATGGTTGAGGGACCTATTGAGAATGGTGTTTTATTCTCTATTACATTGAGTGTTGACCATGATATCACTAAACATTATATTTTTATATGGGTGATGGGATTGAATGTGCATGCTACTCAGCTTATGGTTTTGGGCGTTATGTCTCACCCCACCTATATCGAGTGTTGATCATGAAAAATAGGATTCACAATTAGATTTAGGACATTTATCATATTCTCGAGGCTAAATTGACATTAGACATGTTATTGATGCATGTGTAACACCTCGATTCCTGCCATCACATAGTATCTAGGTATATTATTATAAATATCCTCATGTAATTAGTGTATATAGGTGGATACATTATATAAAAAGAATATATATACATTATTTTTATATATAGTTACTAATTAGAATCTCATTACGACCAATGCTGAAGTAGGTAGAGATACAAGATGTTCTTTAAGAACCTCATCTACCTAGTTTTTATTTATTCATTAGTTTTATAATTTCTTATACCTGCACACTATTGATGATTTGCACACAATTTTGATTTTTGATAGACACCTTTGGTGATTGACTACTTGGATTTTATCTCACACCCAACCCAAGCCTCTTTCTGTTACCGAGTAGATTACTTGTCCACCTATATTAATAAGGGAAAACACCCTAGAACAATGAAATATTTATCTCAATTATTATATGCATCATCCCAGAAGAGGATAGAGATTATTATCATGATGCGAGTGGAGAAATATTTTGGAATGTTTTTAATTTTTGAATAGCATGATATATACGTAAGTCCCTTGTTTCCCCTTTTTTTATATATACTCCTATAAAATATTGAATATTACTGAACCTATTGGATTTTGGTAGTTATTAAAATTTCCATGTTATTTATGCTTTTACAGTTATTCTATTATATCATGATTCGTCTATGGTATGTTCTTAGTCCTATCATTACATTTTATTTTTATATAAGATTATAATAATGTTTGTTTATCTATTATATTCAATGTTCCTCCCCGATATGTGGGTATATTCTCCCCATTGTACCACATTACACACTAACTGTTAGTCAGAAACCAATGCAATATAGAGAGGTTCTTTTAAGGGAATGTGACCCACCAGTTCAGGACCCATGTTAAGTGTATTCTAGGTATGGAAATTAAAAAGATGTATTAGAGCACTACTTTTTGATTGTCTTACTATTTGTGTGTTATACAGAGACCATGAGTTAATAAAATTTGGTAATGAGCACATTCTTTCATGTAGTTAACCCTTGTGCAAGGGAAAACTAAATTAATAGTATTGCATAATTCCAATTCATATTTATGCCAATTTCAATTGGTATGACATCACCATAGGGTTATGAAAATGTCTTAGGATGGTATATTATTGGGATTATTATAATGATATTATTTTACCTTGGCCTAATGAGATGGGGGCATTTTGTGTCATGGATCACTTTAGGAATAAAAGGACTAATATTCCATTAATTGTGCCATGTCATGTCTATTTTCAATTCATTTTTCTAATACAGATTTTATGTTCTAGGTTATTATATATTGAAATGTAGTGAAATTTCTTATGAAGAGGATATCATTGGATTAATTGATGTTCCTAAATCAATATAAATGGTGTTTTCCAATATAGGATGTTGATGTAACCTTAATTATACGAATATAACATAATGTAGGTTCTGGACCTACTGAATCAAGACAAATGTATACATATATTATTAAATATATTACAAAATCAATGAAACAAAATAATTAAATTAAAAAGGTTACCACTAAATAATGAATCCAATTGGCATGTTAAGGGAATTTTACTCCATACATTACAATTAACACTCCACACACTGAAACATTAATCCTCTCATATGAGACCAATACAAATTAAATTAAAATAGTAGAGGTTTAATGTGAGTATCCTACATTCTTATGGTTTTTATGGTATTTTCCACCACATAGAACAAACATTAAGTGTGGGAAGAGAGGATTGATATTTTCATTGGAAGACTATGAACCTATCCTAATTATCTATTTATAAATTTTGTCCACTATTAAATATCATCCCAATAGTAAAAGTTTCATTGTATAATCATACCACTATGAAATCCACATGTCATATGCCCTGAAGGAATTAACGACCATGCACTAGAGTTAGTGGGCCCTGATCCATTAATGATTCCTCTTGCAGTTACACCAATGGAACATATTACAATTATTTATATGGGAATTTATGACCAGTTCTGAGAAGTATTTTTATGTATCATTCCTCCTAATGTGACACCAAAATATATTCAGATCACATCTTATATTCTACATGAATCTTTCAAGAGAGGTAGGGATGTTATTACCTAAGAAGATCAATAATGAGTTATGGTCTATGAAGACTTCTAGATGATTTTTATTATTTATTCATTCCACTGACTCTGAGGAATGATCAATATAGAGTTTTTATGAACCTTAATTATAGAGATACGTCTTTCATTGAGTATTATTACTAATTTGATGAGTTTCATTAGTTTTCACTGACTCTAGGAGTTTATGATCTTATGATAGCCAATTGATTTAAGGATGGTCTAATATACTCCATCTGATCATAGGTCAATGCATTCTAATTAACATCTATTTCCATGATAACTAAATGGAACATTATTACATAGTGGTATATAAGGTTAAATGTTTAGGGAAAATAGGTTGTGTTCAAAACATAGATCTATTAATGTCACTTCAAGTGGTTGAATGGGTCGCTTCGAGGTTTCTCACAGGTTTAGAAATATTCATGCCACCCCAAATGATATATTTATTATATATTACCACATTAATAAATTGATTACTAAACCCCCACAATGTTGATGGTATTTAATGGAATAAATAGGTTGTTGAGGGATAGGGATCATACAACACAACTCGAAAAAAGTCCTATTTCCATGGTTCAAAACTGTGGCAATAGGTCCAAAAACCGTGGCCCTAGGCTACGACCACGGTTTTTGGATAAAAGTTACCTCTATCACCATGGAAGTTGGTCCCAACCTAGTGTCGTAGTTTTAACAGCGACAATGTCTTCCTATGGCCATAGTTTTGAAAACCCTGGCAATAGGTCTTAAAAACAACCACTGTGGAAACTGACCTATGGACATGGTATAAACTGTGGCTATAGGAAGCAATTTCCATGGTTTTAACTTTGGATGTAGCCTTTGTAAATCGTGGTAGTAGACTAAAAACAAAATTTCCCCAATAGGTTTTGATCCCTGCACCTTTGCTTTAAGAACCAGATTACTTACCACTATACCGAGCGACATTACGGGTATATATATATATTTATATGATGATATATATAGGAAAATGTTTTTATAGCCAAAGCGCGTCGACCCTATTTCCCTGGTTTTGATAAACTATGGCAATAGGACATTGAAAAAAGTGTCCAATAGCCATAGTTCCAAAACCATGGCTATAGCCACAGCCTATTGCCACTGTTCTAAAAATTGTGGCCATCAGCCATGATAAATGTCCTATTGCCACAGTTTTAAAACTATGGAAATATGCCACATAAACTGTCTCTATATCCACATATATCCACTATTCTAAAACCATGTCTATAGGTCTGTAGTAGTAGCCTCATTTTCTAGTTGTTCAGTGCATACACAATACATTTCCAAAAGTTCCATGATAGCGGGGATCTATACCTACCACATGTTTTAAAGTGTGGCTAGTATTATCTCATCAAGAAGGAAAATGGAATACTATTGTTCTCTTTAGAATTAGTTGGTGGTAATGGAAGAGAAAATTAGATTCATTATTCCTAGTTCCAGGTGACTTGGCTTGCTTTGGGTTGATAGGCTGCGACTCCAAGCCATGATATATCCCATCTACTTGTTCTATGGTCTATTTTAGAGGAAACAATCACCATATCTTTTACAGTTCAATAGAAATATTCTATTATCATCAAATTTAGTGTCTTTTTAATTTTATATAGGTGTGAGTCATACTTTTATATCATAGGTATTCATGGAGATTCTATTCCTCATGATGTAAAACCTTTATGTCATGATGATACTTGATAAACATCTAGGTATCCGATCTAAGAGCATTCACCATTTTAATGGTTGTCCCCTTCACATGGGTAAATATATTTTATTATATAATCTAATTTTCCTCTATAAGAAATGGTTTAATGTAATTATCATGACTTATTGGTTACCACCCTATCAAGATGAAATTAATTTTTTTTATGAGTGGGTGGAATTTAAATCCCTAGACAGTAGTAGACACATGAATAAGGCGGAATGAGTCATCCAAAATACTTGATATGGACTTCAGCAGTAGGGGCTAGGTAGATTGATTTCTCATATCGCTAGTTTTTTCATGGATGGTCTGGGGTTAAAAATTTCTCATTCCCCCTATTTTGGATCATTTCTATGAGGTCTTCCCTTACTACATTTCAAGGCTTCATCATGTGAAAGTGATATATTTTACCAGTGAGATAGTGATAGGTGAAACACCATTGACAATTCATTCATATAGGATTGAACCATTGATTCTTCTAGAGAACAATAAATAGTTAGAGGATATAGAAGATAAATGAATTATATGCTGATCACGTATTCTTTGGGTTCCTCAGTCCTTTTTTCTATGAAGGATGATGGTAACATCAATATTTCCCTAAATCATCATCGATTGAATCATCTCATGGTAAAGATCCTAAAGCCACTACCTCAAATGGAATACCTATTTAATCCCTTATGTGGAGAGAGAGTGTTTTATAATATTTAATTGAGGTTGATCCATCATTAGTATCATGTATGGCCATCATACATTCCACTAATAGCTTTCAGGATTAGGTATGATTTACAAAATAAGCATTTCATGCCTCTCTATATCACAAACACAACTATTATTTTTATAGATTTTAATAATTAGTATAAGGCCCCATCCTTAAACCTTACTTAATCATGAGTTATTACAAGATTACACATTGAGGAACTTTTCAGGTTTAGATTTTTAGAGAATTAGATCATGAAACTTGCATTACATTCCACATTTAAACAATGTGGTTACATAAAAGATAGTATTAATTCTTCCCATCAACAGAAACATATTTAAAATAAAACATGGATTCTTTCTTGACACATCCTTTACACTATCACCACATCATGTACCCTTCCCTTGACCTGTGAAAAACATTTCAAAAACATGGGATGAGCATAAAAAGCTCAGTAAGGGATATAAAAATATGGAAAGAAACATGAGTACATGTATACATAAGAATGAAATCATACTTTACCCATAAAACATAGGCACTTTAACATACCTCATAAAATCATGAATAAATCATAGAAATCATAATACATAAAAGGTAAATTGAGGCATTCATAACATTCTTACATAGGGAGTAACCCTCTTGGTTACGTTTGGAATACCCATCAAATTATATTCCCTAAATCTCTTCGGAGAAACCCTAACGTTTCAATCCTTCGCGTTACCCAATGCATTGGAGAGCTATATCGGGCTCACCTGCCCTTAGTTTATCACGGAACCACCCGTCTTCATAATAATGCCTAAGAACCTCAACATAATCGTATCACATAAAACATGCATAAAGGAAACATAACATTTCCACCTTTCAATAACAAGATATCAATACAACACATTGATATAAAAACATTATGAAAACCATTTTCAATACCAAAATAAAATAAGAGTAAAACATGGTATTTAATTTTCTTTTAAAAAGACGGTATGGCTTGTAGAGGAAGCCGAAACTCAAATAATGGTTACGGCAGCGGAGAAGTCGTTGTCGCCACATATGTACGACAAAAACATTCCATTTTTTTGTTTAGTAAACGATTCGTATAAAAAAGATTCCTTTTGAATAAACGTAAAAGTGAAAGGGGTTTATACACCCTATAAAAGAAGGTTGAGTATAAAACAAAATATGCCTCAATGAAAGGAGATTGAGATGAAATCCCATACAAAGACGATATCCTTGGTTTAAGGATAAATAAATTACATAATTATGTGTGACAAACTAATACACCAAATATAAGTGGATATTAAGTGTAAAATAATCAAAGTTCATTCAAAAATATTCAAAGGATGACATATTTAATAACAACATGTTGAACCCAAAGAAATCAAAATTGGGTTAAGAAGTTCCCTTGACAGCCTAACGGCGTCACATCAAAAAAGGGCATCTCATCACATGGACATATAATTTACATCAATAAGGATATATGAGAACATATCCCAAAATAACAATATGTAAATTAAAATACCCAACAAAAGAAGTCTTTTAAAAATAGGAGGGTGAAAGGTTCCCTTACCAACATGGGTATCTTTCGAAACATACGCCCCGTGAAAGAAGGACAATACAACATTGATGTAAATACTCATAAATGAAATAATATTACACAATGAGTAAAATAATGGAGCGTACATACACCACTCAAAGGAAATTGTGGCAAATGTAGCATAAATCTCACAGGAATAAAAGTGAGATGAAAAATCCCTTACGAAAACTCGGCAGCCTAACGACGCCACTTAAAACTTCTAAAAATGGATTGATGAGATCAATTAGGGTATCTCGTCACATTACAATAAAATGTACAACAAGAGGAATATAAAATAACATCCCCCATCATAAAAAAGGGGAGCTTAAAAGAAGTGACATAAAGGAGAGTACTTAAAGAGAAAGAGAGAGGTTAGATCTCTTACGAAAATTCGGCAGCCTAACGGCGCCACTCAAAACTTCCAAAATGGATTGATGAGAGAGAATAGGGTATCTCATCATATGAACATAAAAATTACAGTATGATTAATATAAAATAACATCTCAATCACAAGAAATATGAACTTAGAAGGAATGACATAAAATAGTGTACTTAAAAAGAAAGAGAGGAGTAGGATCCCTTACCTCAGGTCCAACTTGTCTTGTTCGTTTCATTATATTCCTGAATAATAAACTTTGGTCAATTAATAATTTCCTAAGTACCTTCTTTAGAGATTATTATTCAGTTCATATCACATATTATAATGTTATAATAATTGTTTAATAATGTTAGTTCATATCAGACGTTTTTGCCGATGTTTGGTACATGAGTCAAGAATGAACTTGTTTGAAAAAAGATTGCCCATGTAGTTATAAGTAAATAATTTCAAGAATAGTATTAATGATTAAAATATCATACATAAACAGTAAATATTCATTTTATACTATTCCATATCATTTGGAGATAAAAAAAATGAAAAGCACCGTTCATGGAGACGGTAGGCCGTACGTACGCATGAACGCTACTTTCATTTTTTTTGACATATTAATGGAATTAAAACAAAATGAGATATATATATATATATGTTATAATTCCAGAATGATATACATAATTTAGATGTAATATATTACATATATATCCATTATATATATGTACTTATAATATTACATAACATTTTGAGATAAGAAATGACATGTACCGTTCATGGAGACGGTAAGCCGTACGTACGCATGAACGCTACTTCCATTTATACTTCATATTTAATGGAATTAAAACATAATGATACATAATAGTATTTTAATTCCAGTATGGTATCATATATAATATCATTAGATATATCCTCTATACGTACCACATATGGTATTAACGAATCAAATCACTTTGAGGGGGCGGTAGTCCGCACTTCCTTAAATGAAAATATCGCGTTTACCCATAATGGAAACCATAAAAGTACGCCATTAATGAAAAATACAGAAGCTTAAGTAAAACATAAACATATTAGATATCATATATAAATATAGTGTCATCTTAATGGCCACCTTTGAAGGTGTTAGAAGAATGTTGAACAATCATCGTTTCGGGAGGCAGAAATTCGCCATCCACGGAAACAGTATGTTCTTTAACCATTAGATGTAAGTGTGTGTAAATGTAGCTCGAATCCTTCTTATAAAAACATCCTAGTATATTTAAGATACTGTATTTGTTACAAAATAAATTAATAAAAAGAGTTTAGGGGGTTGGAGAAGCAAAATAAAACAAAAGTACACAAGTGAAGACATTACCTTAAAATAGGGTAACTCCCTTTGGTTTGAGCTCAAAGGCTTCCTTGGGAAGACTTCTGCCCAGAGTGAAGCTTCAAGGAGTAAGAGAGGGAAGTGGAGACACAAAATGGGCAGGGGTCGTCCGAGCCAAAGGCTTTGGGAGTGTGGGTATGGCGGTAGAGTTGGGGGCCTTTTATAAGAGGAGAGGAGGGGCACTCTTGTAAAGTTACAAAATGTTACTTTATTTTCAAAAGAGTTTCGAGTTTTAAAGGTCCCACATTGATGTATTTATAGAATAAGATGATAAGGGTTCGTAATCAACTCATCCAATAGGTTTTGGACATGTTTATGTCTTAGATATTACATTATCTTTCCATTTTATTTAAATCGTTAAATAATGAGGTCATCACGGCATCAACATGATGTCATAAATAATTTAATTTATTTAACGTCTAAAAATTATAAAAAACTACTATGATGTAGGAAATCTTTTTATATTTCCAATTACTATTTATAGTCAAAAATCTGACTTGTATAACCCCATTTAAAAATTGTTTTCGTAAAACATCTCATGTTTGTGTCATTTTTACTTTAACATTAAATAAAATGATATTTATGTCATTTCCCAACCAAAGTGGCTCCATGGGGTCTCCAAGTTGACCCATGGATTTTCTTGGTCGTCAATTACACATCTGATGAGGGTAGAAAATGTGTCTATGTCATTTCATTTTATTAAAACATTATTCTTACCATAAACTACACTAATTATCTCTAATCGCGATTAAAAACATAATAAGTTACTATTCACCAAAAAAATTATTTTTATCCCTTTGAACCACATTTTACTTATTAATGAAAACCATGTATGTAAGATTTTTGAAATTCAAAACACAATGATGGAAAAATTTCATTTAAACAGAAAAATCAGTTTTTATAAGTACCACTTAGTGGTTTCACTATTCATCAAAAATTGAAGTTTTCCAGAAAAATCCCAAAAATTCACCCTAAGCTGTATTTGATATTACGAATTCAAAAATGAAGTCTATTTTACAAAACTCAAAAAATTCAAGTCACATTAATTAATTTAATAATTAATTCCCGCTTTCAGAGCAAATAGCGTGTTTTTATGAAACAATAAGTATCAAAAGATTGACACTAGTTTAAGTCTGATTTCAAAGTGAAATTAATTCCAACGACCACTATTGGATTTAATGGTAAAAATATATTATAATTTCACTTTAAAACCAATTAAAAAGATAATATAATAATATAAATAAATTATATTAAAAAGTGGTTTTGAATTAAAATACAATACTTTACACTATTCATTAAAAAATGATCTTTATCAGAAAGATACCAAAAATTTACAAAAAGTAAATTTTAATGTCCCGATTCTAAAAAAAGAGTTTTATTTGGTCCAATAGAATGTATAAGAGTGAAAAAAAAAACTATTTTTAATGATGGTTCTCCATCAAAAGGCGATAAGTGAACCTTTAGTGAAAACTAGGGCATATACGCTTAAAATTGAATTCATTCCGTATTTTAAGCCTTTATCATTTATTGGATACTTTTAAAAACATTTAAAAACATATATAATCATATTTAATTATTTCTATCCATTACCACCAATACAAAGGCTAAATGTTAAATACCATTTAAAATAATATTATTTTATTATTAGAGTGCAACGCAAGATTCCCAAGAAACTCGTTGTTGCGTGTTGGGTACGCCATCGAGCATAGAGTCCACTTTAAAGTCATATTAATATTTTATTCACAAATATGAATAAATATGAAAATGTTATATTCTTTATTTACCTGGGGTGTTACATCCTTCCCCACTTTTGGGAATTGCGTCCTCGCAATTTTTAAAATTGAGCATGGAAACATCCTTGAAAGTCCCATATCGGAACAAGAGTCGGTAAAACAATCACATTAAAATAAAGAAAGATAAGTACAAAGGTAACCAGAGTTAACCCATACTAGGATTCCAAGTATGGAAATATGGACATGGAGGAAAAAACAAAGGGTCATGTTCTGATGGAGAGTGATAGAAAACATGTTTAGGAGAAAGTTAACCACAAGAAAATCACAAACTTGTGATGGCCTAAACGGTATTCGATTTCCCAGTAGGAAAAGTTAACAGTCAACATTTTTGTTTTATGTTACTCTTCATTGAGGAATTTATTTATGAGCTTAACTAAAACATAAGGAAGTATACACAATTGTCATGTTGACTTTCAACTTTTACTAGATTTCTTACACAAACTCGTATTTTCTCCAAAAGACGAGTATTTAGGAAGACTTGTTCACATTAAGAGTACTATAATCATCTTCTAGAGAATCACCTAATCCACAAAAGAGAACTATATAATTCCCATGTCTTTAGACTTTAACCAAAACCAAAACCAAAAAGTTAAGTACAAGATCAGATAATCCAGAAAAGGATAACTCTTTATAAAAAGAAAACCCATTCTTAATCTCCAAAATTTTTCCAACAAAACCCAAAGTTCAACGAGGACCATTATATAATTAATTTGTCCATAAAATTATTCAAAGTAAACCAAACTAAGATTGAATCCCAAATATTTGAAGGATTTAGACACATAGTCTTCCATGTTAAATCGTAACATTTATCTCAAAACAACATCAGTTATTCCTAAAGTCTCGTATTGAAAAGTAATTAACCTAATCACATATCCTCCATGATAGGTTAATCATTTTCATAAATAACCCAAAATCAACTTACTCTTAATTCATAAAATCCTATAACTAAAAAGAATCAGTCACACTAACCAGGGACTTCACGTAGTCCAGTGGTAGGTGATAAATACCAGTCGCACTTTGGTTGTGGGTTCGATTCCCACAGCTTTGTCCGACGCGACGGGTTGTCACACGGTTTGTGTGTTGTCATTTTTCAAAAACTATATAACTCATAAAACATTCCACAAAATGAGATAAAATCTTCAAAAAAATCATAACATATTTTAACCTCAGGTTTATCTCATGCCTTTCACTTCAATCACATCATAGAGTAACCCATAATTACCTCAAAAGTAAGGATCATATAAACCCTAATGGTTACCTTTATAATTATTACCTGAACTTCCACATCGATTGGTCATCTCATACATGATGCATTACAGAATGTACCAAGGTTCAAGTGGTTGATCGTGAATCCTTGATAGTTGGTTGAGGATCATCAAAAGAGTTCTCATTTTAGCTCCCATTTCATTCAGTTGCTTGCTCAAAAAACTATCACAGTTTCCTTCATATCCACTGTTACTTTGGTGCCTGCTAGATCCAGCCATTTACTAAAACCAAAAAGGTCAGTGTGAGTATATCAATAAAACCATCATGTACTAATGAGGAAGATAAACACTAAGATATACTTACTCATTCATTTTATCTAAAACTAGGACTCTATTTGAAATCCTAACCATTATGGTAATGTCACTTATGCTTAAAGAATACCCTAACCTCTAAAGTTATCTAAACCGACTTTTGATACCAACTATAATGCCCCATCCTTAATCCTTACTTAATCTTGAGTTATTACAAGATTACACATTGAGGATCATTTCAGGTTTAGAGTTTTACAGAATTAGATCATGAAACTTGCATTACATTCCACATTTAAACAAAGTGGTTACATAAAAGATAGTATTCATTCTTCCCATCAACGGAAATATATTTAAAATAAAACATGGATTCTTTCTTGACACATCCATTACACTATCATCACATCATGTACCCTTCCCTTGACCTGTGAAAAACATTTCAAAAACTTGGGATGAGCATAAAAAGCTCAGTAAGGGATATAAAAATATGGAAAGGAAACATGAGTACATGTATACATAAGAATGAAATCATACTTTACCCATAAAACATAATCACTTTAACATACCTCATAAAATCATGAATAAATCATAGAAATCATAAGACATAAACGGTAACTTGAGGCATTCATAACATTCTTACGTAGGGAGTAACCCTCTTAGTTACGTTTGGAATACCCATCACAGTATATTCCCTAAATCTCTTCAGAGAAACCTTAATGTTTCATTCCTTCATGTTACCCAATGCATTGAAGAGCTATACCGGGCTCACCTTCCATTAGTTTATCAGGGAACCACCCGTCTTCATAATAATTCTCAAGAACCTCAACATAATCATATTACATAAAACATGCATAAAGGAAACATAACATTTCCACCTTTCAATCACAAAATATCAATACAACACATTGATATAAAAACATTATGAAAACCATTTTCAATACCAAAATAAAAGAAAAGTAAAACATGTTATTTAATTTTCTTTTAAAAAGAAGGTATGGCTTGTAGAGGAAGCTAAAACTCAAATAATGGTCACGGTGGCGGAGAAGTCGTTGTCGCCGCATACGTACGACAAAAACATTCGCTTTTGTCATTTAGTAAACGCTTCGTATAAAAAAAATTCATTTTGAATAAATTTAAAAGTCAAAGGGGTTTATACACCGTATAAAAGAATCTTGAGTATAAAAAAAATATGCCTCAATGAAAGGAGATTGAGATGAAATCCCATACAAAGACGGTATACTTGGTTTAAGTATAAATCAATTACATAATTATGTGTGACAAACGAATACACCAAATATAAGTGGATATTAAGTGTAAAATAATCAAAGGTCATTCACACATATTCAAAGTATGGCATATTCAATAACAACATGTTGATCCCAAAGAAATCAAAATTGGGTTAAGAAGTTCCCTTGACAGCCTAACGGCGTCAAATCAAAAAAAGTGTATCTCATCACTTGGACATAAAATTAAATCAATAAGGATATATGATAACATATCCCAACATAACAATATGTAAATTAAAAGACCCAAAAAAAGAAGTCTTTTAAAAATAGGAGGGTGAACGGTTCCCTTACCGACATGGGTATCTTTCGAAACATACGCCCCGTGAAAGAAGGACAATACAACATTGATGTAAATACTCATAAATGAAAGAATATTAAAAAATGAGTAAAATAATGGTCAGTACATATACCACTAAAAGGAAATTGTGGCAAATGTAGAAAAAATCTCACAGGAATAAAAGTGAGATGAAAAATCCCTTACAAAAACTCGGCAGCCTAACGGAGCCACTTAAAACTTCCAAAAATGGATTGATGAGATCAAATAGGGTTTCTCATCACATTAAAATAAAATTTACAGAAAGATTAATATAAATGAACATCCCCCATCATAAAAAATAAGAACTTAAAAGAAGTGACATAAAGGAGAGTACTTAAAAAGAAAGAGAGAGGTTAGATCTCTTACGAAAATTTGGCAACCTAACGGCGCCACTCAAAAGTTCCAAAATGAATTGATTAGAGAAAATAGGATATCTCATCATATGAACATTAAAATTACAGTAAGATTAATATAAAATAACATCCCAATCAAAATAAATATGAGCTTTTAAGGAATGACATAAAATAGTGTACTTAAAAAGAAAGATAGGAGTAGGATCCCTTATCTCGGGTCCAACTTGTCTTGTTCGTTTCTTAATATTCCTGAATAATAAACTATGGAAAATTAATAATTGCATAAGTACCTCTTTTATATATTATTATTAAGTTCATATGACATATTATAATGTTATAATAATTGTTTAAT
Source organism: Viscum album (assembly GCA_963277665.1). Taxonomy (NCBI): domain Eukaryota; kingdom Viridiplantae; phylum Streptophyta; class Magnoliopsida; order Santalales; family Viscaceae; genus Viscum; species Viscum album. The sequence continues at coordinate 1,526,834,957 of OY728145.1, forward strand.
AATGGTAGTTCATATCAGTTGTTTTTGCCGATGTTTGGTACATGAGTCAAGAATGAACTTGTTTGAAAATAGATTGCCCATGTAGTTATAAGTAAATAATTTACAGAATAGTATTAATGATTCAAATATCATATATATGCAGTAAATATTCTTTTTATACTATTCCATATCATTTGGAGATAAAAAAACGAAAAGCACCGTTCATGGAGACGGTAGGTCGTACGTACGCATGAACACTACATTCATTTTTTTGTCATATTAATAGAATTAAAAAAAAATGAGAGAGATATATATATGTTATAATTCCAGAATGATATCCATAATTTAGATGTAATATATTACAAATATATCCATTATATATATGTACTTATAATATTACATAACATTTTGAGATAAGTAATGAAATGTACCGTTCATGGAGACGGTAAGCCGTACGTACGCATGAACGCTACTTCGATTTCTATTTCATATTTAATGGAATTAAAACATAATTAGACATAATAGTATTTTAATTCCAGTATGGTATCATATATCACATAATTACATATATCCTTTATATTTACAACATATGGTATTAACGAATCAAATCACTTTGAGGGAGCGGTAGTACGTACTTCCATAAATGAAGATATCACGTTTACCCATAATGGAAACCATAAAGGTACGCCATAAATGAAAATTACAGAATCGTAAGGAAAACATAAACATATTAGATATCATATATAAATATAGTGTCATCTTAATGGCCACCTTTGAAGGTGTTAGAAGAATGTTGAACAATCATCGTTTCGGGAGGCAGAAATTCGCCATCCACGGAAACAGTATGTTCTTTAACCATTAGATGTAGGTGTGTGTAAGAGTAGCTCAAATACTTCATATAACAACATCCTAGTATATTGAATATACTGTATTTGTTACAAAATAAATGAATAAAAAGAGTTTAGGGGTTAGAGAAGAAAAATAAAACAAAAGGACACAAGTGAAGACATTACCTTATAATCGTGTAACTCCCTTTGGTTTGAGCTCAAAGGCTTCCTTGGGAAGATGTCTGCCCAAAGTGAGGATTCAAGGAGTCAGAGAGGGAAGTGGAGAGACAAAATGGGTAGGGGTTGGCAGAGCCAAAGGCTTTGGGAGTGTGGGTAAGGAGGTAGAGGTGGGGGCCTTTTGTAAGATGAGAGGAGGGGAACTCTTGTAAAGTTACAAAATGTTACTTTAATTTCAAAAGTGTTTCGGATTTTAAAGGTTCCACATTGATGTATTTAGAGGATAAGATGATAAGGGTTCGAAATACACTCATCCAATAGGTTTTGGACATGTTTATGGCTTAGATATTACATTATCTTTCCATTTTATTTAAATCGTTAACTAATGAGGTCATCACTGCATCATCATGATTTCATAAATAAATTAATTTATTTAACGTCTAAAAATTATTAAAAAAAATAATATGATGTAGGAAATCTTTTTAGATTTCCGATAACTATTTATAGTAAAAAATATGACTTGTATAACCCCATGTAAAAATTATTTTAGTAAAACAACTCATGTTTGTGTCATTTTTTACTTTAACATTAAATAATAAGATATTTATGTCATTTCCCAACCAAAGTGGCTCCATGGGGTCCCCAAGTTGACCCATGGATTTTCTTGGTCGGCCATGACACATACAATGAAGGTAAAACATGTGTCTAGGTCATTTCATTTTATTAAAACATTATTCTTACCATAAACTACACTAATTACCTCTAATCAAGATTAAAAACTTATAAAGTTACTATTCAACAAAAAAAATTATTTTTATCCTTTTGAACCACATTTTACTTCTTAATGACAACCATGTATGTCATATTTTTGAAATTCAAAACACAAAGACGGCAAAAGTTCATTTAAATGGAAAAATCAGTTTTTATAAGTACCACTTAGTGGTTTCACTATTCATCAAAAATTGAAGTTTTTCAGAAAAATACCAAAAATTCACCCTAAGCTATATTTGATATTCTGAATTCAAAAATGAAGTCTATTTTACAAAATTCAAAACATACAAGTGACATTAATTAATTTAATTATTAATTCCCGCTGTCAGAGCAAATAGCGTGTTTTTATGAAAAAATAAGATTCAAAATATTGACACTAGTTTAAGTCTGATTTCGAAGTGAAATTAATTCCAACGACCACTATTGGATTTAATGGTAAAAATATATTCTAATTTCACTTTAAAACAAATTCAAAATATAATCTAATCATATAAATAAATTAGAGTAAAACGTGGTTTTGAATTAAAATACCACATTCTACACTATTCATTAAAAAATGAACTTTATCGGAAAGATACCAAAAATTTACACAAAGTAAATTTTGATGTCCCGAGTCTAAAGAAGAGTTTGATTTGGTCCAATATAATTTATAAGAGAGAACAAAACTATATTTAATGATGGTTCTCCATCAAAAGGTGATAAGTGAACCTTTAGTGAAAACTAGGGCATATACACCTAAAATTGAATTCTTTCCGTATTTAAAGCCTTTAACTTTTATTGGATAAATGTAAAAACATTTGAAAACATATATAATCATATTTTAGTTATTTCTATCCATTCCTGCCAATAAAACAGCTACATGTTAACTACCATTTAAAATAATATTATTTTATTATTATAGTGCAACGTAAGATTCCCAAGAAACTCGTTGTTGCGTGTTGGGTACGCCATCGAGCATAGCATCCCCTTTAAAGTCATATTTATATTTTATTCACAAATATGGATAAATATGAAAATTTCATATTCTTTATTTACCTGGGGTGTTAAAATTAGGTTTTCCACATATATCTGGATTCATTTGTGGTATTATTTTTGGATAAAAGCAGAAAGTATTTTCATTCATAACATGTCCATGAAAAACATCATGAGATCATGCTAAATACACTAAAAGAGTACCATCATTATGCTATGCACAACATATTCAACTTTTGGATCGATATTGGCTACTTCATCGGTCATATTCTCTTGGAGTGAGTAGTTTATATACACCTTGAGAATGTGATATATTTAGATTCATTCGAGAATTGTATGAACATATTTGAAATACATTGTTTATTTTCTCTATCCATGTATTACAGAATCATTATCTAGGATTTCTCATGCCCTGTAGTGCTTCTAATTGGTTAGAAAAAAATGGTGTGAAAATTATTTGGTTAAAAAATTATGATGTATCCATTAAGGGGATGAAGTGTCTTTTGACTTTTTGGTCAATACTGATTATTATGGAAATAGGAGTGATATATAATATTTATTCAAATTAAATTTGTATTGTGATGGGAGTAGTCCTCATGCAAGATGAGAATGTCGTAGTATATGGTTATCATCAGTTGAGGTATCACATGCAGAATTACCCATTGCATGACCATGATATAGCTATTGTAATTCATTTTATATGTTGTTGTATAATGTAGGAGATAATTTTAGGGGTTTTATGGATAAAAAAAATACTCTATTACATCATCACATAGTGTGGTCTATATTTCAAGAATCACACATGGGTTGAGTACCTGCAATCCTTTGATGTTGAGCCTGTATATCCCCATGATAAATGAAAAAATTTTGTGGTTCTCTAACTATGAATACATAATAATACGTGGTTCATGAATCCAGTGGAAGGTGACAAGTTATCTTCTTGTTTTAATTGGAGAATTTTGAGGTTCTAGAGGAAAATGGTCAAACTAGGCTCTTGACTTTAAAGTTACCAATACCCTTCTTGAATAGCTGGGGATGAAGAAAATCTGATATCCTAAAGGCTTAGTAATAAGGGAGACTATTTTTGACGAGGATACATCTTCTCATTGGCCCATGAATATGGATGAAACATTACAATTTTGTGATATTTTATGGGTCTCAATAGACATTAGAGAGGATATGAGGTGGGAATTTCATGCCTCAGTTTAGGAAGTACATCTTGGTTTCACAAAGAAGTATCGAGACTTATGTCTCTAGTAGCGGTGTACTTATAGGAAATGTTGTATTTTTGGGATTATCACATAGTGTTCCACCTATTAGTAGGTGAAGTCACAACATTAGTGACTAGCGTGACTTTAATCGACTTTGTCAATTCCCATGTCTAGATGAGATGATGTTTCTATGGATTTCATGATGAAAATTCTGAGATCACCACCTGGAATTAATACCTTTTTAGTTTTCAATGACTATTTGGTGAAGTTCTAACACTTTTAACTTATTCTAGAGACCTTATTGGTAGACAATATGGAGAGGATATTTGTAAAAGAGGTATTATGTATCCATATTTCTCATCATTCTATCATATATTAAAGGGTATTTTTTGGTCACTTCTACGTTCTGGTAGGGGTTGAAGATGTCCTTGGATACATATTTTCTTCTAAACATGACCTATGACCCTTATACCATTGGAAAAAGAGAGAACACAATTCATGTGTTATAGGATATACTCCATTAATACATCCTTGACATTCGTGGTTCATGGGAGAAACTTGTACCCCTTTTGAGTTCACTATCAATAATATATTAAATGTTACTATCGAGATTGGTCTATATGAAGCTTTATATGGAAGGCCTTTATAGTCACCTCTATGCTGCATAGATGTAGGGGTGTACCATTACTTGAACAATGACTTGTTCATGAGATTAAAAAATAGTTATTGTTGATCCAAAAAACCATGATGGAATCTGAATATAGATAGTTGTTGTATTCCGACCAATGATGATGGCCTCTTATATCCTTGGTTAGAGACCTATTTTTCTTATGATATTGGAATATTTTCAGATGTATATATATCAGGAGTTAGGGTGTGTATTCACCTTGATTATCTGTACCCTCAGAGGTTTTGATGTGGATATGACAAGTGTCTTACCAAAGAGAACTTACATAGGGATTCAGTCCATGTGTGATTTAATTTACATGTCATAGATATGATAGTATTACCCAATCCTTTTTCACGTATTCAAACCAGATGAGTTTGAGTTAGAGATGGATTCTTTTTTTAGGAGTATCTAGTGCATTCTATGGATCCGATCATGAAGAGGCTCCGAGATTAGTCATTTTCATTATTATGAGTGTTATGGTATCATAGGAGTGTATATAAAGTTACATGGGATTGGGATAATAATATATGATCACAATGTAAATAGATTTTCTTAGATGATACCTTTTTTCCGTCAAATATCCAACTTAGGGACGAATTTCTTTAAGGAGGGGAGGTTATAATCATCGATATTTTTTACAAGGATTAGATATTTTTTATATTTAATCCCATTTGTTATCTTCGTAAATAAGTGATTTGACCTAAAGAATTATCCAAAATCATACTAATGTTTTTCAGATCTTAGAGCTTTTAGATTTTGGAAACTAGGATGGATACATGGTTACCACATGGTTAGTACTAATCATGTGGGAACCATATGAGAACCAAGAGGAGAAGTAATTTGTCTAAAACTATGGGAGACTAGGTGAATTGATGTGTTGGTTTTTAGATATTTTGGATGGTAGTTTTTTCCATTGTATAATCATGGTTTAGAAAATTGTGTGTATTAACTATGCATAGTATTTCTTTTGATACTAAACGATTCACGATTTTAGAATGGTTTGGCCAACTATGTTGAAAAATCATGGAACCCATTCCAGATGAGTGAAATTAAATATTCATCCTTCAAATTCTCTAACACTTAACCCCCTTTATCTTCTCTAATTTCCAATGGGTGAGATCCTCTCATTTTATATGAATACACCCTCGAGCCTAACCTAGAGATATTTATTTCTCCTCCATCAATTCTATTATTTGAACATCTTCAATCACATTCGATCTGTATTAGAAACATATCAAATCATCTTTTTTCCTTTCATGGTTTATATTTTGATATCTAGTGTAATTTTGGTATGAGATTATTCGCTCTATTTTTATAGTGTTGGATAGTTATTTTTTATTTTTTCTGATCTACTTCATATCGGAATCTGAAACCATAAAAAGATTCATAAATTTATCTATGGTAGGTGTTATAGAGTTTTTCCCTTAATGTTTTGGTTTTTTCATATATCCCTCATTGTTCTGCAAACCTACCATTTCTATTCATGACTTTAAAATGTGTTATTCCTATTTAAATTGTTACACATATATTATTATACTCATGAGGATTATTTTTAGACTATAATAGGATTATGACATCATTAAATGATCCCCCTAGGGTGTTCCATCTTAAAACACCCAATTATAGTTAATTGAATAAATGATTTGTATACTTTTTAAGTGCTCTGTTTAGATTAAATGTGGATTTCCCACTCTTATAAATGTTAGGTTTCCAAAGAACCACATAGGTGATTGGTCATCCTAAAATGGGTTATCTGTACCATTTTAATTAAAAGACTTAACTACAAGTTTATTTTATTTGAATAAAAGATTTAAATGGATTAAATGAAAAAGGAATACTAATGTGTGATGAGGACACAACTTTTGATGCATGACTTCATGTATTGATTACATAAATTGTGACCCCAATTAATAGGTTGGGTTTATGATTATTTTTTTAATGTGGTGACCCAAAATGATATTTATATTATTTGGATTACTCTATAAACATTGTTTATATTACTGTGGCTAAGGGACATGTTGAACATGACATTTCAATCTCCCATTCAACATGTGTGGAAAATGATTAATCTCACCTTTATACTTTAATTTATGTGATGGGTATTACCTTAAATATTTATATCATTATGTTGTTGGGAATGAAATATCACCCATCCTATATTGTGTTTTGTGCATGACGACTCACATTCACTATGAGATTGAGTTGATGTACACTCTTCATGATCATACCCTCTCATTATACTGGCAATTGATAAGTGTTATGCCTGTTCTAGACGACACCAAGTATCCATGTATATTCCAACTTATGTCCTCACATACTTAGTTTATATAGGTGCATACAATATATAACTATACTATAGATATATTATCTATATATATACTAATTAGGCTCTTATTCCATCTTATGTCGAAGTAGGTTTTGCGTCCAGGTGTCCATTAAAAACTGGAGATAGCGAGTATTCATTTATCTATTATTGTATGTAATTAATTATGCATGTACACTATTGATACTATTTACCATCCATGTATTATTTTTATACACCATTTTTGGCATCCTACTGAAATTTTATCCCACACCCTACTCTAGCAACCTTTGGTACCATAGACTATTACTTAACTCTAATTATGGATAAAGGAAAATTCCTAACAATAGAAGAATGATTTAACATGATTATTTTATGGAGTGTTGGACAAGAGGACTAAACATATATTCTTAATTATTGTGGAGTATTCTTTTTTCAATTTATTATTTTTTATTGCATGATGTTTATTCATTTCCCTTGTTTCTTATTTTTTATATCCTCATTACATGATATCATGTATATGACTTATCAATTTGTATTATGGTATTTATTATAGTTTCATAGTTATTTAATCATTTATAGTTATTATATTATGTCATTCATTCAGTATTGTGGGTTATTGGTGCTATAATTATATTGATAGATTATATATACATGTTCTATAGTATATTTATTATATCCGATATTTCACTCTAATATGAGTTTATAGTCTCCCCACTATACCACGTTAGACCCTTACTGCTAGCAGATAAACTCTAGTGTATTGGGAGGCATGCAGGAGTCCATATGACCACTGACTTGAGATGCCCCAGTTTGGTGGACTTTTTATAAATACATTACAAAATCTTGATAAATTTGGATACATCTCGTCTATATAATTATTATTTAAAAATTATTTTCTATCATTGGGTTTCATGCACCAACGATCACTTTTGTGCGAGGTATATTTCATCATGAATGACATCCTTCACCCCTCAATAGGGGTTTCCTTATAATAACATCATGGGGTTATATTTTTAATCACCATATCCCACAACCATTCCATTAATAATCATAATGACAAGACCAAGCCTCTCAACTCATACATGGGTGGAAACATGATAAATAAATTCACTAGAAACTCCATGATTTTGGAAATGTTATCTAAAATATTTTCTGATTTCATATTCTTAGTATGGGTAACACTATAAATATGAAAAAACTATGTTCTTCCAAACATATGAATATACTTATACCACTCATTGAGTTTTGAACCAAATGGGACATTCCATAAACCCCTGAATGTCCCTTAACTTGATCCATGCCCACCCATCAAGCCAATACAATAATAGGATCATTTTATAGGATCACCAGCATCCCCATATACAACCACATTCCATTTTATCCAATAATATGGAGGGAAATTTTAAATCATCATCCAAAACCCCAAGATTACATGTTTATATGTATTAAATTAAATCCCTCAATATTGGACACAATGATGACAACTAACTGATTTACTATTGAACAAACCCACATGTACCCTACACATGCCACACAATATCATTGAAAAGTCAATGTTCATGCCCCACACATGTTTATATGTATTAAATTAAATCCCTCAATATGATCAAATTTCTAAACTTCTAAGCATTATTTATTGGCATGTTTGTCTCATCTAACCTAAAGTACCCTCCAAAATCCTCTTAAAAAATGGATTCATTAATTATTACTTGATTTATCACATTCAAAAAACCCATATGGTTCATTACTAGAACTAAATACCCATCTCTGGATCTTAATAAACTATTCAAAGAACAAATGTAGTAAATGAGGTTAGGCACATGAACTTTATTTTCGTCAAAACTAATCGTGATACAAAAAAGTTCTTCTATAAATGTTTCATTATCATAAGATGTTAAGGAATCACCAGATCAAAACCATAACATTGATTATACCACTCATGAATATATCCCCAATTATAGAATCTATGCACAATTTCCACTCTAGATGCACTAATAATTTATTTCTAACACATCTCATAGGTAACCATGTCTTAGTGTGGAACATCAAGTCACAAAATTTCGATTTTTTTTACATTTGTGTCCACTAGGTATCCCAACTATAATTATATGTTGTGTCTCATTAAAGGTGAAATATGATGGGAAAAAATAAATCCTATTATGAATAATTCTCGTCTTCCTATATTCATACACACCCACTCATTCATATTGTATAAATATTGAACCTAAATCATCCACCAACTCATCTACCTACTCACAACCACAGTTTCTCTATAAGAATCATTATTCCAGACTACCCTCAAGAGATTCAAAATTTTATTACGGGGTTATGAATATATATTTAAGAACATATCCCATACATGATACATATACCATGAATTATATTCACATAGTCTAGTTAGGTTGAATTCCATTCCATGATATTTGGGAAAAAACAATATAGGTTTTTACTAAAACATTATGTCGTCAAACATAAAAAATAAGGATACCCATGGGATTCAACACCAATGAATAAAATGAAAATATAAACCCACCAGGTACCAATATGTCTTTTACTAGTTGAACTGTTCTATTTTCACAATTTATTATATCCCCAAAAATTCACATGACTTTAATCTGAAAAAAATTCATATTCACGGTGAGTAGAATACCATAAATAACATATATTGGAAATTAAAATAGGATCTATTGTTTAGAATTTAAATTATTTTCCCTATGTAATTAGTGATTAATATCACTATAATAGTCCTCTATGTCATATGAATCCCTACATTATGATAATTTTTCATGTAGATTATTATTTTCCCCAAATTGAATTCCTAGACTTCAAAACACTTTTTACATCACCTTAGATGATGTTATAAAACCATAAAAATGAGTAAAATAAACATTATTATCATCCGTTAAAACGTAATTTTTTTTATCTAAAATAGATTTTATGATGAACTTGTCTGATATACACCATATGCATTAAAACATTTCTATGTTGACTGTCTACCATATCTCAAATAGTAAAATAAATAAAAAACAATGATAGCAATTTGTAATATCTTGACCTAGATGATGACAAATAATAACTATACTAATGGATCTATGTCACAAAATTCAAGATGCAATGTATGCCAGAGGATTCCGAATAATAGTGGGTACTAAAGTATTATCATGGGGAGGATATAACCCGTATTAGAGTTCCAAATGAAAATAAAATGAACAATAACAATACTCAATATAGTATATAGAAGATTTCCTACTCATTGATCATGAAAAAACAAGGCCCCTACAAAATCTATACATACAACCATGTGAGATTCATCTAGGGTACAAAGTTCAATGGTTAGTAGATAAGGGGGTGAGTATAATACTTAGTATCACAACACTAACATAGAAAAATAAATACCATAAAGTTGTTGATATTAGAATGTGAAACATTGTTAATAAGAAAAACCTTTAATAAGATAAATAAAAAAATGGATAATCAGATCCATGACACCAATCAACAATACCTTATCCGTCTAGTTATAGAGTTCCTCTAAGAACACGGTGATGGTATTCTCAACAGTAATAATTAAAAGGTGTTCTTTCACCTTGTTATATAGGTAATATCCTAGGGGCCTAAACCACTCTAGTATACTTTATAATGACTTGGGGTCTTTTCTAAACAAGAATAACAACCTAGGTAATGATACATCAATGTATACAATGATTCCAGAAATAAGATTCTCAATAATATAGAATAATCATCCACACCCACCATTGAAACCACAAGCCCCTTATAGATATCACATGAAACCCTCTCGTGTTCTTAAAATAAATATTAATGGATCTATATCCATGATATCCCTACCATTATTATCATTATTAGTGATTTTTTTGTTTTCCACATTATGAATACCCCTTGAGTTATTTTCTGTATATAAATTCACAAAATCAAAAATGGTGTATTCCATACAAATAATAATCATCAGGAGGGTGTATTCAATATCAAATATTAACTGTACAAAAGGCATATAAAATAAAAATTACAACCACATACTAGGAATTTTTACTTTTTTTATAATAATACTACTCCAAGAGCATTTTATAAAACATATATATAAAGTAAACATTGTCTAGAAGCCTCCAAAATCCCTAGCAAATTACCCATAATTACTACTATGTTCACATTGGATTCAATAGTTAGCATGCATTATATGGTGATACCTACTTTCAAATCTAATAATCAGATCATGAACCACTAAAGGTTAGTCATTCATTGTGGCACCTACCATGGATCTATTAGATCACATCATGATGCTCAATATCAACCTGGGACCATACGTTATAACTCTTTGTTTAAAGGATGTTATGTTTCATATCAATAAATTAAAACTTGAATGATTTCATGGGAAATAGAGGTATTCCTCATAGGTTGTGGTATAGAGAGAAGAATCATGGTCTATCTTAGGGTTAATGGTCATCTAGTCCATCCACTTAGTCAATATATTCCACATACACATGATTTAACCGGATTGGAAAACATGCCTCAAGGGAAAGGATCACTCACACACTAACTAAACTCGCCACATAAAATGAATCTAATGTATCATAGGGTTGATGTTATAATCCAACGGGAATATCCAAAATAATCTCATGAAATTCTTCCAATATTATGCTCCATGAGACACATAAAAAGGTTATCAATGTTATTTTTTGGGTATCCATCAATGTCCAGCCACACCTCTTTAAGGAGGTGTCCAATGGTACCAACCTGGGGACCCTAAATCAAATATAGTCCCATAAAGCCCATCAAGGGGAATCAACATATTACTAGGAATAATATAGTCCAATACTCGACCGTCAATGGCCAAATCATCAACCTATCACACTATGTCCTTGGTGGCATTAGAAATATATTATATCATTATAGGGATCAACATAAATTTTAGATTTATTTTTCAATTAAGTAATAAATTTCATTAATAAATAGGGAAGAATATTATATAGAAATACCCTAAATCCCAAAACATATAAATGAACTACATTAAGACCATTGGAAAAATTCTTGGGCACCTAACATAAAGGAATACAAATCAATTTAATTCTATTTCTGAATAGTTACTTCCTAATATGTCCCATTCTAAAAAAAATTTACCTTGGTCTCAAGATCTACACACCAATTAAATTAAATTTACTTTAGTAATGGGATGATCACCATACATTACACACCCCTGAACATAAATTTATCCAAATACCCAAAATAATTCATAATTTCCTCTACTAAATTAGTTTATTATTATTTACGAACTATATAATATTCATTAAATGTTGTTTCAATATCAAATCTATAACTAGAAACATATACATGGCAATATGGGATGTCATTTTCCAAAGGAAAGTGAATTCACAAAATCAATCAATTGATTATTTCATTCTTCTTGGGAATAAAGTTCACAAAAACAATAAAAAAATTAAAATATAAAATAGTATCATGATGGATGAGGATGAGTAGAAGAAGAAGGGGGCACCAATTTCCACCAAAATCACTTGAAACCTCCTCAATACCACAATTTAATGAATGTAGTTGGTGTAGAGACAAGTCCTTTAGGGGTTCTCATGAGAGAGGTTTGTAGATGGGTTACCCCTCTTAAAAACAATTTGGAGAAAAATGATATATTTACACTTTTAGTCATGTTGGTTTTACCATACTTAGCCATTAGGTAGAAGGTGTCTCCATTGTTACAATAATATGGATGTTTCTATAACCCCATATAACCAAGGGTTCCTCCATCACTTCCCATAGTCCCATGATTCTCTTTTGATCAACATGATACCTCATGAATATTTTTTTGGTCATACTAGCTCTTATCTAGGAAGAAAAGTATCTTAATTTGAAATAAACAATCCATTATAAAAAAATTTAATTTATCGATCAAATTATGAGCCATTATTGAAAATAGTAATTATATGGATTCACTAACTATTATGGATGCGAGAAAATAGTTGAGATACATATTATCTAGGATCAATATATTTTCCTTACTCACTGTACTTCACAGAGTTTTAATATAGTATCATCTGATAATGGGGTTTATAATATATTTCCATGGACTTCCTATTAACATTGATTATTGAAACTTGAAATTCACTTAAGAATAATCAATATACGATTCGAAAAAAAATAACTAAAATAATTATTGATATTTTTCAAAGGGAATGACTAAAAATTGGTATATCACCAGTCCAACATCTTAGTGATCTGTATGATATTATGTCTCTAAAAAAACACATTCATGATTTTACATTTGTTTTGATTTTCTATCTAATTGATAATAAAAAAACTGGATATTCTATTATGGGTCGGTTAATATTATACGGGATAAAAATAAATATTTAAAATTTTCCATTCTATAATGTAATAAAATGACTTAGTTTGAGATAAGTTTAGTTCTTGTCATTTTTTGATTGAATTGATTCCTAATATCCATTGGTTATTGGGTGATTATTTTTGCATGTTCATCATACTAATTTTAGAAATGAAATAGATGGTCTACTAATGTTTCACCGTAATGAGGTATTTTTTGGGGATTATCTAGTTGGGTGTTTTTCAGTGGAAAAAATATTGGAAATAATAAATTTTTTAAACACTCTAGTATTAGATGAACACATTGGATATAACACATTACTGGATAAGGTGTGTGTATATGATTTGGTTATAGATCAATATTTATACTCAAGGAAATTGGACATGTTAGAGATTCAAAAAATAATAATATGTATATTATATATCTATATTACATTGTAAATTTTTTTTCATTCCTATACATTGAGTGTAACTTTCACTAGTTTCAATGGAGGTTGTATCCATGTTTAATAAAAAATGTTATATCAAGTATTATAAGATTGTAGGAATTCATGATTCTATGTAAGTTGGATAAGGTTATCAAGAATTTTTCTATAATTTATGGTTGTCAATGATTATATTTTTCTCAAACTAGTCATGAATTTACCACTTAGGTGAGAGATTATGTTTGGAACTATTTTTTATCCAGTTGCTTCTCTGATTTCTATATACTATTTTCAAATTTTACCAATAATGATTCATGTGTTGAGTATTCAAATTGATATGTTATTAAAATATACATTTATACATTATACTATGTCTCTATGGGACTCTTTGATGTATTCTATGAAACACTTAAATGAGGGAATGAGATATTATATATATCTCATTTTGTTAAATCATGTCACAATGGTGAATCCCATTACACATACTATGATAGATTTAATTTTTGAACTAATTTAAATTATGAATTAATTTTTTGTGATTGAATTATAATATGGATATAAGAAAATGCTGGTTATGGATAAATAGATGAAATCATTTTCATGTTTTAATGGTTAATTGTTGTTTGTTGTAACGGTGTATGATGTTAAAAGCACACTATATTTTATATGGGGATTATTAAATTGATATTGAGAAAATAACATGATTATTTTATTATAGTTAACATGGATGATATATTGATTCAGTTTATCATGGTGTATTTATAAACCTACCTGGTGTATTTAAAAACCTGTCAAAAATGTTTACAATTATTTTATAGACTCCCCCAAGGAATATTTTCATTGAATTTTCTTAATCTATGATAGTTGTTATATAATGTTTATTATTGGGTTTTCTTAGATAATGAATCCATTTACAACTATATTTTAGAAAGGTAATGTTTTTTCATAGACAATGAAATATTATTAATCATTTGAATATTTAATTTATGTGTTTATGTCTTCACCAATTCATCATTTATCCAAAAAGGGTATTTCTTATGAGGTATATTATCATACAACCTATGTGGGTTTTGGATGTGTATTGATACTACAGTGAGAAACCATTGTTTATGGGTCCAGGTAGTTATGTATTTAGGAATGTAATTGTGATACCAATGATATGGGTATTGTGGTTGTGAAATTGTTTCATATGTTTTGGATGAATTAGTATCTTAAAGGGAACATTGTGGATTATATATATGATAATAGATTATGATATATATTTTCTTAGAAGTATTTGATTTTTATATAAATAGGGTGCCTTAAACTCTCCAAGAATATGTTTTTTAGATCATTTATAATTATTTAGATGATAATGCGGTGTATAAATTATTGAGTTTGAATTATTATGGTATGGATACACAATATAAATTCAATAAATGTGTAGCAATATAGTAATTGGACATTAATCAACTATTTTATGATGATTTTGATGTTGGATCCTTGATTTATCAGTAGAACTAATATATTCATTGGTGTGATAGACAAAGGTTTCTTTTATTTGGGAGATGGTAAGGTGTAAATATGATGAGATTAGATTTTGAAAAAATATACATTCTATTGTTAGGTTGATGATGATGAACCATATTATTTATTCCAAGGGGATGTAGTTTGGCCATAAAAATATTTATGAAATTATTTTAGTGAGTTACATAGTTTTACTTTGGTGGTGCATTTAGGTGTTCCATGTTTGTAACATTTAATTTCATGGAATTTTTTGGGCATTGGATATTAAAGGTGGTATATTAAATTATTTCAACTTGACTTACAAAAATGTAGGTTAAATCTGAACATGATGTTTTGATTGTGTACTTTTCCCTTTTTAAATTCCATATTTGAAGATAGTGAAAAGTTTAATGGATGTTATTATGAGGTTGTCACATACATTGAAATAATTTCATATAGTTTTCCTTTTGAATGATAAAGTGATATTTCATTTAATTTATTAAAATTTCAAGAATAAATATTTAGGGATAGTTGGAGAATATATTTTATGGTGGTGGAATAGAATTATAGTTTTATGAGGATGATAGGATCTGATCAAGATACCCAGTTTACATCAAAAATAAATATAGTTTTGCAATACGATTTTGGTGACACACTTTTCCTTCATAATTAATCTCATACATATACTTATTGATTATCTATATTAAATAATCTAATTTTTTAAGATCTATAGAGAGAATCAGTTTTTTTACTATCATTGGATTATCAGAAATTATTTTCTGAATTTTCATTTAATAATAGTAATAATACATCTGTAGGGGTTACATTGAATCGAGTATTTTACTCATATTATTCCATGGTTTATAAATAATTTTCCATAAACTTACATGCAAGGATCATAAATTCTGTTGTCATAGAAGATTAAGTACATAATTAAACATAATGAAACAAAAATAAATAAAATTTCTTATATAATCTTCATAATGAGATCCTAACTCCATTTGACCGATTATATACATATATATAGGATGACCTGAGGGAATACATGAAAAAATGTAATGAGAAAAAAATCATGTAAGGGAATAAGAATATGAATACGACATAACACATTTATTACAGTACATAATAAGATAACATAAAAAAGTCATGGAACATGAATAGTTATATGTATGTAAAACATTTAAAACATGGGATAATATATCAATGACCTAATAGGAATATGGAAACAATATATAACAAGACATAAAAATGATTGAAGTTTAGAATCCATGACATGGTGGGAAAATTACCCTAAAAGAATCTGGTTTACTCCCTATCTAAAAATGATGTATCATAAGAGTAAACATTATCCAATTCATTGGAGCACTATGATGGTGCACCCATTATAACATGTTCATTAATATGTGAGACACATTAATAATCAGTTATAAGGGTTACCCATATAAATAATTAGGTATGATAATAATTTCATAAGGAATAACAAAAGGGAATAACATAATAGTTTCCATGAAGGAATGGATTTAAATTATAAATGAAAAATCATAAGGGAAAATATGCCTACATCATTATAAATGATGTAACAATTATGTGAATCCTTTTAAAAATATTGTTTAAGAGAAATTAGAAATGAAAAATTATACTATATTTTATATAATATATTTAAAAATGTATATAGAGGGAACAAAATATTTTATTTTATTAAACTATAAATAAAGTAAGGTTGTTTTTTGAAGATAAAATTGTGATTTTATAAATATAACCGTGGATTAAAATTGATTATGCAGTGGACATATAAATTGGTAAAAAAATAATAAGTTTTGTTTAATCAAGAATTCTTATGGGGAATAGTTGAGAATGACTCCTTTTTAAAACATGTACTTGTTCATCAATGAAAGATGTAATTATCTGGATACAATTGTTTGTGACATATACATATAATTATAAAGAATTATATAAAATTAAAGAACAATTAAATTGGAATAATGATAGAGAAATAGCAACCCGAAGGAAAAAATTGAGGTTCAGAACGAATCTAATTCCTTATGTATGAAATGTTTCTTCACTTTTTCATAATGTCATCTTGAATCATACTTCGTGAGAACCACCATAGGGGGATTTATTTTGATCTTTTTTATACACCAAAGGCTATTGGAAATTGGGGATGGGCTTGGGAATATATTTGAATATAATTTAGACAATGGTCAATTCTAGCGAGGTGTGAGGAGAAGATGTGGTGAGGGGCTATCTTTATTGGGGAGGAGGGAGGTCTTTCCTCATTATTTTATTTATCTGTTTATTATTTTGAATCAAACCTATGAATATTTTGAGAATAATCGATAAAAATATTAAAATAATGAAGTGAGGTTTGAGATTTTGTTTCTTATATGAGTGATTACTCAAGTGTATTGAACATATAAACTATATATACAGTAAATAACTGTATTTCTCTATTCACAAAAAAATAGTTATTTTAGTAAAACCCCAAAAAGAACCATAACCATTTTTTGAGGTCTAGAATTCAAACATGAACTCAAATTTACGAAAATAATTTTCATAGTATGGGAAATTAAATTTTATTTCAAATCATCATTTATTGGAAAAATAGAAATTTTAAATTAAAACTGATTTTCTAGCATTTGGAAAAATTAATAAAGGTATCTTATAATTATCTTATAATATTATGACATCAATATATTTATTTATTAATATAGTTTTTGGAATTAAATTTTCTTTTAAACCATTATACAAATTTTATAATTTAAAATAAACATTTGTATTCAATAAAAATAACAACAATTAATTAATATTTTATAAAGAAATTATTTACATATACTATGATATAGTAATATCAAATCTTCATTTATAATATTTCAATGTTTTATATGTAAATTCATTGTTAAGGTTACTATTTTATTTTATGGATTACTATTCCTAAGTGTCACATTTCATTTATAAATGTCAAATAAAGATTCCATTGATATATGTTTCATAACTTATAGAAAACCCACTAATTTCATTCATTAATATATTATAATGTTTTTATTATGGTAATTATGTGATTATTCTTTTATTTATACTATATAACATAATTATAAGAAGTGGTTTTTCATTGATAAAATTTTGGGTCTTTACAAGTGTGGAACTATATAGGTCATTGCAAGGGTGTCCATTTCGTTCACAATCATATTAGGATGAGGTTTCTGAGGCAATTATTGTTGGTTTAGATATGATGAAGGATATGATAGAATGCGTTCATGTTACTAAAGGCCATAAACATATTACTCATATTAATGAAAAATAAAATCCAGTGGAGATAATTTTGATTTGGAAATTTATTGCGAGAGATATCGTTTAGTTCAAAGGAGTTTGTCGATGGAATGGAATTGGATTATTTGTAAAGGGAAAGACGTTTTAACTAAGACTTTTAAGACATTATTTGGTTATGGAGTTATCTATAGTGGGTTATTTTGGTTTGGTTATACAAATATTATTGGTAAGGGTTCATGATATATTACATGTGTATTCCGGTTAGATTTATAATAATTACCCATGACATGTGATAAATTTAATTAATGAAAATGTTAAAGAGGATATAATATTAATAGAGTAATTTATGGAAATTTTGGATCTCAAATGGATTTTCTAGTGATGCTAATTTAATATCTTATTTTGAGTTATTTTGATATATGATAGTTTAATGTAAATCACATTAGAGTGGAAATCATAGACACATAGGCAATATCCTACTTTTTTTATGATTATTTTTCGAAATAATGTATATGTTTTATACGATAATGAAAGTTCAATAATGTGTTTTTCTACATTTTATTTTTATTACTGAGATTAAATATATTTTAGCATGATATATTTAAAAATGGTTGTAAAATATAGTGACTTACAAATTTGAAATTTGTCTAATATGGATATTTATTAAGATGTTTTGGAAAAAATGGTATAATATTATTATTTTTAGTTATGAAAATTAAATTTTGATTTTATTTTTATATTAAATATTAATTTTTGACCCATGGGAGATTATTTAATATTTTTTTATGGGGGAGATGTTTTACATTTAATTTTAGGTGCAAGTGAAATTTAAATTATTATTTATATATTTATGTAATTCATTTATATATATATATATTTATAAATTAAACAATTCTATCATATGATATATTTAATGTGGTGATAATGATGTCAAATATTAGTCGATATGGAGGCTGAATATTTTTCATATGAAATATCATTCCTTGTCAATAAATATAACGTTATGTTAATTGATGGATTGATTTCGATATTTAAAAATACAAATAGATAAAATTAAATGGCATAAAGTGGTCAAAGTTATGGATTATGATGACTGTGAGTGTTACCAAAAGTTGATCAGGGGAATGTATTTTATAGTTTATACAATTATTGGATTCTCTATATTCTCTCTTTCTTATCTAGAGATTTCTGGAGAACAATTTGTCATTAAAAATTAGAGAAAGGAGAAGAATGAAGGAGGAACCTACAAGATTTAACTTCTATATATTAAAGATTTATATTCTTCATGGTAATATGGTAGATAATTTGAAATTTCTATCCAAATATTTATCCTTATAAATATACCATGTTTATAATCAATTTATGGGTAGATAATTATATATAAACCAAATTTTTTTGGTGATAATTGATATACAAAATTATGGGTTAAATTTTTAATTTCATGATTTGTGGATACTAATAGAAAATTGGGGCGATATTAAATATTGATAAATAAAAAAATAAAACAAATAATAAAATCATGGATTAGTATTGATATTAATAAATTTTTTAATTGAAATATAGAGATGGGTGAGAAATATCATTCTATGAAAATATAATTTTAATTACTGTGATATTTGGAGATTTAATGAAGTAGTAATATCCTTTTAGATAATTTTAAATATAAATGGTGAACGAAAAAAAATTATGATATTATATTTTGATGATATTAGTGTTCATTAATTTTTATAATTTATAAAAGAATTATTTAAGACGATTTTTTATTGAAACTAATTATTTTCAATTTTTTGAAGAACTCTTAATCCATTAAAATGAATTTTGATCCTATAATATTTAATTATAGTTTAAATTAGTAAAAGAGGAAAACGGGTTGATTTATAAATTCTTGAAATGGGATATTCCATATAATTTATAATTGTTTTTTGGTGTTTTTAATGGCTGGGAATGGTGTGGAAATGGGTTACATTGTGATTGTACTATTGATGACACATTCATGCCCCATTTTGGAATTTTGGTTGGGGGGGGGGGGGGGGGGGTTAGAGAGTTACAGAGGTTGTTATTATTATTACATAGGTTGTTTCACCATTAGATGAGGTATTTCGATATACTACATGGGTTTTGTGGCTCCATGCTTATGTAATTATATTATAATGGGATGAGCTGTTTGGGTTTGAAAAAAAAATCATGTATAGAACCATAGATAAAACTCTCTAGAGTAAATAGATTAATGTATGAATTTGTAATTGTGTGATGGATAATGTGTCTTTGTTTAAAGGGGTATTTATGATATATTGGGGATATAATGATGTTATAAATTTTTTTGAATCCCATGATATTATATATACATATGATGTTGAAAATTAATCCTTAATATAAAAATTTTAGTAGACCTATCTTTGATAATGTTTCATCAAACATCAAACCTTAAAAATTTTAAAAATTATTTCATTTATTTCATTCATTTAGTGATTTAAGATTATTTTTCATACAAATTTATATTTGAGGTTTCTTTCGAGGATTATTTTGGAATATGTAAATTATGATAATTCATGTAAACAAAATGGTTTCTAGTTTAAAATGATTAAAAAATTAATACGTGGAAGAAAATATATAGTATAACTACAATTTTTATGTGTTATATAATCGTAAAAAAATGGTTTTGGAGGGGGAGGGCTAGGTATATGTGTATATTAGTCATTGTGTACATGTGGAGATAAAATCCCTAAATAACACCTCACCCAGAACAACAACAAATGACCACGAACCACAAAAAAATAATAATCATTACCCCGAGATTAAAATTGGATTAAATAATTAGTATTTTCAAAATTTCTCTACCCCCCATCCAAATATAATATAACCCATACAACATGGTTACCCACTAACTAAAATATATCAACCAAGATTCCCCTCTTAATAAAATAAACTAGAAGAAAATAATGATTACCCATATTGATGTTTGATAAAAAAACTGACCCATTAGTATTGATGATACATCACTAAAACCTGAAAGATCAAAACATACATAAATAATTATCTATATATGTTATATGATCTTATCAACCAAAAACACTAAATTTATTTAATTAGTCATTTAAATCTAATTTCTAAATTAATTTTATATTATTTCCAGTATTTTGGTGTAGACTTGAAGATGGTGTGGCTTCATTCCTTAATAGTTGACCAGATGCAAGCTTGTAGAGTCTCTCTCAAGTTCTGTCTGATAAATGCATGCATAAACCAATAAATATTAGACCAATACATCCCATGTTTTTGTGAAGCTGTAACTTGGGTGTTTCATATTGATCACAGACCCAGATCCCATCAAGGTAGATCACTCAAAACATGATACCAACACCGGACATTTGTTTCCTCGCATTCCTACATGATTCATAGTATTATGTAGGGGTTGGTTCATATACCTCGGGCTCCACACAACAATTTTTGATTAATTAATCTCGAATTATTCTCAATTTAAGCCACATGTCTAGGTACTGGGCTGCTAAAACGCAATGTACAGTGACATATTGATCCCGGATAAACATGCCCCAAAAAATATTGAATTCTAAAATAGAACAAAAATGATAAATACAAATATTACTAAGATTTTTTTATTATTGTAGTATTATTTCACAATCCAAACAACACACTCGATGAAAATCCCTCAAAAAGAGTTTTTTTACATAAACATAAATTGTTGATGTGCGTTACCTCTGATTCATCAGAAATGAGCACATAGCTCGATCATTATATAAATATTTTAATTTTTGATTATATTATTAAATATGGTAGGGAGATTTATATAAATTAGATTAGGAAATAAAATTACACTCAATACATACCGATGATAAATGATAACATGTATTTTATAGTTTTTAATTTCCAATATGTGCATGTTTAGTGAAATGAAATTATAATATTCTCTCTTATATTTTTTGTTTTTTGATTTTTACTATATTTGTAGATTTGATCTTTAAACTCCAATATTAGTGACTACAATATTGTGTGATTTACTTCTCATGGGATGTCTATAGATAATTGATTCCTTATTCGAATTTATCAATTTTTAATTGAATCTATTTAAACATATTTCTCCCTCCGTTATCCAATTTATCATTATATGTAATGGTGTGCTGGGATATGGGGCATGAACATAGAATGATTTAATTTGGAGTATTTTTCTAAAATGTATATTATTGAGTAATTTAAATCAAAAGAAACCAATTTGGAAGTAAAATTACATATTGATAGGAGATTTATGAAAGTTTATAGGATATTTTAATATCAAAAAATTATAGTGATGCATTAATATTATTGATTACATTAAAAATATGAAGATAAAAAAATGATGGATAGTTAATGTTGTAACTATTCAAAACACTAGTTAACAAACATTTTCATGGTTATTGTTGTTTAGGATTTTCTCATTTTATATTTTTTTCAGGAACAAACTATAACAGAAAAAACATTAAATTCTTTTTTATTAAAAATAAAAAGTAAAAATATTAGCAAATTTAATGTGATTATTTAATAGGCCACCAATCAATTAATAGAAAATTTCAATTTTCATTAATTTAATGCATAAAAAATTTATTATAATAATGAATTTTTCTACTGCCTTTGATAGTCATTTGATCAACAAGGTGATGTTTTTTGGGGAGTTAGTTGAGAAATACAATTTAAATTTTCAAATTAGAAAGCAGTGAACACTGTAAAATATGAATTCAAAATTAAAAAAATTGATTATTATTTTTACATACCATCATCCACGGAATAAGTGGATGATATATGTGCTAGAATAGTGCATTAAACCATTAGAGAAATATGTAGATGAAAAATTAGTGAACTCTTCTAGGTTATCTAGGAGTACCTTAAATCATCAATGCTAGAATCATTGGCCAATGTGATTATAAATATCCTGGAATACTTATTGTAATTGTTTCAATATTCAACTAAACCACACATTGAGCTCATTACACCTATATTTTAGGATTACTTCCATTATTTTGAAAGATAATATGATTACAATGCATTTGTAATATTAAAATATTGATTTATAAGAGCATTATCCATTGAGAAAGACATACAAATTTTATATCTAGTGGGTTTTCAGTAGAATTTATATTTTCTTATTCAATTTATGTAAAATATAAATTAAAAATATCTATATTTATTTTTATACAATTAATCAGACATCATTTTGATAAGATTAAAAGTTTATTTAGTGCGAAAATAAGGAAACCCAATGATTTTGAAGATAAAATATTATTAAAGGATATAGATTTGAGGAATATCTTTTTCATTATATTTTACTAATTTCTTCCCAAAAATATTTTAGAAGAAACCAAAAAAATAGATGATGAAAATTTAGTTCAAATATAATAAGGATGATTCACTAATTTAGTAGAAATATAATTGAAAGCCCACTAGATAGAAATAATCAATAATATGTAGAATATGAGTACCCATACATAATCCATAATTCCCCACAATATATGATGTGTACGAATTCCCAGAGGATGGACACACATTATTCATTTAATGATGTCATGCACTTAAAATGCAATGATTTAAGGAATATGGGAACCATACATTTGTGGTTGTTCAGGTCAAAGAATTTTATTTCGTTGATTTTTTTTAATATTTACAACATTGTAATATTGTGCACATGAAAAACTACAACATATACTTGTGTCATTACTAATGATTAATCATCTATTTTATACAGTTTTAAATTTTTCTAGTCATATGATTTCATTTTTTATATATTTCATAATAGTTTTTGTTTTTCATAGGATATAATAAAAAAATGTACATCGACAATAATGTTGAAATCATTTTATGACTAGAGAAAGAGTATTTACACCATCCTAGTGATGTCAAAAATGAAATAAAAACATCCATGTTGTTTATTTAAATTATACAGTAGTATTTATTATCATTTTTGTTCTCCTTCAAATATTCTTGTTAACTACTGAGTTTCATTCATGATTAAACTACATCTCCACTCGAGGGTTGTGAATATCCACTAGATATTCATATCTTGTTATTTTCATCCTATTTTTTTTGTGTTTTTTTAAATGAAAAAAATATCAAATTTATGAACAATTTCAAAAATTTAAAAAAATCATTTTATATGATTTTGTGTATTTTTCTCAACCATTCATTTAGATTAATTGATACATATATGATGTTTTTAACTCCAACCCATTTTTCAGAATCATGATCATATTATTCAGCCATAAATTTTCAAACTGTATTTTCTTTTTTCGTTATTTGTCTTTATATATTCAGGTATTTTAATAATCATTAAATTTAAATAAGAATCCAATAGAGTAATTATAGAATAATTTCATAATTCTATTCTATAGTGGTCTTTTAACATGTTTGATGCAATATTTTTAATATCGTTACTTAATACGAGAATCAATATATTTTTATTATAAAATAAAACAAGTGTTCATTAAATTTTAAATATTTTGAATTTATGAAACAATTTGATCATTATTGTGTCATTAAATAAGATATTCCTTAATATATCCTTGATTCCATCCATGAACTGTAACCAATGTTACGTCCTTTGATAACATGAATGACCTTATATTTTTTATTCATATCATAATCCCAACCATCTCTTACCGAACCTTAATATAATATAAATTTTTATGATTAGTTCTAGTCTTAGTCTAGGTTAAAAGTGGATTCTCTGTGTTTTTTTACTATGAATCATTAAATATTAATGAATAATTGACATGATTGTAATCCTCTGGGGGAATTTTATATACAGATATATGTATGACATATTATCATCGATTTCACCCAATTTTTATTCATATCATTATCCTAATATATTTAAGTATGGAGAATAATTAGATTTTAGATTTTTTAATTAATTGTTATTATTATTTTTATACATGAACCTTATAAAGATAGGGTAATGAAACACCATATGTTGTACTCAATTTCTGTACCCAATATTGTTTTAGAAAATAAAAAAAATTAGAGTAAGAAAACATGAAAAATAAAGGGGGATTTATTGACGAATGCAGTCATCAGATTCATTTTCCCAACTCATGGACCAAAATAATAAATAGTGGATCATTAGGTACCAATTTTATAGTTGGGTTTTGTGACATAAATTCATCTCATAAACTTGAAATAACAATAAATGTATTTAATGTGTTAGAATTTATGTATGAAAATGATGATTTTCTAATATATATATATATAATCCAACCATAGATCTATTGAAAAACCATTTCAATACTCATTTTTGTTTGTATTTTCTTGTATTAAAATTTTGTTAAATTATATTTTTCAAACTCTGATGTCAAATATCAATTTCTTATGTATGACTAAATCAAAATATAAATATATTATCTTATGTGTAGAGTTGTAATGAAATTAATTTAAGGAAGATCATAAAACTACTTTATTGCTTGTGTGGTGTGTCTTGTAGTCTATTGGGGTAGTAGATATCAATGGAGGTGTTCTTGGATGTAGAGGTTTAACTCCATACGGTATCGACATTTGAAGTGTAGCATGATCCTTTAGAGGTATCTCATAATTTTTTTGTTAGAACCCCACATTCATCTAGGTTTGGTTTATGAATTCTCTAAGGAAGGAATAGTTCGAGGGGTATCTGACGTAATGGAACGGACCTCCCCGGTCAATTACTTGATCAGAATTTAGGGATTATGTTGTTTTGGGGAGTCAGGGTGACTCATTTCCAGATTTTTCAAAAACAAATAGTTTTCCAACACTAGGTTGTTTCGATAGGTGGTGTCAGTATGTGGCATAGGTAGGTGGCATTGGGCGATGGCGTAGGAAGTGGCATCAGTATGGGGTGTCGGTATGTGTACAAGGTAGGTGGTTTCAGTTAGTTGCATAGGATGGTGGCATCGATAGGTCACATCGGTAAGTCGCGTTGGTGAATAAACATTAATAGGTCATGTTGTTGAGTTTCTGTTGGTAGGTCGCATTAGTGACTCATGCAGGTTACATACTAATAATAAGTCACATCAGTGACTCTCCATTGGTAGGTCACGTTGGTGAATTACCATTAGTATGTTGTGTTAGTGACTCGCCAACAATAGGTTACTTTTAGGACTCATCCATCACTGACTCGGGATAGTGACAGAACCAACGATGAGTCATTTCTAACAGTTTTCCAAAATTCTAGTTTCTCAAGTTCTTCATGGTTCACCCCTTTAAATTTTAATTTGACATAAATTGAGTTTAAAAGAATTTATTGGTGTTTCTGAATCCATTTCAATATATAAAATGTATTCCTTTAATTTATAATTATCATGAGGCTTTAATATATTCAAATTATGTGGTCTTGATCATGATCTTGCTTTAATGGCTTTTGAAATCAATTTCTCCATATATTTTGTATCTTGAATTTATAAAGGTGATAACTTTACCATAATGTGGGATTCCCTATATCTTGATATCATGGTCCCAAGATACATTCTTCCCTAATGATCTGTGAGTCTGCGTCACACTTTTGGACCATGTTTTACCTAGAGCCTTACGTGCCCCATATTCTGGGAGCAATGAGAAATTGTTGATCGTCTCTTTCTTAAAGTAGAAATCTCTACCTCCCACTTTATTGGGTATCATTTAGGGTTGGTTTAGTAATGTATACGTGTGAATATAGTTGGATAAAATTTTAATTTAGATAAAAATATGTAATAAATTAGGGGCTATGATGATGATTATGATGATAACATTGTCGTATTTTTTATTTGTTCGATTATTTTTGTTGTATTCTATTGAAAATCATGGATGTTTTTTTCCATTGTTTTCATATTGGTTATTAATCATGGATACATACTATAGTTTTATATTGAAATTTTATCTTTACATAAAACTCTTAAACCACTTATATTTGGTTAACTAAATGGATTCTCCAAGATTTTACACCTTCTATGATAGCCCTTAATTATCAAAGTGGAATTAAGGAATGAGTGTTAGATACATATGATTATACCATAATTTTTTGTGTGTAGTTGCATGTTGTGTGTAGTTAATTCTGTTTTGTGCCTTATGTGGATTTGTGGTGTTGGGTTGAGAGAAGGACTGTAAGGTGTGGTGGAACGGTTGGTGAAATGAAATCATAATTTGAGAGATTTATTGTTTGTAGAATGGATGGGTACTGTTTGAACAGTATGACTATTGGTTTGGTTTTAATGAGGTGTGATGTGGGGATTTTCAGTCTTTTGGGGGTTTTTTTATGGGTAGGAAGTGCCATGTGGCATGACATTGAAGAATAATGTTGGTTGTTATTTTCATGTTTTATGCTGTATGGATTGATGTGTACTTTAGTCGGCAGTTTCTCAGGTAGGTATGGAATGAATAAATGGTTTCCATAATAAATAATGAAAATTTGTTAAATTATTTGGTTGGGGAATGTTTGAGTTTTGGTATGTTGTGCATTCCTTTCATTTATCAACTTTCAAGTTGATGTTGCTGGTGTTAAATATTGCATTTAGATGTAATAGTATATTTGGAAGTATAATATGAGGATTAGTTTTTTCATTCAAAAAACCTAGTTTGGGCTTGAGTATTTGATATTATATATACATACCTATATTTTCCTTGTTTTTTCTATTTAAACTCCAAACTAGTTGAGCACTATGTTCTAAACATGCCCATTTTCATGGGGATGGTGTCTTTCCAAAACATCCTAATGGGAGGATGGATGGATGACCACCCTCTCATTCATGCTCCCTCTTCCAGGGGGTGATATCCTTGATACTTTAGGTAGGTAGTGGTTTGTGAGGCCCAGGTGTGTGTGGGTTAGATTTAGTTTTGGGGACTAGGTTTGTGTGTGTGGGATATGATGTGGTCCTTTCCGAAGCGGTGGGGGTTCCCAGACTTTTTCCATTAGGGGTGATAGTAGTTAATTTGTGGTAAATTGTTGTAGGGTACCCTATCATCAATGTGATCTATATTATTTTACATGACATGTGTTACATGGTTAGTGTTCTTTTGGTGAGGTTGGGGTGGCTAGTATACCTACTTAGGTGATTTTTGTTTTTCCTATTTTCTCACAATGTCATTAGTATACATCCCCACATTTTCATGAGAGACTTTGGATTTTCCCTACTTTGTAAAATTGTATGCTCACCCTACATATATAAAACTAATTTTTTTATTCCCAGTGGACTACAAAAACTGTGATGGACATTACTAGCTTTGAATTTCTGATAGATTTTGATTCCTTACATAGCTTTGTTTTTTGTATTTTCATTAGTGACATTTATTTTGTATGTGTTTTATTTTTTTAACACGACTGTGGGAAATATTTCATATTTCTTTTATATATAATTCTTAGATCTGTGTCTGGTTGATACATCATATATCTCGATCATGGTTACTATAAAAAGTTTAATTCCTCCCATTGTTGTTAGATTTGTATACCCTTGGTTCTAGTCACCACCCCGGGGTCTAGTGGATTTGGGACTCAAGGTCATTATCCTTCTTTCTCTATTTCTATCTCAGGAGGGTCATCTTTGGAGGGAAGGGTTTATGACACAAATAAATGTTATTAAAAATATGAAAATAAAAAAATTATACAATTAATGTCATACATGCATTTTATAGGTGATCTAGCCACATCAAGGATTTATTAAAGGTTCTGGTTCGAGTATATCCCGATTCTATGATATCATAAAAATACAAGTAATGAATAATATCAACATTTATATTAATTTCATTTTAAAATAAATGTTATTTTATTAAATGATATAAAATTTATATTAAATAAATTCGTAATTGATTGGGAGAATCTTAAAAAATTCATCCATGACTAATTTGAGGTTCTTTTGTAATTTTATAGTAACTATATTAACCATCAAAGAGTTAAAACACATGTTTTCTTGGTAACAATTCAAGGAGTTAATTAATGTTTAAAACCAACGGCTAAGGTTAAAAATTTGACCTAAACATTTCTCAAAATTATTTTATTTTGGGATCTATACCAATAATCATCTGATATTGGAAGTAGCCTACTTTGGATACATTTAGAGATCAAAGTAAATTAAATATTTTTTAGAGTTTCCCAAAGTTACCCTTGCCTTAATTATAAAAGGGTAGCTACTCCATCACTACCTCACACAATATTGAGGCTTATATATAAACCAAAACTTATAAATTCCTATTATAAACATCCTTACAATATTTATGGTTGATTTGGTATTCTAAAAATACAAAATCAAAATATCTTAAGAATATATTTAAAATAAATTTTTTGAAGAAGTGGTAAATGTTTTACCAACTCATTAAAGTTCATTTCTTCTTCTTCATCCTTTTCATTAGTTGTTACAATGATAAATTAATAACTCCAATATATTATATATTCAGAGAAGTAATAATGATTAATTAAAAATTGGATTTCACATTTTATCCATCTTATTAAAAACAAAAGCATTGCACGTGCGTACATATGTCATACCATCTCCATGATGTGGTGTAATATTTTCCATCACCACGTTATTTGGATGGGTATATTGAAGAATAGAATAGAGTTAAATAATTAAAAAGACATTATATTGATTTTGTATAGTGATTACACCTTTTAATTCCATATCCTTTCACCGTTAAGGTAATTATACTATCGCTTGTATGTACATATTGTCCATCATCTCAACAACCTGATGAGAATGATTTAACATTTCAACTATTCAAAAATGATTATAAAAATGTATATAATTTAAAAACATAACATTTATGAACATAATATATTTTTAAAAATAAATTATATATATGTCTTAACTACAATATTTATGACTTACATGATAAAAAATTCAAAGGAAAATGAAACAGTTTACACTCAAAACAAGGTTAATAAAATAATATTATTATGAAATCAATATAAGAAGATCATATATGATATCATAAATTTTTATATGGTTACTTTATAAATAAATAACATTATTTAAATCATTATACATAAGGTTAAATCACATTAAACTAAATTAATGTACATGGTAAGGGTTTATTTTGAAATTTTATTTTATTCGATGTTATTTATATTTAAGAATCTAGTGAGGAATAATTATCATCAATGTAAATTATTATTAAAATTTTTTTCAAATTTTATTTATTAAAATCCTACAATATATTATTGACTTATTATCCATTATAATGTGTTTATAAAATGGTTTGAATGGGATCAATTGTTTACCAAATGGAACACTTCATGACTTTTTCAACACAAATACAGAAGGAACATTTTTTATCATATACAATATGAGAGGTTTTTAAGCCCCCCTGAAAAATTTTTATTTTTGAATATTAATTTACAATTTATTAGGTTTTTTTCAAGGAAAATTATTTACTTCAAAAATAAACATCATTTTAAATTTGTTTCAATGCAAAAGGGTGTATTTTTTAAGAATATTTAAATGATTTTGATTGAGTACTTTCAATTATTAAAACATCCTTTGTTGGATAGTTTTATTTATTGAGGTTAATCTTTTATGATACAATCTACCAAATATTATTAAATATTTTATGTCCTCTTCAACTATTCATGTGATATTTGGATACCAATTGTTTTTATGGTTAATGTATTCACATTTA
This sequence comes from Viscum album, assembly GCA_963277665.1. Lineage (NCBI taxonomy): Eukaryota > Viridiplantae > Streptophyta > Magnoliopsida > Santalales > Viscaceae > Viscum > Viscum album. Next base: position 1,526,865,976 of record OY728145.1, read on the forward strand.
GTATAATATTTTTTCAACACAAGTGTTTATGTTCGTTGTTTTTCATATAACGAATGAATTGGAATTAGTAAGTGATAGGAGGGGCCTAATGAAGCCCCTAGATGCATTAGTATGTCTAATGAGGCATCTTAGTTCGGGTATTGGCCAATGTCTTACCTGTTTACATATAGTGTCTTGGAAGATTCCATGAAGATAGTTTTATGATGTCCAACATTATGCATTATCTCATTATGGAATTATTTTTTTGTATTATGTGTGTTTATTCGATTAGTAGAGTATACATGTAAATATTTATATTCCATTATTTGATTTTCATTTATCAATTCTATATTATTCTAAAAATTAGATTTAATTCTTTTCTTTTATACAACTCTCCTTAAGGTTTATATTTAGTGTTTCATAATAAATTATGATGTAGGTGTACCAGTACTAAAGATCTGATGTAATAACTTTCTTTTATCATATTTTTTCCTAGGATTCCAATCTGTTTATTATGATAGATATCAAGGGTTAATCTAGGAGAATAATGGAATTACAAAATAATTTTAAATGTTTTAATTTATGTTTTAAAATGTTATGTAAGGTTGTTTTATACAAAACTACTTCAAAACAACTAAATTGATAGGTCCATTGAGATTTGAATCTTGTATCTATGCAAGTATAATAAATTGTGGTAGCAGCTCCAGGAAACAAGGATCAAGTTTTTCACATTGATCATAAATATCCTAGAAAAATAATTACTTTTTTTTATCATTAGAACATATCTCTAATTTATTATAATTAAAATAAATTGTTTTGTTATTTTTCGATTGAAATAGAAAAAAATAATCATTAATATAATTCTTGGGGAAATTAACCATTTCATTTTGAAAATAACATTTAAAGACAAAAAAATTCTAGAATATATGAAGAATAATTTTCATTGAAAATAACATACAAGACTTTTAATGGATGTCATGATGCTAGGAAATTTATATCATGCTGACAATACTGAAAAAATTATTTCATCCACGTTTTCAGTAAAGTTTCCTAATGTACCTTGCCCAGAAAATAGAAAGAAAAATAATTTAAACCCATTTTTCAAAAAGGCATTCTTGGGTAAAAATTAATTTATAAAATGATAAAAAAAAATTATAACCATTCTTTAAAATATATTTATAAATCATTTTTGATGACGAAAGAGAATTTTTGAACCAAAAGATAAATAATGTTATTTTTTTAATAGTATTTTTTCTGATCATTTTAGATACCAAAGAGAATAAAATAGTATAATTACATTCATAATTCGAAAATAATGTTTGGAGATTAAAATTAATGTTTTATATTAAATAATTATCATATAATTTTATTCTATGTAAATTCAAGCATAAAAATCATGATTTCAATGAAGACTGAATCATAAAGACTTACCAGTTTGGTTAAATTTCAGTCATAACCACGAAGTAAGAATTACCATCAAATGAATCTTAAATTCATTGAATATTAATTTAATCATGATACATAATATAATTGGGGATTTATATACACCTCATAAAACTAAATAGGTTAATATTACCAAATATGCCCCAATGGGGTCATAATTGAGATAAAAACTCTTAGAAAGATCATACCATTGATGTGAGAAATAATCAATGAAATAATTATTTGTATCATGAATAATTTTTCGTTATAAAATAAAAAATTATACGTAAAATTTAATAAATACTTTACACACAAAATATTAAAATATCAAATATAATGAATATATAATATAACCAAATGAAACAAATTGAGTTATGATACACAAACCACTCGATACTTTGGAGTAAAATATCCTAGGATGAATCAATAAAAATTTAAATATAAAATTACATATACATTATAGTATTCATGATATAAAATACGAATTTTTAGTGTATATATCATATAATATAAATGAGTTGCATAATATTAAAATATTATTGAATGAATGTAAATTGAGATTGAATCACTAACCACATGAAACCATTTAGTTGAAGATGATTTAACCAAAATTATAATTGTTTTAAAAATGATATTACATTATAAAATAAATATATTCATACTTTTAATATCTTAATTTATATACTTATAACATCAAATAACGTATTCATTAATTATATTAATTTATTACCATTTTTAGGTGTTAAATGTTTCATTTCACCATTCATATTTTTTCACAAAAGACATGCTTATTGTTAATATGATACAGAAAAATAATATATAAATTTATATTAATGTTATAAATATAAAATTTATTCATTAGATACCTCTTTATAATCATTATTTAATGTTTTATATGGAAAATGATTTGCATCACTCTGTGGAGATAATAGACCACATATAAAAACTAGTAATGTTATCATTCTATAAATGGGTGAATAGGTTAGATAATAAATGATATATTAATTATTCAGAATTAATATCATATGATAATTATCATATACATTTATTACCCTCATTATTATGAATTTTCATATAATTTAGTTATGGAAAACATGTCACATCTGTTTGGGATGTGGTAGTCCACTATACACACAATTTATGGATATGTTTCAATTTTATAGAGAAGTGGATTGATTAATATTTATCCATAAAAATAATATAATTTTATTATATATTATATATTTTTTAATGAAATTATAATTTTTAATACATAATTTAATGTGGAAAAAGAATAAGTGAAAAAGAAGGATCTTAGTGAAGAATATTTCAAGTTCTTTGAAAAACATATTTGGATCTACTATAAAGGACCCTTAGGTTAGTTTTTTGGGAATAATTGTACATATAACATATAGATAAGTATTTTGGTGGGATTTTTTTTGATTATTTCATCAATTTTAGAGTATTTGGAGGTATGAGTTAGTTAGGGGAGTGGGAATCCTTTTGTAATTGGGGAGGAGTGGCATTTTTACAAGTACCCACTCATATTTAATAATAGGGAGATACTCCCAACCAATGTGCCTCAAAAATTGATAAATAATGGGGTAGAGATATAGAAATTCCTAGAAAAACTGACAACACTAAAAATGTAATATGTTATAAATGTCTTATTTAATTTACATCCAAAGTTACTATCTATTACCGTTTTACGTTTCACCATCGAAATATGTTTTTCAATCATGGTAAAATATCTTATATGACTTAAGAAAATAGAATGATTATATAATTTATTCCTAATGAAAGTTAATATTTTAACCAATTTCTCAAATAAAAATTCAATTTTTGATGAAAATGTACTTTAACACTAGTTTATATTACTCGCATAACCGCATTTTAACCTTAACAATGGTAAATAATTTCTGTACTATAATAAAATTTTATTTTTACTAAAAATTAATTTTACATTATTAAATAATATAAAATATTAATAATAATAATATTGAATCAATTTTTTCATGTTAAATCCTTATATTTTCCAAATTTATTTTAAAAATTATCTCACAAAACGGTTCAATCATGGGGTTTCACAAAATTAGCTTTTCACACATACGATGATGTTAAATTATTTATATGCCTTTAGATAATAATTCTATCAATTAAAATTCATAATTTTATAAATCTAAAAAAATAATTTAATTTAAATATTTCTTTATTGGTGATTATATTTATAAAAAAATGGGGAAACATTATGCACCTTAAAAAATATTTGAAAAAAATGTGTTTTATGCATAAATAATCTTATATGAAAATCATGTATAAACGTGATTCAAATGAAATTATTTATTTCAAATATAAAAACATTAAATTTATATTACATTGAAATAAAATTCAACTCACAATGGTAATAGTAATTGATATAATTAATTATATTGAAATGAGATTTTTATAAAAGGTGTATTTTAACTATTCACTAAATATCTATTTTTCAAAAAAAATCCCTAGATTTCCCCCAATGTAATTTTTAACATGGTTATTACCACAATGGTGGAAACATTTCACAACAAAATTATAATACTACCATAAATTTTATAGATTTTGTTATTAAATAAATAATAATAACATTTAGGATGAAAATTTATTTTTTTGAAGCATGTAAAAAATTTAATACAAATTGGGTTCTTTTTTCCTTTATAGTTGTTTTAATTAAATTAAATATATATTGTTTTCTAATTTTTTATTTCTATTCATAACACCGATTATAATTTTCAATAAAAAAATTAAATTGAAATATTATCTCTTTTTTAAACATGGTGTTTCATGTGATATATGACACCAAATATATTTATGGTTTAGTAAATTTGTATTGTGAAATTATCCCAAAATTAACTAAATTTTATCCACAAAATTTGAACATTCACTCGGAAATCAATGTATTTCAATAAAAATATACCTTTTTCAAATTCCCACATCATAGAAATGTTATATAAAACAACCCAATTATAAGAGTGATTGGGAAATATGAAGTTCATTTTGAATAACACATATATAACTATGTTTCCTAGTTAGAAATCATTAGTGTGCAAGTAATAAATTTGAAATAACTTTATTGAATGATAGTTATCATTTAACAAAGAAAACTAACTAATCAATGGAAAGATAATGACTACAAAATCCTAAAGCGATGAGGTGTGAAAAAGGACATTTATTCCTCAGAAATAATGATTAATATATTATATTTTTATTTTAAAATCCTTTTCTGAATTTTGGGGGACTCTTTTATGATCATGATAATGAAAACCAGAAAATACACATACAAGATATATTTGAAAGAATTATTTCTTCATTCTATTATTAATTGTTCAATTTATATTTAATTTCATACTCAATTAAATTTATATCCATCTTCACTTTCTTTATCATGAAAACACTAAATTTTTTTAATGGATCATATGATCTATATGTGAGTGATCATTCATTTTATATGTATCAAAATATTTTATTGAACCAAAATTGTTAGCACATGTAATGAAATATAATAAATCAATATCATAATCATAGTTGAGAAACATAAATTTGAACTTAATATTTATCTATCAATTTTTTTTAATTAAAATCAATGTATCATTAAATAGAATACCATTTGTGATAGTGGTACACACTACACCCTTCCTGCACTTTGTTAATTGGTTGAAGACCCACAATATCTCTTAATTGAACATGTTTGCACCCAATAAGAGGGTTGTCCTTTTTCTAAATCAATATTAATATAAATAATATTATGTTCCAAAAAATAAGATGATCATTCTCAGAAATTCAATTAGTCATCAAATCCTATTTTTACCACGAGGGTTTTCTATCCGATATTTTTTCCATGAAAAAAATAATTTTATATGACTATTATTACCTTAAAATTAATGATCATATTAACAATAAAGGCTATCAATAAATATATACTTATGATGAAAAAAATACTTTAGTAAATAAGAATACATTTTGAACCTAAGTGTCAAATATACCTCAACCTAATTAAACGTATATGAAAATTGAAATTAATCAAATGAAAATATCATTACATAAAACAAAAAATATGGTGTCTATGAAATTGAACTTGTGATCAACCTTAAACTCATAACCCCATAATGGTATATAAAATTCTTGTAGTTATTCTTATATGAATATGCATATGATTCAAAAAATAACACTATCATTAGATGCTTCATGATTCTTATAACCAAAATATATTTGAAAAAAATAAATTAACAGTATAGGTATATAATCAACATTCATAAATATACAAAACCTTTTACTTCAATATAGGTAATTCCTTATTCTAGCGGTGATTCGTTGAAGGTGGAAATTTACTAAATAATTATCCAATTACCATAAATTATGAAAATAAAATATAAATTTACCTCTAAGATGAATTTTTTCCTCTCCATTGTACTCTTCAATTTTCCTCCATATTTAATTCTTCTAGACCCTTCTTTTTATAACAAAAAATCAATTTATTGTTCTTTTAAGGCATTATCTTGGGAATATCATTAAATTTTTTCACATCATGGATATTGAGCTATATTTTCATCATTTCATCCCTACTATATATATTAGTGGATTTTATCTATCTATTACATGGAGTGTGCAACACCCCAATCTTCCAAGGTACGTTTTTCTTTGAATAATATAGTAGCGTGGGTTGTACGCATCTTCAAATTCTAACACACAACACAACCAATCAAAATAGCCGTCATGAATAGTAATACCCACTTTTTGAAATTTTATAAATTTTATCTTTTAAAATGGACTTCATTTTTGGATTCGGAATATAGAAATTATCTTAGGGTGAATTCTTGGAATTTTTCTAAAAACATTAAATTTTTTATGAATAATGAAAAAACACTGAGTTATAGTTTAAAACTGAATTTTTATTTAAATAATTATTTATTATATGTAAATTTAATTAAGGTCAAATAGATACATAATAACTATATATGTTAAATTTAATTCATTGGAGTTAGTTTAGAAGAAATTTAGACATATAAAAATGTTATTGAACTTTTCACCGTTTTTTACCCACATACTAGGAGAATTTGGAAATTCCCATAAAACATAATTTTAGCATTTCTGTGAGTGGGATTTCAAAAATCCGAGAGACACGGTTAATATCAAGAAGTAAAATGTGGTAAAATGAGATGAAATTAATTTTTGGTGAATAATAACTTTTTACTTTTTTTACCACAGTTACAAGTAAATAGGATAATTAAGTGTAAAAGGCATATTAATATTACTCTAACACATGTCCTAATTATATTGAACAAGTTTATCTCGACCATAAAAAACCATAGGAATAAAATATTATCATTTAGGTCTACTTGTATATGATTATGACATTTATTATTATTCAATTCAAAGAAGAGTTAAATGTGATAAAATCAATGTTTAATAACTACAACATTTTTTATATAGTGTAATACATAAGATAAATTATATTATAAATATTAATTAGAAAGAAAAAAATATTTCCTACATAATTGTATTTTATTTATAATTTTTAGACATCAAATAATGTAATTTATTTCTGAGAAAATGGTGATGCAGTAATTACCTAATTAATGAAATATTAAAATAATTGATATTATAAATATCAAAATAAATGTAATTTGAGACTTTTTATGAATTCCAATAATTTTCTAGGTTAAAATGACATTTTAGGATTGGTTATATAAATTTATTTTGAAGTAATAATGCTATAATAAAATTATCAGAAACAAAATACCCAATAGTGTTAAAATTGACATGAAAGAGTTTTTAAAACAAATATTATATTATTAATTAATATTCCATTCCTAAAAATCTAAGGATTGGAAAAAGGACTTATATAATGATAGGTGTATAATTAATGGACCACCTGGGGGTCTCATGGAGGTATATATTATGTTTATTAACTATATAATATAAAAATACAAAGAGACATAGTAAATGTTAAACTATTTAAGTAAGAGTTAAATATAAATTATAAGGTTCATATAGTGACCCAAACCTGTCTAAAATCTATTGGTTGAAAATATTTTGACCCCTACCCACCTTAACCTTTAAATAATCCACATTTTATCCATTAGAAACCGAATATGAATTTATTATAAAATAATATTTCTAGCTTTTCCAAAGGTGAGCCTCACCCCTCTTATAAAAGGGTACTAATCCTTCTATCTAATTTACACCTTAAAAGCAATTTTTATCGGCAAAACCTTCCCAGAAATTTTTTAAAATTCCATATCTTCAATATGGATGCCTTATTTTGATCAGAAACCCAACCTAAGGAGCCCTTTTGGTCAAATCAAAAGGAAGAACCTGAAAATGAGGTAATGTTTTCACAACCCACTTTCAAGTTCCATTCTTCTTCAACTTCTTCATTCCTATTTAGTTGCATTATAAAATTATAACTCCATTATATTATATATACTGTGATGTTATTATAAATATGGTACAACCATATTCAGTATTCTATCCATCCTTTGAATGAAATGTCACCATACGTGCATACGTATGTCCTACCATCTCCACGTCGTGGTGTAATTGTTATTCAATACATTATTATTTGGATCTGAAAAATAATTATGTGTAATTCATGTATATATTATCTATAACATGATAATTATTATGTATATATGATATAACTTCCAATTATATATTATTTTAATTTCAAATGAATGATATTGTCGCTCGTGCGTACGTACAGACTACCATCTCCACGAACGTGATGAGACTCATTCACCATCGTATCCATACAAGTATAATTATCATTTTATGATTAAAAATAATGTTTAAGTAGTTGATATTATTATTAATATGAATAATATAAAACCTATCCATAACAAACACGACTTATGTAACAAAACATATAAAAGAAAATGAGTAAGTTAACACCTGAAATGACGATAATACAAAGATATTATTATCAAAGAAATGTTAAAAGATAATATATGATACCATATTTATGTATATTATTATATTATAATTAAATAAAAACTATTTCAGCATTATACAGGAGGCTAATTTACCCATGACTAAGGAAAAAGTACAGAATAAGGAGTATCCTATCTCACATTTAATTTCGTGAGATTTTCATTGTTCACCACTTATTTATTGCATGTGGTGTGTGTACTACCCATGATTGTAGTTATTGTGTAATATAATTTTATTTATGGATATTTACAACATTATTTTATTATCCTTCTTTCATGGGTGTATTTTCCTATGTTACCAAATCGATAAAGGAATTTTGAATTTCAATTTCCACTCATTCGGCTTTACACACACTTAATTGATTATTTTACTCCAAGATTATGTGTGGAATAACTAATCATTTTTTTATGTAATAATTTCCACTCCCCTTTCAATGGATATAATTTTGATACACATAATCATTCCATTTATAAATTCTCAAGTCATCGATATGAACTTGATAAGAGTAATTTTAACTCAATCTCCAATTATTGAGTTAAACATCCAATTCATTGGTGTGGTTTTTACAAGAATATGTGTGAATGTACTCGGATTGATTTATAATGATTATCCAATCATATTGAGTTTATTTATATTTTTCCCCCATAATTAAGTCATTGATTTATTATTAACCTAAGGAAATGGTTTTTAGAAAATATTTCATCTCAATTTACATTCCATTGATACTTGTTTATTGTTATACACCAAATAACTTTTATATGGTGTATATAATGTACTTTGACATAGTATATCATGAATCCTTTTATTCTCATGATATTTCAAAGTTTTTATTACCTCAATTATTTGTATTCAAGTGTCACTATTTTGGTTAGGAACTCTAACTAAAATATCATTTTAAATGAATTAATGAATTATCATTCTAAATCATTCTCATTAATGTCCTTGTTTAAAAAATGCTTATAAGGATTTATTTATATGTAAATCCATGTTTTAAAATTAAAACTCCTTTTAAAAGTTTCAAAGTGTTTTGGGACACTTTGATTCAAAAATCTATTTTAAATGGATTCTTGACAAATAGTGTGACTTTTAAATGTTTTCAAGAAAAAGGGGGATATTTCTGTCAATAGTTTGAGGATTATTTTAATTTATGTCAATATCCTTAATTATTCTCAATTTAGGTTAATATGATACAATACAACATTCCATATTGTATCGAATGAGTTATGATTGACTGTGGATGTGATATTTTTATACCATTCAAGGTTTGTGGTTAAAATTATTGGCGTTCTGTATGCTAGTTTTAATATGAATGTTTATATTCTCTTTCAAACATGTAATATGAGTAATGTATTAGACTTAGTAAGTGATGGGTGGATCCAACTATAGCTCCTCGATGCATCAGTAGGTATCATGTGGAAAACTAGTGTCCTGGCACAAGGCCTTGTGAAAATCTTATTTGTAGTCTTTGCATGAGGCCTTGACTTTGTGGTTATGATAGTCTGGCATTATGCATTCCATCATTATGAAAGTGGTTATTGATATTTCATCTGGTTATTAGACTAATAGAATATCCATGTGAATAATTAAATGGGATTATTTTATTTTATCTTATCCATATTATGCTGAAGTTCATGTTTAAAAGGCTTTTTTAGTTATACATTGCCTTAAATTTTTATTCTTATTTATGAAACATTCGACTATATTTTTATCCTTAATAAGAATATGAGCTAACCCCTTTCAATGTTTTATTTTTCCTATGATATAAAAAATTAATTTATGAATGACCTGTAGGGATAATATGAGGGGATATGAAGACAAGATGTTGTTGTAGTTTTTTTACTTTATGATGTATTGCAAGACTTATGAATATATATAGTGTTTCCAATACTAGTAAAATAATCGGTCTTTTGAGACATGATCTTTTGTGATCATGCTAATGATATTTAATAATGCACCGAATCAGGGTAACTGGGGTCTGGGCATTCCAGTTGGTATCATAAGAAGTTTAGTACAAACCTTGGAAACTAGATTTAGATAAACTCTGATTAGAGGACATAGCCCTAAGATAAACTTTGAGGACTAGTATAGAAGAACATCCTAGAATTTTGGTATTGTATAGATTTTGTGTGTTTTCTATCCAATACGTCCCTGTCTAGATATGAGCAGGTAGAGGTGGCGCTGGCACATATGTACCTAGGGTTAAAACCCAAAAACACCGCTTTGAGCTAGACTCGAATGGGAACTGGTGCACGACAACAGGCCTTGCTGCACTCTTGGTTACAATACTCCTGGGGGACATGCTTAAGATAATTTACATTTTCTTTATAGAAAAATTTGATGTATTTTAATATAATATGATAATAAATGACCTTGGTTAATCCTAAGTAGTTTCAAATTGAGAATATGGTGTCATGATATTCTCTAAATTATTTTATGACTACTGTTACTCACACAATTATTTCTGGTTTTAGTCAATGGCTGGAGTCCAAGGAAGACATGTTAACATTGATAATGATGTAAAAGGTGGAATCACTGGTAGAAATGATCAAAAAAATTGAATGTTGATAGGAGTAAAAGATATCATGTTCATGCGAAATCAGTTTTCCAAAAATATGATCAACAACATATATAGTAACCAACTCCCAGACTCCACAAAGATGGGAAAGGTGATGAATGATAAAAGCTCCAGTAGTGGAGACCATGGAGAAAAGAATCCTAAATTTCCATCATGTAGGAAATATGGAAGGAGATACCCATGAAAGTTTCTCAACGGAACATGGAAATTTTTTACGTGTGGGAAAGAATGACATAAAGTGAAGAATTGGTGAAGAAAAATGAAGAGTACTATGGAAGAAAATAAAAAAGGTCCCAGAAATCCATTTACAGTCATTTTCCATAAATTTATTAGACTTAGAAAATACTTGAGTGAATTCCCTATTCTGTAGGATATTTTCTTGGTGAAAGAAGAAGATATGTGGAAATCAATGGTTGGGGAAATGTTTAAAAGTATTAGTGCTCCTTGTTGACGGGATTACTTTGGAATAATTTTATCATGTATTTGTAACCCCACAGTTTTACATGTGAGAATGATATTTGATGAAGACTTATATTTTCCCTTGTGGATATAGTTATAAATAAACATTTGGTTTTATTTGATCATTGGGTTTTAGGTAATTATAAGTTATTATATTTTGGGATGAAAATGCAGGTCATGAGATAATATTTCTGATTAAAATTGTGTTATGATTATCTGGAGGAATTTATCTCATTTTGGTAATGTCATAAAATATAGTTTTTGAAGAAAGACAACATGCAGACCATGTGACAACTCGCCACGTCGGACAAAGCTGTGGGAATCGAACCCACAACTAAAGTGTGATTGGGATTTATCGCCTACCACTGGACTACGTGAAGCCCCTGGTTAGTGTGACTAATTATATTTAGTTAAATGATTTTATTGATCAATAATAAGTTGATTTGGGTTCATATGTCTTATCCAATGAATACCCATAGTATAGGAAAATGATTTGGTGATTAAATGATAAATGTTATTTTGGAAGATGTCATCTTTGTTGGGAACACTATATCCCCAAGGAAACTAGAATACTATGGGATTTCATGTGAGGAGTAATGGTGGATTATTATCTACATTTTTATTTAGGATTTATAGTGATTTGGGTTCTTTATAGAAATTATTAACCTATAATAGAGAATACGTGAATAACTTTTACTTATGTGACTTTAAGAGTAGTTGATGTCATTTGGAGATACAATTTAACGTGGAAGACTACATAACCAAATTCATTTATGTTCTGGGTTTCAATATTAGTTTGGATTATATTGATGTATTTTAAGGAAAATTATTTATTGAATGGTATTTATTTAACTTTGGGGTATCGTTAGATTAATATTAGAAATTAAGATTAGTGTTTCTTTATATAAAGGAATATCCTATTGGGGGATCATCTAATCTTATACTAACCATTTTGGTTTTGATTAATCTCTAAATACAAGGTAAATATATAGTTTATCCTTCGTGAATCATGTGATTCTACAGAATTTTATTCTAGCTCTTCCAGTGTGACCAAGTCTTCTTGAATACTAATCGTTTAAAAAAATGAGTTAGTGGTAGAAATTTTTTAAAGAATGAAACTCTACTTAAAATGTAAGTATATATCTTTATTTTCTTAGTCAATATCGAAAATGAATTTCTCATATTTATATAATGTAACTTAAAAAAATGTTTTCTGTAACATTTTTCTATAGGGAAACTAATGGAAATTTTTCCCATCACGAGTTAGCGGCTTTCTTATTGTTAACTTTCTCCTGATCATGTTTTCTATCCCCCTCCATCATAACATGACACTTAAATTATCTTCCATGTCCATGTTTTCCTACATGGAATCCTAGTATGAGTTATCTTGGGTGACCTTTGTACTTCTCTTTCTTTCTTTTAAGGTGATAGTTTTATTGACTCTTTTTCTGATGTGGGATTTTCATTATATTCTGAAGACCAATTTTAAAAATTTAGTGGAAAATATTATTTGAAATATGGGATAATATAACACCCCAATCATCCATGGTACGTTTCTCTTTGAATAATACAATAGCGTGTGTTGTATACAACTTCGAGTTCTAACACACACCACAACAAATCAAACTAGCCGTTATGAACAGTAATACCCAATTTTTGAAATTATATAAATTTTATCATTAAAAATGGACTTCATTTTTGGATTTGTAATATCAAAATTATCTTAGGGTGAATTATTGGTATTTTTCTGAAAACATTCAATTTTTGATGAATAGTGAAAAAACACTGAGTTATAGTTTAAAACCGAATTATTTTTTAAATTAATATTTATTTTATTAAATTTAATTAGGGTCAATGTAGATAAATATTACCAATATATGTTCAATGTAATTCATTGGAGTTAGTTTAGAATAATTATATATATATATATAAATTTTATTAAACTTTTCACCATCTTTTACCCACCTCCTAGGAGAATTTGGAATTTCACATAAAACATAATTTTACTACTTCTGTGAGTGGAATTTTAAAAATCCAAGAGAAACGGTTAATATTAAGGAGTCAAATGTGGTTCAATGAGATGAAAATAATTTTTGGTGAATAGTAACGTTTTACTTTTATTTACCACGGTTAAAAGTAAATAGGATAAGTAAGGGTAAAAATGATATTAATATTTCAATAACACATGTACTAATTCTATTGGAAATGTTTATATCGACCCAAAACAACCTTATGAATAAAATATTATCATTTAGGTCCACTTGGATTAGATTAGGACATTTATTATTATTTAATTCAAAGAAGAGTTAAAAGAGATAAAATCAACATTTAATAACTCAAACATTTTTAATATAGGGTTATACATAAGATAAATTCGATTATATATATTAATTATAAAGCTAAACATATTTCCTACATAATGGTATTATATTTATAATTTTTAGACCTTAAATAATTTATGTTATTTATGACACAATGGTGATTCAGTAATTACCTAATTAATGAAATATTAAAATAATTGATATTATAAATATCAAAATAAATGTTATTTGAGACTTTTTATGAATTCCAATAATTATATAGGTTACCATGACATATTATTATTGGTTATATAAATTTATTTCGATGTAATATTGATTTTATGAAATTATCAAAAAAAAAATAACCAATAGTGTTAAAATTGACATAAAAGAGTTTTTAGAACAAATATTATATTATTAATTTATATTCAATTCCCAAATATATATTGTTCAACCAATGGACTTATATTATGATTTTTTTACCATTAATGGACCACTTGGGGGTCTCTTGGAGGTATATAGTGTTTTTATTAACTATATAATATAAAAATACAAAGAGAAGTGGTAAATGTCAAACTATTTATCAAAGAGATAAATATAAATGATAAGGTTAATATTGTGACCCAAACCAGTCTAAAATAAATTAGTTGAAAGGATTTCGACCCATCCCCACCTTAAAATTTAAATAATCAACTTTGGATCCATTATAAACCTAATATGAATTTATTATAAAATAATATTTCTATCTTTTCAAAAGGTACCCCTCACCCCTCTTATAAAAGGGTACTCCCCCTTCTCTCTAATTTACACATTCAATGCATTTTTTCTCGACCAAACCCTGACCTAAAATTCTCTCAAATTCCCTCACTTAAATATAAAGGCCTTATTTTGATCAGAAATTCAACCTAAGGAGCTCATTTGATCAAATCAAAAGGAAGAACCCGAAGAAGAGGTAATGTTTTCATAACCCTCTTTCTAGATCTTTTCTTCTTCAAATTCTTATTTCGTTGTTATTTCCATTCTAAAATAACAAATAAAATATATTTTATATAATGTGATGTTATTATATATATTTTACAACCATATTCAGTATTCTATCCATCCTTTGAATGACATGTCACCAGACGTGCGTGCATACGACCTACCGTCTCCATGTCGTGGTGTAATTGTTATTCAATACATTATTATTTGGATGGGCATAACAATGATGTGTAATTAATGTAAATAATAAGTATCAAATGATAATGATTCTGTATATATGATATACTATCCCATTATATATGAATTTAATATCAAAATAATGATATTATCGCTCGTGCGTACGTACGGACTATCGTCTCCACGAACGTGATGAGACTCATTCCTCATCGTATCCATAAAAGTATAATTATCATTTTATGGTTAAAAAATATGTTTAAGGACTTTATATCATTATTTATATAAATAAGATACAACCTATCCATAACAAACACGACTTATGTAACAAATCATATAAATGAAAACAAGTAAGTTAACACCCGGAACGACGATATTACTAAGATATTATTAACAATGAAATGTTAAAAGATCATATGTGATATCATATTAATGTATATTATTCTTGTATAATTAAATAACAATTATTTCAACATTATAAAGGATGAAAACCTACCCTTGACCAAGTAAAAAGTACAAAGTAAGGGGTTTCCTATCTCACTTTTAATTTCGTGAGATTTCCATTGTTCACCAATTATTTATTGCATGTGGTGTGGGTACTTCTCATGACTGTATTCATTGTGTAATATAATTTTATTTATGGATATTTACATTATAATTTTATTATTCATCTTTCATGGGTGTATTTTCGTAAGTTACCAAATCAATATGGGAATTTGAAATTTCAATTTCCACTCATTCGTCTTTACACATACTTTATTGATTATTTTACTCCAAGATTATGTGTGTAATCACAATTACTTTTCTTATGTCCTAATTTACACTCCCATTTATTTTGATATACTTTTGATACACATAATAATTTCATTTATAAATTTTCAAGTCATCGATATGAACTTGGTAAGGGTAATTTTAACACAATCTCCATTTACTGAGTTAAACATCCAATTCATTAGTGTGGTTTTTAAAAGAATATGTGTGAATATCCACTGATTGATTTACACTTATTATCCAATAATATTGAGTTTATTTATATTTTTCATGCATAATTATGTCGTTGATTTATCCAGAACCTAAGGAAAGGTTTTTTAGACGATATTTCATCTCAATTAACATTCCATTGAGAATTCTTTGTTGTTATACACCAAATCAGTTTTATAAGGTGTATATAATGTTCTTTGTCATAGTATATCATGAATCCCTTTATTCTCATGATATTACAATGTTTTTATTACATCAATTATTTGTATTAAAGTGTCACTATTTTGGTTAGGAACACTAACTAAAATATCATTTTAATTGATTTAATGATTTATTATTCTAAATCTTTCTCATTAATATCCATGTTTTAAAAATGTTTTAAAAGATTTATTTATATGGACATTAATGTTTTAAAATTAAAACTCCTTTTAAAAGTCTCAAATTTATATGGGACACTTTGATTCAAAAATCTATTTTAAATGGATTCTTGACAAATAATGTGACTTTTAAATGTTTTCCAGAAAAAGGGGATATTTCTACCAATAGTTTGATGATTAATTTAATCTATATCAATATCCATCATTATACTCGATTGAGGTGAATCTGATACAATACAATATTCTATATTGTATCGAATGGGTTATGTTTGACTGTGGAGGTTCTATTTTTATACCATTCATGGTTTGTGGTTAAATGTATTGATATTCCGTATGCTAGTTTGAATACGAATGTTTATGTTATGTTTCAAACATTTAATATGAGGAATGAATTTGACTTAGTATGTTATGGGTGGAGCCCACTATAGCTCCTCGATTCATCGGTAGGTATCAATAGACAAACTAGTGTCTTGGAACAAGGCCTTAACAAAATCTTAATTGTAGTCTTGGCACAAGGCCTTGACTATGTGGTTATGATAGTCTGGAATTATGCATTCCATCATTATGAAAATGTTTATTGATATTGAATGTGGTTATTCGACTAGTAGAATATCCATGTGAATAAGTATATGGCATTATATTAAATTTATATTGTCCATATTATACTGATGTTAAAGTTTAAAAGGCGTTTGTTTTAGTTATACATTGCCTTAAATGTTTATGCTCATTTATGAATGTTTTTGCTGTATTGTTATCCTTTCTGAGCATCTGAGATCACCCCTTTCAATGTTTTATTTTTCCCAGGATGTGAAGAAGTAATTTATGAATGACATACAGTGATAATATTAGGGGATATTAAGACAAGATGTTGTTGAAGTTTTTTTACTTTATGATGTAATGTAAGACTTATGAATATATCTAGTGTTTCAAAGACTACTAAACTGATCTTATGTGATCATGCCAATGTTATGTAATAATGAACTGACTCTGGGTAACTGGGGTCAGGGCTTTACAGAGAGTCCATGAGTTGGTTTATGTATATGATGTTAAATGGTTGATAATATTCAGGATATCATTCCCTATATTAATCATCACATTTCTCTTCTTATATTCACAAAATTGTAAAAAAAAATAATGTAACCATGATTCCATTGGGTTCTTTCCATTAACCAAAACTAAAAAAGCATAGTGTGAGAAACAAAATTCATTGTGGAAAATAAAATAATCAATTATTTAAGGTTAAATTTTGTAGTTCTTATATTAAATCTAGAAAACATAGGATTAAAATATGTAGTTCACTATCATAGTTTATTTAAATATTTCATGATTATTCATAATGAAAAATTAAAATAAACCAAAATGATCACCCATGAGGTATAAACATATTCTGAAAAAAGTCTTGTTGTCATACACAAGATAATGATCTACTTATATCCCAATTTACCTATTTTTTAGTTACTACTCCAATGAACAACTAAGACAGAGCTACATCCACTTGTATTATCCACAATGTGGTGTATTTAAAATAAATTCTCATAATATATACCTTTAAAAAACATAATATTGGTATATTATAAATAAACTTATGATTTAATTTAGTTGAAGGGATATGTAACCAAATATATGTTTTCCTAAATCAATTTCTCATTGATTCTATTAAACATACTCTAATACCGTATATAAATATCTCAAATCAAGTAGTCCATATATGGTGGTTATTTTTTTACGTTATAATAAAATATAAGTGATCATATCCAAAACGAACAAATAGTTTAGTAGTTCTGATAAACTAGACCTGTACTTGAGTCATGCATCAAATTTTGGAAAACAATTAAATCATTATGAAAGTGAATATTCTATTTCCTTAAATTCATTTAATTATTCGATATTTATGTCATAGAGAAAGGCATAAAATAAATGGAGAGAAAAAATTATTAGTAACATTTACTTACTCTGGATATTATCATGTGTAAATAAGGCATAGTTAATATGGAAAAATAAATAAATGAAATGTCGACCATTCAATAAATAACATGATAAAAAAATGAATGCTTAGAAAATATCAATGTTGTAATCTAATTGAAAATAATAATAACCAAAATATAATTAAAATAAATGAATACTGTTAATTTTCATGATGTTATACTTCATGATAACATACCTAAAAAACCTAACTCCATTACAGTTTAATCAAGGAAAATGTATACACCAAAAACCAATTTAATTTTGATATCCAACTAATTTTACTCCTGAAAAAAATTCATGCATAAATGGGATGTATAATTCATTATCCCACCCATCACTACATATCATGTTCATACATAATATATCAAATGATCTATTTAATTCATCCCCAATATGACCAGTCAATAAATATTCTTATTGGGTAAATAATATAGTTTATCCATAATCTACCGTGCAATAAAACAAATTTCAAACTAAAACATTATGTATATAAATGGTATATAGATTATGAAATAATAAAAACAATGATATAAAGAGAATGTATATTTAAAGTAAATTTAATTATTAATTATTACAAGAACGTGAATGATTCATGGGAATGTTAATAACTACAAATTTAATCAATAGAGTAAATGTCAATACATTCCCTAGTCAAATTGATCATAAATCATCAATATAAATAATAAGTATGGAATCATAAAAATATATCCCCTATGAATTATATATAACATTATGGTTTCTTTTCATTGAAGAATATTAACCATCCATATAAAGAATACGGATTATCTTTAATCCCTCAGACCGTAAAATAACTACTTTGATTCCAGTGCGCATGTGAGGTGATATGTTTAGAACCTATTTAATTAAATTGATTCTATATTAATATTTTATCCATCTTATAGAAATCGATTTAGATAAATATTATTCTATAAAATAATATTTGGTGGGGTACAATGTATAGAATAGTATTTGGAGGCTTATCCATGAAACCCCCTTAATGATCTCTATGGACAATTACATCAACTCTAGTATATTTTTTCCACTATGGGTTATAGAATAAATGATTTATGTACAATCCATCATTACATTTGGATGGTAATTAGTACTAGAGAGAGAGAGATAAAGAGAACTATATGTTCACCTCTTATTTGAGGAATCCATGGATTACTCCATGGATCTTACAACAACATCACTTAACAATGATTTTAAATAAATTATAGTAGCACCAAATCAACCACATAGGTCCATGGAAATGAGGAAAACAGTGGGATATATCCATTTGAAATTTTCTGCTACTAAAAATGTAGTATATGAAGAGTACATGTTTATTAATGAATATGAGAAAGTTTAAATGGATTTTATTTCAAGGGAATGGGTCATACCACTAAATACATAGGAACATGTTGCGATATTGGTTGAGATACATTTATAAAGTGATGTATCTGAGAAAACATTTATCTAACATTTAGATTTGGTTTTGTGTTAGTTTTTCCTATATTCATAATCAAGATTCCTATTATATACAATGATAGGAAAATTGAAATGTAGATGTTCCTATTATTTTTATTCAATTAATAAAAATATAATTTTTTGAATCATTAGAATTTTGTAATTACCATGTTGTTTCAAATATCAGTCTATAATAATCTGTGAAACAAAAAATATTAATATCTTTATAACAATACAGACATGTAGAATTTTTTAATATATATCTTATAAATAATAAATTATAACTTCACGAGTCAATATATGATGTTGTTTTTCTATTCTAGACAAGTATCCTTTACTTGACAATGGATGACTAGAAATGGTAGAATATTCACCATGATAATTACCTGGGGTAACAAATAAAATAAAACACCATGGAATTTTTTTTCATTTAATTATGTTCACATAGATAGGTATATATATTTTAATCACATTCAGATGATTTCATAGTGTATGTATGCTCATAGTTGATGATATGTTTGGTAAATAATGAATTAGAGATATAATCATCATAATCTATGTTTATTGTATAATTATGTGGAGCGGTTCAACATATATTTATAAAAAATCCTCATGGAGGTTTTTTGGAAATGATATTTGATGCACTGCTATGCGTAAGGCATTTCCTCTTGATTTAACAACTATAAATTGGTTTTTTGGATGGTTACTATGTGATTTTCACAATGATAATGTATGTTGATAGGTTCTTTGGTCATTAAAGTATAAATCATGTATTCTTTGATGTTTGGAGATTTAGAAGGGAATTGGAGGTGTAAGGACCCTTTTCCCCATGATGATGCTGGATGGGAGCTATTCAGATCAACCAATTGACATGAAGGATAGAAAACAAAGGGATTTCAAAGGCCCAAATGACCCGGATGATTGTCGCACGGTTTTATACCAAACCGTGTGAAAACTGTTTGGGAGAAGATTCCATTTACAGAAGGGTCTCCAAGATTATCACACGGTTTACCAAACCATGCGGGCCCTGCAGAGAAAAACTCTGTGGTTCAACAAATTTTTGAAAGTAGCTATGGCACGATTGGAGCATGGTTTACCAAACCGTTCACCCAAATGGTGTGGCTGAAAAATTCAAGACAGTAGCTATTGGATGGTTGGAGCACGGTTTACCAAACCGTGCGCCCAAATCGTGAACACCACTACATATCCTTTTTTTTTGTTTTCTACTTTCCAGCAACTCCTTGACCTGGGATTCACATTGAGGCATACCATTAGAATACTGGAAAAAGGCCCTTTTTGACCTGGAAGACTTTGGAGAGTAAAGGGGACAAAAGGGGGATCTCACTAAAGAAGAAAGGGGAATAGGGAGAGTTTAAAAGAGATGGTGGTTTGGCAGAAAACTAGGGATTTCTTGTATGTTTTGTGATTTTGACTCTATTTTAGTTCTATTTTAATGAACTCCTTGATGCATTGTAGTAAGGTTCTGAATATTTCATTCATGAGTGGCTAAATCTGTCCCTTCTGTTGGGGCTGGGAGAAATGTGGGTTAGTTAGAACCATTTTCTTTATATTGTATTTTTTTCATACTCTCTCATCTAATTCTCCCATTATTTCAATATTCTAATTCACTGGAAACATCCATATCAGACCAAGAATATATTTTCTAGGGATCTTTGGGAGAATTACGACGTGAATATCCTTGACCATTGGATATCCTTGTAATTTCTAGAGGGTGGTTCTTAACTTAAAAGTCAGTAGAAATCAATTTTCAGACCATGGAATTGATTTCTACCAACTTGATCAGAACATTCCGGACCAAGGGAGTTCCAACACATTTGAATCCCAGAAATGTGGTTTATTATGAACAATACAATCCAATAAGGAAAATATTTTTAGTGTCCCACATGAATGTCCATCCCCAGCACATTCTCATTATTATTTATCAAAAAATTGGTGTTAAGCAATATTTAGTTTTAAGTAATAAGTATTGAATTTGGTAAGATCTAGTAATAAGTCATCTTTTAATATCTGAATCATGAACCAACCAAAATGTATTTAAATTCAGCATCTTCACCAAGTGACTTCAATTCAAGAAACATAAAACGCCAACATCGTTTTCATGTGGACCGACCCCATACTTGCCTACCATACTAGTCCATGTTAGGGAATTTAATTTGATGAAAAAAATATCAACACAAATGACCGGTCATATTTTGGTACTGTTTCCGGGGACACAGACGATTGTTTTTGTTAATTTAATTGGAATTATTTTGGGAAATTAAAAATTAAAAATTTCCTAAAAATTATTTTCATAATCTCATTTCTATTTTTCAACTTTTGTTTTTTCCCTTTTACACTGGGTGTTTTGTTTGTATGTGTGCAGGCATATAGTACATGAGTAGCTGAGTCACTCATTCCCAGACTGCTGAGTATTCATAGATACACTCGATAGACCCTAAAATCAAAAGAACATTGTCACGTCAACGTTGTGCTCTCATGGGTGATCACAACGCATGTGACCCCATAGCACATCTGGAGGAAGAATTGGGGGTTGTCTAAGTTGTTGGGCAACCATTTGTCATTGAAGAGAATCCACACAGGGGTGGAGATGCAGAGAAGCATTTGAACCCACCTGTAATTTATATAGAGTATCTGCCGATGAAACAATAGAGGCTACCGGCTCAATTTGTGCCAGGATTCAGGCAGCCACCATAGAGACTCTACATTCAACGGGACCAACCTCCCTATTTTGACTCAGAACCTACATACCTATTATCAGTAATGTAAACAACAATATGTTCCTCAGGCACCTCAGGAACAGGTGCCGCAGCTCTAGACTCTTATGGGATATGGGTTACCTTCCATTCAGGGTGTGGGTACAGGAATAGATAGGCCACAAGTACAGGACCAACATTTTGAAATTACGTCGGCCATCATGCAGTTGATTCAGAATATTGTTCAATTTAGTGGTTTTCCGAGTGAAGACTCCAATGCTCAAATATCATACTTTTTTGCGATCTCTGACACTTTCCGGTACCACGACATTTCAGAGGATGCCATCCACCTATGGTTTTTCCCTTCTCCTTAAGGGTCAAGGTGAAGGATTTGATTATGTGATTTCCTCAGCGATCCATTCTAACTTGGGAGGCGTTGGCTCATGCCTTTTTATCCAAATATTTCCCTCCATTGAAGACGGTCACATTAAGAAATGAAATTCATAACTTCCAGCAGCATGACTCAGAATATTTGTATGGATCATGAGAATGATTTAAGGAGATATTTCCGAAGTTCCCAAAACACAGACTTCCATTATGGATGCATGTCCAGAAATTTTATGGTGGTGTCACCCCGAACAAAAAGTCTGTGGTTGATGCAGCAGAAGGAGGGATAGTTATGATAATGTCTCCCGAAGAGTTGTTTGAATTGTTAAGATATATGTCCGCTAATAGCTTTTAGTGGCATTCAGAATGAGGTTCTTAGAAAAGGGGAATGCACAATATATATGCCACCACCATGCTTGTTGATCAACTTGATGTCGTCTCCATGAAGATTGATGATTTTTATCTAAAGCATCCATCTCATGTTCAAGCTATCAGGTCACCATCTTGTGGTTGTTTTGGAGACAACCATGCAATGGGTGAGTGCCCAGGTTCCAATGATGTAGCCTCAACCAGTGAGGTCAATTATGGTTCTCAGAACTGAGGACCAAATAGCTACACTCAAAATCAGAACCAAGGGTGGTCAGGATATCAAAATAAAGGTTTGAGGCAGCAACAAAAAAATCCTCAACCCCGACCACAAAGACCACCAGGTTGCAGGCAACAACAGTTTCAAAATCAGTACCCGAGGCTGCAGCAGAGTAACCAATTCCAGCAGGGCACATATCAGCAACAAGGGTATCAAAACCATTGTCCTGTCTAACCATTGAGATAACCACCTCCCCCACAAGTCACCCAACAAACTCAGTAGGAACCTCCATTACGGATGGAGGTGAATATGTCCAAATTCATAAAAACTACTGAGACAGGATTTTAAAATCAAGAGGCTTCAATATGAGGCATCAAGAACCAGATTGGGCAGCTTTCCAATCAGTTTTCCCATAGACAACCCATTACAGTACCATGCAAACACCGCGAAAAAAATCCACAAGAGGAGGAAAATGCTCTTACTCTATGCAGCGGGAGGGAGCTGACGCCAAAGGTTACAATGAATCAAGTTTCCCCAACTCCAAAGCAGTCCATGTCCTCAAGTGAAGAAGTTACAGCTGTGGAATCATCCTCAAGACACGAGAAGGATGAAAAACTGACAGTCGCACAAGATAAGGGTGAAGATGTGATCAAAGCATATGAACCTCCCTTTCCATTTCTAGCATGGATTAAACAATGGAATTTGGAGTAGTAATTCAATAAATTCGTGGATATCTTCCAAAAATGTCATATCAATATCCCCTTTTCTGAGGTGTTAAGACAAATGCCCATCTACGCGATTTTCATGAAAGGTATTTTGTCCAACAAAAGGAAAATGGACAATTTGGTAACCATTACCTGACCAAGGAATGTTCAGAAGTTTTCCAACACACTCTCCCTCCAAATCTCCATGACCCGAGAAGCTTTACTATCCCTTTTACTATCGGGCCTTGTGTGTTTGGTAATGCTCTTTGCGATTTGGGAGCAAGTGTTAATCTAATTCCCTTTGGGGTGATCAAAACTTTAGGGTTGAACGACATTAAGACAACCTGAGTGGCACTCCAACTCGCTGATAATTCTACTAAATACCCTAGGGTGTTGTTGGAAAATGTGTTAGTCAAAGTGGGGATGTTGATTTTACCAGCAGATTTTATCATCCTTGATATGGAAGAAGGCCAAGAGGAACCACTAATTCTTGGAAGAACCTTTCTGGCTACAGGAATTGTATTAATTGAGGTTCACCAAGGAATGTTTATTTTCTGTGTTGGTGATGAAAAGGATTCTTAGACTGTCTGAAAGGCAGTAAAACAAGTTTCATTAATGGATCATGAAGATTGTTGTGCTTTGAAAACAATGGCTGAGCACTTCGGCATAGAAGACGGTGATATGAAATCTTGTCCTTTTAGTAAATAATGTGTTCTATATGATTAAAACCTTGAAGAAGATCGGTAGGAAGTAATCTTTATTAATGTCCAAGTCTCCCACAATTAGCAAAGGGCAATTTCCCCATATTTTTTAGAGTGAGAAGAGGTTGAGCCTATTGTATCGTCCATTCTCAAGGCTCCCCATCTCGAGTTAAAACCTATCCCTTCCTCACTTAAGTATGGTTACTTGGGAGAGGAACATACATTACCAGTGATATTCAATGCATCACTCTCACAAGATCAAGAGGAGGATCTTCTGCAAATACCCCGAAAGCGAAAACAGGCCATCAGCTGGACGGTTTCATATCTCAAAGTTATAAGCCCCACTATTTGCACTGACAAAGTACGTATGGAAGAAGGGGAAAAATCATCTCCCCAACCACAATGGAGACTGAACCCCCTATGAAATATGTGGTCAAAAATGAAGTGATCAAATTGCTTGATGCTGTTATTATTTACCCCACCTCTGACAGCCCATGGGTGAGTCCCTTCTAGGTGGTGCCTAAGAAAGGCGGTATCACAGTAGTCACAAATGAAAAGAATGAGCTAATAGCTACCAGAAAAGTCATAGAATGGCGGGTATGTGTTGACTATCAGAAGATAAATGATCCCATAAAGAAAGATCATTTCCCCCTCCCATTTATGGATTAGATGCTTGAAGGATTAGTGGTACATGAATTCTATTTTTTCTTCAATGGTTATTCGGGCTATAACCTTATATCATTCACCCAAGAAGATTAGGAAAAGAGCACCTTCCCTTGTCTGTATGGAACATTCTCATATCATCACATGTCATTTAGAATCTGCAACGCTCCAGCCACCTTTCAGAGGAGCATGCTATCAATCTTCCATGATATGGCAGAACATGTTCTAGAGGTCTTCATGGATGAATTCTCAGTATACAGAAGTCATTCACTACTTGTCTGGTGAATCTGAAGCTGGTTCTTGAGTGGTGTGAGCACACAAATTTGGTTTTGAATTAGGAGAAGTGCAATTTTATGGTACAACATGAAATTGTGCTAAGCTATCAGATCTCGTTTCATGAAATTCAGGTGGATCCCAAAAAAATTGATGTGATCTCACAATTTCCATTCCCGCATCAGTTTGAGCAATTCAAAGCTTTTTGGGGCATGCGGGTTTCTACCAAATATTTTTCCAGGATTTTTCCATTATTTCTCATCCTTTGACCAATGTGTTGTCTAAATATGAAATATTTTAATTTGATGATAAAAGCATTGACACCTTCCAAATTTTGATGGATAAAGTGGTCGTCGCACCCATCATGATAGCTCTAAATTGGGAGGAGAAGTTTGAACTGATGTGCAACGAGAGCGATTATGATGTGGGGGCAGTTCTTGGCCAGTGACTAGATCATATTTTCAGACCGATCTACTATGCCATCCATGAATTAAATTAAGCACAATTGAATTATACCACTACAGAGAAGGAAATGCTAGTATTGGTTTTTACATTTGATAGATTCGGCTCCTATTTGGTTCTTTCTAAAGTAGTTGTTTACATGGACCATGACGTGTTGAAGTATTTGTTGAATTAGAAGGACTCTAAACCACGACTCATCCATTGGGTGCTTCCCCTGCAGGAGTTTGACTTGGAAATTAAAGACAAGAAGGGCAGTGAAAATGTGGTGGCTGATCACCTCTCCCAGATGGATCTACCACACTTAGAAAGGGAAGAAGGCTGGGAAATCAAGGAATATTTTCCAAATGAGCAGTTACTTTCCATTGGAGCCCCACCTCGGCCTTGGTTCACCAATCGTTCCAACTACATAGAAAAATGAGTCGTCCACCCAGAATTCTCATTTCAATAGAGGATGAGGTTTTTATCGGAGGTGAAGTCATATTTCTGGGATGACACCCTTCATTTGAACTCATGAGGCAATGGGATCATCTGTCGCTGCGTCCTAGAGGAATAAATTCAAAGTGTTTTAGTGTTCTGTCACTCTTATATTACGAGAGGGCGTCATGGACCGGATCACATAGTTTCCATGATCTTACAATCTTCTTTCTTCTAGCCGGACATGCATAAGGACACATGACATTTTATTTCATGCTGTGATCAATGCCACGAACATGAAATG
Organism: Viscum album; assembly: GCA_963277665.1. NCBI lineage: Eukaryota > Viridiplantae > Streptophyta > Magnoliopsida > Santalales > Viscaceae > Viscum > Viscum album. The sequence continues at coordinate 1,526,892,788 of OY728145.1, forward strand.
TCAGCCATCGTGCTGAGATGCTGCAACACCCGATACTCGAAGTGGAAATTTTTTATTTACAGGGAATTGACTTCATGGGTCTATTTCCCCCGTCCATTGGTCACACATAAATCCTTTTATGTGATGATTATGTCTCTATGTGGGTGGAAGTGGAGGTAACGACTCAAAATATAGCTCAAGTGGTTGTCACATTTCTTAAGAAGAATATATTCAGTCGGTTTGGGACACCGTGGGTGCTAATTACTGACCACAACACTCATTTAGACAACACACTTATGAGAAATCTTCTTTAAAAGTATGGAGCCAAGTACAATCAAGGGACACCCTACCAACAACAATCTAGTGGTCAGGTGGATGTGTCCAATCGTGAGTTGAAAAAAACAAGAGAAAACGGTAAGCGCATCTAGAATGTATTGGTCAAAGAAATTGGATAATGCGTTATTGGCATACCAGATAGCATTCAAGACACCCCTGGTCATGTCACCTTTTCGATTGGTCCATGGAAAACTCTGCCACCTACCGGTGGAGATGGAACATAAAGCCTACTGGGCTGTCAAGGCCCTCAAATATGATGTCAAGGCAGCAGAGGAAAATAGGAAATTTCAATTGACAGATCATGACGAGATTAGACGAGAGGCCTATGAGAGTACAACAATATATAGGGAGAAGACAAAGGCAGTCCATGGCTGCATGATCTCCCAGATGTATTTCCAACCAGGTGAAAATGTTTTACTCTTTAACTCTCGCCTTATTTTTTTCCCAGGAATGTTAAGTCCCGATGGTCGGGACCCATCACGGTGATTACGGTCTTCCGCCATGGAGCGATGAACATGGCTGATGCCGATGGGAAAACATTCAAAGTCAACAGGCAGCTCCTGAGAAGATAATATATCATGGATGACATGGTGTTCATCATTTCCACCATGAAATTTGGGTAGCTCGAGGCCCAGGTAAGATGAGCTTGAGACTTAAAACGTAGCACTGACCGGGAGGTAACCCGGTATTTCTGAAAATTTTCTATTCCAATGCTTTCTTCGTCAGAGTGTGCTTAGAACATCAGGGTAGTGTTCTTTTCCTATTCTGGCGTGTTATATTTCGGATTCTCACACTAATTTAGGGTGTCGTATGTAATTTCATGAATGCAAATCTTACACATTCAATGGTAAATCTCAAAATTTATATTATCACCAAAAAGGTTAAAAACGATTTTACTAAAAACAGTGTGTTTTCATTTCTGCAGGGGGCCATTTTTCAGAATTTCTTCACAAGTAACCAACCACATGGTTGGTGCATGGTTTACCAAAACGTGCGCGAACCGTGCCACATTGACTCTCACAGGTAGTGGCTTCTGCATGGTTGGGGCATGGTTTTCCAAACCGTGCGCCCAAACCGTGCGACCACTTAAAATCTGAAATTCTTTATAAAATATTGATTTCTCCCCCCCCCCTCTTCCATTCGTGCGGCGTCCTCCTTTCCCTGATCCAAACCATGTAGACCAGACCAACAATTCCTCCTCTCTTCCATTCAAGGTCCTCGCAAGTAACACCCTCCAAGGTTCTTCTTCTTCCTTCTTTCTTCTTCCTTCCTCCATTTCTCTTGTTTTCCTCCTTTTATCTCTCTCTTTCCCTAGGGTTTGTCCTAGAAACTCTCCATATTCCATTTTTATTTTATTTTCTTCTTCTTTGTTCTTGTAAATTTCCTCCTTTTCTTCTCTCTTGTTTTTCCAATGATTTATGATCACACACACATGTCGAACCGATTTTCACTGAATTTGGGTTATCAAAATCTAAATTTACAAAATGTGATTTTCCATAGAATTTGTATGCATTGCATTTTAGAATTTCATATTACTCTCTATACTTGTTGGGATTTTGTGCATATTGTATTTTTGTTATTTACTGAAGGTTCCCTATAACCAAAACCTCAACCCTACCCTACAATGTCCACATCCAAAAGAGCCTGGGCCTCTGGCTCACGATCTTCCCAAGGCCCTCAGCTTAAGATTCCCAAAAAGGAGGATTCTTTGAGATTTTGTACCCTGTAAATCCATGAGGTCAGTCCTCACCATGAGTTTTTTCTAGACCACCTTTAAGACCTAGTAATTAACAAGGATCTTCAAATGTATATTTCCTGGGGAAATCTCACTTGAGCTTTGGGTGTGCACCAACCCATTTACAAGGAAATGGTTTTGTAATTTAGGGACACCATTAATTGACAAAAGTACTTCACTGAGACTACTGAGGTTTTTACCATTGAGAATACCGAAGAAGTCCCCTTCCGGCTAATGAACCAGTGACACAGCCTCAAATTGGGTGAGTTTGAAGTCCTCATAGGAATATATGACCAAGACTACGTCCAGAGTGATGAGTACTTCCTAGCCCAATTGGAATGGTATCCTGCATTGGCTAGGGTCTTCTGGTCCACTACTGCCACATGAGACCCTTATGTTCCACAGACTACCAAGGCCTCCAAATTTAGAAACACTATCCATCGGGTCCTCCATCGGATCGTTACTACCTGTTTTATGGCCCGGTCGGATAGCCATGGCATGGTAAGAACACGAGATCTGTTGCATGTGGAATCAGTGGTGACGGGAAAATCCATCAACCTTGACTATGTCTTTTCTCGATACTTGTGACAGATGTTCTCCAAGCCGAAGGGAAACATTTTTGGTGGTCCCAACATTACAATTTTGGCAGACAAGATGCGTCTTTGGTATGAGGTGGCGGAGTTCGTGGAACTACCACCCACGCCATATTTTGATATTACCCTGCTCCACTGGATGAGGATGCTGGACCCCGATAGTGTGCAACTCCGCCTACGCACAGGTCCTAAGGCCGCCCCAGATGCACCACTACATGAGGGCCAGGCTACAGAGGAGGACCCAGTTGAGCCTATAGATTCACACCACTCCCCATCCCAAGAGCCTCATAATTCTCCTACAGCTGCCTCCCACACATCCGGTCCACCACCAGTTTTCCCGCAATCTCCCTTCTACCCAGTCTTATAGGGAACCCTATATGCTGACCAAAACCTCTTCTGAAAGTGGCATCAAGATCAATATTCCATGTTCCACTGGCAGTTGGAGTGGACAAGGATGGAGGCAGAGGGCCTTAATCTTGTAGATCATCAGCCTCCCACCTTATTTGAAGAGGTACCCCATCGAAACCCCATCGTACTACATGTCGGGTGCCGGTGCATTGATGGGTGGACCATCTACTGCCTCAACTTCCAACGAACCTATGGACCTTCCCCCGCCCACTACTGATCCGAATTGGGAAGCCGCTGCCAATGATTTCTTTTACGCTCCCCATGTCCCCTGACCAACTCTTATTGCATGTTCTTATTTTGTTCTGTGATTTTCCTTTTTATATATCTTGAACTGTCATATACTGTCTTTTCATTGGTGTAATGTTTTGACCTATTTTGGTGTTATTATGTTCTGAGCTTTCTTTTCCTACAGCTAGTACTTCTTTTTCATGCTTCACTTGTATGGTACGTTTTGCAAGCAGTTGTTTCATCTGTTCCACGCCATCCATTTTTCCATTCATTAGTCTCTCGCACACCTTCTAATTGTCCCACGTACTAGATTCATGGGAGTTTTTCACTTTTCACCTTTTTCGATTTTTCTTTGACCCTCCCTCGTCATGCTCCATTTCCCACTATTCTCTCCATTATTACCTTCACGGGGGACCGTCCTAGGTTTTAAGTGTGGGGGAGTGCACTCTTAATTGGAACCCCATTTTGATTGATTGATTTCCCAATTTCATAGGGTAACATATTTTCTTAGGTGTTTCAAAAGGGCTATTATAGATGTCATGGGTTTTACAACTTAGCTAAAACTGAATTTTGGCAATTATCTCTGAAAATGGCTCATATGTCCGGATTGTTGAACCTAGTTTGCGATGTGAATAATCTTTGTAATACTTCAAACCCAGCATTTAGCCAATCATTTAGAAAAACAATCTGTTTAAAAATTATTTTTGTGATGGAGTAATTCGAATTAATATACACCTTAAAAAGGAAGTCGAATTGTGCATAAATGGAGGTGAGGTTTTTGGAATTGTTGTTTCCACACTAGTGGCTATTGCATGGTCTTACTTTTATGAACTCTTGACTTGCTCAAAAAATTTCATCATGATTTAACATGAGAATATTGGAAAAAATTTGATGCTAGTATCTCACACCACTACAAATAAAAATATACATTTTGAAATATGAAAAGGCATGCCCAATACTTTTGATAACCTTTCATCATGTTCCATGAAATGTAAGTAAATGAGTATGTGTTACCTATAAAAGTGATAGCCCGCCAATTGGAGACGAAGAAACCTTCTCATAGCCAATCTAGGTGTATAACGAGTTGAAATAGAGGTAGGAACTCTCTTTGAATGAAGAAGGGAAAATTCACTTTTAAGAAAAAATTGATTTATGAATGAATGGTTCACGGTTTTGGATTAAGTCTACATTGTTGGATAACTTCATAGACTCATAAAGCATGAAGTATGAATGCTGTAATTTTTAACGGTAATTAGTTCAAAATTCATATTCACCTATGTGGTTTAATCTGTTATATTTATACCTGTCTCTTTAGTGACACCTTGGTCATGACTATCTAGGCTTTTGTTTGAGGAAAAACAACAGATCAAGTGTGGTGGCGTTTGATGCACAGTTGTGCATAAGTAGTTTCCACTTGGTTTAATATCTATAAATTAGTTTTGTTGATGGTTTCTACGTGATTGTCACATTGATAATGTATCTTGATAGGTTTTTCAGTAATTAATGGATAAAGCTTGAATTCTTTGGTGTCTGGAGATTCAAAATGTAATTGGAGTTGTAAAGACCATTTTCCCCCTAATGATGCTGGACGGGAGCTATCCGGATCAAACACATGATGTTAAGGATAGAAAGCAAAGGGATTTCAAAGGCCAAAATGTCCCACACAGTTGCCGCACGGTTTATACCAAATTGTGTGCAAACTGTGTGGGAGGAGATTCCCTTTACAGAAGGGTCGACACAGTTATCACACGTTTTATCAAACCGTGTGGGCCTTGTAGAGAAAATAGACACATAATACCTATATAATATTAATGTAATTAATTGGGGTTAATTTATAATAATTTTAGATATATAAAATTTTCATAGAACTTTTCACCGTCTTTTACCCATCTCCTAGGAGAATTTGTAAATTCACATAAAACATAATTTTACCACCTTTGTGAGTGGAATTTGAAAAATCCAAGAGACACGGTTAATATCAGTAAGTAAAATGTGGTTTAATGACATGAAAATAATTTTTTGTGAATGGTAACTTTTTACTATTATTTACCACGGTTAAAGTAAATAGGGTAATTAAGGGTAAAAATGATATTAATTTTACACTAACACATGTCCTAATTCTATTGTACAAATGTATCTTGACCAAAAACAACCTTAGGAATACCATATTATCATTTAGGTCTACTTGGATTAGATTAGGACATTTATTATTATTTAATTCAACGAAGAGTTAAAAGAGTAAAAATCAATGTTTAATTACTAAATCATTTTTACTATAAGGATTCACATAACATAAATTCAACATTAAATATTAATTATAAATCTAAAATTAATTCCTACATAACGGTATTTTTTTATAATTTTTAGACATTAAATAATTTGATTTATTTATGACACAATGGTGATGCAGTAATTACCTAATTAATGAAATATTAAAATAATTGATATTATAAATATCCAAATAAAAGTAATATTATAATTTTTATGAATTAAAATAATTTTTTAGGTTACTATGACATATTAGGATTTATTATATGAATTTATTTCGAAGTAATAATGCTGTTATGAATTTATCAAAAAAAATACCCAATAGTGTCAAAATTGACATAAAAGAGTTTTTAAAACAAATATTATATTATTAATTCATATTCTATTCCTAAAAATATAAGAATCTACGAAATGACTTGTATAATTATATTTGTATCATTAATGTACCACTTGGTGGTATCTTTGATGTATATAGTAAGTATATTAACCATATAATTTAAAAATAAAAAGACATATGGTAAATGTCAAACTATTTAACTAAGAGTTAAATATAAATGATTAGGTTAATATTGTGACCCAAACCTATCTAAAATAAATTGGTTGAAAGGATTTAGACCCATCACCACTTAAAACATTAATGAATCCACTTTTGAGCCATTATAAACTGAATATGGATTTATTATAAAATAATATTTTAATTTTCTCCTAAGGTGCCCCTCACCCCACTTATAAAAGGGCACTCGCCCTTCTCTCTAATTCACACCTTCAAAGCCTTTTGGCTCAGCCAAAACCTGCCCAAATATTCTCCCAAATTCACTCACTTCATTCTAGATTCCATCTTTTGGTCAGAAAGCCATCTTAAGGATCCCTTTTGATCAAATCAAACGGAAGAACCCGAAGAAGAGGTAACAATTTCACCACCATCTTCCATTTCTTTTCTTCTTCCACTTCTTATTTCATTGTTATTTTCATTATTAAATAATAACTCTAGTATGTAATATATACTGTGATGTTATTATATATATGGTACAGCCATCATCATTATTCTATCCATCCTTTGAATGACATGTCACCATACGTGCGTACGTACGGATTACCGTCTCCACGTCATGGTGTAATTGTTATTTAACACCTCATTGTTTGAATGGGTATAATAATGATGTGTAATTCATGTTGAAAATAAATATAACATGATAATGATTCTTTATATATGATATAAAATCCAATTATATATTATTTTAATATCAGAAGAATGATATTGTCGCTCGTGTGTACATACGGATTACCATCTCCACGAACGCGATGAGATTCATTCCCAGTCGTATCCATTCAAGAATAAATTTCATTTGATAATTAAAAATAATGTTTAGAGACATGATTTAATTATGGATATAAATAATATACATCCCATACATAACAAATATGGTTCACATAACAAAGAATATAAAGGAAAATGAATCTGTTAACACCCAAAACCATGATAATACTAAGATATTATTAGCAAATCAATGTTAACCGATCTTATATGATATCATATTAATGTATATTATTATTTTATATTTCAATAAAAATTATTTAACCATTATACAGTAGGTTAACCTACCCTTATCCAAGGAAAAAGTACATGTAAGGGGTGTCATATCTGACCTTTAATTCCATGAGATTTCTATTGTTCACCACTTATTTATTGCATGTGGTGTGTGTACTGCCCATGATTGTATTCATTGTGTAATATAAATTAATTTATGTATATTTATATCATCATTGTATGATCCTTCTTTCATGGTTGTATGTTTCGTAAGTTACCAAATCGATAAGGGGCTTTGAAATTTCAATTTCCACTCATTTAGCTTTATGCATACTTCATTGATTATTTTACTCCAAGATTTTGTGTGGAATCACAATTAATTTGCTTATTTCATAATTTCCACTCCCCTTTCTATTGATATACTTTTTATACACATAGTCACTCCATTGAAAAATTCTCAATTCATCTATGTGAACTTTATAAGAGAAATTTTAACTCAATCTCCATTTGTTGTATTAAATATCCAATTCATTGGTGCTGTTTTTAAAAGAATATGTGTGAATGTACTCTGATTGATTTACATTGAATATCTAATATTATTGAGTGTATTTATATTTTTAACACATAATTATCTCATTGATTTATCCTTAACCTATGGATATGGTCTTTATAAGAGAATTCATCTCAATTTACATTCTATTGAGACTTATTTGTGGTTATACACGAAATCACTTTTATATGGTGTATATAATGTACTTTGACATAGTATATCATAAATATCTTTATTATCATTATATTAAAAAGTTTTCATTACCTCAATTATTATATTTCAAGTGTCTCTATTTTTGTTAGCAACTCTATGTAAAATATCATTTTAAATGTTTTAATGATTTATTATTCTAAATCATTCTCATTAATATAAATGTTTTAAAAATGGTTTTTAGGATTTATTTATATGGACATTGAAGTTTTAAAATTAAAATTACTTTTAAAAGATTCAATGTGGTATGGGACACTTTGATTCAAAAATCTATTTTTAAATGGATTCTTGAAAAATAGTGTGACTTTTAAATGTTTTCCAGAAAAAGGGGGATATTTCTCTCAAATAGTTTTGATGATAATTTTCATCTATGTCAATATCATTCATTATTCTCAATTGAGGTTAATCTGTTACAATATAATCTTTGATATTGTATTGAAGTAGTTATGTTTGACTATGGATGTGCTATTTTTATACCATTCATAGTGTGTAGATAAAGTATTGACATTTCGTATTTTAGTTTTATTACGAATGCTTATGTTATGTTTCAATATTTTTATATGAGGAATGCATTGGACTTAGTATGTGACAGGTGGAGCCCACTATAGATCGCCGATGCATCGGTAAGTCTCATGAGACAAACTAGTGTCTTGGAACAAGGCCTTGAAAAAATCTTATTGGTAGTCTTTGCACGAGGATTTGACTATGTGGTTATGATAGTTTGGTATTATGAATTCCATCATTATGAAAGTGGTTATTGATATTTCATGTGATTATTGGACTAGTAGAATATCCATGTGAATAAGTAAATGACATTATTTCATTTTATTTCTTCCATTTTATGCCGAAGTTCATGTTTAAAAGGCTTTTGTTTTAGTTATACATTGCCTTAAATGTTTATCCTTATTTATGAAAATTTCTTCTATATTGTCATCCTTATGGCCATATGAGCTCACCCCTTTCTATGTTTCATTTTTCCCAGGATGTGAAGAATTATTTTATGAATGACCTGCATGGATAGTATGAGGGTATATGAGTGTGGACTATGGAGACTATATTGTTGTAGTTTTTACTTTATGATGTAATGTAAACATTATGACTGTATCTAGTGTTTCCAAGTATACTAAACATATTGGTCTTTCGAGACTTGATATTTTGTATCATTCCAATGTTATGTAATAATGCACCGACTCTAGATAATTGGAGCCAGTGCATTACAGTTGGTATCTGAGTAAGTTTATTAAAAATCGTGGAAACTATATTTAGATAAACTCTTATTAGATCACATAGCTATATGATATACATTGAGGATTAGTATAGAAGACCTTCCTAGAATTTTGGTATTGCAGAGATTTTGTGAGTTTTCCATGAAATACATCCCTATCTAGATACGAGCAGGTTGAGGCGGCTCTGGAACAGATGTACCTAGGGGTAAAACCCGAAAACACCACCTTAAGCTGGACTCGAATGGGAAATGGTGCATGACAATGGGCCTTGCTGCACTCTTGATTACGACACTCCCGAGGGATATGTTTAGGATAATTTACATTTTTCTTTACAAACAAATTTGAAGTATTTTAATATAATATGAGAATAAATGACCCTGGTTAATCCTAAGGTGTTTCAAATTGAGAATATTGTTTCATGATATTATCTAAATGAATTTATGACTACTATTACTCACACAATGCTTTCTGGTTTTAGTCGATGGATGGATTCCAAGGAAGTCATAGTAACTTTGAGAATGCTATACTAGGTGGGAATGATTGTGGAAAAGAGAAACAAAATGGAATGTTGATAGGTGTAAAAGATATCGTGTTCATGCCAAATCAGTTTTCCAAAAATATGATCAAATATATATATATTAAATAACTCTCGTACTCAACAAAGAAGATAATGGAGATGGATGATAAGATATCCAACAGTGGATACCATGGAGAAAAGAATCATCAATTTTCAGCATGCAGGAAATGTGGAAGGAGACACCCAGGAAAGTGTCTCAATGGAACAAAGAAATGCTTTACATGTGGGAAAGAAGGACATAAAGTGAATAATTTCGGAGGAAAAATAAAGAGTACTATGGAAGAAAATAAAATGGTCCCAAGAATCTATTTAAAATCAATTTCCATAAATGTAGGATACCTAGCCATTACCCGAGTGAATTCCCTATTCTATAGGATATTTTCTTTGTCAAAGATGAAGCTATGTGGAAATAAATGGTTGGAGAAATGTTTAAAAGTATTAGTGCTCCTTGTTGATGGGATTAATTTGGAATGACATTCTCTTGTATTTGTAACCCTACAACGTACCATATGAGAATGATATTTGAGGAAGACTTATCTTTTCTCTTGTGGATATAGCTATAAATAACCATTTAGTTTTATATGATCATTGGGTTTGAGGTAATTACATGTTATTATATTTTGGGATGAAAATGCAAGGTATGAGATAAAATTTGTGGTTAAATTATGATATGGTTATTTTGAGGAAATTATCTCATTTTGGTAATTTTATAAAATATAGTTTTTGAAAAAGGACAACACGCAGACCGTGTGACAACCCGTCGTGTCAGACAAAGTTTTCGGAATCGAACCCACAACCAAAGTGCGATTGGAATTTATCACCTACCGCAAGACTACGTGAAGTCACTAGTTAGTGTGACTAATTATTTTTAGTTTAATGATATTATTGATCAATGAAAAGTTGGTTTTGGATCTTATGTCTTATCAAATGATTACCCTTAGTATAAGAAATTGATTTTGTGATTAAGTGATAAATATTATTTTGGAAGATGTTCGATTTTTTGGGAACACTATATGACCAAGGAAAATAGAATACTATGAGATTTCATTTGAGGAGTAATGGTGGATTTTTATCTATGTTTTTATTATGGATTTATAGTGATTTGGGTTATTTATGGAAATGATTATCCTATAATAGAGAATATGTGATTAGGTTAATTACTTTTAAGTATGAGACTTTAAGAGTAGTTGATGTCATTTGGAGATACAATTTAACATGGAAGACTACATAACCAAATTCTTCTATGTTTTGGGTTTCAATATTAGTTTGGATTATATTGAAGGATTTTAAGGACAATTGTTTATTGAATGGTATTTATTTAACTTTGGGGTATTGTTGTTTTAATTTTAGAAATTATCATTTGTGTTTCTCTCTATAATGGAATATCCGTTTAGGGGATCATCAGATATTATAATAACCGTTTTGGTTTTGATTAATCTCTAAAGACAAGGTAAATTTATAGTTTATCCTACGTGGATCATGTTATTCTATAAAATTTTATTCTAGCTCTTCCAGTGTGACCAAGTCTTCTTGAATACTCATCGTTAAAAAAAATGAGTTTGTGGTAGAAATTTATTAAAAAATAAAACTCTACATAAAAAGTAAGTATATCTCTTTATGTTATTAGTCAATATCATAAATAAATTCCTCATCTTTATTTAATGTAACATAAAACAAAAAAAAATGTTGTCTGTTTACTTTTCCTACTGGGAGACTAATGATCGTTTGTCCCAACACAATTTTGTGTGTTTCTTGTTGTTAACTTTCTCTTGATCATGTTTTCTATCCATCTCCATCAGAACATGACACTTATTTTATCTTCCATATCCCTATTTTTCTACATGTAATCCTAGTATAGGTTATCTCGGGTGACCTTTGAACTTCTCTTTCTTTCTTTTAAAGTGATAGTTTTATTGACTCTTTTTATGATGTGGGACTTTCCATTATATCCCCAAGCCCAATTTTTAAAAATTGCGAGGACACAATTTATTTATCAAGGGGAGAAAGTAAAACCCCAAGCTTCCATGGTATGTTTCCCTTTGAACAATGCAATAGCTTGCATTGTACCCAACTTGGAGATTCTAACACACCGGGACCAATCAAACTAGTAGTTATGAATAGTAATACCCACTTTTTAAATTTTATAAATTTTATATTTCAAAATGGACTTCATTTTTGGATTTGGAATTTCGAAATTAGCTTAGGGTGAATTTTTGGTATTTTTCTGAAAACATTCAATTTTTAATGAATAGTGAAAAAACACTGAGTTATAGTTTAAAACTGAATGTTTATTTAAATAATTATTAATTTTATTTAAATTTAATTAAGGTCAAAATAGATACATAATACCTATATAAGATCAATTTAATTCCTTGAAGTCAATTTATAATAATTTTAGATATATAAAAATTTCGTAGAAATTTTCACCGTCTTTTACCCATCTCCTAGAAGAATTTGCAAATTCACGTTAAACAGAATTTTACCACTTCTGTGAGTGGAATTTCAAAAATCAAAGAGACACATTTGATATCAGTATGTAAAATGTGGTTCAATGAGATGAAAATAATTTTTGTTGAATAGTAACTTTTTACTTTTATTTACCACGGTTAAAAGTAAATAGGGTAATTAAGGGTTAAAATGATATTAATATTATCTTAACACATGTCCTAATTATATTGGACAAGTGTATCTCGACCAAAAACAACCTTAGGAAAAAACTATTATTATTTAGGTCCACTTGGATTAGATTAGGACATTTTTTATTATTTAATTCAAAGAAGAGTTAAAAGAGTTAAAATCAATGTTTAATTACTATAAAATTTTTAATATAAAGTTACTCATAAGATAAATTCTATTTTAAATATTCCATAGAAATATAAGAATATTTACTACATAATGGTATATTAATTATATTTTTTATACATTAAATAATTTAATTTATTTATGACACAATGGGAATGCAGTAATTACCTAATAAATGAAATATTAAAATAATTTATATTATAAATATGAACATTAAAGTAATTTTAGACTTTTTATGAATTAAAATAATTTTCTAGGTTAATATGACATATTATAATTGGTTATATAATTTTTTTTGAAGTCATAATGCTGTTATGAATTTATCAAAAACAAAATACCCAACAGTGTCAAAATTGACATAAAAAAGTTTTTAAACCAAATATTATCTTATTAATTCATATTCTATTCCGAAAAATATAAGTTTCAGACAAAGGACTTGTATCATGATAGAAGTTTCATTACCACTTGGGGGTCACATGGATGTATATAGTATGTTTATTAACAATATAATATAAAAAAATAAAGAGACATGGTAAATGTCAAACTATTTAACTAAGAGTTAAATATAATTGATAATTTTAATATTGTGACCCAAACCTATATAAAATCTATTTCTTGAAAGTATTTCAACCCATCTCCATCTTATCCTTTTAATAATACATTTTGGAGTGATTAGAAACCAAATATGGATTTAATTTAAAATAATATTTTATGTTTTTCCTAAGGTTCCCCTCACCCTTCTTATAAAAGGGAACTCCCCTTTCTCTATAATTCACACCTTCAATTACTTTTTCCTCGGCCTACCCCTTCCCAAATATCCTCTCAACATACCTCAAATCATCCTAGAGGGCCTCCTTTGGTCAGAAATCCAACTTAGGGATCCCTTTTGTTCAAATCAAAAGGAAGAACCCGTAGAAGATGTAATAATTTCACCACCCTCTTTCAATTATTTTCTTCTTCCAAATCTTCTTTCATTGTTATTTTCATTTTAAAATAATAACTCCAATATCTAATATATACTTTGATTTTATTATAAATATGGTACATCCATCTTCATTATTCTATCCATCCATTGAATGACATGTCACCATACGTACGTACGTATGGATTACTGTCTCTGCGTCGTGCTGTAATTGTTATTCAATAATTTATTATTTGTATGGGTATAACAATTATGTGTAATTCATGTAAATAATAAATATAACATGTTAATTATTCTTTATATATGATATAAAATCCAATTATATATTGTTTTAATATAAAAAGAATGATATTGTCGCTCGTGCGTACTTACGGAATACCGTCTCCACGAACGCGATGAGATTCATTCCCCATCGTATCCATTAAAGAATAAATTTTATTTGATGATTAAATATAATGTTTAAAGACATGATATCATTATGGATATAAATAAGATACATCCCATCCATAACAAATATGGCTCACATAAGAAAGAATATAACGGAAAATGAATCCATTAACACCCAAAATGACGATAATACTAAGACATTATTAACAAATCAATGTTAAAAGATCATATATGATATCATATTAATGTATATGATTATTGAATAATTCAATAACAAATATTTCACCATTATACAGGAGGTTAACCTACCCTCGACCAAGGAAAAGGTACAATAAAAGGGGTTTCTTATCTCACTTTTAATTCCGTGAGATTTCCATTTTTCACCACTTATTTATTGCATGTGGTGTGTGTACTGCCCATGATTGTATTCATTGTGTAATATACATTATTTTATGGATATTTACATCATAATTTTATGGTCCTTCTTTCATGGGTGTATGTTTCATAAGTTACCAAATTGATAATGGATTTTGAAATTTCAATTTCCACTCAGTCAGCTTTACGCATACTTCATTGATTATTTATCTCCAAGATTATGTGTGAAATATTGTTTAATTTCCTTATGTCATAATATCCAATATCCTTTATATGGATATACATTTTATACAAACAATCACTCCATTTATAAATTCTCAAGTCATCGATATGAACTTGATAAGAGCAATTTTAACTCAATCTCCATTTATTGAGTTAAATATCCAATTCGTTGGTGTTGTTTTTACAATAATATGTGTAAATTTCATCTAATTGATTTACACTGAATATCCAATAATATTTAGTGTTTTTAAATTTTTCACCAATAATTATGTTGTTTATTTATCATTAACCTATGAATATGGTCTTTATAAGAGAATTCAACTCAATTTACATTCCATTGAGACTTCTTTGTGGTTATACACCAAATCACTTTTATATTGTGTATATAATTTAGTTTGACATAGTATATCATTAATCCATTTATTCTCATGATATTACAATGTTTTTATTACCTCAATTATTATAATTTAAGTGTCTCTATTTTGGTTAGGATCTCTATCTAAAATATAATTTTAAATGTTTTAAATATTTATTATTCTAAATCATTCTCATTAAAGTTCATGTTTGAAAAATGGTTTAAAAGATTTTTTTATATGGACTTTAAAATTTTAAAATTAAAATTCCATTTAAAAGTTTCAATGAGTTATGGGACACGTTGATTAAAAAATCTATTTTTAAATGGCTTCTAGACAAATAGTGTGACTTTTAAATGTTTTCAAGAAAAAGGGGGATATTTCTCTCAAATAGTTTTGATGATTATTTTCATCTATGTCAATATCATTCATTATTCTCGATTTAGGTTTATCTATTACAATACAATCATCCATATTGTATTGAATGAGTTATGTTTGACTGTGGATGTTCTATTTTTATACTATTCATAGTTTGTGGATAAAGTATTGACATTTCGTATGATAGTTTTAATACAAATATTTATGTTATGTTTCAAACATTTAATATGAGGAATTCATTGGACATAATAACTGATTGGTGGAGCCCACTATAGCTCGTCGATGCATCGGTAGGTCTCATGAGATGATCTAGTGTCTTGTCACAAGGCCTTTAAAAAATATTATTTATAGTCTTGGCACGAGGCCTTGACTATGTGGTTATACTAGTCTGGCATTATACATTCCATCATTATGAAAGTGGTTATTGATAATGCATGTGATTATTCGACTAGTAGAATATCCATGTGAATAAGTAAAAATGGAATTATTTCATTTTATTTCTACCATTTTATGCCGAAGATCAAATTTAAAAGGCATTTGTTTTAGTTATACATTTCCTTAAATGTTTATGTTTATTTATAAAAGTTACTGCTATATTGTCTTCCTTATTGGGAATCTGATCTCACCCATTTCTTTGTTTTATCTTTACCAGGATGTGAAGAAATATTTAATGAATGATCTGTATGGATAGTATGATGTGATATGAGTGTGGACTATGGAGACTATGTTGTTGTAGTTTTCACTTTATGATGTAATATAAACATTATGAAAGTATCTAGTGTTTCAAAGGCTACTAAACTTTTCGGTCTTTCGAGACTTGATCTTTTGTTATCATGACAATGTTATGTAATAATGAATCGACTCTAGGTAACTAGTGTCAGGGCATTACAAAACCTTTCCCTTGTGTTGGGGCTGAGAGAAATGTGGGATCTTTAGAACCATTTTCTTTATTATTGTATTTGTTCATACTCTATCATCTAATTCTCCCATTATTTATATATTCTATTTCACTAGAAACATCCATGTCAGACAAAGAATGGATTCTACACTGATTTTTGGGAGAATTATGATGAAAATATACATGACCATTGGATATCCTCGTCATTTCTAGAGGGTAGTTCTTAACATAATAGTCAGTAGAATTAAATTACCGGACCAAGGAATTGATTTCTACCGACTTGATCGGAACATTCCAGAAAAAGGGACTTTCGACACATTTGAACCCCTGAAATGTGGGTTATTATGAATAATACAATGCGATAAGGATAATAGTTTTATTGTCCCACATGATATTCCATCCCTAGCACATTCTCATTATTATTCAGAAAAATTTTGGTTTTAAGCAATCTTAAGATTTAAGTAATCTGTAGTGAATTAGGTATGACCTAGTAATAAGTCATCTTTTAATATTCGAATCATGTACAAACCAAAACGTATTTAAATTCCAAGTCTTCACCATTTGACATTAATTCAGGAAACATAAAACGCCAACATCGTTTCCTTGTGGACCTACCCCGTACTTTCCTACTATACTAGTCCAAGTTAGGGAATTTATTTTGGCTGAAAAACAAGATCAATACAAATAACCGGTCAATATTAGAATGATTAAATGGGACATGGTACCCTTAAAATGCACTATTGTGGGTTTTTTAAAAATTATCTAAACTAATATACAAGGTACTAAGCGGTTAGATATCATTTTCAAAGATCAGGATTCCATTTGGTAATGATTTAGCTTTTTATTGGGGAACATAAGTGTCCCTATATTATTTACTTATTATTTATATTTTCCTTAATTTCATCATAACCCGTGTATGGGAAGTCATAGTGGGTAGGGTTATGATTTCATTCAATCCCCCCTTTGTGGGATTTTAACTTTATTTTTTTTGTTAATTTCTTAATAAAATGATAATAACTTTTTGTAATATCTGAATTGTAAAATCCACATGAAAGAAGACTAAATTTTATTATAGACACCCTTTTTATGTTTCCATCATGGGGAGTATTACATTATTTTCCATGGGTAATTTATATTCATTCACGATAGATTATTGTAACAACTATTTGTTTTTTGAAAATAGTTAAAAATCATTTATTGATCTATATAATAACAAGGGTGAGGTAAACCTAATGTAAAATGAATACCAAATATTTTTAGGGATTATATCATTGATAGGTGTACATAGTTTATGTTTGTAGTCCTTGTAACAATGTGGGATATGTTATAATATCCAAAATATTGTTTTAATAAATAATAGAACTACTATACATATGAATAAAGATTGATATAATTTAAATTATGACTAAATACATTTGAATCAGGAATTGATGGGATGGAAAAATTATACAATGAATGGGTCCTGACTATATTTGATGGATGATTTTCACAAAAAAATTATTAAGGGAACATTGTTTTATTGTTACTTCACTTTAAGACCAAAAAAGAAAATGTTTTTTGGTGCGGAATATGTAGACATGGACATCATTAGTATGAAAATGTGTACATTTGGAGTCTAGTTAACTCATTATCTAAAGTCATGAAATGTTTACGATGATTCAAATACTTCTAGAATGAATTGTGGTATATGGGAAGAGGGAAGTATATAGTGATCAAAATAATTAGATTTATTGATAATCTTGGTTAGTGTTATTACCTATGTTTTTTAAATTGGAACATCATCTTCAAGATATTATATGAAATTAAATAGAAATATTAGAAGAGAATTTAATACACTGACACTTCACCATATATTTCATTTAAAATAAATTCAATATGTTTGATAGATTATGATGCACAAAATTAAAGTATTAAATGAAAGACAATATTCAATGAAAATATTATTTTTTAAACATGAAAATTATGACTTAGTTGTTATGTTGGAGGGAATAAATAAGTATAGCTAAATTATTCAAATTATATTTTCTACAAATGTATAAAATAAATAATAATGAACTAGCTCCATAGGCACAGAGCTGTTGTCTACTTCCATTACATAAGCATGATATCAACAAATCAAATCCTGAATAAAAAAAGTGTTCAGAAGTCTTGGTAAACCAGATACATAATTGATCTTTATATTATAAAAAAATAAAATATTTACAACTTATTTTTTTCATTTGATTATAACTTTATTTCACTTATCATATATTTCATATCTTTCTCAGTACACTTTTTGGATTCATGTAGAAGGGCTGTAAAATAATTGTGAGATCAAATAATCAGTAAGGGTAATGTATAGTGGAGTAAATAATGAATCAATGAGAATAGTCAATATTATAATTTAATAACAGAAGACACATGCCATTTGATCTATAATCGAATAAGTATGTTCATAAACAATAGATACATGTAAATAACTGATAACACATGCCATTTAAAAAAAATGGATAAGGAGTAATCAACATAAAAATGTATGAAACATAAAAAAATTACATTAATCAAATAATATTTGAATGAAATTCAACCATATAGTTTTTCATAGTGAAAATATAATCTATAATAAATATTTATCAAAATGAAGGAAATACTTAATTATTAGACATTATATATATGAGGAAAATGAAAACATATATAATAATAAACATTCATAAGATGGTTTAAAACTACATTTGGATACCTATTTAATTTTCAAAAATAATTTGGATCATATGAAATTGTCGATGAATTGTGGGGAAATTTAATTTCTGTGCACCACCCATCATTGCCTGTCTAAAGAATTCATCATATCGATTAATCGATGAAGTTAATAAATATTACGCCTTATAAAATCTATGAATTGAAGAATGAATATATATTTATCAATATAATTCAAGAAAATGAAAAGATTTCAATGTAAACACCGAATATAAAAAATGGATGTTGGTTTAGGAAATGAAAATATCCATTATAAGTGATATATATAATTAAGTGAAATTCAATGTTCAATGATCCTATAAAATTGAATATTTCAAGGGGACAAAAAGGAATAAAAAATTAAATGTTAATACTATTCTAGAAAATTTTATTAAAAAACAACCAAAAGATTAACAAGGATAGTATCAATAAAACTTATACCAATTAGTGTAAAAATAATTGTTGTTTTTCATTAATTAATGTAAACACTAAAAAAATATATCTTAAAATCATTCTTGTTGAAAATATCCTTTTGTTTTGAATAATATTTTCCATTAAAATAATTTTTAAAAATTGAAATCATTTTTAAAGGGTGAAAATGACTCTTATAATCAATTTTCAAAAGTTAAAAACATTTCTAAAAATTGTTTTTTTATAAAAAATTCTTTCATGAGAAAATAGATCTCCAACCCAAGAGAGATATAGAGTCATGTTTTCCTAATAACATTTTTTGATGAATTATAAACCCCAATGTAATAGCCCGACCCCAGTTACCGAGATTTGGTGCATTATTACATAACATTGTCATGATACAAGGATTCATTTTCTGAATGACCGATCAGTTTAGTAGCCTTGGAAGTACTAGATACATACATAATATTTACTTTACTTCGTGAAATATAAAAACAACCACATTGTATCCCTATTAATCACACTCATATCCCTTATCCTATTCATGAAAGTTAATAATAATATTCTTCTTCTCATCCTGGAAAAAAACATAGAAATGGGTGACATCAGATTCACATTAAGGTAAAAATATAGAGGAAATGATCATAAACTGGCATACCAATTTAAGGCATTGTATAAGACTAAAACAGAAGCCTTTTAAACATAAAAAACAATATAATATGGCAATAATAAATCAAATAATTCCACTTATATATTCACATGTATATTCTAATTGTCGGATAATCACATGAAATATCCATAGCCATTTCATAATGATGTAACGCATAATGCCAGACATCATTACCACATAGTCAGGTCCTAGTGCCAAGACTATAAATAAAATATTTTCAAGGCCTTGTGCCAATAAATTAGTTTTTCTCATGGGACCTACCGATGCATCGATGAGCTATAGAAGGCTCCACCCGTCACTAACTAAGTCCAATGCATTACTCATATGAAAAGGTTGAAACATAAAATAAACATTCTTATTAAAACTACCATAAGAAATGTCATTACATTAACAATAAACCATGAATTGATTAAAAACACTACATCCATATTCAAACATATCCCAAAACCTTCAATACAATATAGAAGATTTAATTATTACAAATAAACTTCAAACAATCGTAAAATCCAACGTAGGATGTTGACATTGTTTGAATTAATCCAAAATCTATTTGAAGAAAATATTTATCTCAACATTGAAATAATTTAAAAGTAATGAAACCATTTATTTTCAAAATATTATTATATTCATGTCAGAGAATATTTGAAGGTGTTATAATGGTGGAAAATAGGTGCACCTTCCATATAAGTTAAAAAACATTCTTATCTTAGTTTATCAAAAAATTCATAAAGTACCTTTTTTGGAAAATGATGGAATGATTACATTCAAAAAAATTTATCAAAAGTCCAAAAATTATATAAATGACTTTAACCTATAGTATAGTAAATTGTAAAAATGTTTTGAAATAAATTTTTTAGAAACACATATGTGGATGATATAGTGGTCCCATTAAATACTCACGTATAAAAAAACTTCGATAATAAATAGATTGTAAAATTAACCCCGGACTTGTAATTTACATTAATCGTGGGTACATTAAATTCCTATATAATAGTTAAATTGTTTTTATTAAATTATACAAGAACCAAATTCATAAATATGATATCATATGTGATCTTATATTACTTTTTCAAATAATATTTTAGTAGTATCACTGTTGTGGGTGTTAACTGATTTATTTTCAATTATATACTTCGTTATGTAAGCCATGTTCATTATGGATAAGATGAATTTGATTCATATCCAGAATGATAGTATTTTCTTATACCTTATTTTAAATCATAAAATGAATATAACTCCTGAATTGTTATGATGGGGAATGAAGTTCATGGCGTTCATGGATACGATAATATGTAAATACGCATGAGAAACAATATCATTATATTGATGGTGAAATCATATGTAATTGAATAATATATCATATATACATAATCCTTAAGATTTTATATTTGTTATTTACATAATTTATACTAATTATTATACACATCCAAATAATGAAGTGTTTGAATAACAAATAAAACCACGATGTGGAGATGCTAAGTCGTAAGTTTGCATCTATGGTGACTTGTTATTCATATGATGGACAAAATTAATTAAAATAGTTTTAAAATATTTATAATAACATCATAGTATGTATACGGAATTGTAGGAATTATATTTTTATAAAAACTAAAATGATAGTGGAAGTGGAAGATGAAAATAACATTGAAAGAGGTGGTGAAATTATTACCTCTTCTTCGGGTGTTTCCTTTTGAGATTATCAAAAGGGTTTCATATTTTAGCATTAAGATCAATTTAAGGCCTCTAGGTAGAAGTGAGATTATTTTGAAGGATATTTGAGCCGGGGTTGGTTGAACTAAATGACTTTGGTGGTGTGATTTTGAGAGAAGGCAAAGTACCATTTTATTAAAGAGGTGAGTGTAACATTAGGAAAAGCATGAAATATTATTTGATTATACAATCATATTTTTCTTAATGTGGCTCGAATATGAATTTTTTTGAGGTTAAGGTGGTGATGGGTCTAATACCTCTCAACAAATAGGTTTTAGATAGGTTTATGTCACCATATTATCATTATCTTTTAGAGTTAACCCATAGTGAAATTGTTTAACTTTTACCACGTATTCTTGTATTATTATTATAAATTTTTATTAAACATAAAATAAAAATCCAATAGAATCGTAAGTGGATAATAATTGATATATCTAAGATTTTCTATGTCATTTTGAAAACCTTAGATATTTAGGAATATTAAATCAATTAATAATATAGCATTTATTTTAAAAACTCATTTATGTTAATTTTGACACTATAAGATATTTTGTTTTTGTGAAATTCATAAAACAATTATCACTTCAATTTTTTTAATCAACCCTAAAATGTCATATTAACCTATAAAATTAGTGTAATTCATCAAATTTCTCAATTTACACTTATATTAATATTTATAGTTTCTATTATTTTAAATTTTCAATAATAATGTAATTACGACATCATCATTGCGTCATAAATAAATTTCATTGTATAATTTCAATGAATTGTAAATAAAATACGATTATATATAATATAATTTTATCTTTATAATGAAAATTTAGAGTTTAATTTTTCTTATTTATAACTCTATATTATAAATGGTTGAGTTATTAAACTTTGAATTTAACACTTTTAACTCTTCTTTAAAAAAAAGTCCTAATCTAATCAAAGTTGACCAAAATGTTCATATTTTATTTCTATGGCTGATTTTGGTATAAATACACTTCTCTAATAGAATTACCACATGTGTTAGGGTAATTATAATATTTTTTTACATTTAATTACCCTATTAAATTTTTACCGTGGTAAATAAAATTCAAAAGTTACCATTCCCCATAAATTATTTTCTCCTTAGTCAACCAAATTTTACATGTTTATGTCAACTGTGTCTCTTGGATTTTGGATGTTTAATTCATTCAAGTGGAAAAATGAAATTTTATGCAAATTTCCAAGTGTGCCTAGAAGGTGGGTAAACGACGTTAAAAAATGCAATAAAATTTCATAAATCTAACTTAATTATAAAATTACTCCAATGAATTACATTATAATTATATAGGTATTATGTATCTATTTTGACCTAAATTTAATTTAATTAAAATATATAATTATTTAAATATAAATAAAGTTTTAAACAATAACGTAATTTTTTTGACTATTTATAAAAAAATTGAATGTTTTCAGAAAAATACAAAAATTTCACCCTAGGAAAATTTTGATATTCCAAAAATTATAAAATGAAGTAAATTTCAATAAAAATTATAAATTTTAAAAAAGTTTGTATTACTTTTCATAACGGCTAGTTTGATTGGTCATGGTATATAGAACCTCCATGTTGCATACAACTTACCTATTACATTATTCAAAGAGGAACGTTCCGTGGATTTTTGGGGTGTCAGATTACTCCCTCGTTTAAATAATTTTATACTCGAAATTTCTAGAATACTACAACATAAAAATATTTTTTTGGTTCTTTATCATAAGTTTCTCAAGTTCCCACATTGCATCTTCCATCATATGTTTTCTCTATAGAACTATTTCTAGACGAGTCGTCCGGTTTCTCAACACATGTTCTCTAGTATCAAGAATTCAGATAGGATCTTCGCAATAAGATATGTCGTGTTCCTGTTCTATTTCTTCATAGATGAGTATATGCATTGGGTCAGGCATGTAGTTTTTTAATAGTGATATGTGGAACACATCATGAACTTTGGAGATACTTGGTAACATTTCCATATGATAAGCTACAACTAAAATTCATTCTATAATTTAGAATGTTCTGATGCTCATGGGACTTAATTTTTCCCCCATTCCAAATCATATAACCCCCTTCCAAGGGATTCCTCTAATTAAAAATGATATCCAACATGAAATTCCAAATCCTTCCACCGGTTATCGACATAATACTTTTTCTTACTTTGATCTACGTTGATGTGTGTTTAGATAATCTTCAACTTTTCCATTTTATCCGCAACAATTTAGTGGGATACATGTTTTCATTCATTAATATCTTCCCAACAAGTTTGTGCGAGACATATCATTCCATAAAACTCTTCTTATGGTGCAATATAAATACATAAATAGAAGCTATTATTATTGTAAAATTATAACCGAGATAAATATTGATCCTGGATACCTTGAATTTCATGTGAGAATGATCTAAACACGTCTTCTATGGTTTGAATTGTCCTTTCTGATTGTCTAACATTTTGAGGACTGTAGACAGTGCTCAAAAGAAGTTCAGTATCTAGGGCCTTCTAAATATTTTTGAAAAATCTTGAGGTAAAATAGGTATCATGATCAGAAACAATCTATTTTGGTAGACCATGAAGTCTTACAACTTCATTACGATATAGTCTTGTTAAACGTTCAAGTGGTAAATCTTCACTTATAGCAAGAAAATGTGGTGACATGGTATGAGGATAAAAAATGACTCATATCACATGTAAAGACCTGGAAATATCAAGTAAAACTTTTTCTTAAATTGTTTAGAATTTTACGAGTCCGATGTTTCTGACGGAGCCTGATTCCGATGCCCGGTGTGCCCGGAATCAATTTCTGATGATTTGTTTGTGTACGTTCTATAAAAATACGTGCGGGGTTTTCTATCATTTGAACCAGCGCTCAGAATTAAAATCTTAGGACACCGACGTACTCGCAGCGCCGGTATTTTCCTAAGGGTACCTTTATACAGCTACGTTTGGTTGGGTGTAGAAGTTATATTTTGGGTATTAATAATAAAATAAATAAATTATTGTGTTACAAAATTTATTTAGTTGGTGGTTATTATCTCCAAAGAGAGGTTGATGGTGGGATCCACCCCCACAAAACCTCCCATGGGTGGATAATGTGTGTGGGGCCCACACGAACATCAATTCTTCAACTCCACCTTGAAACCCTTGGAACCCCCCATTTATGAGGGTTAAACATTCCACCCTCCAACCATGCATGTGCCAACACACATTCTATTAAAAAACAATTAATTTGGCTCATATAATATTTTAATTAATTTGAAATTCATGTGAGGACAAAATAATAGGCTATGCTATTATTTTGGGTTGGCACTTGTTGTATTGGAGAGAATTGGAAAAATTTGAAAGGGAGAGTCCTTTCCACGAAGAACGAGATACCCTCTCGACAAAGAACGCAAAGAACGCTCCACGGCTTGATGAACGTGATGCAACTTCTCCTACCTTCTTCAACCAAGGAAATAATGTGAGGAAACACTCACGAGTAACGTCGTTTTTCTTCCTCTTCCTCCTCGGATGCACCACGATGTCAACGAATCGACACCATCGACAACGAACGAACATCGAATCGAGGTAGGGGGTTTTTGTATGATTTTAGTTTAATAAAATTATACTCTCAACATTGATTAATTAAAGTGATTGTCTGAGGCCATTTGATATTGCCTAATGAGGAGGGTGAGGGCCAAAAAATCATGGCCTGACGACCCTCCAAAAATTCTTGTTTATTATGGCATTGTGGATCGGAGTTGGCGGTGACCCGAGACTACAGCGTTCGAAGGTGGTGGTCGTGCACCGGCCGTGTGGGGGAAACTGCGGCCCACATCCGCGGGCCGCTCGGACTAACCGAATCGGCCTGTCGTAGCCGGTAGGGCTGGTAAACTACGACACCCGCAGGTGCTTCTTGGAGGAGGTGGAGCCCACACCCGCGGGCTGCTTGATGGAAAAACTGGCCGGCTACCATCGTTCAGGCAGGAGATCGCGGCACTAGGTGGGCGTCGTGCTGCGGGAAGACATCGGCGCAAGGTGGGCGCCCCACTACGGGAAGACCGCAGTGCTTGGTGGGCGTCATGCGGTAGGAGGATAGTATCCTGCATAGCAGGCCTCTCATGCCAAAAAATCTGGCTGGCTTCGGCCAGTCGGGTAGGAGATGCGGCGCCACCATTATAAGGAACCCCCATGTACCGCTCGGCCAGCTGGCTGAGCTGCGGCCAGCCGTGGGTCAGGTCGCCCTTGCGCGGGCCATGCCACATTTCGCACGGTTCGGGCCCCTTTTGCGTGGGCATGGCCATAGCCACTAGGTTGGGCTTCCCCCCACTGGGTTGGAAAGACCCCCAGCCAGGTCGGACCCGCCAAACCAGATCGAGCTGACCCGCCAGCCCACTGTGCTTGACATGCTTGTCCTGTTTCACATAAACGTGAATAACATCTAGACCACGCGTCTGATTGACGCACCGTCTGTAGCAATAAAATCCTCACGATGAGACAGTCATTTTGAGTTATTCTATGTGAGTTTTGGACAACATTTTAAAACATCCTTGTTTGGAATGAGTGTAATTCCAACCAGGCCCCTCGAATGGAAAAGCCAATAACTCTCAGACCGGGCGTCTGATTGACGCGATGTCTGTCGCATTGGGTTCCTTTTGATGAGACGGAACTTTCAGAATTCATAAAATATGGAAATCATGATAATTTATGTATCGACCCCCTTTTCTCAAGGAGTGGACCCTCCAGGATTCGAGCGTGCTATTTGCGGGAACCCTAGAGAAAACTGCGACTGTGACGACAACTGTACTGGGATCCTCTGTGGGTTCGACAGCGATGACTACTATACTAGGATCCTCTACGAGTTCGAAAATGATGAATGATTTTCTTGTATCTTGTGTGGGTCCGACAGTTTGACCTCTATACTTGTATCCTGTGTGGGTCCGACAGAGTAGCTAGTCTTGTATCCTGTGTGGGTCTGACAGCATAGCTTGTCTTGTATCCAGTGTGGGTCTAATAACATAGATGAATCAATGACTAAATCTGATCATCACTATCGCTATATGAAAGATGTATACCTGTGTGAGATGAGTCATGTATTTCAACCATTATCATCATGGTGTTTTAATTTACTTCCTGTGTGGATTGAGTTATTCTTTGGCTCATGAGTTGGAGTCGGACTGTGATTGATAACTTAGATATTTGTATGGGTATATACCTATGAAGGGTTGGTTGATACTTCATGGTTTTATCTTTCTTCTTAGGCTTATCATTTGTGGATTCTGGGAGACCTTTGAGGGTCTTGGGGTCCCTACTGAGTATCGATATACTCATCCCTGCACATTTTATGCCCACAACTCGTTGTGTTGGATGTAGATGATGGACAACGTTGACAGAGGCCGAGAGCATTCCAGGACCGGACGATACCTGACGGTTCACCACAAGACGAGAAGCTACACGGAGCGGACCAATAGACGTGGAGTGATGAGGCAGACATATGTGGCTACCCTTCGGGTAGGATACTCGGCAGACGCTCTAGGAGCTTCCCTTTTTACTGTTGTCACTTTTTTAGTTGTACATGCTTTCAGTTGTACCAGTACTTTACTGTTGGGATTGTATTTCTGGCCCCTTTACTTTCAGCACTACTTCTTATACACAATATTCTGTTATTGTTTACTTCATATTGTGTACTATGTTGTTTTTGTTTACTTTCATAAAGGCAATGCCAACCCAGCATAGGGATTTACGCCTTTGGTGCTACTCACCAGCCCCTGGCCTAGGGAAGGTGGGCTTGGGGTTGTCACAACACATTCCCCGAGGATGGGTAATGAAAAATTGGTATCAGAGCAGTTGGTTCTTTCATAAAACTCCGGACTCTGATCATTCTTTCATGTTAAGTAATATTGTTAAGAGGATTGAGTGTGGATTTTATTCCAGGTAGTCCAGTGTTGCTGTGGCGACTGACTTATCCATACAACAGGACCCTGACCTCTGATTTCCGACTCAATGCATGAAAACATTGATTGCTTGTGTGTTTCCTATGAAATTTTTTCGTTGTGATTACTTCGTGTCAGCTCCCCAGTAATATTATTTTGAATATGGCGCACCTTTTTCTTTTCAGGATGGAATGACGATGGTAGCCATCTAGGGTTCCGAGTTACGTACGAGATGGTAGCCTGTCATGCGACGAGGCCTTGGTGCAGTGTCCAATCATAGCATGGGAACCAGCGGTACCACTACCCACTGGGCCACCAATACCACCAGCTCCAGTAGAAACGAGTGCACGCCGTCTGAGTGTGTTGCATGAGTTCCTACGATAGAGGTCGCCATGGTTCCACGGAGAGATGGACCAACATGCAACTAAGGATTGGCTGGAGGTTGTCATTAGTTTCTTCAGATTTGTAGGGACACCTTCCGACCTTATGGTGATCCTTTCCACGAGTCTCCTACATGCAGCAGCAGGTAGATTGTGGAGCCTAATGCTCTAGGTGCATGAAAAGGCATATTTACTATGGACGGACTTCGAGAGTTTCTTCTTCCCAGAGTTTGTTTCATCCACCCTTTGTGCGGTGCAGATTTAGGAGTTACTGCATCTTTAGCAGGGTATCATGGCAGTAGCTCAATACACATCAAGGTTCACTGACCTCTCACAATACTCCATGGATATTGTATGAGACTTGTTCTTCAGGGACTGAACCTTCGAGAAGGGACTCAGGCATGAAATCATGGGAAAACTCATGATATAGAGGATTCTTCTTTATCCTATAGTAGACAGTTGTTGTAGAGGTCCAAGCGGACCATGCCATTTGGTGGGAAAACTCATGATATAGGTTCGGTTGTGTGGGGAAAACGAAATAGATTCAGCCTTCTGGGGAGAATCCAGTACTATGCATGTGGCGGGAAGGGCCACATGGCTCGTGACTACTAGAACCACCATGTAGATGAGCCGTAGATAGTAGAGGGACCTCCCAGGCAGAGGCAGAGGTTTGACCATGGTGGTCCGTCGGGAGTAGGTGGACGTGGAAGAGGAGCTGGCTGAGGAGCGGGTGGTGGACGACGTTTCAAGGAAATACCACCACCACCACAACCATGAGGTCCACCCTGACCATAGAGAGCTAGCGGATAGAGGCAGGCTCAACACCAGGTAGTCAAGACCTACGACCATGGCCAACCTGAGATGATTCAAGGTACAATATATGTCTACATCACCCTTGCTACAATACTTATAGACACAGGTAAGAGTCATTATATTATTTTCGCGGCCTTTATTCGGAGCTCAGAGATTCCGAAGAAGCCATTGGATAGATCCTTATGACTAGAGACTCCTATAAGAGTAGACTCAACGATTACGTACTAGTGCCAACAGTGTGAGATTACTCTAGGAGGAGAGATCTTTGGATGGAATCTTCTTGTAGCAGCATTGAGTCCTCATGGCATCATCTTGGGTATAAACTAGTTATCCACAGTTCATGCTTAGATTGACTGTATTAGGTGCAAAGTGGGGTGTGTCCGCACTGATGGGACAAGGTTCACCTTAACCGGCGTGAGAAGGAGGCTTTGTAGTGCATTGTGGACTTACATAGAGGAGGGGGAAGCCGATCACACATCAGTTGGCTAGTCTCATCCTTAGTGCAGTTGATGTGCGAAGTCCTAGTTTTGCTATTGTGGTGGATCAATATGCAGATGTTTTCCCTAATGACATTCCAATACTACCTCCTCACGGAGAGGTAGACTTATACATCGACATGTACCCCAGGACAAAACTGATATCTACTCCAGCATATCGGATGGATCCCACCGAGCTTCATGAGCTACGGGTACAACTGGAGGACTTACAAGGACTGGGATTTATCTGACCCAGCGTTTCACACTGGGCATCACCGATTTTGTTCCCCAAGAAGGCAGATTAGATCTTGTGACTAGGTGTTGACTACCATCGCCTGAATTAGGTGAAAGTGATGAAAAAATACCTAGTCCTGAGGATTGATGACCTCATTGATTAGCTCAAGGGAGCACGATGGTTCTCGAAGATATACATTAGGTCAGGCTATCACTAGCTCAGATTTCGAGTGGAGGATGTGCAAAAGATGGACTTCAGGTGTCGGTGTGGGCACTACGAGTTCTTGGTTATGCCCTTCATCATAGCCAAAGCTCTAGTAGTGTTCAGGAGTCTCATGAATAGGATCATCCAGCCTTACCTCTATCGATTTGTCATAGTCTTCATTGACGACATATTGATTTACTCGACAACTGACGAGGATCGCGCCTACCATTTTGTGGTAGTAGTGGATACACTCTGAGAGCACCAGCTTTATGGTAAACTCTTGAACTGCATGTTCTATATACGAGAGGTTCACTTATTGGGACATGATATCTCAGAGGCTATAGTTGCAGTGGATCTATCAATGATTGAAGTAGTGCATGCTTGGGAGCCACCCAACAGTGTGATGGAGGTGCAGAGTTTCCTGGGACTGGATAGATACTATCAGAGATTTGTGATAGACTTTTCCATAGTTTCATCACCACTTTCATCTTTGACGATGAAGGGGAAACCCATCATGTGGTCAAAGATATTCCAATAGAGCTTTCCGGAGCTAAGGAAGAGGTAAACCAGTGCACTCATCTTGAGGCTACCGGAGGAGGGAGTATGGTACGTAGTTTACTACGACACATCAGGGATCAGACTCATGTGTGTCTTGATGTAGGAGAGAGCGGTGATCACATATAGTTCAAGACTATTGATACATCACGAGAACAACTACTCTACCCATGACCAGGACTTAGTAGCAGTGGTCTTCGCCTTGGAGATCACAAGAGTCTAAGGTACATCCTCTCACTGAAGGACCTGAACCTGAGACAGTAGTGATGGCTTGAGTTCCTCCCTGACTATGACTTTGAGATAGTCTATACTCTTGGGAAGGGGAATGTTGTAGTAGATTCCCTCAGTAGTAGATCGTCCATTAAGCTACTTTGAGAGGCGACATAGCTGCTAGCCGAGTTGCAGATATCCTTCGTTGGTAGAGATGGAGCATCCTTTCTTCAGTCTCTCACAGTCACTTCTCCACTTCTTCAGCAAGTCGGTGAGGCACAACATGGGGACGTTGACTGTGAGACACGACATACTCAGATATCCTCAGGGTTAGCACCTAATTTATTTTGTGAATGTGAGGATCATGTCATCCTCCTCAGAGGACTTACCCTGGAACCAGTTGCATTACAGGAGGAAGTTCTAAGGGAGTATCACACTTCCCCTCTAGCGGTACATCCAGGAGTGGTGAAAATGTATCAGGACATCAGACGAGAGCACTGGTTTCTGGGTATGAAGAAGGCTGTTGCAGAGTTTGTTTCACGGTGCCTTACTTTTCAGCAGGTGAAGGGGGAGCACCATGTACCAGCAGGCTTGGTACATCTCATAGAGGTCCCAGAGTGGAAGTGGGATGGAATTTCCATGGATATCATGGCGGGACTTCCACATACATCGAGAGGGAGAGACTCTATCTAGGTGATCGTAGACCGACTCACCAAGTAATCCCACTTCATATTGATCAGAAATCAGGGCTTAGTAGAGAGCTTGGGATGCCTATACATTCAAATGATCGTATGGCTTCATGGTGGGCCATAAACTATCGTCTCCGATCGTGATGCTCGTTTCACTTACCGTCTATGGAAGGGGTTACAGGAGGCTTTTGGCACGCAGAATCGCTTCAGCACCGCCTTCCATCCTCAGAAGGATGTTTAGACTGAGAGGACCATTTAGAATCATGAGGACATACTCTGTGCATGTGTCCTTGACTTTGGTCGCAGCTGGGAGGATCACTTACCCTTGGTGAAGTTTGCATACAATAACAGATACCACTCCACCATCAGGATGGCACCATACGGGGCACTATATGACCAACTATACAGATCACCTCTGTGCTGGACTGACTAAGGGGAGTCACCACTTGTAGGACCCGAGATGGTTTAGGCTATAACAGAGAAGGTGCAGATCATCCAGGAGCAGATGAAGAATGCACATAGCATATAGATGTCCTATGCTGATAGGAGACGGAGACCACTGGAGTTCGAGGATGGCGACCACATCTTTCTATGGGTCTCACCTCAATGGGGTCTACAGAGATTTGGCTGAGGCGACAAGTTATCTGCGAACTTTAGTGGGAAATTCTAGGTCCTCAGCAGAGTATGAGAGGTGGCTTACATCCTGTCCCATCCACATCAGTTGCAACGTGTGCATGACGTATTTCACGTATCTCAGATGAGGAGATACGTGCACTCCCCATCACACATCATCGACCATGAGGATCTTGTCATCGATGACAGGGAGACACTAACTAAGGTCCTGGTGGAGATCGAGGAACGAAAGGATCGGGTCCTACGTGGATGATCGATTCCTCTGGTGCACGTTCGCTGGAAGCATGTGGACCTCTAGGAGAGCACATGTGAGTGGGAGGATCAGATGCATGCTCATTAACCACTTTTATTTTCATAGTCTGTGTTGTAGCTTTATGGGGACATAATGACCTGGGGTGGGGGTAATGAAAAGACCCAAAATTTTAAAGGAAATTTTTTTATTAAATTATTTGGAATTTTACAAGTCCACAGTTTCTTGACAGTGCCTGCTTCTGAGGCCGTTGTGCCCGGAATTAATTTCTAATGTTTTTTTGGGTACGTTCAATAAACGTACGTGCGAGTTTTTCTATCTATTGAATCGGTGCTCAGAATTGAAATCTGAGGACACCGTTGAACTTGCATCGCCGATATTCGTCTATGCCGACCTTTACAGCAGTTGCGTTTGGTAGGGAGTAGAAGTTATATTCTATGTATTCATAATAATTTAAATAAATTGTTGTGTTACAAAATTTATTTAGTTGGTGGTTATTATATCTAAAGGGAGGTTGATGATGGGGCCCACCCCAACATCACCTCCCATGGGGGGATAATGTGTAGGGGCCCCGCATGAACATAAACTCTTAAACTCCCCCTTGAAACCCTTGGAACCCCCCATTGATTAGGGTTAAACCATCCAACCTCCTCTCATGAATGTACCAACACACATTCAATTAATTAACAATTAATTTTGGATCCTATAATTTTTTAATAAATTTGAAATTCATGGGAGGATAATATAATATGCTAAGCTATTATTTTGGGTTGGAACTTGTTGGGTTGGAGATATTTGGTAGAATTGGAAAGGGAGAGTCCTTTCCACAAAGAATGAGATACTCTCTTGACAAAGAATGCGAAGAACGCTCCATGACTCGAAGAAAGTGTAGAAACTTTTCCTAACTTCTTCCATCGGGGCAAGAACATGAGGCAACACTCACGAGGAATTCCGTCTTTCTTCCTCTTCCTCCTCGGATGCACCATGACGTCAACGAATCGATTCCATTGACAATGAACGAACATCTAATCGAGGTAGGAGGTTTTTGTATGATTTTATTTTAATAAAATTATACTCTCATCATTGATGAATGCAAGTGATCATCTAAGGCCATTTGATATCACCTAATGTGGAGGGTGCGGGCCGAACAAACTCGGCCCAACGACCCACCGAATATTCTTTTTTTATTTTGGAGGTGGCGATCAGAGGTGGTGGCGACCTGAGGTGGTGGAATTCGGAGGCGGCGGCCACGCACCGGCCGCGTGGAGGAAACTGCGGCCTGCATCCGTGTGCCGCTCGGATGAACTGAACCAACAGACCGTAGCTGGCAGGGCTAGTGAACCGCGTCACCCGTAGGTGCCCCATGGAGGAGGTGCGGCCCACACCTGCGGGCCGCTTGCTGGAAAAACAGGCCGGCTACCACCGGTCAGGCAGGAGACCGTGACGCCAGGTGTGCACCGCGCTACGGGAAGATCGCGACTCCAGGTGAGCATCGTGCTGCGGGAACACCGCGATGCCAGGTGGGTGCCACACTGTGGGAGGATAGCGGTCCGCACTGTGGGCTGCATGCACCGGAAAAGCAGGGATGCTTCGGCCGACATGGAAAGAGAGGTGGCGCCACTAGTCGATGCCGTTACAAGGAACCGGGGGGCCGTGCCCCCCACTCCACTCGGCTAGCTGGTCAAGCCGTGGCCTACCGCGGTCCGGGCCGCCTATCGCGCAGGATGAGACGCTCTCTTGTGGGCCGAGCCACAGCCGTTGGGCTGGGCAGTGCCCCACCGGGTCATGCCTACCCCCAGCTGGGTCAGACCTGCCAAATCAGGTCTGGCCGACCCGCAAGCCCACTAGGCTTGACAGGCTGGGCCCTTTTCACTTAAACATCAATAACTTCTAGTCCACATGTCCGATCGACGCGCCATCTGCAGCACTGGGATACTCGTGACGATACTATCCTTTTGTGATACTCTAAGTGAGTTTTGGAAAAATTTTGAAAACGGTTGGGTTTGGAACGAGTGTAATTCCAACCGGGCCCCAAGAATAGAAATTCCAATAACTCTCAGACCGGGCATATGATTAACGCGCTGCCTATAGCGTTTGGTTCCTTTTCCTGAGAAGGTAATTTGGGAATATATCAAATCTGGACTTCATGATAGTGGATGTATTGATCCCATTTTCTTGAAGACTAGACCCTCCCGAAATCGAGTATGCTGTAATAACCCGATATTTTATGATAAGTATTCTTTTTAATTTATTTAATGTCATGTGTTTTATGTTACAACAAGATTATCTTGTGCTATATGCCACACTGTATTAGCTTGAAGTATACACAACACTATTCTTATATTGTCTTACACATAATTTCAAGTTCGTTTTATAATAGTCATTCTATGCAACATTGAGTGTATAAATATATATATTAAGTGTATAAATAAAATATGGTTGGATTATGTTATACGAAATAATAAATGATTCTTTCACAACACGCAACCTTGACTTGTCTTGCATTACACGCAATCACGACCTTCCTCGACAGCGTGTGTTGTACGCAATACTGGGTTTTACTAAACAACCATATATTATTATAATATTATTATCAACTAGCCGTTATGAATAGTATTAAGTAAATTTTGAATTTTATTACATTAATATTCATCTTACACATTTTCTAGAACATGGTATAAGAACAAAATAAATTTTTCGGGTAAAATATGTATTTTTCAAAAAATGCAATTTTGTCGCCTTTTAATGGCGCACCCGATTTAAATCTAGTTTTTGACATTTTCATTAGTTCAATTTTACAAAATAAGATTATTATTTTGAATCAGGATATATAAATTTACTTTGGATAATTTTTTGATATTTTTCTGATAACTTTCATATTTTGATAAATAGTAAAAATTCGATAATTTTTAATTAAAAACAACTTTTTCCATTGAGATAATTAATATGGTTAAATTATAATATTGAATGGGTTTAAAGTATAAATAGAATAAATTTTTACCATTTAATATAATTTATTTCATTAGTATTAATTTCATATTAAATTTATAGGTAAAAACATTTCAATCTTTGACAATGTTTTAACTTTTAAAACATGGTTTCTTAACAACGCAATTTATTTTAAATTAATTACTACAACTTATCTGTTTTTAATTTTGAAAAATGGATTCCATATTTGGAATCACTGGGTCCAAATTATGTTAATAGGCTACTTTTTATTTTTTGGGCATTATGAATAGTAACTACGGAAAATTTTATTTACCTTAGTTAAAGGTAAATCGGGTAATTAAGGGTAAATAAAAGATTATAAAATTACCCTAACACCTGCCAAAATCTTATTGGATAACTAAAAGTCGACCCATATCACCTAAGGGTCGGATTAGATTCATTTAATGGACTTTTTTCTATGAAAATAATTTAATTATTATTAAACCCAAAGAATGTGACAACATGTCACTTTCTTAAATTTTATAAGTATAATAATTTTAATTTATTGATAAACTTAATGAAACTTAGAACATGAATAGTCTCCAGAAATCTAATACAATTATATACATCATAAGAGTTTATTTAGAATTTTTAGGGATTATATAATTATCATTAATTATGATAGAATAGTGATGTTAAAATTATTTTATTAATTAAAATATCAAATAAATGGTTTTAAAAATATTTAAAAAATATTATATGAACTATTTAATTTGCTCCACTAGTTTTCAAGATACATATGACATTTTATGAATCTATTAAAGCTTTTATTTCGAACATATCTTCTGTATATATTTTATCTAAATTCAAATAATTGAATAGTGTCGAAATTGAAACTATTGTTATTTTATAAAAATAACAAATTATAAAAATCACAAAAATATTTAAAAATTATAAATTAAAATTTAAATTGTCGAAAATGTCATAAAGTGTCAAATTATGGAAAATTCACAACACATATATAATTATTTATAATAATTTAATATTTAGAATATTATTACCACAAATAAAATTAAATTGATAAATAAGGATTAATCAAGTTGATAAAGATTAGAATAAATTCCTAACATGTCTAAATTTTATTTTTTGATGAGATTACAACCCTATCTCATCTATTCTTTGGATATGAGTCATTTTGGATGTTTTTATGTTGGGTTGGGATTTAATATAAACTAATATTTCTTATATTTCAAAAGGTGCCCCTCTCCTCCCTTATAAAAAGGAACCTCCTCCCTCTCCACTTCATACCAATTTGAGCCTTCAAGATCGGCCAATACCTACCCATTTCACCTCCCCACTTCCCTAGAAGCATCCTAGAGGTCTTGTTCTTCTTCAATGTCCAATTTTAGTGACCTAAGTGGAGGTCTCAAAAAGGCGTTTCAAAGAAGAGGTAATGTCTATTACCGATTCTTTCAACTTTATTTCTTCTTCTATTTCTTCTTCTATAGTTTTTTCATTGTGAATTAATAACATCAATATCAATCATATACTGACATTTTATTATAAGTTTTAAACAACCTTATTTCACCATCTATCCATGTTACGGAAAACGAAATCATTGTGCGTGCGTACGTACGGAATACCGTCTCCACGACGTGGTGTAATCTATTTTCCACCACCACCTTACTTGGATGGGTATAATGGTGTAAATAATGACTATATATGATTATTGTAAAGTGATATTGATTCTGAAATAGTATACATACACTCCAAAACAATTCCATGGGAACGATATCATCGCTCGTGCGTACATACGGATTACCATCTCCACGACGTGATGAGATTCATTTTCCATGTTAAAAATTGAAGAATGATTATAAAGTATATATAATAAGTAATAATGAAATAGATTACATAATAATGCTACTAGATTTATGTACATATATATTTATGTCATATACATAATTCCATTCAATTCAATAAGGAAACGAAAACAGCGTTGATGCGTTCGCACGACCTACCGTCTCCATGAACAGTGTATTTATTTTCATTTATAGATCTATTATATATATGTATATTCTGAATATATATTATATATAAATCATGTTTCACATTCTGGGTGTAAGTAATCATGATCTAAGTAATCATATGAACAATTACAAGTTAAAACACGAATGACAAATGAAACGATTTAACCCAAAACGCTACTTTTACATGAATTTACAAAGGAACGGGTAATATAAAGTCATAAGTAAACCATATATGATATAATAACAATAAATATGATTCTGTAATAAGTCAATGACATTATTTAAATCATTATACAGGAGGTTTGGATACGTACGAAGCATATCAGATCTAAGGTAAGGGATAATTATTCCAATCTCATTCTTATCTGATATTGTTTTTTCGTAAGTACTTAATGGGGTTATATTTATCATCCATGTACTTGTTTTATAAAAATTTTCATGTATTTTTGGTGTCCTTTTTACCCATTTTTGACTTTTACTACATGGTATGTATGGAATCTTTTTTTACGAGGTACTTTTTGGCTTTTCCGGCAAAAGTATGAGAAGAATGTTTTTTTAACTTATATGGCACGAACATATTCTTACGGATTTATAAAGCCTAATTTTCATGATGATTCCCCCAATAGATTTCATGACTATTTCAAAAAATCATTTTCTTTTAAAATTGCATGAAATTTTTTGAAACGAAATTGATTTTGAAGAAGAAATCATATTTTCCTCAAGAATTCATTTCAAGTGTTTTATCAAAACCATTTTACATCTAAGATGACATTATTTCATATGTGTATGTTTCAAGTTTAATGTCTCTATGATTTATATGGTTTTACTTTTCTTATGATGAAATGTCCTATTGTTTTATATGGATTATGAGATGATGGGATGATGTTTATGAAACCCATTTTATTATTTGGGTTATGATGGATGTTTTATGTTTATTTTGTTTCACAAGTAAGAATTATTTCATTATGAGATGGGTGGGACCTATATCTCCCTCCAATGCATTGGGTAAAGATTTATATCTAATGAGATAGACATGGGTGGAACGGAATGTTAAACCGGTTCATTAATACAGGACTAGAACAAGGATTGAACTCGATTCAGAAAGGGAGTTTGTCCACTAAGATGGTCTTGGTAGCAATGCCTTGGATAATATGGAAATAATATCATGTGCTTAATGGTTTCTACAATTACATGTTTTATTCCAATGATATTTTGTCATGATTGATGTTCCCTTATGATATATGCCTTACAGACTTCCAAGATTCATGTCTTTGCTCAAGATTTTGATGTTTGGATTTTATGTTCATGTTTTTTCATTCAAATGTTTAAGGATTGTTTTATGTTCTCAATGTTTACATTTTCTGGGCATTTGAGCTCACCCCTTTTATGTTTTACATTCCCTAGGATATAAAGAAAGGTTTTAGGTAAGAAAAAAATGTAAGAACTTTATTGAAAGATGTCGATGATCGTTCACCACGATTAGAAGATTTTATTCCGAGTTTCCAAAGATAGTAAACTATTATGATCCCTGTGTGTCTGTTT
The DNA here is from genome assembly GCA_963277665.1 of Viscum album. Taxonomy (NCBI): domain Eukaryota; kingdom Viridiplantae; phylum Streptophyta; class Magnoliopsida; order Santalales; family Viscaceae; genus Viscum; species Viscum album. Next base: position 1,526,931,140 of record OY728145.1, read on the forward strand.
TTGATATATATTAAGTATTCCGAAAAAGTAATGTATTGTCTATGTATGTCGGGCATTGTGTCTCTACATTTGTTGTGTGCGGGAACCATAGATCTGGCTGTAACTGCAACGACTACTGTTCTGGGATCCTCCATGGGTTTGACAGCGACGACTACTATTCTGGGATCCTCCGTTGGTTCGATAGGGATGACTACTGTACTAGGATCCTCTGTGGGTTTGACAGCGATTAATACTATTCTTCTATCATGTGTGGGTCCTGCAGTTTGACCCTTGTAATTGTATCCTATGTGGGTCCGACAGAGTAGCTGTTCTTGTATCCTTAGTTGGTCCAACAACTTAGCTGTTCTTGTATCTTGTGTTTGTCTGACAGTTTAGATAAATCAATGACTAAATATGACCATCACTATCGCTATACGAAAGGTGTATACATGTGTGAGATAAGTCATATATTTCAACCATTATCATCATGGTGTTTGAATTTACTTCCTGCATGGAATGAGTTGTGCTTGGGATCATGAGTTGGAGCTGGACTGTGATTGATAACTTAGGTATATGTATGGGCATATACCTCATTAGGGTTGGTTGATACTTCTTGGTTGTATCTTTCTTCTGTGGTTTATCTTTTGTGGACTCTGGGAGACCTTTCGGGGTATTGGGATCCCTAATGAGTATCTTTAATACTCACCCACACACTGGCTATGCCCGCACCTCATTGTGTTGGATGCCGACAATGGACAATGTTGATGTAGGACGAGAGCAAGCCAAGATCGGACGGTACCCAGAGGTGGACCACATGACGACATGGTACACGGAGCATGTTGATATATGTGGAGTGATTTGGTGGGCATATGTTCCTACCCTTCAGGTAGGATACTCGGTGGACGATCCAGGAGCTGCCCTTTTTAGTCTTCGTAACTTTTTCAGTTGTACATGCATTCCGTTGTACTTGTACATTACTGTTGGGTTTGTATTTCTGGCCCCTTTACATTCAGCACTACTTATTGTATACAGTATTAACATAGTGTTTACTTCATGTTGTGTACTCTGTTGTGTTTGTTTACTTGAAAAAAAATGCCTTCCCAGCTTAGTGATTTACGCCTTTGGTTCTAGTCTCCAGCCCCTAGCCTAATGAAAGAGGGCTTGGGGTAGTAACGACACGGGCCCCAAAGATGGGTTGTGACATCACATTATTCCATATAATAGTCAGTGGTAGCCCCATGAAAATGACCATCATAATATCATCCCATTTACACTCAGGTATGGGAATAGTATGCATGACTCCTTTAGGATGTTTTCTTCCATCCTTCAGCTGTTTAAAAAACATACATCTTGACACAAAATCATCAATCTCCCTCTTCATGTTATCCAACCAAAAATTTTCATTCAAATATCTATACATCCTCGTGCTACTAGGGTGTATATAAAAATTTGTTCTATGAGCATCATAAAAAAATTACCTTTTTAGATATTTTATATCAGGAACAAGAAGTCTCTTCCCAAATTTCAAAATTTTATCTTCATATATAAAGTCACTCAATTTCCACCATTCACATCATTAATTTTCATTTTAAAATCCTCATCATCAGTCTAAAAACATTTTATCCTTTCTAGTAAATATGGTTTGGCAACCATTTGAAAAATTATTTATCTTTCAACATCCATGATTATTCCCATATCAGTCTTTACTATATACATGTACATAGGATCCCTTTAAATTGTCACCCTATTCAAAACTCCATGATCTTTTCTACTAAAAGTATATTCCTCCTTTTTTTCCTTCCTCGTGTGGTAGTGTAGAGTGAAATCATAATCATTAGGTAGTTCAAGCCATCATTTTTTCCTCCTGTTGTGTCCCTTTTGGGAGAAAATATAATTCAAACTCTTATGATTGGTATATATCTCACATTTTTTACCATTGATAGAGTGTCTCCATATCTTCATAGAATAAATTATAGCTACTAATTCAATATCATTGTTGGGATTGTTTTTTAAGGAATTTTTTTCTGTCGTGATGCATAGGAACTAACTCTATCATTCTCCATAAGGACACAACCATGTCCTTTCTTTGAAGCATCACTATAAATAACAAACCCATCATTGCCCATTGGTAGATTCAAGATAGAATCACTTAATGATCTCATCTTCAGTTCTTCAAAACATTCTTCACACACATTTTTCTGATCAAATTAAACACCTTTACGTGTGATCTTGGTTAATGGGATAGCCAATTGGGAAACAATTTGGACGAAATGCTGATAATAACCTACTAAACCAATAAAACTATGTACCTCAAGTATACTCATCAGTGTTGGCCATTATTTTATTGTTGTTGGCATTGAAGTATCAACCGAGATTCCATTCATAGAGATAATATGGCCATGATAACAAATCTCTTAAATCCAGAATTCACACATGCGAAACATGCCATATAATTCATTTCCTCTGAGGGATTTTAGTATAGTGCACAAGTTATTTTCATGATCCTAATATATTTTTTATCATACCCTGATGTCATCAATAAATACCACTACCAAGTCATCAATAATTTCCCTAAAAACATCATTCATTAGATCCATGAAGACTGATGATGAATTAGTCAATCCAAAAGGCTTTAATGTAAACTTGGAATTTCCATACCTAGTATGAAATGTTGTATTTGGAATGTCTTCCTTCATCACACATAACGACTAATATCCAAATCGAAGGATAATCTTTGAAAAATATTGAGATCCGTGATGTTAGTCAAATAAATCATCAATGCGAGGTAGGGGATACATTTTCGTCATTGTTATAACATTTATCTCCCTGAATACAATGCATAACCTCATAGATCCATCTTTATTCTTAACAAAAAGAACCGATGCTCCCCAAGGTGAAATAGTCGGGTGAATGAATCATTTATTAATCAATTCTTCTAGTTGTTTCATTAGCTGTTTCCATTCTATATGGGTTCTTCAGTATAGTCCTTGCACTAGTAATTAAATCAATGGAAAAATCAATTTCTAGTGCTGGATGATGTTCAGGTAAATCCTCTAAAAATAGATAAATATATTATTGAACAATAGGTACATCCTCTATTTGAACATTTTTCTCCTCACCCAGAGTTATTTCATTATCTTCCTCCTCAATAATTGAATTTAGTAGAGCTACAAGGGGTAGATCTAAATATGAATTAGATGGGGATGTTTTTTCTCTAAACATAATGTACTCATTATCATCATAAAAATTTGTTACCTTTTTCATCATAAAATATATATTTACCTCATGGTCCAAAATAAAATACATACTGAGGATTACATCAAGCGCAATCATGGGTATGGAGATGAGGTCCGTAGAAAAAGATAATTTATATGCACTAATGGGAACTGATTCACAATCATTTGATGTAACGATACTTCTCTTAGGAGTTTTGACTAGAAAATACCTTGTCAAATATAATTGGAAATATCTAATTTTCTTAGCAAACAGGTAAGATATGAAATGATGTGATGATCTAGAATCAAATATTTCTTTGTCTAAATATGAGGAAACCATTAAATTACCTGCAACCAAGTCATTCGAAGCATCAACCTCAGTAGTAGTGATCACATAAGCATAAAATTTATCCCTTGGCCTTTTTTGAGGTATGTTTCCTTGGCACATAAAAAAATCATTTACATAATGCCTCATTTCTCTAGAACTGTAGCATTCAACATTAAAAGCCACATTATTTCCCTTTCATTCACAAGCTTTGTGACCTTTTTCACCACACATGTAATTGAATCCCATTACCTTCAGGCATATATGGGGAGTGTTTATTCCCACTTTTACCATAGGATGTAAATTAATCATTCCCCTTATTCCATTTATTTCAAATTCGGAAGTGTTCAGCAGATCACTCCTTCTCTTTCTATTCTTTAAATTTGTAAGACATAGAGAATAATTTTTATCACTTGATAGCATATGAGACAATATCATCATACAATGAGAAGGATTGTGAGAATATTGCTTGATGGATAAGTGGATTTAAAACATACATGAATCGATCAATCATACTCCTTGGGTTATATATATAATTTGATGTATACCTTTCTTCCCCTATAATGTTTGCCTTAATCTTTGGGACATTGTCATCATAGTTTTTCCCAAACTCAGAAATTGTCTTCCCATATCTGCTCGATGGTCAAGAGGAAAATATGTTTATATGAAAATCTCTTCAAATTCCCTCCATTTATTAATTGATACTTCTTCATCTTCCATTGTGTTTTGAATTAATGAACACCATCGATCTGCAACTCCCATGAGGCGATAAACTACAATGAAATTTTTTTCCCTTTCATTACTACCCAATGTATTAAATAAATTATCAAAGGAACCCATCCATTTCTCAGCTAAAAATATATTTGTAGTCCCATTGAATTTTTTTGTTGGTTTCCTCATGAAGCAGTCTAACATTGATCATTCGCTTTGTGGATCAGGGTACTCTATATGGGTAAGGTTATTATTCATAACCCGAGTGAGTTGTCCTAATATAGTGATAAGATGATCCGCACCAGTTTCATCATCATCTCCACTATAATTATGCTTAGTAGGATGAAAATCCCTACATTAATTAATTTCATTGATATGATTTCAATTCCTTCTAGTAGGCTCCATTTTTAAACAATGGAATACACTAGATTTTTTTTAATCACAATACATAATTACAATCTTTTCAAACACTTAACTTAAATTGAACAGTTTATGGATATAATCCATAATCATAAAAAAGTTTTCTTGGAGGAGGTATATACTCATAAATCCTTTGTAATATTTTGTAATGAAAAAGATAATTATCCTAATCAAATCCCTTGGGAGTGTCATAACAATGAGTGAAGAAATGATAGTTTTCATGTACTAGGAGACCCTGTGGTATGCCCAAAACTCCTTTTCGATGTTTTAACTCCTATGTATATATGTGACCGAGCCGGCACTACCTACTCATATCCAGACAGGGATGTATTACTTTGAAAACTCCCAAAATCTATCTATTACAAAATTTCTAGTAAGTTCATTTATACTAATACTTAAAGTCTATCTTAGGGTAATGTTCTCCAATCCATGTTATTCTAAATATTGTTTCCAAGTTTTAGACTAAACATCCCTGATACCAATTGTAACACCCTAAACCTAGTTACCCAGAGTTGGTTTATTGTTAATTAACATTGGCATGACACAAGGGACCATGTCATGAGAGACCGATCAGTTTAGTAGCCTTATATGTACTATATACAAACATAAGTTTCACATTACAACATGAAAGGGAAAAACATAAACATTGTTACCTCATTGAAGAAACTCATATCCATTAGCTTAATCCTGTAGGTTAATCATAATATACTTCTTCGCATCTTGGAAAAAATAAAACATAGATAGGGGTGAGCTCAGATGTTAGTTAATGATAAAAATATAGTGTAAATGATCTTAAATAAGAAAAAAAAATTACAACAATATGTAAGACTAGATCACAATACATTAAAACATAATCTTCAGTATAATATGGAAAATATAAATCAAATATTTCCATTTACTTATTCACATTGATAATATACTAGTCGAATAACCACAAGAAATATCAATATCCAATTTAATAATAATTGATTGAATAATGTTAGACATCATAACCACATAGTCAAGGTCTCGTGCTTAGACTACATATAAGATTTTCTCAAGGCCTTGTAGGAAGAAACTACTTTGTCTTATGAGACCTACTGATTCATCAATGAGTTGTAGCGGGCTCCAATAGTCACTAACTATGTCCAATTAATTCTTCATAAGAAAATGTTGAAACCTAAAATAAGTATTAATATTAAAACAATCATATGAAATGTCAATACATTAACCACAAACCATGAATTTTATAAAAATATCACATCTATAGTCAACGTACCAAAAGAAAAACCATAAAATAAGCTAGATTATATTATAATAAATAAACATCCAAAAACGTAAAATCTTATAAAGGATTTTGACATAGATGAAGTCTATCTAAAAACTATTTGAGTGAAATATTTATTGCTATTTTGAAATAACTTAAATGTAATAGAAAATTTTAATTTAAAAATAATCTTATTATATTTTTAGAGAAACTTTGAATGAGTTATAATGATTGAAAATAGATGTACCCGCCGTATAAGTTAAAAACATTCTTAACTTAATTTATTGAAAAGGTCATAAAGTACCTTTTTTGGAATACGACAGAAAGATTACTTTAAAAAAATTTATAAAAATTCAAACAAGGATATATATTTCTTTAAACTATATTCTAGAAAATAGTAAAAAAAATTGAAATACATTTATAAGAAACACTTATGTTGAAGATAAAGATGTCCCAATAAATACATATGTATAAACAACCATGGATAATAAAGAGATTGTAAAATTAACCATTAACTTGTAAATTTTCTTGGTCGATGATAAATTAACATATTGTATAATCATTAAAACAATTTTATTATGTTATAAATGAACTACATATATAAATATGATATCATATACAATATACTAAAATTGCTTTGTTAATAATATTTCAGTTGTATCATTGTTTCAGGTGTTAATTGATCTATTTTCTTTTATATGCATGGTTACATTTTCCATATTTGTTATGTATAGGGTGTATTTTATTCATATATATAATTTTATTATGTTTTAATTATAATTATTAATCCTAAAATGAACATTATTCTTGAAAGGTAATGATGGATAGTGATTTTCATCGCGTTCGTGTAGACGGTAATCCGTAAGTACGGTTGAGGCACAATATCATTCTATTGATGGTGAAATTTTATATAATTAGAAAATATATCATATATAATGAATCCATAACTTGTTTTTTTTACTTCAGTTATACTTATTATTATACACATATATATAATGATGTTTTTGAATAACAAACTACACCACGACGTGGAAATGGTAATCCGTGCATATGTATGTATGGTTACATGACATTCATAGGATAGATATAATAATGAATATGGTTGTAAAATATTTATAATAACATCACATAATGTATAAGGTACTGGAGTTATTTTTTTTTGAAACAAGAATGAAAATGGAAGTGGAAGAATAAATGAACTTTGAATGAGGTGGTAAAATTATTAACTCTTTTTTGGGTGTTTCCTTTTGAGTTGATCCAAAGGGCTCCATAGGTTGGCTTTAAGATCAAATTAAGGTATCTAGGAAGAATTTAGGGTATTTGGGAGGATATTTGAGCATGGGTTGGTCATAAAAAATGGATTTGGAGGTGTGATTTTGAGATAAGGGGAAGTACATTCTTATAAGAGAAGTGAGGTTCACTTTAAGAAAATCTTGAAATATTATTTTATTATACTATCATATTCGGTTTATAATGGCTCAAAATGATTTATTTCTAGGATAATGTGGGGAGGGGTTGAAAACATTTCAATCCATAGGTTTTATACAGGTTTGGGTTTCTATATTAACTTTGTCTTTTAGATTTAACACTTGGTTAAATAGGTTAACTTTTACCATTTAGTATTGTATTATTATAATAAATGGTTAATAAACATAAAATAAAATGACTAGTGAACATCAAGTTATTCATTATTGATATGTATAACCTTATATATGGTTTTTGGGGGAACTGTTGTGTTTTTGGAATATTATATCAATTAGTAATAAAGTATTTTTTTAATACTCATTTATGTCAATTTTGACAATATTTGGTATTTTGATTTTGTGAAGGTCAAAAAAACTTTATCACATAGAAAAAAATGATTTAATAACCATTACCATTTCATATTAACCAAGAAAAGTAGTGTAATATGACAATAGTCTCAATTTAAAATTATATTCATATTTATAATGTCAATTATTTTTATCTTTCAAAAATAATGTTATAATTGCATCATCATTGTGTCCTAAATATATTTAATTATTTAACATCGAAAAATTATAAATAAAATAAAATTATATAGTTAATATTTTTATCTTTGAAAAAAATAATCATAGTCAAATTTATCTTATCTTTATCATTTTATTAAAAAATAGTTATTAAACATTAAATTTTACATATTTAACTCTTCTTTAACAAAAATAATAATAAATGTACTAATCTAATCCATGTGGACCAAAAGGTTCATATTTTATTCCTACGGTTGATTTTGGTTTAAATAATCATATCCGATAGAATTGGGGTATGTGATTAGGTAATTATAATATCATTTTTACCATTAATTACCAAATTTACTTTTAATCATGTTAAATAAAATCTAATAGTTATTATTCACCAAAAATTATTTTCATCATATTTAACCACAATTTACTTAATGATGTCAACCTTTTTTATCAGGTTTTTGAAATTCAATTCACAGTAGTGGTAAAATTACATTTGTTTAGTATTTTAAAAGGTGTCGAGAAGGTGGGTAAAAGGTGTTAAAAAGTTAATAAAATTTTATAAATCAAATTTAATTATAAAATGACTCCGATGAATTATATTGAAGGTTTATAGGTATTGTGAAACTATTTTGGCCAAAAATACATTTAATTAAAATAAACAATTTTTTTAAATAAAAATTATGATTTAAACTATAATGTAGTTTTTTTCACTATTAATAAAAAATTTAATGTTTTCCGAAAAATTACAGAAACATTTTCCCCGAAGATAATTTTGATATTTAAAATCCAAAAATGATGTCCTTTTGGAAAAATGAAATATTTAAAACTTTAAAAATTGGGTATTGCTATTCATATTGGATATTTTTATTGGAAGTGGTATGATAAACCTCTAAATTGTGTACAACGCATGCTATTGCATTATTCAAAGAGGAATGTACCATGGAATCTTGGGGTGTTACATTCAAAGATTAGAAAACATGTTCTGTTACTTGAAATTGTTATTGAATAACTAGATAATATGATTAAATGAAATTTTATATTAAAAAATTCTCAAATAAGTTTCTCTAATCGAAATTTAATTATAAATAATCCCAAAAAAATGAAATTATGATGTAACCCCTTGAAAGGATCATAATATTTATTTTAGAATTAATAAATAATATGATTATTTGTGTCAAATATAAATTGAAATAAAAAACTATAAATAGGGTAAACGATTGTAAAAATAGATTAAACACACTATCTAAAAATATTAACAACAACGAAGAAGTAATATAATCCAATGAAATGAAATTGGGTTATGAAGTTATTTTCCACATAGTAACACTTATTTCATATATACTAGAATAAAATAATTCATTTTTAAACTCAAAATATAATTAATAATGAATAAATCAAAATATTAGATGTAAAAGTTTCATTATGTAGACCATATGTATGAAATTAACTGAAATACAGTAAAATATGACTCAATGAATGGAAATTAAGATGAAGTGCCATACTACTAAGTAACTTTTAAATCATAGCCCCAAGAAAGAAGTAAATTAATAATATAAAATAAATACCATGGAGCCAAAATAATTCATGATATAATATAACAAAAGTTTTAGTGGATATACAACATAAAATAAAAAAGATTTGAAAATGGTTTATGCCTCATGGAAGGAAAATTGAGATAAGAATCACTGACCTTTATGCTTCCTTCTAGGTGAATGTCAATTAAATACAAATATAATGGTTATAAACATATCAATAACATATACCATATCAATAATAATATTTAAAATTTCATATATTTTCTTTCTATAATACCTCCTTAATTGTTTTTTAACAATGTTTCATTATTTTCACTATTTTAGTTGTTAGTTGCCTAGTTTTTTAGTATGTTTTGAGTTGTTACTTGTTGTACCTATTATCTTTATCATTTTTTAGTCATATAATGAATTAAGACAAAGATTTAAATTATATATTTATATATAGTTGATATTTTTTTACATTAATCCATAAAATTTGGTGATAGGAAATGAAATGCAATGTTCATGGAGACGGTGGGTCATATGTACGCATGAATACTACTTACATTTTTTTCATATTAAAAAAATTAAAATTAAATGATATATATTTATATTAAAATTCATGTATTATATATAAATCTTATATTTTTCATATATTTGTTAAAATCATTCGTTAATACATTTCATGTATAGCGTAAGAAAGTTACATTTATTTGAGGGGGTAGTAGTCCACACTTTCAAAAATGATTATATCTTATTCCTACAAAATAAAAAGAATAAGGTTATGTGTTATATACAAATTACATTATTATAAATACATTATAAACATCATATATATCATATATAAATATAATGTACGTCATAATTTCCAACCATGATTGGTGATATAGGGAAAATAAACGACATTGTTTTCAGTGGAGGCAGTTCACCGTACTCATTAAAGGTAATTGTTTTACCAATTATATTTGAGTTTTTGTATGTTTTGGTAGATAAATTAAAATAAAAAACATATCATTATATTTATGATATATATTTTAATATATAATAAAGGAATATGAAGATTTTAGGGATTGGTGAATGGAATAAAATGAATGTGATTGTTGAAGATTATTACCTAGTTTTCAAGTAACTACTTTTTGTTTAAACCCACCGACCAAGATGGTTGTATAAATTCCATAAGTGAGAGTTATAGGTTTAAGGGAGGAATTTTTTACGATTATTTTGGCTGTATTTGAGATATCCCAAGGTCTTTGTTGGTGTTAATAAGTGTTAGGGGTGAGTTCCTTTTTATATAGGAGGAGTTTCATTCTTATAAATTTTTTGAATGGGATTTCCATCCAAAGTTTTCCAATGAAAGGTCGATCTATTAATTAAAAAAATGATTCAATGGGGCATAGGGTCTATTTATGACCATAAAAATTCTTTTTAATAATTTTATATTATATTTTAGCTTATAGGTTTATGTTTTAGTCTACTTTGAATCTAGTTTTTCTTTTATTTACTGAAATTAATTTTAATCGCATTCAATAATATTTATTAATAAAAACTTATTTGAATATATTAGAAATTGTGAACTATTCTGATTGAAAATATGTAATCCATTTTACCAAATTCCAATCACTTAATTGATAGTAATTAATTTTTATTTCATCCTGCATATGGGACGACACAGAGGATTTCTAATAACAAAATGTACAAATATTTGGTTACCATTTATATCAAATTTATAATTTAACATTATTTAGATAACATAAATTGCATTAATTGATATATAATCGATCTTATATAACTTTTAAACCAAACATAAACATAATTTAACTGTATAAATATCATATATGAGAAGGTGTTTTTGAATTATAATTCAGTATTTTTCAATATACAATAAAATGAAATTTGACTAAAAAATTCTGAAAATTCACCATAAAATAATTTTTATTTTATTATTTAAAAAAATAATGTTATTTTTTAATTTAAAAATTATATTATTTCCAAATAATTAAAATTAAAATTAGTTCTCCATTAAAAGGTTGTATAATTATTTTTTTTGAAAAACAAAATTTCAATATAAAAAACATGATTCATTAAAATTTTCTGATTATAAAAACTATTGTATGAATATAAAAATTATTTTATTGAATAAATAAAATATATAATTATTTAATATCATTCACTAATTATAATTAATTTAATTCTTTTTATTAATACACCTTTGTGAGAATACAATTATACTATATCATTTTCTATCAAATGGTTTATATTTTTATCTCTAGCTCATTGGAATCAAATTAAATCTTCTTATATTTTGGTAAATTATATATTCTCATATGTTATTTAATAATATTCATAATTTCTTTTTTAACTCCTTAGTTATATCATATTGTAACACCCGTAAATTCTTATATTGGAACATTCTATTCGATAGTATGTATGAAATACAACAGAAAAATCCAAATAGAATTTACTATCCATATTATTTACAATATCAATAATATTTTAAATAAATATGATATATTTTATATATTTAAAGGAAATTGATAATGAGTTTACCATAGGATGCATGCAAAAAAAGATTCATTTTATGGCCTATGCTACGTGTAAGGCTGGGTTTTACTGAGAAACTATATATTATTAATATTTTATTATTTAATATAATAAGTCATAAACTAGAAATTATGAATAATATAAAACAGATAATGAAAATATATGGTTTATAAAAAAATATTTTATTAATTTATTAGTTATTAATTTGTAAGAAAAGAATATAAGAACCAATTGAAATTAAAGGAAATTCTTTTCATAAAACCATATTTTTTTGAACCCAACAGTATTTTAACTAGTAAATTAAAGTAATTACTATTAGTAAATTATTTTAGTGGGATATATATATTATTAAATAATATATTTTTAGTATTCATCCAAATAATTCCAATGATATAAGAAAATAAAAAATCTAATTTTACACAAAAAATACTATATTTTTATTATGGCGCTTTTACCACCATTGTTTGAAAAATAAATATTAATACAACATTCTTGAACTTTTTTAAATAGTATATGTCAATATAAAAATAATCTTTTAAATTGAAACATAAAAACCATGTTAGAGTGATGTTATTTTATTTTTGGGAATAATAATTTTTTAATGAATAATGAAAAATACTGATATTTAATTCAAAACTAGTTTTTTCTTGTAATTTATATAAAAGGTTAAATAATAATTTAATTTTTTTTATAAAAGTTTTTATAGATCAATGTTTTTTTAATTAATCAAATTTTTTTCATTTTAATCTATTTCACATTGAAATTGACAAAAAAACATAGCGATCATTTGGACATTTTGACATTAATAAACATGGATTGTAATCCCATATTTAGGATTAAAATTAAATTAATATCTTCGAATTATGTTATTTTGATATATTAAAATGAATTAAATATTTGGAATAATAATAATATTCTATTTCTAATATGGTTTAATTATTATTTTTCCAAAAAATACAGAAATTAATTGAATGTAATTAAAATTAATAAGTTTTGATTAACCTTTATAATTGACTAAACATTTAACAAAAGAGCCCAAATGAAAAATAAGCTTCCAAAAAAATTAATTTTCTAGACATATTAAACTATATCCTCCCTTTTCCAAAATTTGAAAAATTCTTGGATCCAATTTCAAATTGATAAATGTTGGTGGAATTACATTTCCCAAAATTTAAGAGTTTCACTCATCCTCCAATATAAAATGTCTTCATATACTAGCAATTTTTCAAAAATATATATACACTTTTGAAAGATAGTTATTGTCCCATATTGATACTAAATGTACCTCTCTTAAACATATACGACTCACCTTGGTCATGAATTCCATCCATGTTTTACGTTTGGATCAAACAAAAATGAGTTACCTGATTAAGTTGTAACATTTTTCCATAAGCTAATTAGTTTTATATCAATACTTCACTGCCTAAAAAATATTATTCCATGATTATATTATAACACCAGTATCCTAAATATAGTATTATATTATTATGAAATGTATGATACCTACACATACAAAAACTTCCATGTAATGTTTAATGAATATAATATTTACAGGTATGGCGAACTACCACGCCATGAAATAAATATTTCTCAGTTGTACCATTACCACCTCTCATGGTGGAAATTATGACGGAAAAAAAGTTTATATATGATATATATGATATATATGATATATATATATTTTTAGTTCGTTTAAATCACACACTATTATACTTCTCAGTTTTTGTAAATTTGATAACATCATTTTGGGAATTGTGGAATATTGCCTCTTCAATGTGATGTAACTCATTCACATCATACATAAGAATATAAAAATAATGGTTTTAATTAAACATAGATGGATGAAAAAATATATATGATATTAATTACACAATTAAAATTCATGAAGTATAATATACTTTATTTTTTACCCTGTCACAGACTAGAGAGTAGTAGTGTCGATCGTGGACAAGTGGACCACCACCTCCTCCACACGATGTGATTCATTATACAACAAACGAATATTTTATAAAAGTATATATAATTATATAACATTATACAAAAGGGATAATGATCACCATGGAATTAATTAGGTTACTAACCTTCTTTCCCCAGTGATCATTAAAAAATGTGAACTTTACTCTTGCATACATATGGCATATTGAATAAAGGATTGTAATATTTGTTAAATTTTTATAATTATATTTTCTTATTTGTCATAAAGTTATAATTTAGGTGTAAATATAATAATTATTCCATGTATATTAATTTTGAGTTGTTGTATAATGAACCCTTTGACAATATTTAACCAACAAAAATTGTTTTTCATAGATAAACCGAATTTGGTCAAAACACCCGACATAAACATAACTATTTATGTAATTTTATGAAACATGGTATTATTTGAAATAAAAGTAATGATAAACATTAAAATTTTCTTTGAATAAAGTATATAATTAGCTTATATTTATTATTTATTAATATAAATATTAATGGGAAAAGTCGGATGCAAGGAAATGGTTATTCATATCACTTTTTACATCCATGAGATAACTGTCATGTTTGCAATGTAATTTTTTGGGTGGTGTATATAATTTCCATTTTGATAAATTATATCATTCATTATCTTATATTCATGGAATTTAAAACATTCATTTAATATTATTCCATCATTAGGTTTATTTTTTAAAATGTTTCAATGTGGTGTGGGGAAAGTTTAAATTTTTAATGATAAGTTTCCTCACGAATAATAAAAATGATCATTGAATCATTTTTCTATTAGTGATAATTGTATGATAATTATTCAATAAACCATTTGATTTTATTTTTCAATGTTTAATCATGGACATTTTATAGTATTGGTACTTTTTTCTTACTTTTTAGTACTCAAAATGTTTTATAAAATGTTTTTAGAAAACCCTACTTAATTCATCTCTTTAGTCAAATAACCCATTTCATAATAATTTTTTTATTGAAATATTTTCAAAAATGATGTTATCATTTTTCAGATTATTTTTGAAAGACATTATTTTTCTAATTCCTTCAATGGAATCTTCATTCCATTTTCTCAAGAAGCATTTTTTAAAAAAAATTTACATGAAAAAGAAATATTCTTTTACCTCATATGGCGTGTATGAATTTTACAACTATCATTTACCTGTATATTATTTTTTATATTTAAATTATTAATATTTAAATAATATATAATGAAATGTGATTTTCAATGAAAATGTTTTAAATGGTTCTTCAAAATGGAAGGATATTTTCCTCTAGATTTTTTTTAAAAGATATCTAAAAATATCATTGATAAAAATGATTATTTTATACCACTTGGGTTATTATGTATTGATACCATCCATAATATTCTTCTCGATGTATTTTGATTTATTTAGCCATGTGTAGTGTCAACATTCACTTCATTGATTCTTTCAGTAATCTCCTTGAAATATTCAATTTCTTGTGGTCATTGAACATTGTATTTCCACCACGAAATCCATATAGTTTCCATCCATATGATTATTGCCTGAACAGTATACAATTTTTCATATGGTTTCTATAATTAATGTTAATTTATTTTTTGGGAAAATTTTGATTAACATGTATCCTATATTTTTTACAAATATATGATAAGGAACTATATTTATTGGATATAAAAAATTCTTTTGACAGGTAAGACAAGGTTTGGTGACCTTTTATGGTAATCAGAACTGGTTGGGGACTAGTTAATGAAAAACCATCAATGTATATATAGTCTCACGAGAGGAAATTAATTATCCAAAAACACTTGATGTTAGTTTTTCATGTAGAATAGATTGGTTTCCACTCAATATGATAAACTTTCTTCTGAATGGTCTTGATGGTTTTATTTACATTACATGGTAATCATGATGTCCAATAATTAAGAATTTACATAGTATTGTTATTATTTATCGATGAGAACATGTATAGAAATATCTATGGGTATATTACATTTTTAGTTTTTTTATTAAATTTTATGTGATTTAGTTTCAAACTTTTCCATATTTATTTTTCCTTATCTGGTTATTTTAATTTTATGCCTTTCCATTTTTATAAAATTCCACATGATTATTAAAATTCACTAATTAGTGATTCCATTATATTTTAAACATACTAAGAAATTATGCTCAACTGATGTATTTTTATCATTAATATATATCAGAAAAGTAAGAATGATATGAAAGGATATAGTATAGGGAATAATGTTATCCTAAATTTTTTTTATTTGGGGAAAATTATACTATAATTAATGTATTATTTTTTTATAAAAGACTCATTTATGTATCATGTATAAAACAAATATTAATCATTAAATACTTTGGGTAATTTTTCATTGTAATCAAACCAATTTAATGGGAATAGACACCACATTTGGCTTTATCGGGTTGGGTCGCTATATTTGTTATTAGAAGAAGATTATTATAAACCTAGGGAACTAGATTTATAAAAAAATATATTAAAAAACATAGATCTAATGTTGAATTTGGTGGTAATTATAGAAATACATCATAAATATATTATTAGATTGATATTATGTAGTTTTATAGTAGTACATCATTGTTTGGACACTACAAGTTGATGTAGTTTGGGATGAACATTACCTAGGAGTAAAAACTTGGATAGGGTATGTCGGGCCGGATATGACGGAACCTTATAAACAATAACTGGTTTTATTGCACACCTTATTTGACACTCCCCTGGGATATGCATTAGAAAACTAATATTTTAGATACAAACCATTATGAAGTATTTGAACGAATAATTATAATAAAGGATCTAGGTTAAACACTCGACCAATGAAGGACTTATGTTGGAATAAAAAGGATTAATTATTTATTCATTTATGTTGAATTGAAAACATTAATTAAAACGATATTTACAGATTAACCTTATTTCAATGATGTCAATCATATTTATTTTCAAAATTATATTAATTTTCTTTTAGAAAATGAAAAATGTTATCCGGGTTGATAAAAAATCATGTCTGGAAAACCCATGGGTCATAAATGCATAACATAAGGATGATAAGTGTTTCATGCCAATCTCTAACCGACATAATTTTATTGTTAAATTTTATTTGTTTTCAGTGAAAAATGAAAAATAAATATTAAAAATTAACCATTAATGTAAAATTTTAGGTATATAGATTAATTTATTAACCATATTGAATTTATACAGTAGACATAGTCAAATAGCTAGAGTTTTTTACTCTCTTATAGGCATTATGATTTATTAATATATTATTTTTGTGCTTTATTAGTCAATGTTATTTATTGGATATCCATTTCATGATGTAAGGTATGAATATTAATATTATCAACGAACAAAAAAGGATGATTTTTCTAAAAAAATTATCATATAAGATTATTTTTTATATATTTATGTTGTAAATTTTTTTTCAACATTACGAAAATGATTTAAATAGAAAAAATGTTGTCATAATAACTTGTTTTTTGTTCAATTGATTGTATAAAAAATCCTTGTAGACTTAAAAATTTGAGGAATTAAAAATAATATTTTTATTCACTTGTTTTTTATTGACAACCTCAATCACTACTTATAAATATGTACAATTTTCCTCCATGTACGCATCTCTTCATTCACATAATTTTAGCTAACTTGGATACCTAGTAATATGTTTTCCATGTGACCTTAATAATTCATATTCTATCTATACTAGATGATTATTTACTAACCCTTATCATGATGTGGGATTTCAGACATAGGAAATATTGAACAATCTATCACCATGGTTGATTTTTAGTTGTGAGGAAACAATTTGATTATGATGGATATAATGTAACACCCTTAAAGTTTAAAGTAGTATCATTTTATTCGATTGAATGTATGAAAAACAACACACAACAGGTAATGGAATATAATATCCTAAGTGTTTATAATATATTAACTATTTCAAATGAATTAAATATATTTTATATCATTAAATTCACATAACAACGAGTTAGCATATGTTGCATGCCATGCCGTGTTTCATTGATGGCTTGCATTACAAGCAAGACTAAGTTTTACTAAGAAATAATATATTAATAAAATATTATTAAACAATATAATAAGATTTAAAAAATACATTTTGAATATCATTATAAAAAATTAGAAAAATTTACGTTTTACATAAATAAAAAAATATATTAATAATTAATAATTGTTTAGAAATCAATATAAAACTTTATTTAATATAACTGAAAAGTTTTTTATAATGATTTTTATGCCCCTAAAGGTGTTATAAATTAGTAAATTAAATTAATTAATATTTGTGTATGGTTTTAATGATATATATATATATATATATTATATTGAATATAATATTTTTAACATTAATCAAATAGTTTCGACAGACATATGATTATAAAACCCCATTTTAATCATAAAATAATATATATTTATTCAAGAAATTTTATTACCTTTAAATTGAGGACCTATTTTAAATTCAATTTATTGAAAATTTTAAATATAATATATGTAAAAAATAAAATTAATCTTCTAATGAGAAACATAAAAATTAGGTGAGGGTGAATTTTTGATATTTTTCTATGATGTTTCATTTTTCAATGAATAATTAAAAATACTGGAATTCTATTCAATCCTACTTTTTCATTTAATTTATTTATTTTGTTAAATAATATTTTAAATTGTTATTAAAGTTTAATTTGATAAAAAATTTATCATTTAAACCAATTTAATTACTTTGAATCAATTCCAATTTGAAATTCACTTTAAAAACATAACAATCTTTTGAATGTTTTTACTTTAAAAACCAGCATCATCATCCTGTCTGTGGGATTAAATTTAAATTAATGTTTTCCATATTTTTTTTAATTTTGAAAAATTGATTCCATATTTAGAATAATTGTAATTTCTAATGTTTAATATGGTTAAATTAGTTTTGGATAAAATGTATTAGTGAAGGTAACTAAAGTTAATTTCAAGGATTGTGGTGAAATTAAGATCAATAAGGGACTAAACAATTAACTTATTGGACCAAAGGACCTAGAAACTTTCCCAAAAGTTATTTTATGGAATTATTTCAACCATATACTACATTGGATAAATTTTCGAGCATTATTGGATCCACATTCATTGGGGAAAAAGTGGGAGGTGTTTTCATTCCCAAAGTTTACAAGAGTCTCACTCCTCCTCCATTATAAAAATGCCGCCTCCTCTCCTCCCACTTCCTCAAAAGATTCATTCCACTTGGGATCGACCATGATCTACCAAAATAGATCCTAAAAATCACTCCCATTAATCTATAAGCATATCCTTTCTCATAAATCCATCTATGGAATCCCTTTGGTTCAAACCAAAAGGAGTTGCACGATTAAGGGGTGACATCCTTCAGTAATGTCTTTTGGTTTATTTACATTATCCACCTCCTAAAGTATTATGTTTTCATGATTATATAACAAAAAAAAGTTTCCTAAATATAATATTATAATTTATTGAAAATGGTTTTGTGTACACTTACAAACACATCCATCTAATTGGTAACAAATATATTGTTTATGTGTACATATAATTAGAGCCTCATAAAACCATGATTCTTCAATTTTCATTTACCACCTATAATAGTGTAAATAATGATGTAAAATGTGTTTATATATGATATAAATTATATTTATTTGGTCATTAGGATTTTGAAACACTGTCTTATTACATACCATTATACTTTCAATTTTTTTTAAATGTGATAACATCGATTGTGGATGTGTGGACTACCACCCCATCAATGTGAAGTGATTCATTCACACAATACATGGAATGTAGAAGGATTATTATAATTAAAATTATTTAAACTAATATAATATATATCTTATTCATAACATTATTACCTTTTTGAAAATATAATATATAGCATTCTTATTACCCATTCAGACACTAATGAGTGATAGCGATGATCATGGACATGTGGACTACCTCCTCAATAAGATTTGATTCATTTTAAATCACAATATATATATAAGTCTATATTATTATATAACATGGTATTTATGATATTATTATCATTACAAATATATTGATGTAACTTACCTTATTTCCCTAATGATCATTGAAAAATAGTAATGTTACTCACACATACATATGGCATACCTCCTCCATGATTGTAATGTTTGTTATTTTTTTATAATCATATTTTATTATTGGTTTTAAACCATAATTAATGTATATATATTATAATTATTTCATTTTTATTATTCTATATATGTTATATAATGAACCCTTTCGGAATAGTTGACCAACAAAAGTTGTTTTCAATACATGATCTGAATTTGGTCAAAACACCGAAAATAAAATTTATTATTTAAGTAGTTGTATACAACATATGGTAAAAAGTTAAATAAAAGTAATTATATTCCTTAAAATGGTTATGAAGATATTAAATAATTATCATAAGTTTATTACTCCATAATATAAAGATACACAAGACTAGTCAGATCAATCGTAATGAATTTTCGTCATACTTTTTACATCTGTGAGATAAATTTATTTTTCACCATTTAATTATTTTTTGTGGTGTATCCACTGAAAATTTTGATATATCATATTTTTAAAAGTTTTATGTTAATTTTATTTAAATATTTTACTTAATATTATTCCTATTTGAGGAATAAGATTTAAAATGGTTCAAAGTGTTATGGAAAACATTGGGATGTTTATAGATTATATTCCGCATGAATAATACTAATAATCTTTAAATATTATTTTCTTGTGTGGAAATTATAGGTATATTTTTCTGTAAACTTTTAAATATTATTCTAATAGGGTTATTCATCACCATTTTCAAGTAATATGATATTCTCTCACTCTTTGGTATTGAAAATGTTTAAGAATTTTTTTTAGTAAAACCTGACATAATTTCACAATTTATTTAGAGAACCTTTTTTCTTCTAAAAAACTTGTTTTTTTAAATGGTTTTCAAAATGTTTTTATGCTTTTCAAAATTATTTTTAAAATAATTTTTTATTGAATTTTTCTTCTATCAATGTTTTCAAAGAAACACCTTATCTTTCTCTAAATATAATATTTTTCAAAAAAATTTCTATAGAAAATGAATATTGTTTTACCCCGTATATAATCATTGGATTTACCAATAACCGTTTCATTGAAGCTTCAATTCATTTTTAATTGGTTTTTGGGTAATTTTTAAAAATGTTATTTTTAATGAAATGTTTTTCAACATGTTTTAAAAAAATGGTATTTTCCTCAAAAATGTTTTGTAAAATATATCTTAATTAATCAATAAAAACATTCCTTCATTTTAATACACACAAAGAATATTTTATTGATCCAACCCTTAATGTTATTCTAGATATATTTTAATTAATTTTCCTAAGTATAGTATCATAATTCACTTCCTCGATTCCTATGGGAGACCCCTTGAAATATTTAATTTCTTATAATCACTGAACATTGTATTCCACTAGGATATCCATATCATTTTCATAAATATGATTATTTTCACATTTATATACCATTTTTTCATATGGTGTTTACTAGAATATTATTGTATTATTTTTGTAAATATTGATAAACACATGTACTTTATTTATTATATATAGCAGACAAGTGTTTTCATTTTTTTGATATGATGAATGATTTAGAAAAGTATGACATGGGTTAGGGTTCATTAAAGGTAAGACGTATGGGTTGTGGCCCGGTTATTAAAATACCCTCAATGCATCAGTAGTCTCATAAGATGAAAATAGTTGGAGAAAACCTCTTAGTGATTATTTTTATGTTGAATAGATGACTTTCATCCTGTTATTATAAATCATACAATGAATTGTCTAGATGGTAATAGTTATATATACCTACGAAACATTGAATCCAATAATTATTCATTTACCTCATATATTTATTACTCATCCTTGAGATGTTGAATTAACATATATATGGACACATATATTTTCAAGTTTATTGATTAAATGTAATGTATTTCTATTTATTACCTTTCTATATTTATTTTGCTTTTTTTGGTTATTTAAAGAATACGGTCACATTTATTTAACTTTAAACATGATTATTATAATGGATACAATACTTATTCTGATGTAATTTACCCTTATTGAGAATTTGATCTCACCCTTATTATGTTTCCTTCCCTCGAGAATCTGGAAAAAATGAAATATATTCAGGTATATACTTGTTAGATTAATGTTATCCATAATGTAATTTATTTAGAAAAAATAGGTTTAATTTCATGTATTAATTGTTAACAAAATACTCATGTTTGTATCTATTTTACAATAAAAATAAACTCTCTATCCATTGGGAATTGAATCCTTATAATCATGCTAATATAATAAATTTAGGGACCAACTACAAGATTTCGGGTGTCGGGTGACTACCCTTATTATATTGTATAATTCTATTTTAATAATATATTGTTTTTTGTAAAACATGGTATTTCATAGAAAAAATCATTGAATAATTTTTTTTCTGACACAAGATAACAAGGTATTGGGTTTATTTCAAGTTATATCATATATTAAATTTATTTAAAATAGTATATATATATATATATTATAATGTCTGATGATATTATATTCCCTTAAACACTTGGTGTTGCATTTCATTCTTGACATTGAATACAATTTTATTAAATTATAATTTTATATTATTACATAAATTTAATGTATATCTATATATTATAAATAAAATAATAATTATTTGAATGAAAAGGAATAGTTTTTTGTAAAATAGTACTTTTATGAAAGGGGGATTCATCACATGTTGTGAACATAATATAAAATTGGGTTTTTAGAATTTTAGAAAATATATTTGAAAAAATAATCATAATTATTTAAATCTGCATATCAAAATTATCTTTCAGTGTTTTTTTGTTTTCTTCAATAATGTTTATTTATGAAAAGTGAAAATATATTTTTTTGAGAAAAATGTATTTTTATTTAAATTATTTAACGTTTAAATTATATTTTAATTTTTTTAAAAATTAAACTTAGTTCAATAATGTTACAATTTAATTAAATTATTACATTTTAATAAATTACATATTTAATTTTAATATACAACATTATAATCCTTTGAATTCTATCCTTGGAAAAACTATATTTTTGATGTAAATTTGGATATAATTGTAAATTAAATTCTACCACTTATATAGATTTAATTTGGAATAATGTATTCCA
This sequence comes from Viscum album, assembly GCA_963277665.1. Classification (NCBI taxonomy): domain Eukaryota; kingdom Viridiplantae; phylum Streptophyta; class Magnoliopsida; order Santalales; family Viscaceae; genus Viscum; species Viscum album. The sequence continues at coordinate 1,526,954,235 of OY728145.1, forward strand.
TATTATTAATGACAATAATTTATATTACCTAATAACATAGGAGAAATTTTTTAACATAATTAATAGTGAAATTAGAAACAAATAATTTCCATGGTTAAGGTAAGATAGGATTATCAAGGGTTAAACTACGATGTTTTATGTAAAATATTACCTAAAACATTTTTTAAAACCATTTCATAGAATTTTTTTTAAAAAATTAACTTTTAATGATTGATAATGAAGCATTATTTTGTCTTTTCGAATGTGAAAAACATGTGTGTCAATATATATCTTTAAAAATTCTATGTGTGTCCTCTCCCACACTTAATAAAGTCTACCCACACTTCTCCCCAACTCAGAACTACAAAATCCTATATTTTAGAAAATAATTGCACAAATATATTCCTTAGTTTCATCCCAAAATTAAAGAGTTCTTATTTTTATTAGGAATATCTCGTAATAAGGAATTATGTATAAACTACAATATGCTATCCAAAGAAGCTGTAAAATTCTTAAACATTAAAATTTATTTTATTTATTGTTGAATATAATTAAGATAAACTTAACCTATTATAATATAACACCAACAGTATTTCTTATGTACTGACATGTTATTTTATAAATTTAATAACCCCGATCTATCTCCAATTCTATTAAATTTGTATTTGAAATCGTCTATCATGTTTTTGATTGAATATCATCTCACAAACTGATAAAATTCATTATTCTTAACCACCATTACATGTAGGATATAATGATGGATTTAACTATTATATATTTTGAATATAAAATTCTTATAGTATTAGAATTAATATATCAAATATATACTCTTTAATTTCATTATATATGAGATATGATATCTTTGCTCCTGGGTATGGTGGACTACTGCCTCACAAAGCAATGTGATTTTTTTTTCAGTAATGAATAACATAAATGGTATTAAGGATAAATTGAATGAATAAATGATATATTTATGACCTAAAAAATTATTTAAATATAATATAATATCTAAATTCTTACCAACTAATATCATGAACTATACTAATGTATGTTGTGCGTATGTGTGGACTACCACCTTCAATTAGCGATGTGAAATGTTTTTTCTGATATTTTTACTTGGATGGTAATAAGGATGTATTTTCAAAATATAAATTCTATTTGTGAACAAATATTTATTTTTTAATGGTGAAAATATATTTACTTCCTTTTCATTTAATCATTTGAGAAAAAATGTATCTACACTCATGGGTTTGTATAGTTTATTGTCTCCATGAATAGTGTAATACATTTTCTATACCTATCTTTTATATAGTAAAATTAATAAATATATATTTAATATATATAATATTTAAATCATATTTAATATTATGATGGTTATGTGACCATGATCAAAATAAAAATACCAAAATTACCCAACTGAAACAAAAATGAATAATGAAGTAATTATCAGCGAGAACAATAATTTTAATATACAATTATTAATCAAAGATCTCTAATGTGATATTAGAAAATAATATGTTCTATTAAATATATTATTATCATTTAAAAATATATTTATATTAATCCTATAATTATTTTATAATTGGTTCAAACACAAATGAAGGAAATCAGACCAAAGGTAAAGGATTCACATCTAACTATCTCTTCATTGAGACATGTATCATATTTACAATATGGTTCTTTTGTGTGGTGTATATAATAATAATTTTTTATTTTATATAATTAATAACTTTATATTAATGGTAATTAATGGTTTGTTTTGATTTATTGTTTTCATGGGTCTTATGATTTAATAGTTACAAAAGTTTTAAAGGTTTATTTTATAATCACATTATGTATAAATATTATTTATGAATAAATTTATGATTATAAAATAATTTCATTTATAATTCATGAAACTAATTAATATTTTATGACATTAGTTTTTAATGTTGTTTAATTTTAATATTATAATTTCCCTCTTATTGGTACTCAAAATTATTTTTAGAAGGATTTTTATGTAAATAAAAGTTTATTTCTCTCTATGGTGGAAAATTCATTTTCATGCACATACATTTCATCAAAAAATAAATTAATTTTTTTTATCATTCCTGAAAATATTTATTAAATAATTTATTATGATTTCATTTCAATTTAATTTTATTTAATGTAATATTTATATCATTTTCCAATAAATTACAATTTTCATTTTACTAAAAATATTAATGGAATATTTATTTAGACTTGTACACCATTAGCATTATTTTCTGCCTTCATGTTCAATCAATATTTTTATGGTCATATGATATTTTATAAATTTTATTCTTTAAGAAAAAGTATTTTCAAAATTATTTCTCAACATTTAATTCTGAATTAATATTTTCATAATGAAAATAATATTTTCTTCAAGAAAGATTAAATAGTATTTTTATTTTATTTCTATTCAGAAATGATATCAACACTTTATTAAAATTATGATCCATTGTGGATATGTTGTATTGATTCCATCTTTATTATTTCACTATGTGGTATATGATCAATATGATTAGGGATAAAAATTTTTTACAACAAATCATATTACTATGGATAGTTTATAATTATAAATATTTATTCGAGAATGTAATAAAATTTTTTATATTAGTTTTTAAATAAATAATTTTATGTTGATTAGGTTTCAAACCGTTCATATGATGAAAAATTTGGAGTTATTAAGTAAATAGTTGTCCCAAAATATTACATATACACTCAATGCATTAATAAGTCTAATGAGATAAATTATTTTACCAAATTAAATGGATTTTTTAAACATAGTTTAAGACACTTTTGTAAATCATTTTGAAAATTTTTATGAGGTCTATAGTTATTCATTAATTATGATATTATTTATTGATGTTTAATATGGTTATTATTTTAGTTATAATATATTGGGTAATTTTTCAATCATATGTGGGTTTTTATATGGAATTACTTGATCAATATTTATTCATACCATATTATACTCAAGTGACAAATTAAATAAAATGTGTTTTCATTATTAACCTTTAAATATTAAATATTATTGTTTATTCTTGATAGAATCCATAATAAGAAAACCCTTACTAGTCATTTGATCTCTACCATGTCCTATTTTTCATTACCCATTATGCCAAGATGTGTATTATGATTGATATATAGTGTTATGATATAGAAAATATTCATGCACTTGAATAAAATAAATTCATTAATTTTATGTTTTCAATTTTAATTAGATATTCAATTATTTATATGGTTTACAATGACTTTTAACCTATAATGTTATTCAGTATCTCATTATTGAATCTTATGAAATTTTTAAAAAGTAACAACTTTTTTGGGAAACTATAGTCTGGGTCTTTATTATTTTTATCAGAGGAAGTTTAGAAGAAACATTATGAACAAAATTTTATAAAACATAAATTACGTAACGTAAACCTATGATTCAATTTTTATATATTTATATAAGGTCATTTTAATGTTATGGTGGGAAATATTTTATGTTCTTTCTAAAAAATACATTCATTTCTAGTCATTATAGTTAATGTGGTTCAAGAAAAAATGTAACTACTATCAGTAACCCTAAAAAAGGTGAGTCATCTTGGATGAAAGAATTACTTTGTATATGAAATTAAGCTTTACTTTATATCAATATTCACACTCTATGGGGACATGATTTGATTAATTAACATTTTTTACAAACCATTATTAAGGATTTAAAAATATTTTTATGGAAATAAATAACCTAAAGAAACCATGTTTATTATTAATATATTATCCATGCATTAATTTTTAAATTTATGCTATGTGTCTCCATAGTTTTTGGATTATAAATTTTGTTTCATATCATTATGATCTATTATAGTGTATTACATTGTTTATAAATAGTGTATAGAGAAATAAATGGTATCCATATTATTTCAGATAATCCATACCTGTATTTCTCTCATGGGAAATATAACGATGCTAGAGTAAGTGATGTAGTTGGGACTAATCAAATTATTTCCATAATGGGGAAGCTAACTCAGGTTATGAGTAATAACAATGCTTGTATGGAGAATCATACTAATACACCATGCAGTGTAGTAATTTTAAAAAATCATTATGCATCCACATTATCCATAATATTTTGGGACTACATATCCATTTGTATATAATCAAAGGATAAGTTTCAAAGAAACGATATTTCTCTCTTAGGGATGTAATTAATGGGGGGATTTATTAATTGTTTTTTATTATCTATCAGTTGAGGAAGACTAGTGGTGGTTGTTGATTCAAATGACTAAGGCAGAAGAAGATATAGAACAAATAAAATAGAATAATTTTAAGTTAAAATTTTTGGAAAAGAATTTTCCATTTGAACAATGATATGATATTGAGATAAAATTCCTCTAAATAAGAAAACAAGAATATGATAACGTTTTTATGTATGTGGAAAACTTTACAAGGACAATAAATCATTCTACAAGCTAAAAATATAATCCAAAGTGTATGATTTACCATTTCATTGATGGGTTAAACACAATAATGTGAGGGGAACTATTATCCAAAATATTCTCATCATAAGTGTACAAAGCTTGTGGTACCATGATATAGAATAAATTCCTTAATTATTATATTTTTAAGGGATGAATGGGAAGAATATGATATGATATTAAAATATGGATAATGAGAAGAAGAGAATAATGTATTTACCCAAATTCGATAACTGTAGAAAGAATCCATTTATAACTCTTTTGATGGGAATGTTAGTTTTCTAAAATTGTGGAGAAAAATTATATCTTGATCATTATGGAAAGTGCTTGAATGAAAATTCCAATGATTAATGATTCAATTATAAAGATATGTGGAATTATAAAAAACAATATATTGATAATAAAGGGAACATTTCTTGGAATAAGATAAGCGATCAAGGTCATGATTATGATTTTTAATAAAAATGATGTTAAATTATTAAATTAATCTTTTACTTATATTCATGAATTTTATTGTGGAAGTATTTTTACAAAAGTTTATTTTTTAAGGACGATTCAATGTATAAGGATTTAATTTTAGTTGTTTTTTTATATGGATTTAGAAGAATATGTTTAATAGTTCCAGGAAATTTCAATCGGTGGAAAGTTGGTATTTTTTAATAAACAATATTGAGGCGGGATAACCCCTAATATTCTCTTTAGGTTTAGATTAAAATGATATATGAATTTTTATAGGTTAGTATTGGTTTACATGAAATTTGATAGAGATTTGATGGTTTATGATACCTTTTTGGAGTGTACAACATGCTTCGATTTATGGAATATAGTAAAAAGTATAAGATTTTAATTTTTGGATGAATGAATTTTTTATTACTTTTTTATTTTGATCCTTAGATTCACATATTTGAAATGAGAAATTATGATCCCACTAATGCAGTTTGGGGAATATAATGTTAACTTGATCATGAAAATTTAGTGACCATCCATAAAATTTTTGGACATTGAATTTGGTGATGCATATTTTGGAGTACTAATGTTATCTATTTAAAGAAAAGATGATGAGGAAATTTGGGTGTGGTTGGATAACTGATTATAACCCTTTTTTGTGAAAATATTAGAGGATGCATTTCCATTCTTTTATGGATCTTTTGACCTATTAAAAGATAATTTATTTCATTATGGTTGAAAAATAAAACAAGCATAGTAATTCTATAGAGAAAAATTTGTGATTTCATTGGAAATAAATAAAATAATGAAATTATTATTTTTAACAATGTAAATTTTATTTATGTTAGTATTTTAGAATATAATGGAATTACTATATTCTTACAAATGGATTGTGAAAGGAAATTTTTATCATAGTTGTCACGTCTCGTTCCTAGGGCCCGTGTCACGACTACCCTATGCCCACCTTCCATAGGCGAGGGGCTGCCGACTGGCACCAGAGGCATAAATCCCTAAAACTGGGAAGACATTGCATTTATACCTTGAAAACGCACATAATAAAGTACAAGCTGGAAGAAAAACACTATGTAAAACTATAAAACAAAGTGTAATGAATGAAAAAGGGGTCCAGAAATACAAGCCCTACTATAAGGTAAAAGGAAACAGAAACTACAAATGAAGAAAAGAAAAGATGCAGATGGGTCGTCCCCTGAGGTTCCTACCTAATGGGTAGGTAGAAATCACCTCCTCAGAACTCCAGGTCCGTCCGTCACCTCTGTGTATCGTCATGCCGTATGGTCCACCTCCAAGTACCATCCAGTCCTGGTGATATCATCCTTAGTCAGCATTGTCCGTCTTCTGCATCCAACACAACGAGAAGTGGGCATAGCCCATGTAGGGGTGAGTATAACGATACTAAATAGGGACCTCGAGACTCTCAAGGTCTCACAAAATGCAACATGGATAAATGAAAAAGTATGAAATCAATAGATTAACCCACATAGGTATATTATCATTCATATACCTAGGTTATCAAGAAATCCATCTCAATCATGAGTAAAGCACAAAAGTTGATGACTCAGCTCACACAGGCAAAAAACTTTTGTTGAGAGTTCGAGATGATTAAATGTAACGAATAAATCATCTACTTATTGAACCCATGTATGATCCTGGTACAAAAATCAAAGTTTTCAAACTCACATACGTTCCAAAAACAATATTTAGAACTGTCGAACCCACACAAGATCTAGGAACAATATTCAAAGCTTTCGAACCAATACAAGATCCAGGAACAATAGTCAGAGCTGTTAAACCCAAATAGGATCCAGGAATAGTAGTCAGATTTGTCAAACCCACACATGATCTAGGAACAATAATCCAAACTTTCGAACCCACACAGGATCCTGGAATAGTTGTCAGAGTTGTCGAACCCACAGAGGATCATAGAACAGTAGTCAGAACTTTCAAACTGACACAGGATCCAGGAACAGTAGTCAGAACTTTCAAAACCACAAAGTATTCAGAAACATTAGTCAGAACTATCTATCCGACACATGATCCAAGAACAATAGTCTGAACTGTCGAACCCACACAAGATCCAAGAATAGTGGTTAGAGCTGTCAAACCCCCACAAGATCTGGGAACAGTAGTCAGAACTGTCGAACCCACACAGGATCCAGGAACAGTAGTTAAGACTATCAAACCCACACAGGATCCATGAATAGTAGTTAGATCTGCTGAACCCACATAGGATTGAGGAAAAGTAGTCAGAGCTATCGAACCCACAAAGGTTCTAGGAACAGTAGTCAGAACTGTCGAACCCACAGGGGATGCAGGAACAGTAGTTAGAGCTATCAAAACCCACAAAGGATCCAGAAAGAGTGGTTAGAGCTGTCGAACTCACACAGGATCCAGGAACAGTTGTCAAAGCTGTCGAACCCACAAAGGATCTAGGAACAGTAGTCAGAACTATCGAACACACACATGATCTAGGAAGAGTAGTCATAGCCATCAAACCCACACATGGTCCAGGAATAGTAGTCCGAGCTCTCGAAACCACACAGGATCCAAGAACAGTAGTTAGAACTATTGAACCCAAACAGGATCTATCAAGAAAATTGAACACTACCACAAAACTGGGCAAGGCCAGCACCACCCATCATCTTCTCTAATGAAAAAGCATTGAAAGGGGGGGAGGTACCTTTATCAGTGCTAAAAAATCTCTAATAAAGGTTAACTTTATCATCACTAAAAAAGCTCTGATAAACGTACCCCTTTATCAGTTCTTATTTAGCACTGATAAAGGTACCTATTTAGCATTGCTTTTTCAGTAGCGCTGTTAATGGGGGGGTCTTTATCAGCGCTTTTAAAAAAGCACTGATAAAGGGTCTACTTCCATAAAAAAATATATTAAAAATATATATTAAAATTTAAATATATAGAATATTTATATTGATATAAATATAATATATATTTTTAAAATATAATTTTAATTATATTTTATATAAGTATAAATATACATTTACACATAAATATATATTATATTTAGTGAAAATTGCATATAGAAAAATAAAAAAAAATATTTTTAAGTAATAATTTGCTACTTATTATGGTTTAATAGTCATTTAATAACAATTTGAAGACTAAAAAAATAAAAATATTAAAAAAAGATCCAAAATATATTGAAAACGCAACTCAAACTTTATAAGGCCATAACTTTTGATCGAGTGTCTGTTTGAGCTCTACCACATTTCAAATCGATGCCTGCGACGAGATCTACAACCCATTAATTAATGAAACCCAATTCATGGTTTTTTCAGGGGCCAAAAAAGGCCCCAAAGGCCACCAAAACTGAGATTTTAGTCGGGCCACCATGATTGTTTAACTTTTTGTGGATTTTCAGCATTGTTTAAGGGGGTATTATTGGATTTTTTTGTGGGGACTGAATTTATTCCATGGTATTACATTCATATTGATAATATTTCTTTGAAATTTTATTGTTTTTTATAATTCACTTCTATTTATAATCAAATATATAAATCTATGTACATAATTTTTATATATTCACACCTAAAAATCTAATTATAAATATATATAATAAAATATATTTACATATAAAATATATTATATTTATCAAAAAATAACTAATATCCATTTTATTTATAATAAAAATATATGAATATTTATGTACTTATATACTAATCTAACTATATATATATATATATATTAATATAACCACATATATATATTTATATAACTATAAATAAATATATATATATATATATTAATATCACTATAAATATAAATATATATATTAATATAACTATATATTTATATTAATATAAATATGTACTTACATTAATCTAACTATATATATATTAATATAAATATATATTACTATAAGAATAAATATAAATAAATAGATATATAAATAAATAGATATATTACTAATATGAGAACAATTCAATATAGCGGAATGGAAAAGGATTCAGGCGCACAGGGGGGTGTCTTGAGATCAAATCTGGGTGAAGGTGGGGATGCGCGCGCATGGGTGAATCTGGTGCTAGCACTGATAAAGGATGGACGGGTGTGTGCGAGCACTGGAGGGGGCAGAAAAGCGCTATAAAAGGGGTGCACAAGTGCTATAAAATCCCCCTCGATTGGAAGGATTTTTTTTATTTTCTAAACATTTATCAACACTTTTTAAAAAGCACTGATAAATGGGGTCTTTATTAGCGCTTTTTGGAGCGTTGATAAAGGGGACCCCCTATCTTTGCTGGCATTAAAAGTGATTTTCTAGCACTGTTAAAGACCATTTTTAGCGCTGATAAAAGTTGTATTTGTAGTAGTGGAATGATGAACATCGAATTCTACAGTCTCTGCAATGATTCTTTTTCTAATCCAATAATGAAAATAAAGGAAATCATTAAAATGAAAATAATCCCCTACCTTTGTTCGATGTTTGTCGAAATTAGCGTGGGGAAGAAGACAGATCGTTTGGAAAAGATGGACGTTGGTGTCTTCGGTGTTTTCCTCGATGGTTAGTTTGAGAAAAAACTATTCGTAGTCGAAGACATCCTACATCAGAGTAGGTTCTGAGGAAGGAAGTTGAAGTCGAAGTCACTTTTCACCAGCGTTCATCATTGGAAGAATGCGTTCTTCATGGAGGAAGCACAATCCTCCAAGTGTTGGGTGTCACGTCACTTTACCAGCGCTTCGTCGCTTGGTGAAGCAATCCCAAAACCTCCTCCCAATCCTCCTATATATTGGAGAGGGAGGGAGGTATGTAACATTCATTGGAATTTGTGATGGTTCATTTATTAGGATCCTTCCTAAATTCCAACGATGCATCTATTTAAATTTTAAAGGATAAATATTATAAAATTATGCTGACGCAATTTAAGAGGTTCTTCGGTTATAATTATTTGGAGGATTCAAAGAGGCTCCCCCCACATTTAATAGGGATATCAGAGGTTTCTCCCAATTAATGGGAGTTTTAAAGGGGGTTTAAAAAGCCGGGTGGTCCCCACCACCATAACCTCTCATGGGTGGTTATGGATCTGGTGGTCCCCACCACCATAACATCTCATGCGAGGTTGAGGTGTGGTGGTCCCCACTTCCATCTTGTAGGTGGAGGTGTAGTGCCGGTGGACCCTACCTAAAATATACACATGGAAGCTCAAAATAAAATAAAATGAAGTTTATTTTATTTTAATATTTCCAAAAAAACCCAAATACTAATGTTCACCCTCATCCATCTATTGTTGAAGTGAATGTCTCCTTAAGCGAATACTGGTGCTTCAAGTTCAATGAAACCCTCGTTTTTCAATTCCAAGCACCGATTCAGAAGTTATAAAACACCGCTCAAGTGTTCACATAACGCACCGGAAAAAAGTTTGGAAAGTTATTATTAGCCACCGTCGAACTGTGTTGGTTGAGGTTTGGTTGTGCCTAGTTGAAAAATGCCCCATATAACCCAACAGAACTCTTGGATATTCAATCTGAGTTACCGTTTAGAAGATTGGAATTTTAAAATAAAATAACGGTCACTTAATTATTTTATTTGTGGAAAAAAACTAAATTTCTCTGGTGGCCCGCACCTACCGAAGATAACATCTTCTTAATGAAATAATACCCTCACGATTTCAGCGAGGGTCTTGTATTTTTAATCCAATTAATGGTTTGTGAGTTATAAGCATTTGAAAAATAATATAATTTAATTAATAACTTTATTTATGATTATTCAATTTTTGGGTTTTTCCACAGGAGGCATGTGCCAACTAACGTTAAGTCGTGCCTACGGTAAGCCTGCCATCTTGAGTGCAACGATGCCCTTAGATTTCTGATTTGAGTTACCATTTAAGAGTTCGTCCACTTTTTCAGGAAAAATACTTACGCGTGTTAACATAATGATAAAAAAACTTCAACGGATCATTATAGGCACACTGGGCCTCAGAATCTTTCACCATCAGATTTCGTAGACTCATAAAATTCCAATATATTTAAAATAAATTACCTGGAAATTACGGTTCTTTACATTTTCCCCACCTCCGGGCTTTACGTCCCCATAAGCCACAACTCAAACTAAGGTAACAAGTGGGGGTACTAAGAATGAATCTAAGCCTCCCGCTCCCATGCACTCTCCCAGACGTTCTCATGATTCCAGAGAATGAGCACCAGAGGTATCGATCATCCACGAAGGACCCTCTCCTGTCAATCCTCAATCTCTAGAGGAACCTCCGTATAAGTCACCCCAACGTCGACGTCCAGATCACCATGGTCGATTATGTGAGAAGGGTCAAGCACATATCTCCTCAACTGAGATAGGTCGAGGATGTTGGGCACCCGGTGAAACTGAGGTGGAAGAGAAAAGAGGAATGCCACCTCTTCAACTCTACTAAGGACCTGGAAAGGTCCGATGATCCTTGGAGATATCATTATGCCTCGGCCAAATCTCTGTAAACGTTGTCAAGGTGAGACCCATAGAAAGGTGTGGTCGCCATCCTCGAACTCCAGAGGTATCTGTCTCTTGTCAGCATACGACTTTTTCCTACTCTCTGCTATAATGCCCCGACCGTAGTTACCTAGGGTCGTTGCATTATTATATATGATTTTCATGATCAAAAAAGATCACGTCTCGGAAGACTGATTAGTTTAGTTGTCTTGGAAACAATATATATATTCAAAAGTCTTACATTACATCATAAAGTAAAAAAATCTACAACAACATCTTGTCTTCATATCCCCTCAAACTCTCCATGCAGGTCATTCATAAATTACTTCTTCACATCCTGGAAAAAAATAAAACATTGAAAGGGGTGATCTCAAATGTTAAGTAAGGTAAACAATATAGCGGAATCTTTTATAAATAAGAATAAACATTTAAGGCAATGTATAACTAAAACTAAAGCCTTTTAAACTTGAACTTCAGCATAATATGGAAAAGGTAAAATTAAATAATTCCATATACTTATTCACATGGATATTCTAATAGTCGAATAACCACATGAAATATAAATAACAACCTTCAAAATGATAGAATTCATAATGCCAGACTATTATGACCACATAGTCAAGGCCTCCTGGCAAGACTAAAAATAAGATTTTGTCAAGGCCTAGTGCCAAGACACTGGTTTGTCTCATTAGACCTACCGATGCATTGAGGAGCTATTGTGGGCTCCACCCATCTCTTACTAATTCCAATGCATTCCTCATATGAAATGTTTGAAACATAACACAAACATTCGTATTAAAACTAGCATACAAAATATCAATACTTTATCCACAAACCGTGAATGGTATAAAAATAGAACATCCACAGTCAAACATAACTCATTCGATACAATATGGAATATTGTATTGTATTATATTAACCTCAATTTATAATAATGAAGGACATTGACATTTATTAAGATAATCATCAAACTATTGAGAGAAATATCCCCCTTTTTCTTGAAAACATTTAAATGTCACACTATTTATCAAGAATCCATTTATAATAAATTTTTTAATTAAAGTTTCCCATACCAATTTGAAATATTTAAAAGGAATTTTTATTTGAAAACATTAATGTCCATATAAATAAATCCTTCAAACCATTTTTAAAACATGGACATTAATGAGAAAGATTTAGAATAATAAATCGTTAAAACATTTTAAAGTGATATTTTAGTTAGAGTTCCTAACCAAAAGGGAGACACTTGAATAAAAATAATTTAGGTAATAAAAACAATATAATATCATGAGAATAAAGGGATTCATGATATACTATGTCAATGTACATTATATACACCATATAAAAGTGATTTGGTGTATGACAATAAAGGAGTCTCAATCAAATGTAAATTGAGATGAAATCCCTCATAAAGGATGTATCCTTAGGTTAATGATAAATCAATGACATAATTATTTGTGAAAAATATAATTACACTCAATATTATTGGATATTCTGTGTCAAACAATCAAAAGAAATTCACATATATTCTTGTAAAAACAACACCAATGAATTGGATGTTTAACTCAACAAATGGAGATTGAGTAAAAATTACTCTTATCAATTTCATACCGATGACTTGATATTTATCAATGGAGTGATTATGTGTATCAAAATTATATCCATAGAATGGGGAGTGGAAATTATGACATAATAAAATTAATAGTGATTCCACACATAATCTTGGAGTAAAATAATCAATGAAGTATGTGTAAAGATGAATGAGTGGAAATTGAAATTTCAAATTCCCTTATTGATTTGGTAACATTTGAAACATACACCCATGAAAGAAGGATCATAAGATGATGATGTAAATATCCATGAATTATGGTATATTACACAATGAATACAAACATGGGCAGTACACACACCACATGCAATTAATAATTGGTGAACTATGGAAATCTCACGAAATTAAAAGTGAGATAAGAAACCCCTTACTTTGTAATTTTTCCTTGGTCTAGGGTAGGTTATCCTCCTATATAATGGTGACATTTTTTTTATTGAATTATAAAATAATCATATATGTTAATATGATATCGTATATGATCTTTTAACATTGCTTTGTTAATAATATCTTAGTATTATCGTCGTTTCGGGTGTTAACTTAATCATTTTTTTTATTTGTTTTGTTACATAAGTAGTGTTTGTTATGGATAGGTTGTATATTATTCATATAAATAATTATATCAAGTCCTTATACATTATTTTTAATCATAAAATGAGAATTATACTTGTTTTTATATGATGGGGAATGAGTCTCATCGCGTTCGAGGAGACGGTAGTCCATACGTACGCACGAGCGATAATATCATTATTTTGATATTAAAATCATATATAATTGGATGGTATATCATATATAAAGAATCATTATCATGTTATAATTATTATTTAGATGAATTAAACATCATTATTATTCCCATCCAAGTAATAATTTATTGAATAACAATTACACCACGGCATGGAGACGGTAGGTCGTACGTACGCACGTATGGTGACATGTAATTCAAAGGATGGATAGAATAATGAATATGGTTGTACCTTATTTATAATAACAGAACAATATATATAATATACTGGATTTATTATTTTGATAATGGAAATTACAAATAAAGAATATGTTCAAGAAGAAAGGAACTTGAAAGAGGGTTGTGAAAACATTTCCTCCTCTTCGGGTTCTTCCTTTTGATTTTATCAAAATGGCTCATTAGGTTGGATTTATGATAAAAATAAGGCATCTAGGTTGATGATAGTGATTTTGAGATAATAGTTGGGAAGGGGTTGGCCGAGAAAAAAGGCTTTGAATCTATAAATTAGAGAGAAGGGGGAGTACATTTTTATAAGAGGGGTGAGGGAACCTTTGGAAAAACTAGAAATATTATTTTATAATAAATTCATATTCGGTTTCTAACGGCTCAAAATTGGATTATTTAAAGTTAAAGGTGGGTATGGGTCGAAATCCTTTCAACCAATAGATTTTAGATAGGTTGGGGTCACTATATGAAACATATCATTTATATTTATCTCTTAGTTAAATAGTTTGACATTTACCATGTCTCTTTGAATTTTTATATTATATAGTTAATAAACTAACTATATATCTCCAAGAGACCCCCAAGTGGTCCATTAATGATTAAAATATCTTTATATAAGTCTTTTGGTAGAACTTTAGATTTTTGGTAATATAATATCAATTAATAATATAATATTTGTTTTAAAAACTCTGTTATGTGAATTATAACACTATTGGGTATTTTGTTTTTGATAATTTCATAAAAGCATTATTATTTAGAAATAAATTTATATAACCAATCCTAATATGTCATATTATCCTATAAAAGTAGTTTTATTCATAAAAGGTCTCAAATTTAATTTATTTTGATATTTATAACATCAATTATTTTAATACTTCATTAATTAGGTAATTACTGTATCGGTATTGTGTCATAAATAAATTAAATTTTTTAATGTCTAAAAATTATAAATAAAATACCATTATGTAGGAAATATTATTATATTTCTAATTAATATTTATAATCTAATTTATCTTATGTATAACCCTATATTAAAAATGTTTTATTTATTAAACATTGATTTTATCTCTTTTAACACTTCTTTAAATTAATTAATAATATATGTCCTAATCTAATCCAGGTGGACCTAAATGATAATATTTTACTCTTAAGATTGTTTTTTTAGAGATACACTTGTCCAAATGAATTAGGACATGTTTTAGGGTAATATTAATATCAATTTTACCCTTAATTATCCTATTTACTTTTAACCGTGGTAAATAAAAGTAAAAAGTTACTATTCACAAAAAAAATATTTTCATCTCATTGAACCACATTTTACACTTTAATAATAACCATGTCTCATAGATTTTTGATATTACACTCACCGAAGTGGTAAAATTATGTTTTATGTGAATTTCTAAATTCTCCTAAGAGGTGGGTAAAAGACGATGAAAATTTCAATAAAATGTTTATGTATCTAAAATTATTCTAAACTAACTCTAATAAATTACATTGAACTTATATAGGTATTATGTATCTACTCTGACATTAATTAAATTTAAATAAAATAAAAAATTATTTAAATAAAAATTCAGTTTTAAACTATAAATTAGTGTTTTTCACTATTTATCAAAAATTGAATGTTTTTAGAAAAATACCAAAAAATCACCCGAAGCTAATTTCGATATTCCGAATCCATAAATGAAGTCCATTTTGAAATATAAAATTTATAAAATATCAAAAAGTGGGTATTAATTTTCATAATTGATAGTTTGATTTGTTGGGGTGTGTGTTAGAACTCGAAGTTGCGTACAACACACGCTACTGTATTATTCAAAGGGAAACTTACCGTGGAAGCATGGGGTGTTACATTCTCCCCTCATTCAAATAATTTCGTCCTCAAAATTTTTAAAATTGGGCTTGAGTATATAATTGAAAGTCCCACATCAGAAAAAGAATCAATAAAACTATCACCTTAAGAGAAAGAAAGAGAAGTACAAAGGTCACCATATATAACTCATACTAGGATTGCATATAAAAAAACATGGATATGGAAGATAAACTAAGTGTCAAGTTCTGATGGAGAGGGATAGAAAAAATGATCATGAGAAAGTTAACAACAAGAAAGCCACAAACTTGTGATGGGACAAACGGTCATTAGTTTCCCAGTAGGAAAAGTATACAAACAAATTGTTTTTAAGTAACATTACATAAAGATGAGGAATTTATTTATGATATTGACTATGAAAATAAAGAGATATACTTACTTTTTTATTAGAGTTTCATTCTTTAATAAATTTCCACAACTAACTCATTTTTTTTAAAGATGAGTATTCTAGAAGACTTGGTCACACTGGAAGGTCTAGAATAAACTTATATTGAATAACATGATCCAAGAAGGATAAAATATATATATACCTCGTCTTTTGAGATTAATCAAAAAAAAGGTTAGTACAAATCTGATAATCACCCAAAAGGATATTCCGTTAGAGAAAGAATCACTAATCTTATTTTCTAAACATAAAACAACAATACCCCAATGTTAAATAAATACCATTCAGTAAACAGTTCTCCTTAAAATCCATCAATATAATATAAAGTAATATTGAAACCTAAAGCTTAGAAGAATTTTGTTATGTAGTCTTCCATGTTAAATTGTATCTCCAAATGACATTAACTACTCTTAATGTCACATATATAAAAGTAAATAACCTAATCACATTTTCTCTATTATAGGTTAATCATTTCCAAAAATAACCCAAATCACTATAAGTCCAAAATAAAAATGTAGATAAACTTCCACCATTACCCCTCAAATGAAATCCCATAATATTCTATTTTCCTTGGCATATAGTGTCCCCAACAAAGCGAACATCTTCCAAAATTAAATTTATCACTGAATCACCAAATGATTTTTCTATAATAAGGGTATTCATTTGATAAGACATAAGAACCCAAATCAAATTATTATTGATCAATAAAATCAATTTACTAAAAATAATTAGTCACACTAACTAAGGCCTTCACGTAGTCTAGTGGTAGGCGATAAATCCCAATCGCACTTTGGTTGTGGGTTCGATTCCCACAGCTCTGTCCGACGTGACGGGTTGTTACACGGTCTGTGTGTTGTCCTTTTTCAAAAACTATATTTTATAACATTACCAAAATTAGATAAATTCTTCAAAATAATCCATAACATAATTTTTATCAGAAACATTATCTCATACCTTGAATTTTCATCTTGAAAATATAATAAATTGTAATTTCTTCAAAGTCAATGATCATATAAAACCAAATGGTTATTTATAACTATATCCCCAAGGGAAATTATAACTCTTCTTCAAATATCATTCTCACATGGAAAACTGTGGGGTTAAAAATAAAAGAGTAAATTATTCCAAAGTAATCCCATCAACAAGAAGCACTAATACTTTAAAACATTTCCCCAACCATTTATTTCCACATAGCTTCTTCTATGACCAAGAAAATATCCTACAGAATAGGTCATTCATTCGGGTAATGGACAGGTCCCCTATATTTATGGAAAATGACTGTAAATGGATTCGTGGGACCGTTTTTATTTTCTTCCATAGAACACCTCATTTTTCCCCTGAAATTCATAACTTTATGTCTGTCTTTCCCGCACGTAAATCATTTCTTTTTTCCATTGAGACGCTTTCTTGGGTGTCTCCTTCCACATTTCTGGCATGATGGAAATTTAGGATTCGTTTCTCCATGGTCTCCACTGCTAGAGCTCTTATCATTCATCACCTTTCTATTCTATGTTGAGTCCGGGAGTTGGTTAATATATATGTTGTTGATCATATTTTTGGAAAAATAATTTGGAATGAACATGATATCTTTTACGACTATCAACATTCCATTTTGTTTTTCATTTCCACCACTATTCCCACCATTTTCATCATTCTAAAAGTTACTATAACTTCTTTATACTCCGGCCATTGACTAAAACCAGAAAGAATTGTATTAGTAATAGTAGTCATAAAATTATTTAGAGAATATCATGACATCATATTCTCAATTTGAAACACATTAGGATTAACCAAGATCATTTACTCTCATCTTATATTAAAATAATTCAAATTGTTTTGTAATGAAAATTTAAATTATCCTAAGCATATCCCTGAGGAGTTTCGTAAACAAGAGTGCAGCATGGCCTGTTATCATGCACCAATTCCCATTCAAGTCAATCTCAAAGCGGTGTTTTCGGTTTTACCCCTAGGTACATCTGTGCTAGAGCCATATGTACCTGCTCGTATCCAAACATGGATATATTTTCTGGAAGACTTACAAAATCTGGAAAATAACCAAAATATAGGAAGTTCTTCTATACAAATCCTCAAAGTCTATCTTAGGGCTATCTGCTCTAATCATAGTTTATCTAAATATAGTTTCCAAGGTTTGTACTAAAATTCATCTGATACCAACTATAACACCCTGAACCCAGTTACAGAGAGTCGATGCATTATTACATAACATTGGCATGATCACAAAAGATCAAGTCTCAAAAGACTGATTAGTTTTGTAGTCTTGGAAACACAGGATATATTCATAAGTGTTACATTACATCATAAAGTAAAATAACTACAACATCATATTGTATTCATATCCCCTCATACTATCCTTGCAGGTCATTCATAAATTACATCTTCACATCCTGGAAAAAATAAAACATTCAAAGGGGTGAGATGAAATGCTCAGTAAGGATAAAAATATAGCAGAAACATTCATAAATAAGCATTAACATTTAGGGAAATGTATAACTAAAACAGAAGCCTCTTAAACATGAACTTCAGCATAATATGGAAAAGATAAAATGAAATAATTCCATTTACTAATTCACATGGATATTTTACTAGTCGAATAACCACATGCAATATCAATAACAACCTTCATAATGATGGATGCATAATGCTAGACTATCATAACCACATAGTCAAGTCCTCGTGCCAAGACTACAAATAAGATTTTGTCAAGGCCTTGTGCCAAGACCCTAGTTTTCCTCATTAGACCTACCGATGCATTAGGGAGCTATAGAGGGCTCTACCTATCAATTACTAAGTCCAATGCATTCCTCATATGAAAATTTTGAAACATTACAAAAAAATTCGTATTAAAACTAGCATACAAAATTTCAATAATTTTCCCATAAACCATGAATGGTATAAAAACAGTACATCCACAGTCACAAATAACTCATTCGATACAATATGGACTATTGTATTGTATCATATTAACCTCAATTGAGAATAATGAGGGAAATTGACATAGATTAAAATATTCATCAAATTTTTGAGATAAATATCCCCCTTTTTCTTGAAAACATTTATAAGTCACAATATTTTCCCAGAAGCCATTTAAAATATATTTTTGAATCAAAGTGTCCCATACCACTTTGAATCTTTTGTAAGGAATTTTCATTTTAAAACTTTATTTTCCATATAAATAAATCCTTAAAATCATTTTTAAAACATGGACATTAATGAGAATGATTTAGAATAATAAATCATTAAAACATTTTAAAATGATATTTTAGTTAGACTTCCTAACGAAAAGAGAGACACCTGAATAAAAATAATTGAGGTAATAAAAAAATTTTAATATAAAGAGAATAAATTGATTCATGATATACTATGTCAAAGTATATTATATACACCATATAAAATTGATTTGGTGTATTACAACAATGGAGTCTTAATGGAATGTACATTGAGATGAAATCACTCATAAAGGTTTTATCCTTAGGTTAAAGAAAAACCTATGATATAAATATGTGGAAAAATATAAATAAACTCAACATGATTGGATATTCAGTGTAAAACAATCAAAGGACTTTCACATATATTCTTGTAAAAACAACACCAATGAATTGGATGTTTAACATAATAAATGTAGATTGCGTAAAAATTACTCTTATCAAGTTCATACTGATGACTTGAGAATTTATCAATTGAGTGATTGTGTGTATTAAAATTATATCCACATAAAGGGGAGTGGCAATTATGACATATGAAAATTAATGGTGATTCCACACATAATCATGGAGTAAAATAATCAATGAAGAATGCGTAATGCTGAATGAGTGGAAATTGAAATTTCAAATTTCCTTATTGATTTGGTATCATACAAAACATAAAACCATGAAATAAGGATAATAAAATGATGATGTAAATATCCATGAATTAAAGTATATTACACAATGAATAAAAACATGGTAATTACACACACCACATGCAATAAATAAGTGGTGAACAATGGAAATCTCACGAAATTAAAAGTGAGATAATAAACCCCTTACTTTGTATTTTTTCCTTGGTCGAGGGTAGTTTATCCTCCTGTATAATGATGAGATAATTGTTGTTGAATTATAAAAGAATCATATACATTAATATGATATCATATATTATCTTTTAGCATTGATTTGTTAATAATATCATAGTATTTTCGTCGTTTCGGGTGTTAACTTACTCATTTTCTTTTATATGTTTTGTTACATATGCCATGTCTGTTATGGATAGGTTGTATACTATTCATATACAGAATGATATCATGTCCGTAAAAATTATTTTTAAAAATTAAATGATAATTCGACTTGTATGGATACGATGGGGAATGAATCTCATCACGTTCGTGGATACGGTAATCCGTACATACACACGAGTGGTAATATCATTCTTTTGATATTAAAATCATATATAATTGGATGGTAAATCATATTTATAGAATAATTATAATTTTATACTTATTATTTACATGAATTAAACATCATTATTATACCCATCCAAATAATAATTTATTGAATAATAATTACACCACGACATGGAGACGGTAGGTCGTACGTACGCACATATAGTGACATGTCATTCAAATGATGGATAGAATACTGAATATGGTTGTACCATATTTATAATAACATCAGAATATATAAAATATACTGCATTTATTATTTTAGAATGGAAATAACAAAGAATGAATAATTTGAAGAAGAAAGGAACTTGAAAGAGGGTTGTGAAAACATTACCTCTTTTTCAGGTTCTTCCTTTTGATTTGATCAAAAGGGCTCCATAAGTTATCTTTCTGATCCAAATAATGCATATAGGTTGAAGAAATGGATGTTTAGAGAATATGTGGGCAGGGCTTGGCTGAGCCAAAAGGATTTTAATGAGTACATTGGAGAGAAGGGGGAGTACCCTTTTATAAGAGGTGTGAGGGGCACCTTTGTAAAAGTTGGAAATATTATTTAATAATAAATTCAGCTTTAGTTTCTAATGGTTCCAAAGAGGATTATTTAAATTTCTAGGTGGGGAAGGGTAGAAATCCTTTCAACCAATAGATTTTAGACAGGTTTGGGTCACTATATTAACCTTATCATTTATATTTAACTCTTAGTTAAATAGTTTGTCATTTTCCATGTCTCTTTGTTTTTTTTATTATATAGTTAATAAACATACAATATATCTCAAGGAGACCCCCATGTGATCCAGGAATGATAAAAATATCATTATATATGTCCTCTGGCCGAACCGTATATTTTATGGAATAGCATATCAATTAATAATAAAATATTTTTTTTGAAAACTCTTTTATGTCAATTTTCACACTATTGGGTATTTTGTTTTTTGTTAATTTCATAACGAAATTATTACATCGAAATAAATTTATATAACCAATCCTAATATATCATGTTAACCTATAAAATTAGTTTAATTCATAAAAAGTCTCAAATTTCATTTATTTTGATATTTATAATATCAATTATTTTAATATTTTCATTAATTAGGTAATTACTACATCACCATTGTTCTATAAATAAATTAAATTACATAATGTAAATAAATTATAAATAAAATCCCATTATGTAGGAAATTGTTTTATCTTTCTACAGAATATTTATAATTGAATTTATCTTATGTGTAACCCTATATGAAAATTTTTTAGTTATTAAACATTGATTTTATCTCTTTTAACTCTTCTTTGAATTAAATAATAATAAATGTCCTCATCTAATCCAAGTGGACCTGAATGATAATTTTTTATTCCTGAGGTTTTTTTTGTGTTATATAAACTTGTCTAATAGAATTAAGACATGTTTTAGGGTAATATTAATATGATTTTTACCATTAATTATCCTATTTACTTTTTAACCTTGGTAAATAAAAGTAAAATGTTACAATTCACCAAAAATTATTTACATCTCATTGAACCACATTTTACTATTTGATATTAACTGTGTCTCTCAGATCATTGAAATTCCACAAATAGTAGTGGTAAAATTATGTTTTATGTGAATTTCCAAATTCTCCTATCAGGTGGGTAGAAGACAGTGAAAAGTTAAATAAAATTTTTATATATCTAATATTGTTCTAATATAACTCAAATTAATTACATTGAACATATATAGGTATTATGTATCTATTTTGACCTTAATTAAATTTTAATACATTAAAAATTATTTAAAAAACAATATTTATTTATACTATAACACAATGTTTTTTCACTATTCATCAAAAATTGAATGTTTTCAGAAAAATACCAAAAATTCACCCTAAGCTAATTTCAATATTCAGAATCAAAAAATGAAGTCCATATTGAATGATAAAATTTATAAAATTTCAAAAGTGTGTATTACTATTCATAACGGCTAGTTTGATTGGTTGTGGTGTGTGTTAGAACTCAAATTTGCAGACAACACATGCTATTGTATTATTCAAAGAGAAACATGTTGTAGAAGCTTGGGGTGTTACATATTAAGTCTTAATATGCTCCTAGACGATCTTCACCTTCTCTGTTGAAGCCCATGCCATCTTTGGTCTCATGAGTGCTGACTCCCCTGGGTCAGTCCAGCACAATGGTGATCTACAAGGTTGCTTGTACAACGCCTCAAAAGGGGCCACCCCTATCGTGGAGTGATACCTATTATTGTATGCAGACTCTACAAAAGTTAATAAATCTTCCCAGCTATGACTCAAGTCGAGGAAACAAAAATGTAGAATGTCCTCAAGGGTCTCAATGGTCTGCTTAGTCTGGCCATCCATCTTAGGATGGAAGGCGGTGCTCAAATGAAGCTCTGTCCCGAAAGCCTCCCACAACCCCTTCCATAGCTGGGAAGTAAAACGTGCATCACGACTGGAAACTATCACTGAGGGTAGTCAATGTAACCGCACAATCTCTATCACTTATAGGTGTCTAATTAACTCGATTGAACCATGTTCTTTGATCCGTAGTAAGTGGGCCGACATGGTGAGCCGGTCGATGATCACCCAAATTGACTCATGACCCCTGGATGTAAGTGGAAGTCCATTCACGATGTCCATGGATATCCCATCCAACTTAAACTCTGGGACCTGTAAAGGATGAACCAAGGGTACTGGTATGTGTTGTTCTTCCTTCATTTGCTAACATGTGAGGCACCGAATGAAAAACTATGCGACAACATTTTTCATTCCCAGCCACCAGTGCTTTCATCGGAGATCATGGTACATCTTTTCCACTCCCTGATGTACCGCTAGAGGGGATGAGTGAACCTCCCTAAAAAATTTATCCTGGAGAGATTCTAGTACCATGGTATGTCTCTAAAGTAGATGACATGATCCCAACCTTCATAAAATCCATCTGGTGTCTACTCTATTGATATCTGAGCACGTCGTGTCTCATAGTCAGCATCCTCATGTTGTGCCTCCCTGACTCGCTGATAAAGTGGGGGAGTGACTATAAGAGATTGAAAAAAGGCTTCTCCATCTCTATCCATAAAGGATATCTAAAAATCAGCTAGCTGCTATGTCGCCTCACTCAACACATACAGGTCAAACCTCCTACTGAGTGCATCTGCTACCATGTTCCCCTTCCCAATAGTATAGACTATCTCAATCTCAACTTATACTACCATGAGGGTGAGGTTGGCCACCGCAAGAGTGATTGGATGGACCCTCATATGCATGAGTTTATCCTATGCTTCCTGGGATTCCTTTTTCACTGACCAAGGAAAACCCCATTCCAACGTTATAGATAAACCACAACCTCTTTTCCTAATACAGTCAATCTGTGTTTGAATTGTGGATGTCAATATCAAACCCAAACTATCTTCATAAGGTCTCGACACTACCACCAAGTGGTTCCGGCTGAAACTATCTCCTCAAGGGTCAGATCACACCATCAACATATGTGTGATTATCATGTCTCCCCACAAAGGTGTATCCACAAGTGAGGGTCAAGTCAATTGTTTAACCGAAAACGCTAGGTACTGGACAAGATTTTTGGAAGGATATAATGATTGTTACATATGTCTATTGATACGGCAGCTAGTAGTCGACATAGACTGTACCTCGAATCATTCCTAAAACCCTTGGGTTACACTGCTTACATTCAGTGGCTGTATCCGCTCGGCCAAAGAACATTCAACCTCAAAGGTTCTATCTAGAACCCTAGCATAAGTAGTAACATATAGAGGAATAATTCTGCCTCGGAAGTCCATTAAACACACCTCACTCAGAAGTTCGAGACCTAAAGCACTGATCGTATTGTATTCATAGAGTAACAAGAAAGATCGGTATGCCTCGATGAATACTCAGATACCGTCATGTCATCCTTCCAATGGTGGAGAAGTTCTAGAGAACTCTTAAAAACCTCCTCGATCCAATCCTTAGCTGCCTGTGAGTGGGGATTTCCCCATAAACTGAGGGGTATCTGATGCTGAAACATGTATAAGGCACTAAGCCTACAAGTGTCCTATACCGGTACCGCAAGTTATAACTGCTGACCAACAGGTAGTGATATAGCTAGTATGCTACCCAAAGGTACTATCTCAGGAAATAGTTCACGTGTCGAAGCCTCATCACTATGTGGACCATCCCCACGATCACTCACTAAAAAAGACTAGTATCTTAGACCACCATCTGCTCTACTAGCATCTCAACTAGATGATAAACTCTAGCAATCACCTCCAGCCGGCCCTCAGCTATGTGGGAAACTATCTCGCCTCGAAACCAGAGAGTCCCATGCTGCTGGAACATGTTAAACAAGCTCGGTTGGCCTGCACTGTCCTCCAGCGTAGATGGTGGTATCTGCTGCCCAACAGGTGGTGGTGCTGTTGGTACACCACCATAAGGTGCCAAAATAGTAAGAGGGCCCTACACTGGAGCCTCATCACTCGGTGGGATATCAATACATAAAACTCCTGGAACTCTAACTATATTTCTGCATAGGTGAATATTGAAAAGAATCAGATGCAACACGGTCAAAAGTTATACCTGGTGAGATAACCTGGTTGAGTTGACTCAAAGAAAATTTTTGAAAACAAACACATAATAAGTGTTTCCTTGCACTGAGTCAAGAATCTGATGTCAGGGTCCTTGTGTATCGATACATAGGCCACCACACCAACAATGGACTCCCTAAATTAAAAACCATAGTTAGTACCCTTAACACCATTTCTTCATAGAAAAGATCAGAGTCATATGTTATGCGGTAGAACTGACTTCTCTGATACTAATTTGTCACGAACTCTCCCCCGAGGCACGTGTCGTGACTACACCTAGCCCGCCTTCCATAGTCCAGGGGCTAGCGACTAGAACCAAAGGAATAAATCCAAAAAACGGATAAGGCATTGCCTTTATAACCTAAAAACACACACAATAGTGTACATGTTAGAAGCAAAACACTAAGTAAACTACATAACAAAGTGTACTAAAATAAATAGGGGGCCGAAAATACAAGACCAACTGTAAGGTACAAGTAAACGGAAAATAAAACTGATGAAATGAAAATTTTACATTGGGATGTCCTCCGAGATTCCACCTTGAAGGGTAGGTACAGATCTCCTCCTCATCACTCCACGTTCGTCCATCTACTCTGGGTATCGTCACACCGTATGGTCCACCTCCGGTTACCATCCAGTCTTGGTGCTCTCAGCCTCAGTTAGTGATGTCTGTCATCTACATCCATCACAATGAGGTGTAGGCATATCCCATGCAGGGGTGAGTAAAATGATAATCAGTAGGGAACCTAAGAACCTCAAGATCGCACAAAATACAACACGGATAAATCAAAAATTATGAAATAAACAAATAACCCCACTATGGTATTTTCCTATACATATGCCTGAGTTATCATTTAATCTATATCAATCATGTGGAAAATACAAAAGTTACTGACTCAGCTCACACATGTATACAACTTTTTTTGAGAGTTGAGACGATTAGATGTAGCCACTAAATAACTTACTCTATCGAACCCATGTAGGATCATGGTACAGAAATCAGAGCTGTTGAACCTAAATAGGATCCAATAATAGTATTCCAAGCTATCGAACCCACATAGGATCAAAGAATAGTATTAAGAGCTGTCGAACCCACATAGGATCTTGGAACAGTAATCAAAGCTCTTGAACCCACACAACATCCAGGAACAGTAGTTAGAGATGTCGAACCCACACATGATCCAAGAATAGTAGTTAGTGTTTTCGAACCCACATAAGATCCAAAAACAGTAGTCCGAGCTATCAAACATAGACAGGATCCAGGAATAGTATTCAAAACTGTCGAACCCACACAGGATCCAAGAGTAGTAGTTAGAACTGTCGAACCCACACAAGATCCAGGAATAATAGTCAAAAGTGTCGTACCCAGACATGATCCAGGAACAGTAGTTTGAACTATCAAACTCACATAGGATACATGAACAACAGTTAGAGATGTCGAACCTACACAGGATCCAGGAATAGTAGTCACAACTATCGAACCCACACTGGATCCAGGAACCGTAGTCAAAACAGTCAAACCCACACAAGATCCATGAACAATAGCCAGAGCTGTCAAACCCACATAGGATCCAATAATAGTATTCAGAGCAGTCAAACCCACAGAGGATCTTGGAACACTTTTCAGAACCGTCGAACCCACATGGGATCCAGGAATAGTAGTCAGAGTTGTTGTACCCACACAAGATCTGGAAATAGTAGTCAGAGCTATCGAACCCACACAGGATATATGAATAGTAGTTAGAGCTCTCAAACCGACATAGGATCCCAGAACAGAAGTCAGAGCTGTCGAACTCACACAAGATACAAGAATAGTAGTTAGAGTTGTTGAACCCACAGAGGATCTAGGAACAATAGTCAGAGTTGTCGAACCCAGACATGATCTAGGAACAGTAGTCAAAACTGTTGAACCCACATAGGATCCATGAAGAAAATATAACGATGAACATAAAATTCTACAACCTCTACAATGATTCATTTATGATCCGTAAAACAAAATCAAGGAACATATTAACATGCAAATTAACCCCTACCTTTGTTCGATGCTTGTCGACGTTGGTGCGGGGAAGAAGAAGGATCGTTGGGGAAAGATGGACATCAGTGTCATCGTCATTTTACTCGATCGTCGATTTGTTCGTCGTCTCGTCATCGTCTAAGACGTCCTATGTCAGAGTAGGTTCCGAGGAAGCAAGTCGAAGCCAAATTCGCTCCTCAATGGTGTTCTTCATTAGAAGAATGTTTTCTTCATGGAGGAAGCATAATCCTACAATTATTGGGTTACACATCACTTTACCAGTGTTTCATCGCTTGGTGATGTCGTCCCAAAAACTCCTCCCAAGTTTCCAATATATAGGAGGTGGAGGGAGGTAGGTAATGACTGTTGGAATTTATGACTATTCATTTTTTAACAACATTCCTAAATTCCAACGATGCGGTTAATTAAATTTAAAAGTATAAAACTTATTAAATTATGTTGGAGATATTTAAGAGATGTGTGGGCTATAATTATTGGGAGGATACCAAGAGGCCCCCCCCCACAATTAATTGGGACCTGAGAGGTTTCTCCCAATTAATAGGAGGTTTCAAGGGGGTTAAAAAACCCGGGTGGTCCCCACCACCATAACCTCTCATGGGAGGTTAAGGTGTGGTGGTCCGCACTTCCAACTTCCATGTGGAGGTTTAGTTCATGTGGACCCCACCTGAAATATCCACATGGAAGCTCAAAATAAAATAAAATGTGGTTTATTTTATTTTATTTTTTCCACAAAAAACCCAAAAACTAAATTTCTCCCTCATATATTTGTCATCGAGGTGAATGTCTCCTTAAGTGAATACCAGCGCTGCATGATTAACGGTGCCCTCAGATTTCAATTCCGAGCACCAGATCAAAACTTGTAAAACACCACTTGGGCATTTACTGAACACACCCAAAAAAATGATTTGAAAATTATTATCAGTCACCCTCGACCAATGCCGATCTAGGTTAGGCTCTTCCTACGTGAAACCCGACACAACGAACACAATTGTACTCCTGAATTTTCAATCCGAGTTACTGTTTAGAAGTTATGAAATTTACAATAAAATAATTGTCACTTAATTTTTTTATTTGCATCCAAAAACTAACATTCTATGGGGTCCCGTGCTAGACAATGTTTGTATCTTATTGAAGAAATCATACCCTCAATAGTTTAGTGATGGTCTCGGATTTTTAAACCAAGTTACCATTTGTGAGTTATAAGTATTAGAAAAATAATATAATTTAATTAATTATTTTATTTATGATTATGCCATTTTTGGGTTTTCCCACAGGAGGCACGCACTGACTAATATTAAGTTGTGCCCAGGGTAAACCCGCCATCCTAAGTGTAATGATGCCCTCAGATTTCTGATCTGAGCAACCGTTTAATAGTTATTCCACTTTTTCTAGAAAACTTCTTACATGCATTAACTAAAGCTTAAAAAAACTTTCATGGATCATTCTGGGTACCCCGGGCCTCCAAATCGTGCATCGTTAGATTTCACGGACTCATAAAATTTTTCTATATCTAAAAAAATTCATTGAAATTAAATGTTCTTTACAATAGTACATTCATTTCAGATGAACCAATTTCCATTTCACCCTTAATATGTTTGTAGATCTATGGTTGATAACCTTCTCTATATCACCATCACTATTATGAAAAATTACCTCTATAACTCTTCAACACTATTTACACTTTCATTATATTTCAATATCTTCAATTCAAACCAATATTCTTATGTTTGGAACCCTAGTCATGTTTTTTCATGATGTACTTAATTTTAACATTTTTCTCTAATAAATGTAAATTTTTATAAAAAATTTTATTATGTGGGGTTTTTTTCAAATGTATTTTTTTAATTTCAAACCCTTCATTACGATTATCAAATTTAATTTGTGAGCAAACAATTTATTAAAGGTGGAGAGAATGTAACAACCCATGATATTAAAATGGAAACATCATATATAATTGTATATGTAAAGAAAAATACTAATAACATATGTGAAAATATAACACCTTTACTTTATTAGGGTTTATTTCATTTTAAATATATCCAATATCTTCGATATCTTACAGTTCATACAAAATCAGGTTTAAAGGAAACATGATACTCGGTTAAAATTTTATTATTTATACATGTCCAATAAAAACAAGACATCAAATAGAGGGGGTGAATAGAAATAAAAAATTAATAAGAATTAGATATTTTACACTTTTATAAAATAAATTTATATGTTATCTATTTATTAAAAAAATAAGTTGAAATAATTATTGTTTCAAGAAAACTGTATATTTCTAAAAATCATATTAGTCTTGTATTGAGAAAATATTATATATATTTTTGTTATAGTTTTATAAAATTTATATAAAAAATAAAATCATTTCTAACAACTGCTTCTCAAAATTTTCTTAGGGTTAATATTTTTTATTTTAATAAAAAATTTATTTTTTCTTGATTAATAGTTAAAAATATTGATTTTCCTTGAGGACTCCATTTTAAATTATATATTTTTCAAGGATTAATTATATTAATAATTGGTATTCTAGTTTAATTAGATCAAATATACTATTATTTATCTAACTTCGTCATTGGAATCAATTTCATATTTAATTTTGATTTAATAAATTTTTAGTCTTTTGAATGTTTTTCTTTGGGAAACTCTTTTCTTCAATGTGTTTGTTGAATTAATTATAAACTGAATTCTGTAGCTTATATATTTTTAATTAATAAAAATTTATTCCATATTTCGTATCAAAAAATTTAAATTAACTAACATTTACTACATAAATGTTTATAATAATAAATCGATAAAAATAATTTATTATCATTCTTATAGTAAAAAATTCGGTTTATGGGGATTAAAATAATAATATAAGTGTTAAAAATGAATCAAAACATATCCAAAAACAATTTCTATCCACTTGAATAACTTCTCACCTATAAGGTTCGATTATGGACCATTTTGGAGTCTTTTTGAAATATCAAAATATGTGTATCATTTTACAATTTAAAAAATAAAATGTGTGTCCTCTCCCCCATTTATAAAATGTGATCTCATCCCATATCCTCTTTAGACATTGAAATCAATTTTTTATCAACCAAGAACTACCAAAAAATATTAATTTATTCCATTCCAACATCTTAGAGTCCTTATTTTTATTATGAATTCCCCCAAATAATATATTAGGTATAAACCTGAAGAGGCACTTAGAAGAAGAGGAAAATTTCTTAAATGTTCTTATTTGTATTTTTATTCATGAACCTCATTCAAATTATATTAAACTATATTAATATAATAAAAAAATTCCCTTATATAATAATATGTTATTATTTTAATTAAATAATATATATCCTCTCCAACTTCTCAAAATTGAAATGATACCATCGACTGTTTTTATTATGGACTATCGTGTAAGGAACATTATAATTTTTTCCATCAACAAATATCATGGATGGGTGGGATGATGTATTTAATATTATCATATTTTATTTATTATATTATTTAATTTCAAAAATTTCATATTACATATATGTTCTTACACTTCTTTTTGTGCGCGGTACAATAACGTCGTGCGTGTGTACGGAGGACTTTCGTCTCACAAAGAGATGTGATTTAATTTTCGATTACTATTTACATGGAAGATAGTAATGAAACATTAATGAATATATGTGATATTTATGAACTTATATTTATTATGGAAATATAATATCTCATATAACTTCTTACCTTGTTATCTTTTGAAAAATAATAATGTCGCTCTTCTGTACGAGTGGGCTACTGCCTCCACAAAGCAATGAGAAATGTCTTTCAATTTAATTTTACATGGATGAAAATAAAGATTTATTTTAATAATATAAATCATATATATGAATAATAATAATGTTTTATTTATGTTTTTTTATTTCATTTCATTAATGGAGAAAAATGGAATCATCATTCATGTGTATGTACGAACTACCTTCTCTATGAACAATTACAACCACTTGTTTCCCTACATTTTATAGAATACTATATATATATAAAGATAAAATATGATAATTATTATAATGTTATAAATTTTTAATATTATGTAAATATGATCAATATAATATGACCTAAATTACCAAACAAAAACATACATGACATGTGATGTAATTATCACCCAAAACAATGATTTTAGAAATGAAATGTTTACCAAAAAGTCATAAAATAATATAATTATATAATATATGTTATTAAATATATAATTTTTTTTTTTATTAATTATGTAATAAACCCACCCAATATACCACTTCTTCTCCACTAAAAGAATTTGGAGTTCGTCCACCTCCTCCACCTTCTCTCTATAATCCTCCAAAGGTGCCCCAATCTTCCAAGAATCCTCTCTCAAATCTATCACATGCATTTGGGATAACACTTTGATGTTAGGGATTTCTTCCTCTCTAATTTTTACCAAGTTTCATTTTATTTCTATACCATTATTGTTTCAATTAAAAATGTTGGGGTATTATTTCTAACCTCCCCTATACTTCCCACCTAATGTTTTAATTATGAGAGACCCCATTATATCTCATTAATTCCTCCCATGTACACTTGTTACCGTGCCGAAATTCTATAAGGGATTTTGTTATTCTTTTTTTATGTCCATGTTTCAATATATTGTTATGCCATTTTATTTTTAATTACAAATGTAGGGGTATGATATTTCACATCCCATATAATGACTTATTTTTGTTTTAATTATGAGGTACCTCTTTCTATCTCATCGATTCCTTCCATGTATACTTGCAACCATGTAAAAATTCTGTAATAGATTCCTTCATATCTCATTTTATCCAAGATTATTAATATTTATATTCCCCTTTATTTTCAATTATAAATTTTGGGGTATTATTTTTCACCTCCCCCAAACTGTATAATTTATGTTTGAATGATGAGAGACCCCTTTTCACTCTCATTAATGTCTCCCCTATACACTTGTTACCATGCCAAAATTCTGTAAGGAATTTCTCCCTCCTCATTTACATTCAAGCAATTCTTTTGTATTATTAATCCAAATTATATTACCAATTTTGGGAGATGTATCTTTATGACACCCATTCTGTCCATTTCATGTAAGTATTAGGAGACACCCTTTTCACTATCATCAACCTTTTTATGATGTCTTATGTCACACCATTATGCTGCCAAAATTGCACCACCATTTTCCTTGAGAAAAATCTCTATGTAGTGAATTCCATGCCCATATCTTTATCAAGTCTATTAACCATTATGAAAATTTACTTATTTATGGAATAGTTTCATCTATAGATACCCCATTTCATTAAAGTGGAATAAATTATGATGTTTAATGAGTCTACATTGAATGATATTATGGAACAGTTAAGCATGAAATGAAATGTTTAAGAATGGAATGTTGTGATAGTGATCCAACACATTGGGTAAATATTAGTATCAAGATACATCATGTGAAATGAAGATTTAGTCATACTAATTCAAGTTAAATGAGTATATACTCATGATTATTCATGTTCTATGAGGGTATACGCATGACCCATGTTCAATGAGCCTTGGATCATGCCAATTATAGTTTAAGTGTTGTTTCCACATTTCCATGTTTATAATAATGTTGTATTCGGACTTTACATTCATGATTCTCTTATGCATCATTTATATTCCTATTTCCTAACATGTATTGTATTGTTCATGTTATTACTTGTTTAATTCCTTACTAGGATTTATATTCCACCCTTTTTATATATATTTCCTCATTTTATCCTATGAATGTAATGTATGAGAGAAAGATGTATTTTTGCAATGGATGTTTTCAATAAAGATATTTTTTGTTTTATGTTTTAAGTTGATTTGTAATCTTCCTAATAACCAATGACACTAGTCCTCTCAATCATTCATGTTGTATTATGTGAATTGTGTATGTAAAAAAGCATGGTTATGTGTCTAATAAAAAGTAGGGTCATTATAGTTGGTATTAGAGGATTCTTTTAGTTATTTGGGGATTAAGATTAGAAAACCCTAGTGAAAAACATGGTTATAAGACTATGTATAATAAAAATATATCTATATTTTGGTGAGTATTTATTATGTGTTTTATCAGTCAATCTCATCCATGACTGGATACGAGCAGGTATGGGTGGCTATGGATCATATGTACCTATGAGGGAAATCTCTGGCAAGGAGTTTCATGCTTGACTCGGGGTATCATGGTAGCCAACATCATGCCTTTCTAAACTCTTGGTCTTGACACTCCCTAGAGATATGAATTGGTAAATTCATAATCTGAGTATGAACCATTGTTAAGGGAATAAAAATAATCCCCTAAGAGTAAATGTTGGGAAGTAGATCATGGATAATATAGATTAAAGCCTACATGTTCATAAGTTAAGGGAAAAAATGTAATTTATAAGACAACCATTTTTTCCGTGGATTACCCTTTATTTGTTACCCCTAACATTCCTATTATTCAGCCAATGTCTGGTAATATGATTAATTTGGATAACAATAGTTGCGAAGGGTAACATGATGAATGTCCCAGTGTGATTCTAAATCAAATGGGAGCTCAAGTAAGACATATAGTGATTATTCCAAAATAACTATAAAAAATCACAGTTAAAAATTTGCACCATTTTGAATGCCTCATGAAATCAAGGAAGAGAAAGATTGCATCTCATGAATTTCCATCAGATAAATGTTATTTGGTAAATAAGTCCTAATTTCTTTTGTGAAACAAATGTGGAATGAGGGACCAAGGGAAATGTCACAAAGGGACTAGAATATGATTTTTGTGACAAAAGGAAGGGAAAATGTATCTAATTTCCATGAAATAAAGGATAATGTGGTTGAGGGAAACAAAGTTCCATATAAGTCATCTTACACGGTTATATTCCATAAATGTAGAGATGTCGGGCATTATCCAGGATGATTCACTATTGCATGTGCTGAGAAGCATGATGTGCATCAACAATCTCCTTGATCAAGGGAGCACAAGAAGTCATATTCTATGATAGATAATGATGAACGGATTACATGTAACCACTACTTCAATACTGTGTATGTCGTAATGTGTTTCAATACATGTCCTATTAGTGTATCAATTATGTTTTTTAACAACATTGATTTCGCAATAGAAATGATATTAAAACATTAGAAGAAAACCTCTTTAAGTGTTGTGTCAAATGTTCATGTTTATGGGAATGTACTTCTTGATATTTTTATAAGAATAACTTTAATTGAATATGAATCAAAAAGAGAAAAGTCAATGCTTATGCCTCAAGGTAGTCCCACGCATGATCTAGAGTTGGGAGAAGTTGTCTTTACTTTAATATTTTGGCGACATTACCTCTTTTGGGAGAAGTGTGAAATATAAACAGACCAAAAAAGACTCAACTATATATTCAAACTAAAATCAATGAACATACGCCAGTGAAGATGGTCAAAGGTGGTCAAATACTATGACTACTCAATCCATTACAACTCTAGGAATGTTACCAATGTATTGGATTCTCTATGTATAAATGATCCAAAAATTCTTATCAATGAAGATAATTGAAAAGGATCCAATATTCTCAAACATGATTAATATAGACAAGAGAATCATAAATAATGGAACATCATCATTCCTTTCTTAAATTATTTATCAATAGTATCTTATGGAATTGTTAAAGGATGATCAAAATGATGATGTGGGAATTCTGAAGGAGGTGGATACTATCAATAAAGGTAAATCCACAGAGTTCAATTTCAATAAAGAAGGAATCGTGAGATTTGGAAAAATATTACATATTCTATCTAATCTGGAGTTAAAGAAGGATGTTTTGGATGATACACATAGATCAAACTTCTCCATTCACCTTGGAAACAAAAATATGTATTGAGATCTATGAGAGCATTACTCGGGGGATAAAATGAAGAAGAAGATAGCTGAGTATACAACAATGTGCCTGGTATGATAGCAAGTGAAGGCTAAGAGGAGGAATTCTAAGGTGATGATGAAACCATTACCCATACCAACATGTAAATGGATGAACATCAACATGAACTTTTTCTCCAGAAATCCAACGACACCCAAAGGAAACAATGTTATCTGGGTTGTTGTGGATAAACTTATAAGGACTATACACTTCATTTCAATTCGGGATGATTTCTCAAAGTATCAACTAAAATGGATATACATTAGAGACATTGTAAGGCTGCATTGAGTACCACTAACTATTGTATATGATCAGGATCCCATATTTACCAATATATTTTGGAAGAGTATGAAATATTCTTTTGATAATGAGATGAACCTTAAGATATCCTATCATCCGAAAAATGATGGCCAATATGAGAAAAATATTCAGACATTGGAAAAAATGATAAGATAATGTTCTATGTACCTAAAAGGAGGATGGACTAATATCTCCCATTCGATGAATTATCCTACAATAATAGTTTCCAATCGAGCATCTGAATGGCACCATATGAAGCCATTAATGGGAAAAGGATAAGAACACTGAAGTGTTGGGATGAAGTCATTGAGTGTAAGCTATTAGGACCTGAAATGGTCGAAGAAATGGTGAAGAATGTGAAAACCATTCAGCAACATATCACGGCATCCCAAATTTGACAGAATAGTTATGCAGATAACCATCGATGATACCAAGAGTTCAATGTTTTAGAAATGATATCCATTTGCATATCTATGGGGATGAAGTTCTGGAGGATTTGAATAAAATGAATGATAAGTCCTTGGTATATAGGCCCCTTCTTGATTCTTGACCATGTCAAGGTTGTGGCCTATCAACTAGAACTTCCACCTACCATGGACAATGTACATGATGATGTTCATGTATCTCTCTAAAGGAAGTATATACCATAACTTCACATATACACCATCCATAGGTAGTACAGTTAGAGGATGATCTTTTTACAATGAGTATCCAGTGAATATCTAGGATCGTAGTGACAAAGTTCTGCATAATAAGACTACCCACATGGTGATGGTACTTTAAAGAAACTATAAGTACTAAGGGTTTTCATATGAACTATAAGAGGAAATGAAGGAAAAATACCCGCACCTATTTGTGGCTTATAATCTAAAACAAAATTTCGAGGGCTAAATTACATAATGGGGGAAGATAGTAATGACACAAACCATTATTATTGGAAATTAATCTTGATCTAATTAAATGTATTGTTTTTTAAAATGGTTATATAACTTATGAACTAATTTGGTGTTATGTTTTTTATTTTAAAATTCTATTACGAATTGTAATCATTGCTAATATTGTCGTTGAATAGTAATCAAATGATTAGTATAAATATAGGGCTTTAAAAAATCAAAATTACTCAAACTGAGGAAGTGAATGCCTCATCAAGTAGAATTTACCCATATGAATCCCATTTTTCATTGCTTGGAAATGAGTTTGTGTCAATGGTATTATCTCTTGACCAATCATATTTCAATCCTCAACATGTTAAACTCGAACTGAACTGCCTACTTGAGAAGTGGAAGTTGATAGATATTATCATTCAAGAGATGTTATATGAGAAACACCAAGATGTTATCACCATCATACATCTAACCATTCAGTATTATGTGGGTTTCATAAGGGATTATGTAACAAGACTCTATAATTATGATTATTTACTTAATTTTTTATAAAATATACATTCTTTTTTATATTTTTACTTTGTAAAATGTTTTTAAAGCATATATATTATTATTAAATAATATTCAAGTAAGAAATATATTTTAATATATTAATGTCTTTTTGAATTAAATTATATTTTAATAATATATTATTATTATTATATTAATTGTTATTAGATATAACTGATCTTATAATTTTTATGAATACAATTGTAATTTTTATGACGGTTTCAAAGTGGTTTTTGTCAAAACCCATTAATTTTTTATAAATGAGAGTTTTTATTTTAAAATTAAAAATTAATATATTTAGAAAATTATTTTGATAAAATTAATATTATTTTAGTATCCAGGATGTCATAATTATCCAATGGTGAATTTTTCATTATTTTCTGAGATTGTCCAATTTTTGGGTAAAAATTAAATACCGTTTAAATGTATAATGTGTTTTATGACGTCATAATGAACCAATAGTGATGTAATAAATTAATATAAATATTATTATCATCCAATATATGTTTCACTGTTAAAATAATGTGATGTTAGTTTTTTTATTTATTTCACATATCCATAGGGGACCCTCCAAGACTTATAATACATTTTAGCTTTTTAAATTGATTTCTTTGAGAGTGAGATTCGCCTCCACACAAGAAACCCTATTATATAAATAATTTATGCCATTGGACTTATAAAATATTTTATTCTACTCCCCTTTGATAAAAAACATGGACAAAAAACATGGGCTGGTTTGTGGTTTTGATTAGTTTAATGTGTGTTCTCCCAAACCTAAATAATAAATAATTCACTCTAATTTCTTATATAAACCCACCCAATATCCAACATTATCATCAGTAAAATACTTTAGATTTTATCCAATATCTTACCTCCTCTATATAGAATCATCCCAAGGAAACCCAAGCTCCCAATAATCCTCTCTGAAGCCTCCCCGAAGCCTTTGGGACCACAATTCCATGTAAGGGATTTTCTTTCTCTCCCATTTTTGTCCAAGTTTCAATATGTTTCTAAACCATTGTCGATTCAAATAAAACTATTGGGGTATGTTTTCGCCCCTCCCCATACTTCCCTCCATATTTATGAATTATGAGGGACCCCTTTTTCTCTCATTAATGACTTCCATGTACACCCATTACCATGCTGAAATTTTGAATGAGATTTCATTCTTCATTATTTATTTCCATGTTTCCATATATTGTTATGCCCTATTATTTTCAATTAAAAATGATGGGGTAGGATTCTTAACCTCCCATATGCTTCCCTATTTTTTTTAATGATTAGATACCCCTTTCTCTCTTCTCGATTCTTTCCATGTATACCCATTACCATGCCGAAATTTCGTAAGGGATTTCTTCCTTTCTAATTTTATCCAAGATTCTTAATATGGTTATTACATTTTATATTCAATTTTAAATGATGGTTATATTTTCACACCTCCCCCATCCTTCTCTATTTATGTTTTAATGATTATATAATCCTTTTCTTTCTCATTAATGCTTCCCATGTACATTTTTTACCATGTTAAAATTCATTGCGGAATTTCTCTCTATTCATTTACATTCAAAACATTATTTTGTTTAATTAATCCAATTTCAATTATCAATGTTGGTACATGTATTTATATGACCTTATTTCTATCTATTTCATTTAAATATTATCATAAACCATTTTCTCTCCCATCAACATTATTATGACTCATGTGTCACGTCGTTGTGCTGTCGAATTTGCACAACCATTTTCCATGCCAAAAATCACTGTGTAGTGAATACCAGGCCCATTTCTCTATCAAATTTATTCACCTTTATGCTCATTTACATATTGATTTAAGATATTAATTTATGAATTATGAATTAATTTAACGTGTAATAAATTAATATGTTTAATGAATCTACATTGTATCATCTTGTGGCACCCTTATGCATGAAATGAAATTTTTAAGATGGTTGTGCCCCGATAGTGCTCCAATGCATTGAGTAATGAAGGTTTTCTCATAATCCCTATGTAAAGACCCAATGTTTCATTAATGGAAAATCCCTCTTGATCCAGTTAATTTTCTCTTTATAAAAAAATGTTTTTATAATATGTCAACATCTTTGGTTTTATGATAAGAGTTGTGATCGTTACTTTTATAGTCGTTGAACAGTGATAACATGATTAGTATAAATATAAGGCTTTAACGAACCCAATTTTTTACTCAGACAAAGGAAGCGATGGCCTCATCCAGTATAATTTCCCCATACAAATCCCATTTGTCATAGCTCAGAAAAGAGGTGCCATCCTTGGGCTTCACCCTTGACCAAGCCCAAGCTGAGCTTCTTTATGTCGAGCTCAATCGTGACCGTCTATGGGAAAAGTGGAAGTTGATTGAAATTACCACGCGAGCAATGTTATCCTAGCCACCCCAAGAGTCTATCACCATTCCCTTAGGTCTTATGTGGCTGTTTTAAGGGGTTATGTAACAAATAAGTAGTACTATGTTCATGTACATTATTTTTTTGTATAATAATGAATATAATTTCTAGTCATTTTTGATACATTGTAAATAGTTTTTAAAGTACAAATGGTGTTTTATTTATTATTTAATTAAGAAATCTATTTTATTAAATTAAGGGATTTTTGAATTAAATAATATTTTAATAAAATAATAATATTTTTTAAATTAATTACATATAAATGATCTTATAAATTTATGAATGCAATTAAAATGTTATATTAAGGTTTGAAAGCTATTTCTGTCAAACCCCGTGAATTTTCGATAAATGTTGTTTTTATTTTATAAGGGTAAATTAACATATTTAGAAAAAAAAATTAGATAAAATAAATTTCATTTCTGGAATCAGGACGTCAAAGTTTTCCAACGGTGAATTTTTCATAATTTTCCGAGACAGTCAAATTCTTGGGTAAAAATTAAATACAGTAAAAATATATAATGTGTTTTATGACATCATAATGACCCAATGGTGATGTAATAAAATACTATAATCCTTATGTTCGGAAAATATATGTTTTACCATTAAAATAATGTGATTTTGGTTTTGTTTGACTTACTTTTCAAAGCATTAATGAACCCCTCAAGACTTATTCAACACTTTTCCTTTTTAAATTAATTTCTACCGGAGTGTGACTCACCAACACATAAGAAACCTTATTATTTTTATAATTTCGGATCTTGGCCATGTAAAATAATTTTTTCCTCTTTCATTTTCCAGAAACCATGGGAAAAAACCATGGGATGGTTTGTGGTTTGGATTAGTTTAATATAAGGGGTCCCAAACCTAAATAATATAGAATTCTCTCACCTTTCCTATATAAACCCACCCAAGCTCCCACTTCCTCCTCACAGAAATCCTTTGAAGCTCGTCCAACCTATTCCCTACTATCTATAGAATCCTCTCAAGGTGCCCCAAGATCCCAAGAATCCTATCACAAGCCTCTCTCTAGCCTTTGGAAGCACACTTCCAAGTAAGGGGTTTTTCTTCCTTTCTCATTTTTGTCACTTTTCATTAAGTTGTATTGACATTTTAATTTCATTTATGAATAATTGGGTATTGTTTATCACCTCCCAAATACTGCCCTATTATTTTTTTAATGATGGGAGACCCCTTTCTCTCTCATTAAATGCCTCCCATGTACACCCGTTACTATGCCGAAATTCCGAAAGGAACTTCTCTCTCTTCTTTTACATTCAAGCAATACTTTTGTATCATGAATCTAAATTCCTTTTCAATTGTTTGGACATGTATCTATATGACCTAATTAATTTCCATTACATGTAAATATGATTAGGTACCCCTTTCTCTCTCATTAACCTTTTTTATGAATTCTTATGTCACGCTGTTACGCTGCCGAAATCGCACCTATTTTCTAAGCCAATGTCATTGTGTAGTGAATACCATGCCCATTTCCCCATCCAGTGTATTCAACTTTATGCACATTTACATATTGATTGTAAAGTTTCATTTATAAATTCCACATTCTTTTATCTTGGAATAAACTATAATGTTTTATGAATCCATGTTTTATGATCCATGTGGCACACTTATGCATGAAATTTAATGCTTAAGAAGGGTGCACCCTTATAGCGCTCCAATGCATTGGGTAAAGTATAGTATCATGAAACATAATGTGCAATGAGTTTTGAATCATGCTAACTCAAGTGCAAC
The DNA here is from genome assembly GCA_963277665.1 of Viscum album. NCBI lineage: Eukaryota > Viridiplantae > Streptophyta > Magnoliopsida > Santalales > Viscaceae > Viscum > Viscum album. Next base: position 1,526,995,237 of record OY728145.1, read on the forward strand.
AAGGGTTTACTCGTGCTTCATGTGCAATGAGGGTTTACTCATGCTCTATGTGCAATGAGCCTTGGCTCATGCTAATTCAATGTTAAGTGTTGTTGCCACATTTCCATGTTATGATTATCATTCTTTATCATGCCTTTATGTTCATGTTTCTTTTATGCTCTATTGATATGCCTATTGTCTAACATGTATTGTACTCCTCATGTTATTCCATGTGTACTCCCTTATTGGGCTTTATAGCTCACCCTTTTCTTATGCATGTCCTCAGGTTATCCCATGGAATGCTAAGTATGAAGGAATGTAGTGGTCATGTAAAAGAAGTTTTCAACAAAGATGTTGTATTTCAAGTTTTATGTTTTTATGTAATGATCCTAAGCCCAAAAGACACTAAACCTCTCGATCTTCTTTGTTGTATCAAGTGATGTTTTATGTAATGAATCATGTTTGAGTTGTAATAAAAAGCAGGGTTTTCATAGTTGGTATCAGAGGATATGTTTAGTTATTGTTGGGATTAGGAAAACCCTAGTAAAGCCTTAGATACAGTACTAAGTATAATAAAAACATCCCTAAGATTTGTTAAATACTAAGTCAGTGGTTTATCAAACAAATACATCCCTGTATGGATACGAGCAGGTAGAGGCGGCTCTGGCACAGATATATCCTAGGGTTAAAACCCGAAAACACCGCTTTGAGCTAGGCTCGAACGGGAACTGGTGCATGACAACTGGCCTTGCTGCACTCTTGGTTACGACACTCCCGAGGGATATGTTTTTATAAATTCACTATCTTGGTATAAACCCTTATTAAGGAAAAAATGACCCTATGAATATATGTTAGAAAGTAGATCATGAAAAGCCTAGATTGAATCCTATAGAATCATAATTTAATGAAATTAATGTTTATTTATATGTCATCAAATTTTTTCTTTGGATTACCCTTTATGTGTTACCCCTAACTTTCCTTTTATTACATCCAATGGCCAGTAATAGGAGGACTCAGGTTAACAACCATTGTGAAGATTAGTGTGATGATTGTACTAATGAGATGCCCAATCCAATGGGAGCAGGAATCACGAACTTTGTCAAGATTATCTCTTAGCTAACTCAAGATTTGAATAGAAACATGGTTCAAGAGAAATTTTAACCCCCCCCCCCCTAAGAAAGAACAAGTCTCTATCAAGATCTTCATGAGAAAAAGGCCTCATACTTTTAGTGGATCATCTGATCCCACGATCACTGAAGAATGGATCAACTCCATTGGAAGGATCTTCTCCATCCTTCAATGTTATGAACAAGAGAAGGTTCTCCTGGCTGCTTATCGTATGGAGGGTGAAGCTGATCAGTGGTGGATGTTGATCAAAAATACAAAGCCTAAAGTGGAGATCGAGGCATTGGAATGGAAGGAATTCATGAAGATGTTTTTCGATAAATATTTTCCGTGCACCCTCCGGCTTAAGATAGAAAGGGACTTCCTTTCCCTCAAACAAAAAGATGAAGAATCTGTGGTAGTGTATGAGGAAAAGGACACAAGACTTGCACGATACGCTTCCGGCTTTGTCGTTACCCCTGAATGCAAGGTTGACCTCTTGTTTGGTGGGCGGAAGCCTAGCTTGCGGAAAGCATTAGCGATCCATGACTTCGACAGCTATGAGGAAATTGTCCGATGTTCCCTCAAGGTCGAAATGGAGATCCGAGAATCACAGGGGTATCATAGGGACCAAAAGCATAAAGTGGACTTCAATGCTGGTGGTCTGATGGATAAATCCAATGGCGCTAAGAAGTTCCAGCACCCCACTTGCCAAAAGTGCAGAGAGAAGCACCCTGGAAATTGCCTTAAGGTGATGAGAAAATTCATCAGGTGTGGAAGAGAAGGGCACATATCTATTTACTATTGGAAAGAAGGACTCGCGGCTCCGACATAGGAGAGAAATGCTCCGTTCAAACCTCAAGGCGTTGTTCAATGCTACAAATTCAATGAACCAGGTCATTTTTCAAATCAGTGCCCTAATCCAAGGGTTATCGGAGGCAACCAACAACCTCCAAGATAGGAAGGAAGTGCTTTTGCCATCACTTCTGCCGAAGTGAACCCTGACAACGAAGTGGTGACAGGTAATCTAGTTATTCATTCAAGAATAGAGAACGTACATTTTGATTCAGGTTCTACGCAATCTTTTATATCCCGAAAGTTTAGTAGAACAATCCCAGCACCACTACAAATCATGGAAGTAAATATATCGGTGAGTACGACAAATGGGGAAATCATTGCATCCCATGAATATAAGTCCTCCACTGTTATAATTTGTTGATTGAATTTCCCAGCGAACCTCGTCATACTCCCTTTGGTGGAATTTGATGCAATTCTTGGCATGGATTGGGTTTCCTTATATAGAGCCAACATAAATTGTCGGGAGAGGGAAATCACACTCCATATGGAGAATCAACCCCCGATTCTTTACAAGTGTGGGGAGGAAGATGAATCTCTTTTAGCTCCATCATCTCAAGCATGGATATTACTACCCTATGAGAACGTGTATCTGGCTCAGATGATTGAGTCCAAGGAAGAAACCATCCTTTAAAAAATGCCTATTGTGAGGGAATTCGCTGAAGTGTTTCCCAAGGAACTGCCTGGTCTTCCACCAAGAAGATATGTTGAGTTCTCAATTGAACTTATACCTGGGGCGCTACCTATATCCAAGACTTCATATAGAATGGTTGTTGCTGAGCTTGAATAGTTGAAGAAACAACTACAAGAGAATATGGATAAAGGGTTTATATGCCCAAGTGCTTCACCATGGGGTGCACCAGTCCTCTTCGTCAAGAAGAAGGATGGGTCAATGCGGCTTTGCATCGATTATCGTAAACTTAAAAAAATCATGATAAAGAACAAGTACCAACTCCCATGAATTGATGACTTGTTCGATCAGTTGCATGGAGGAAAATACTTCTCCAAGGCGGACTTGGGGTTGGTATATTATCATGTAAGGGTGAAGAAGGAATATATCCCCAAGACTGCTTTTCGTACAAGGTACGGGCACTTTGAATTCATAGTAATTCCTTTCCGACTCACCAATGCTCTAGAAATATTCATAGACCTGATGAATAGAGTATTTAGAGATTACCTTGACAAATTTGTGGTAGTCTTTATAGATATTATTATAATATAGTCCAAAACCAAGGAGGACCATGAGGAGCATTTAAGAACTGTACTAGAGACTTTGCGTAAGGAGAAGGTCTATGAAAAGTACAACAAGTGTGAGTTCTAGTTGAAGGAGGTCTCATTCTTGGGCTATATTATCACAAGCAATGGGATATCTGTGGATCCCTCCAAAAAAGTTGCAATTGAGGTATGGCCGAGGCCAACATCGGTAACCGATATCCATAGCTTCTTGGGGTTAGCTGGATATTATCGACGATTTGTGTGAAATTTCTCAAGATTGTCCAAACCTCTTACCAAGATAACTTGAAAGGGAGTAAAGTTTTCTTGGAGTGATGAATGAGAAGAAAGCTTCAAGGAGTTGAAAAGGAGGCTTATCACTGCACCCGTGCTCACTTTACCCAGAAGTGTGGAGCTTTTTGTGGTATTTAGTGATGCTTCAAAGAAGGGCTTAGGCTGTGTGCTGATGCAGAATAATAAAGTGATATCCTATGCCTCAAGGCAGTTGAAAATCCATGAGAGAAACAATCCAACACATGATCTGGAGTTGGTGGCTTTGATCATTGCCTTGAAAATCTGGCGGCATTATCTCTATGGAGAGAAATATGAGATATATACTGACCACAAGAGTCTTAAATATATATTCACACAGAAAGAGGTTAATATGTGCCACAGAAGATGGATAGTTCTCATCAAGGATTTTGACTGTTTAATACATTACCACCCTGGGAAAGCGAACAAGGTGGCAGATTCCCTAAGTATAAAGGATCCAGTGATACTATCAATGATGCGAATTGAAAAGGATCCAATATTCTTATACTTGATGAATATGGAAGTGGGAATCATAAAGAATGGAACATCATCAATCCTTTCAGAAATGATTGCTCAACCATATCTTTTGGAAAGGTTAAAGGATGCTCAAAAGGATGATGTGTGAATTCATGAAAAAGTGGAAGCTATCAAAAAGGGTAAACCCTCGGAGTTTAATGTTAATGATGAAGGAATTGTGTGTTTTGGGAAAAGACTATGTGTTCCATTATTTCCGGAGCTGAAGAAGGAACATTTGGATGATGCACATAGTTCAAATATCTCTATTCACCCAGGGAGAACAAAGATGCTTCAAGATCTCTGAGAAAACTTTTGGTGGGATAATATGATGAAGGAGATCGCCGAATATACATGAATGTTCTTGGTGTGTCAGCAAGTGAATGCAAAGAAGCAGAAGTATAAGGGGATGATGCAACCATTGCCCATACCTGAATGGAAATGGGAGAACATCACTATGGAATTTTTCACCGGACTTCCGAAGACAACCAAAGGCAACAATGCAATCTGGGTTGTTGTGGATCGTCTTACAAAGATTGCATACTTCATTGCTATTCAGGAGGATTTCTCATTGGATCAACTGGAACGGATATATATTAGGGATGTGGTAAGGCTGCATGGAGTACCACTATCTATTGTGTCTGATCGAGATCCAATATTCACCTCTATCTTTTGGAAGAATCTTCAACATGCTCCGAATACTGAAATAAACATCAGTATAGCCTATCATCCTCAAACTGATGGCCAATCCGAGCAGACTATCCAGACACTTGAGGATATGTTGAGAGCATGCTCAATGGACTTTATATGATGATGAGATCAACATCTTCCTCTAGTTGAGTTATCATATAATAACAGCTTCCACTCGAGCATCCAAATGGAACCATATGATTCCATGTATGGGAAAAGGTGCAGAACACAGAATGTTGGGATGAGGTCGGTGAATGTAAGCTGCTTGGACCAAAAATGGTTGAAGAAATGGTGGATAAGGTGAAAACCATTCAACAGCATATCAAGGCAGCCCAGAGTCGACAGAAGAGTTATGCAGATAATCGTCGATGAGACCTTGAGTTTAAAGTTGGAGACATGGTGTTTTTACGCATATCTCCACAGAAGAAGGTCATGAGGTTCGGAATGAAAGGGAAGTTAAGTCCAAGGTACATCGGCCCCTTCGAGATTCTTGATCGTGTTGGGGCTGTGGCCTATCGACTAGCACTTCCACCTACTATGGACAAGGTTCATGATGTCATTCATGTATCCCTTTTAAGGAAGTACATATAGGACCCTTCACATGTACTCTCTTCTGAGGTGGTACAATTGGAAGATGATATTTCTTATGAGGAGAAACCAGTGAAGATCTTAGATCGTAGAGAAAAAGTTCTACGAAATAAGACAATGCCCCTCGTCAAGGTGTTGTGGAGAAACCACAAGTTTGAAGAAGCGACATGGGAGTCGGAGGATATGATGAAGCTGAGTTACCTACAATTGTTTTAGGGTGGGAAAATGAAAATTTTGAGGGCGAAATTTCTTTAGGGGGGAATATTGTAACGACCCAAAGTTTCATTAATGGAAAATCCCACTTGATCCAGTTAATTATCTCTTTATAAAAAAATGTTTTCATAAGATGTCATCTTATTTGGTTTTTTCATAAGAGTTGTGACTGTTACATTTATAGCCATTGAACAGTGATCACATGATTAGTATAAATATAAGGCTTTAACGAACCTAATTTTTTACTCAGACAAAGGAAGCGATGGCCTCATCCAGTAGAATTTCTCCAAACGAAGCCCATTTGTCAGAGCTCGGAAAAGAGGTGACATCCTTGGGATTCTCCCGTGACCAATCCCAATCTGAGCTTCTTTATGTCAAGCTCGAACGTGACCGTCTATGGGAAATGTTAAAGTTGATTGAAATTACCACTCGAGCGATGTTATCCGAGCCACCCCAAGAGTCTGTCACCATCACACACCTTACCCTTAGGTCTTATGCATCTGTTTTAAGTGGTTATGTAACAAATAAGTAGTACTATGTTCATGTACATTATTTTTGTATATAATAATGAATATAATTTCTAGTCATTTTTTGATACATTGTAAATATTTTTTAAAGTACAAATGGTGTTTTTAGTTATTATATAATTAAGAAATCTATTTTATTAAATTAAGGGATTTTTGAATTAAATAATATTTTAATAAAATAATAATATTTTTATTAAATTAATTAAATATAAATGATCTTATAAATTTATGAATGCAATTAAAATGTTATATTAAGGTTTGAAAGCCATTTCTGTCAAAACCCGTGAATTTTCGATAAATGTTGGTTTTTATTTTAAAAGTGAAAATTAACATATTTAGAATTTTTTTAAAGATAAAATAAATATCATTTATGTAATCAGGACGTCGAAATTATCCAATCGTGAATTTTTCATAATTTTCTGAGACAGTCAAATTTTTGGGTAAAAATTAAATACAGTAAAAATCTATAATGTGTTTTATGACATCATAATGACCCAATGGTGATGTAATAAAAAACTATAATCCTTATGTTTGGCAAATATATGTTTTACCATCAAAAGAAAGTGATTTTGGTTTTGTTTGACTTACTTTTCAAAGCATTAATGAACCCCTCAAGACTTATTCAACACTTTTCCTTTTTAAATTAATTTCCACGGGAGTGTGACTCACCAACACATAAGAAACCTTATTATTTTAATAATTTCGGATCTTGGCCTTGTAAAATATTTTTTTCCTCTTTCCTTTTCCAGAAACCATGGGAAAAAACCATGGGATGGTTTGTGGGTTGGATTAGTATAATATAAGGGGTCCCAAACCTAAATAATATAGAATTCTCTCACCTTTCCTATATAAACTCACCCAAGCTCCCACTTCCTCCTCACAGAAATCCTTTTAAGCTCGTTCAACCTCTTTCCTACTATCTATATAATCCTCTCAAGGTGCCCCAAGATCCCAAGAATCCTCTCACAAGCCTCTCTCTAGCCTTTGGAAGCACACTTCCAAGTAAGGGTTTTTTCTTCCTTTCTCATTTTTTGTCACTTTTCATTAAGATGTATTGACCTTTTAATTTCATTTATGAATTTTTGGGTATGGTTTATCACCTCCCACATACTACCCTATTATTTTTTGAATGATGGGAGACCCCTTTCTCTCTCATTAAATGCCTCGCATGTACACCCGTTACTATGCCGAAATTCCGAAAGGAACTTCTCTCTCTTCTTTTACATTCAAGCAATACTTTTGTATCATGAATCTAAATCCCTTTTCAATTGTTCAGACATATATCTATATGACCTAATTACTTTACATTACATGTAAATATGATTAGGTACCCCTTTCTCTCTCATCAACCTTTTTTATGAATTCTTATGTCACGCTGTTACGCTGCCGAAATCGCACCGATTTTCTAAGCCAATGTCATTGTGTAGTGAATACCATGCCCATTTCTCCATCAAGTGTATTCACCTTTATGAACATTTACATATTGATTGTAAAGTTTCATTTATAAATTCCACATTCCTTTATCGTGGAATAAACTATAATGTTTTATGAATCCATGTTTTATGATCCATGTGGCACACTTATGCATGAAATGAAATGTTTAAGAAGGGTGCACCCTTATATCTCTCCAATGCATTGGGTAAAGTATAGTATCATGAAACATAATGTGCAATGAGTTTTGAATCATGCTAATTCAAGTGCAACGAGGGTTTACTCATGCTTCATGTGCAATGAGGGTTTACTCATGCTCTATGTGCAATGAGACTTGGCTCATGCTAATTCAATGTTAAGTGTTGTTGCCAGATTTCCATGTTATGATTATCATTCTTTATCATGCCTTTATGTTCATGTTTCTTTTATGCTCTATTGATATGCCTATTGTCTAACATGTATTGTACTCCTCATGTTATTCCATGTGTACTCCCTTACTGGGCTTTATAGCTCACCCTTTTCTTATGCATGTCCTCAGGTTATCCCATGCAATGCTAAGTATGAAGGAATGTAGTGGTCATGTAAAAGAAGTTTTCAACAAAGATGTTGTATTTCAAGTTTTATGTTTTTATGTAATTATCCTAAGCCCCAAAGACACTAAACCTCTCGATCTTCTTTGTTGTATCAAGTGAAGTTTTTTGTAATGAATCAGGTTTGAGTTGTAATAAAAAGCAAGGTTGTCATAGTTGGTATCAGAGGATATGTTTAGTTATTGTTGGGATTTGGAAAACCCTAGTAAAGTAATAGATACAATACTAAGTATAATAAAAACATCCCTAAGATTTGTTAAATACTATGTAAGTGGTTTATCAAACAAATACATCCCTGTATGGATACGAGCAGGTAGAGGCAGCTCTGGCACAGATGTATCCTAGGGGTAAAACCCAAAAACACTGCTTTGAGCTAGGCTCGAACGGGAACTGGTGCATGACAACTGGCCTTGCTTCACTATTGGTTACGACACTCCCGAGGGATATGTTTTGATAAATTCACAATCTTGGTATAAACCCTTATTAAGGAAAAAATGACCCTATGAATATATGTTAGAAAGTAGAGCATGAAAAGCCTAGATTGAATCCTATAGACTCATAATTTAAAGAAATTAATGTTTATTTATATGTCATCAAATTTTGTCTTTGGATTACCCTTTATGTGTTACCCCTAACTTTCCTTTTATTCCAGACAATGGCCAGTAATAGGAGGACTCAGGTTAACAACCATTGTGAAGATTAGTGTGATGATTGTACTAATGAGATGCCCAATCCATTGGGAGCAGGAATCGCGAACTTTGTCACGCATCTCTCTCATCTAACTCAAGTTTTGAATAGAAACACGGTTCAAGAGAAATGTTAACCCCCCCCTAAGAAATAACAAGTCTCTATCAAGATCTTCATGAGAAAAAGGCCTCATACTTTTAGTGGATCATCCGATCCCACGATCGCTGAACAATGGATCAACTCCATTGGAACGATCTTCTCCATCCTTCAATGTTATGAACAAGAGAAGGTTCTCCTGGCTGCTTATCGTATGGAGGGTGAAGCTGATCAATGGTGGATGTTGATCAAAAATACAAATCCTAAAGAGGAGATCGAGGCTTTGGAATGGAAGGAATTCAGGAAAATGTTTTTGGATAAATATTTTCCGTGCACCCTCCGGCTTATAATGGAAAGGGACTTCCTTTCCCTCAAAAAAAAGATGAAGAATTTGTGGTAGTGTATGAGGAAAACGACACAAGACTTGCAAGATACGCTTCCGGCTTTGTCGTTACCCCTGAATGCAAGGTTGACCTCTTCTTTGGTGGGCGGAAGCCTAGCTTGCGGAAAGCATTAGCGATCCATGACTTCGACAGCTATGAGGAAATTGTCCGATGTTCCCTCAAGGTCGAAATGGAGATCAGAGAATCACAGGGGTATCATGGGGACAAGAAGCGTAAGGTGGACTTTAATGCTGGTGGTCTGATGGATAAATCCAACGGCGCTAAGAAGTTCCAGCACCCCACTTGCCAAAAGTGCAGAGAGAAGCACCCTGGAAATTTCCTTAAGGTGATGAGAAAATTCTTCAGGTGTGGAAGAGAAGGGCACCTAGCTATTTACTATTGGAAAGAAGGACCCGCGGGTCCGACATAGGAGAGAAATGCTCTGTTCGAACCTCAAGGCATTGTTCAATGCTACAAATTCAATGAACCGGGTCATTTTTCAAATTAGTTCCCTAATCCAAGGGTTATCGGAGGCAACCAACAACCTCCAAGACAGGAAGGAAGTGCTTTTGCCATCACTTCTGCCAAAGTGAACCCTGACAATGAAGTGGTGACAGGTACTCTAGTTATTCATTCAAGAACAGAGAACGTACTTTTTGATTCAGGTTCTACGCAATCTTTTATATCCCGAAAGTTTAGTAGAACAATCCCAGCACCACTACAAATCATGGAAGTAAATATATCGGTGAGTACGACAAATGGGGAAATCATTGCATCCCATGAATATAAGTCCTCAACTGTTATAATTTGTTGATTGAATTTCCCAGCGAACCTCGTCATACTCCCTTTGGTGGAATTTGATGCAATTCTTAGCATGGATTGGGTTTCCTTATATAGAGCCAACATAAATTGTCGGGAGAGGGAAATCACACTCCATATGGAGAATCGACCCCTGATTCTTTACAAGTGTGAGGAGGAAGATGAATCTCTTTTAGCTCCATCATCTCAAGCATGGATATTACTACACTATGAGCACGTGTTTCTGGCTCAGATGATTGAGTCCAAGGAAGAAACCATCCTTGAAAAAATGCCTATTGTGAGGGAATTCGCTGAAGTGTTTCCCAAGGAACTATCTGGTCTTCCTCCAAGAAGATATGTTGAGTTCTCAATTGAACTTATACCTGGGGCGCTACCTATATCCAAGTCTTCATATAGAATGGCTGTTGCTGAGGTTGAATAGTTGAAGAAACAACTACAAGAGAATATGGATAAAGGGTTTATATGCCCAAGTGCTTCACCATGGGGTGCACCAGTCCTCTTCGTCAAGAAGAAGGATGGGTCAATGCGGCTTTTCATCGATTATCGTGAACTTAAAAAAATCATGATAAAGAACAAGTACCAACTCCCACGAATTGATGACTTGTTCGATCAGTTTCATGGAGCACAATACTTCTCCAAGGCGGACATGGGGTTGGGATATTATCATGTAAGGGTGAAGAAGGAAGATATCCCCAAGACTGCTTTTCGTACAAGGTACGGGAACTTTGAATTCATAGTAATGCCTTTCTGACTCACCAAATCTCTAGAAATATTCATAGACCTGATGAATAGTGTATTTAGAGATTACATTGACAAATTTGTGGTACTCTTTATAGATGTTATTATAATATAGTCCAAAACCAAGGAGGACCATGAGGAGCATTTAAGAACTGTACTAGAGACTTTGCGTAAGGAGAAGGTCTATGCAAAGTACAACATGTGTGAGTTCTAGTTGAAGGAGGTCTCATTCTTGGGCTATATCATCACATGCAATGGGATATCTGTGGATCCCTCAAAAAAAGTTTCTATTGAGGTATGGCCGAGGCCAACATCGGTAACCGATATCCATAGCTTCTTCGGGTTAGCTGGATATTATCGACGATTTGTGAGAAATTTCTCACAATTGTCCAAACCTCTTACCAAGATAACTTGAAAGGGAGTAAAGTTTTCTGGGAGTGATGAATGCAAAGAAAGCTTCAAGGAGTTTAAAAGGAGGCTTATCACTACACCCATGCTCACTTTACCCAGAAGTGGGGAGCTTTTTGTGGTATTTAGTGATGCTTCAAAGAAGGGCTTAGGCTGTGTGCTGATGCAGAATAATAAAGTGATATCCTATACCTCAAGGCAGTTGAAAATCCACGAGAGAAACTATCCAACACATGATCTGGAGTTGGTGGCTATGATCATTGCCTTGAAAATTTGGCAGCATTATCTCTATGGAGAGAAATGTGAGATATATACGGACCACAAGAGTCTTAAATATATATTCACAAAGAAAGAGGTTAATATGTGCCACAGAAGATGGATAGTTCTCATCAAGAATTTTGATTGTTCAATACATTACCACCCTAGGAAAACGAACAAGGTGGCGGATTCCCTAAGTAGAAAGGATCCAGTGATACTAGCAATGATGCGAATTGAAAAGGATCCAATATTCTTATACTTGATGAATATGGATGTGGGAATCATAAAGAAGGGAACATCATCAATCATTTCAGAAATGATTGCTCAACCATCTCTTTTGGAAAGGTTAAAGGATTCTCAAAAGGATGATGTGTGAATTCATGAAAAAGTGGAAGATATCAAAAAGGGTAATCCCTCGGAGTTTAATGTTAATGATGAAGGAATTGTGTGGTTTGGGAAAAGACTATGTGTTCCATCATTTCCGGAGCTGAAGAAGGAACATTTGGATGATGCACATTGTTAAAATATCTCTATTCACCTAGGGAGAACAAAGATGTATCGAGATCTCCGAGAAAACTTTTGGTGGGATAATTTGAAGAAGGAGATCGCCGAATATACATGAATGTTCCTGGTGTGTCAGCAAGTGAATGCAGAGAGGCAGAAGTCTAAGGGGATGATGCAACCATTGCCCATACCTGAATGGAAATGGGAGAACATCACTATGGACTTTTTCACCGGACATCCGAAGACAACCTAATGAAACAATGCAATCTTGGTTGTTGTGGATTGTCTTACAAAGACTGCATACTTCATTGCTATTCAGGAGGATTTCTCATTGGATCAACTGGAACGGATATATATTAGGGATGTGGTAAGGCTGCATGGAGTACCACTATCTATTGTGTCTGATCGAGATCCAAGATTCACCTCTATCTTTTGGAAGATTCTTCAACATGCTCTGAATACTGAAATAAAAATCAGTATAGCCTATTATCCTCAAACTGATGGCCAATCCGAGCAGACTATCCAAACACTTGAGGATATGTTGAGAGCATGCTCAATGGACTTTATATGATGATGGGATCAACATCTTCCTCTGGTTGAGTTATCTTATAATAACAGTTTCCACTCGAGCATCCAAATGGCACCATATGATTCCATGTATGGGAAAAGGTGCAGAACACCGACATGTTGGGATGAGGTCGGTGAACGTAAGCTGCTTGGACCAAAAATGGTTGAAGAAATGGTGGATAAGGTGAAAACCATTCAACAGCATATCAAGGCAGCCCAGAGTCGACAGAAGAGTTATGCAGATAATCGTCGATGAGACCTTGAGTTTAAAGTTGGAGACATGGTGTTTTTACGCATATCTCCACAGAAGAAGGTCATGAGGTTTGGAATGAAAGGGAAGTTAAGTCCAAGGTACATCGGCCCCTTCGAGATTCTTGATCGTGTTGGGGCTGTGGCCTATCGACTAGCACTTCCACCTACTATGGACAAGGTGCATGATGTCATTCATGTATCCCTTTTAAGGAAGTACATATAGGACCCTTCACATGTACTCTCTTCTGAGATGGTACAATTGGAAGATGATCTTTCTTATGAGGAGAAACCAGTGAAGATCTTAGATCGTAGATAAAAAGTTCTACGAAATAAGACAATGTCCCTCATCAAGGTGTTGTGGAGAAAAGACAAGTTTGAAGAAGCGACATTGGAGTCGGAGGATATGATGAAGCTGAGTTACCCACAATTGTTTTAGTATGGGAAAATGAAAATTTTGAGGGCGAAATTTCTTAAGGGGGGAATATTGTAACGACCAAATGTTTCATTAATGGAAAATCCCACTTGATCCAGTTAATTATCTCTTTATAAAAAAATGTTTTCATAAGATGTCATCTTATTTGGTTTTTTGATAAGAGTTGTGACTGTTACTTTTATAGCCATTGAACAGTGATCACATGATTAGTATAAATATAAGGCTTTAACGAACCTAATTTTTTACTCAGACAAAGGAAGCGATGGCCTCATCCAGTAGAATTTCTCCAAACGAAGCCCATTTGTCAGAGCTCGGAAAAGAGGTGACATCCTTGGGATTCTCCCGTGACCAATCCCAATCTGAGCTTCTTTATGTCAAGCTCGAACGTGACCGTCTACGGGAAAAGATAAAGTTGATTGAAATTACCACTCGAGCGATGTTATCCGAGCCACCCCAAGAGTCTGTCACCATCACACACCTTACCCTTAGGTCTTATGAAGCTGTTTTAAGTGGTTATGTAACAAATAAGTAGTACTATGTTCATGTACATTATTTTTGTATATAATAATGAATATAATTTCTAGTCATTTTTTTGATACATTGTAAATAGTTTTTAAATTACAAATGGTGTTTTTAGTTATTATATAATTAAGAAATCTATTTTATTAAATTAAGGGATTTTTGAATTAAATAATATTTTAATAAAATAATAATATTTTTATTAAACTAATTAAATATAAATGATCTTATAAATTTATGAATGCAATTAAAATGTTATATTAAGGTTTGAAAGCCATTTCTGTCAAAACCCGTGAATTTTCGATAAATGTTGGTTTTTATTTTAAAAGTGAAAATTAACAAATTTAGAATTTTTTTAAGATAAAATAAATATCATTTCTGTAATCAGGACGTCGAAATTATCCAACGGTGAATTTTTCATAATTTTCCGAGACAATCAAATTTTTGGGTAAAAATTTAATACAGTAAAAATATATATTGTGTTTGATGACATCATAATGACCCAATGGTGATGTAATAAAATACTAAAATCCTTATGTTCGGAAAATATATGTTTTACCATTAAAATAAAGTGATTTTGGTTTTGTTTGACTTACATTTCAAAGCATTAATGAACCCCTCAAGACTTATTCAACACTTTTCCTTTTTAAATTAATTTCCACGGGAGTGTGACTCACCAACACATAAGAAACCTTATTATTTTAATAATTTCGGATCTTGGCCTTGTAAAATATTTTTTCCTCTTTCCTTTTCCAGAAACCATGGGAAAAACCATGGGATGGTTTGTGGTTTGGATTAGCTTAATATAAGGGGTCCCAAACCTAAATAATATAGAATTCTCTCACCTTTCCTATATAAACCCACCCAAGCTCCCACTTCCTCCTCACAGAAATCCTTTGAAGCTCGTCCAACCTCTTACTTACTATCTATAGAATCCTCTCAAGGTGCCCCAATATCCCAAGAATCCTCTCACAAGCCTCTCTCTAGCCTTTGGAAGCACACTTCCAAGTAAGGGTTTTTTCTTCCTTTCTCATTTTTGTCACTTTTCATTAAGTTGTATTGACCTTTTAATTTCATTTATGAATGTTTGGGTATGTTTTATCACCTCCCACATACTGCCCTATTATTTTTTGAATGATGGGAGACCCCTTTCTCTCTCATTAAATGCCTCCCATGTACACCCGTTACTATGCCGAAATTCCTAAAGGAACTTCTCTCTCTTCTTTTACATTCAAGCAATACTTTTGTATCATGAATCTAAATTCCTTTTCAATTGTTCGTACATGTATCTATATGACCTAATTACTTTCCATTACATGTAAATATGATTATGTACCCCTTTATCTCTCATTAACCTTTTTTATGAATTCTTATGTCACGCTGTTACGCTGCCGAATTCACACCGATTTTCTAAGCCAATGTCATTGTGTAGTGAATACCATGCCCATTTCTCCATAAAGTGTATTCACCTTTATGAACATTTACATATTTATTGTAAAGTTTCATTTATAAATTCCACATTCCTTTATCGTGGAATAAACTATAATGTTTTATGAATCCATGTTTCATGATCCATGTGGCACACTTATGCATGAAATGAAATGTTTAAGAAGGGTGCACCCTTATAGCGCTCCAATGCATTGGGTAAAGTATAGTATCATGAAACATAATGTGCAATGAGTTTTGAATCATGCTAATTCAAGTGAAACGAGGGTTTACTCGTGCTTCATGTGCAATGAGGGTTTACTCATGCTCTATGTGCAATGAGCCTTGGCTCATGCTAATTCAATGTTAAGTGTTGTTGCCACATTTCCATGTTATGATTATCATTCTTTATCATGCCTTTATGTTCATGTTTCTTTTATGCTCTATTGATATGCCTATTTTCTAACATGTATTGTACTCCTCATTTTATTCCATGTGTACTCCCTTACTGGGCTTTATAGCTCACCCTTTTCTTATGCATGTCCTCAGGTTATCCCATGCAATGCTAAGTATGAAGGAATGTAGTGGTCATGTAAAAGAAGTTTTCAACAAAGATGTTGTATTTCAAGTTTTATGTTTTTATGTAATGATCCTAAGCCCCAAATACACTAAACCTCTTGATCTTCATTGTTGTATCAAGTGATGTTTTATGTAATGAATCATGTTTGAGTTGTAATAAAAAGCAGGGTTGTCATAGTTGGTATCAGAGGATATGTTTAGTTATTGTTGGGATTAGGAAAACCCTAGTAAAGCCTTAGATACAATACTAAGTCTAATAAAAACATCCCTAAGATTTGTTAAATACTAAGTAAGTGGTTTATCAAACAAATAAATCCCTGTATGGATACGAGAAGGTAGAGGCGGCTCTGGCACAGATGTATCCTAGGGGTAAAACCCAAAAACACCGCTTTGAGCTTGGCTCGAACGGGAACTGGTGCATGACAACTGGCCTTGCTGCACTCTTGGTTACGACACTCCCAAGGGATATGTTTTGATAAATTCACAATCTTGGTATAAACCCTTATTAAGGAAAAAAATGACCCTATGAATATATGTTAGAAAGTAGATCATGAAAAGCCTAGATTGAATCCTATAGACTCATAATTTAAAGAAATTGATGTTTATTTATATGTCATCAAATTTTTTCTTTGGATTACCCTTTATGTGTTACCCCTAACTTTCCTTTTATTCCAGCCAATGGCCAGTAATAGGAGGACTCAGGTTAACAACCATTGTGAAGATTAGTGTGATGATTGTACTAATGAGATGCCCAATCCAATGGGAGCAGGAATCGCGAACTTTGTCACGCTTATCTCTCAGCTAACTCAAGTTTTGAATAGAAACATGTTTCAAGAGAAATGTTAACCCCCCCCCCCCCTAAGAAAGAACAAGTCTCTATCAAGATCTTCATGATAAAAAGGCCTCATACTTTTAGTGGATCATCCGATCCCACTATCGCTGAACAATGGATCAACTCCATTGGAATGATATTCTCCATCCTTCAATGTTATGAACAAGAGAAGGTTCTCATGGCTGCTTATCGTATGGAGGGTGAAGCTGATAAATGGTGGATGTTGATCAAAAATACAAAGCCTAAAGAGGAGATCGAGGCTTTGGAATGGAAGCAATTCAGGAAGATGTTTTTCGATAAATATTTTTCGTGCACCCTCCAGCTTTAGATGGAAAGGGACTTCCTTTCCCTCAAACAAAAAGATAAAGAATCTGTGGTAGTGTATGAGGAAAACGACACAAGACTTGCATGATACGCTTCCGGCTTTGTCGTTACCCCTGAATGCAAGGTTGACCTCTTCTTTGGTGGGCGGAAGCCTAGCTTGCGGAAAGCATTAGCGAACCATGACTTCGACAACTATGAGTAAATTGTCCGATGTTCCCTCAAGGTCGAAATGGAGATCAGAGAATCACAGGGGTATCATGGGGACAAGAAGCGTAAGGTGGACTTCAATGCTGGTGGTCTGATGGATAAATCCAACGGCGCTAAGAAGTTCCAGCACCCCACTTACCAAAAGTGCGGAGAGAAGCACCCTAAAAATTGCCTTAAGGTGATGAGAAAATTCTTCAGGTGTGGAAGAGAAGGGCACCTAGCTATTTAATATTGGAAAGAAGGACCCACGGCTCCGACACAGGAGAGAAATGCTCCGTTCGAACCTCAAGGTGTTGTTCAATGCTACAAATTCATTGAACCGCGTCATTTTTCAAATCAGTGCCCTAATCCAAGGGTTATCGGAGGCAACCAACAACCTCCAACACAGGAAGGAAGTGCTTTTGCCATCACTTCTGCCGAAGTGAACCTTGACAACGAAGTGGTGACAGGTACTCTAGTTATTCATTCAAGAATAGAGAACATACTTTTTGATTTAGGTTCTACGCAATCTTTTATATCCCGAAAGTTTAGTAGAACAATCCCAGCACCACTACAAATCATGGAAGTAAATATATTGTTGAGTACGACAAATGGGGAAATCATTGCATTCCATGAATATAAGTCCTCCACTGTTATAATTTGTTTATTGAATTTCCCAGCGAACCTCGTCATACTCCCTTTGGTGGAATTTGATGCAATTCTTGGCATGGATTGGGTTTCCTTATATAGAGCCAACATAAATTGTCGGGAGTGGGAAATCACACTCCATATGGAGAATCGACCCCCGATTCTTTACAAGTGTGAGGAGGAAGATGAATCTCTTTTAGCTCCATCATCTCAAGCATGGATATTACTACCCTATGAGCACGTGTATCTGGCTCAGATGATTGAGTCCAAGGAAGAAACCATCCTTGAAAAAATGCCTATTGTGAGGGAATTCGCTAAAGTGTTTCCCAAGGAACTGCCTGGTCTTCCTCCAAGAAGATATGTTGAGTTCTCAATTGAACTTATACCTGGGGAGCTACCTATAACCAAGAATTCATATAGAATGGTTGTTACTGAGCTTGAATAGTTGAAGAAACAATTACAAGATAATATGGATAAAGGGTTTATATGCCCATGTTCTTCACCATGGGGTGCACCAGTCCTCTTCGTCAAGAAGAAGGATGGGTCAATGCGGCTTTGCATCGATTATCGTGAACTTAAAAAAATCATGATAAAGAACAAGTACCAACTCCCACGAATTGATGACTTGTTCGATCAGTTGAATGGAGCACAATACTTCTCCAAGGCGGACTTG
This sequence comes from Viscum album, assembly GCA_963277665.1. Taxonomy (NCBI): domain Eukaryota; kingdom Viridiplantae; phylum Streptophyta; class Magnoliopsida; order Santalales; family Viscaceae; genus Viscum; species Viscum album. The sequence continues at coordinate 1,527,013,582 of OY728145.1, forward strand.
GGGTTGGGATATTATCATGTAAGGGTGAAGATGGAAGATATCCCCAAGACTGCTTTTCGTACAAGGTACGGGCACTTTGAATTCATAGTAAGGCCTTTCCGACTCACCAATGCTCTAGAAATATTCATAGACCTGATGAATAGAGTATTTAGAGATTACCTTGACAAATTTGTGGTAGTCTTTATAGATGTTATTATAATATAGTCCAAAACCAAGGAGGACCATGAGGAGCATTTAAGAACTGTACTAGAGACTTTGCGTAAGGAGAAGGTCTATGCAAAGTACAACAAGTGTGAGTTCTAGTTGAAGGCGGTCTCATTCATGGGATATATCATCACAAGCAATGGGATATCTGTGGATCCCTCCAAAAAAGTTTCAATTGAGGTATGGCTGAGGCCAACATCGGTAACCGATATCCATAGCTTCTTGGGGTTAGCTGGATATTATCGACGATTTGTGAGAAATTTCTCACGATTGTCCAAACCACTTACCAAGATAACATGAAAGGGAGTAAAGTTTTCATGGAGTGATGAATGCGAAGAAAGCTTCAAGGATTTGAAAAGGAGGCTTATCACTGCACCCGTGCTCAGTTTACCCAGATGTGGGGAGCTTTTTGTGGTATTTAGTGATGCTTCAATGAAGGGCTTAGGCTGTGTGCTGATGCAGAATAATAAAGTGATATCATATGCCTCAAGGCAGTTGAAAATCCATGAGAGAAACTATCCAACACATGATCTGGAGTTGGTGGCTATGATCATTGCCTTGAAAATATGGCGGCATTATCTCTATGGAGAGAAATGTGAGATATATACTGACCACAAGAGTCTTAAATATATATTCACACAGAAATAGGTTAATATGTGCCACAGAATATGGATAGTTCTCATCAAGGATTTTGACTATTTAATACATTACCACCCTGGGAAAGCGAACAAGGTGGCGGATTCCATAAGTAGAAAGGATCCAGTGATACTATCAATGATGTGAATTGAAAAAGATCCAATATTCTTATAGTAGATGAATATCGATGTGGGAATCATAAAGAAGGGAACATCATCAATCCTTTCAGAAATTATTGCTCAACCATCTCTTTTGGAAAGGTTAAAGGATGATCAAAAGGATGATGTGTGAATTCATGAAAAAAAGGAAGCTATCAAAAAGGGTAAACCCTCAGAGTTTAATGTTAATGATGAAGGAATTGTGTGGTTTGGGAAAAGACTATGTGTTCCATCATTTCCGGAGCTGAAGAAGGAACATTTGGATGATGCACATAGTTCAAATATCTCTATTCACCCAGGGAGAACAAAGATGTATCGAGATCTCCGAGAAAACGTTTGGTGGGATAATATGAAGAAGGAGATCACCGAATATACATGAATGTTCCTGGTGTGTCAGCAAGTGAATGCAAAGAGGCAGAAGTCTAAGGGGATGATGCAACCATTGCCCATACCTGAATGGAAATGGGAGAACATCACTATGGACTTTTTCACCGGACTTCCGAAGACAACCAAAGGCAACAATGCAATCTTGGTTGTTGTGGATCGTCTTACAAAGACTGCATACTTCATTGCTATTAAAGAGGATTTCTCACTGGATCAACTGGAACGGATATATATTAGGGATGTGGTAAGCCTTCATGGAGTACCACTATCTATTGTGTCTGATCGAGATCCAAGATTCACCTCTATCTTTTGGAAGATTCTTCAACATGCTCTGAATACTAAAATAAACATCAGTATAGCCTATCATCCTCAAACTCATGGCCAATCAGAGCAGACTATCCAAACACTTGAGGATATGTTGAGAGCATGCTCAATGGACTTTATATGATGATTGGATCAACATCTTCCTCTGGTTGAGTTATCTTATAATAACAGTTTCCACTCGAGCATCCAAATGGCACCATATGATTCCATGTATGGGAAAAGGTGCAGAACACCGACATGTTGGGATGAGGTCGGTGAACGTAAGCTACTTGGACCAAAAATGGTTGAAGAAATGGTGGATAAGGTGAAAACCATTCAGAAGCATATCAAGGCAGCCCAGAGTCGACAGAAGAGTTATGCAGATAATCGTCGATGAGACCTTGAGTTTAAAGTTGGAGACATGGCGTTTTTATGCATATCTCCATGAAAGAAGGTCATGAGGTTTGGAATGAAAGGGAAGTTAAGTCCAGTTACATCGGCCCCTTCGAGATTCTTGATCGTGTTGGGGATGTGGCCTATCGACTAGCACTTCCACATACTATGGACAAGGTGCATGATGTCATTCATGTATCCTTTTAAGGAAGTACATATAGGACCCTTCACATGTACTCTCTTCTGAGGAGGTACAATTGGAAGATGATCTTTCTTATGAGGAGAAACCAGTGAAGATCTTAGATCGTAGAGAAAAAGTTCTATGAAATAAGACAATTCCCCTCGTCAAGGTGTTGTGGAGAAACCACAAGTTTGAAGAAGCGACATGGGAGTCGGAGGATATGATGAAGCTGAGTTACCCACAATTGTTTTAGTGTGGGAAAATGAAAATTTTGAGGGCGAAATTTCTTAAGGGGGGAATATTGTAACGACCCAAAGTTTCATTAATGGAAAATCCCACTTGATCCAGTTAATTATCTATTTATAAAAAAAATGTTTTCATAAGATGTCATCTTATTTGGTTTTTTGATAAGAGTTGTGACTGTTACTTTTATAGCCATTGAACAGTGATCCCATGATTAGTATAAATATAAGGCTTTAACGAACCTAATTTTTTACTCAGACAAAGGAAGCGATGGCCTCATCTAGTAGAATTTCTCCAAACGAAGCCCATTTGTCAGAGCTCGGAAAAGAGGTGACATCCTTGGGATTCTCCCGTGACCAATCCCAATCTGAGCTGCTTTATGTCAAGCTCGAACGTGACCGTCTACGGGAAAAGTTAAAGTTGATTGAAATTACCACTCGACTGATGTTATCCGAGCCACCCCAAGAGTCTGTCACTATCACACACCTTACCCTTAGGTCTTATGCAGCTTTTTTAAGTGGTTATGTAACAAATAAGTAGTACTATGTTCATGTACATTATTTTTGTATATAATAATGAATATAATTTCTCGTCATTTTTTGATACATTGTAAATAGTTTTTAAAGTAAAAATGGTGTTTTTATTTATTATATAATTAAGAAATCTATTTTATTAAATTAAGGGATTTTTTAATTAAATAATATTTTAATAAAATAATAATATTTTTATTAAATTAATTATATATAAATGATCTTATAAATTTATGAATGCAATTAAAATTTTATATTAAGGTTTGAAAGCCATTTCTGTCAAAACCTGTGAATTTTCGATAAATGTTGGTTTTTATTTTAAAAGTGAAAATTAACATATATAGATTTTTTAAGATAAAATAAATATAATTTCTGTAATCAGGATGTCGAAATTATCCAACGGTGAATTTTTCAAAATTTTCTAAGACAGTCAAATTTTTGGGATAAAATTAAATACTGTAAAAATATATAACGTGTTTTATGACATCATAATGACCCAATGGTGATGTAATAAAATACTATAATCCTTCTATTCTGACAATATATGTGTTACCATTAAAATAAAGTGATTTTGGTTTTGTTTGACTTACTTTTCAAAGCATTAATGAACCCCTCAAGACTTATTCAACACTTTTCCTTTTTAAATTAATTTCATGGGAGTGTGACTCACCTCCAAATAAACAAACTTATTATTTTAATAAGTTATGACCTTGACCTTGTAAAATATTTTTCTCCTCTTTCCTATTCTAGAAACCATGGGCAAAAACAATGGTATGGTTTTTGGTTTGGATTAGATTAATATAAGGGGTCCCAAACCTAAATAATAAAGAATTCCCTCACCTTCCCTACACAAACCCACCCATGATCCCACTTACTCCACACTAAAATCCTTTGGAGTTCGTCCAACCTCTTCCCTACTCTTTCTAGAATCATCACATAGTTCCCCAAGCTCCCAAAAATCCTCTCACAAGACTCTCTCTAGCCTTTGTAAGCACACTTCCAAGTAAGGGTTTTTTCTTCCTTTCTTATTTTTTCCAATTTTTTTAAGTTGTATTTCCCTTTTAATTTCAATTATTAATGTTGGGGTATGGTTTAGAACCTCTCCCATACTGCCTCTTATTGTTTTAATGATGGGAGTCCCCTTTCTCTCTCATTAAATGCCTCACATGTACACCCGTTACTATGCCGAAATTCCGAAAGGAACTTCTCTCTCTTCTTTTACATTCAAGCAATACTTTTGTATCATGAATCTAAATTCCTTTTCAATTGTTGGGACATGTATCTATATGACCTCCTTACTATCCATTACATTTAAATATGATGAGTAATCCCTTTCTCTCTCATCATCCTTTTTTATGAATTCTTCTGTCACGCCGTTACGCAGCCGAAATCGCATCGATTTTCTAAGCCATTGTCATTGTGTAGTGAATACCATGCCCATTTCTCCATCAAGGGTATTCACCTTTATGCACATTTACATATTGATTGTAATGTTTCATGTATAAATTACACACTCATTTATCATGGAATAAATGATTATGTTTTATTAATCCATGTTTTATGATCCATGTGGCACACTTAGCATGAAATGAGATGTTTAAGAAAGGTGCACCCTTATAGCGCTCCAATGCATTGGGTAAAATATAGTATCATGATACATCATGTGCAATGAGTTTTGACTCATGCTAATTCAAGAAAAATTAGGGTTTACTCATGCTTCATGTGCAATGAGGGTTTAATCATGCTCCGTGCACAGTGAGCCTTGGCTCATGCAAATTCAATGTTAAGTGTTGTTACCACATTTCCATGTTATGATTATCATGCTTTATCATGCCTTTATTTTCATGTTTCTTTTATGCTCTACTGATATAACTATTGTATAACATGTATTTTACTCCTCATGATATTCCATGTGTACTCCCTTACTGGGCTTTATAGCTCACCCTTTTCTTATGCATGTCCTCAGGTTATCCCATGCAATGCTAAGTACGTGGGAATGTAGTGGTCATGTAAATGAAGTTTTCAATAAATATGTTGTATTTCATGTTTTATGTTTTTATGTAATGATCCTAAGCCCCAAATACACTAAACCTCTCCATCTTCTTTGTTGTATCAAGTGATGTTTTATGTAATCAATCATGTTTTAGTTGCAATAAAAAGTAGAGTTGTCATACCCTATGCAATGAGAATTGTCTAATGCTAATTCCATGTTAAGTGTTGTTGCCACGTTTCCATGTTATGATAATTATGCTATGTCATGACTTTATGTTCCTGTTTCTCTTCAGCTCCATTTATATTCTTATTTCCTAACATGTCTTTTATTCTTCATGGTATGCCATGTTTAATCCATTACTGAGCATTATTGCTCACCATTTTCACATGTATGTCTTCTTGTCATCTCATGCAATGCTAAGTACGGGCAAATGTCGGGGTTATGTAAAGGAGTATTTCAATAAATTGGTTAAGTGTTTTTTGATTTAAGTTTTTATGCAAGGTTCATGTGACACAAATATAATAGACCAATCATTCTTACATGTTGTATCACTTGAAGAGTTTATGTAATAAATCAGGTACAAGTGTGTAATAAATAGGAGGGTTTAGATAATAATTGGATGTTAAATGGGAATATGGGTTGGTTATATATATTATAAGACACATGAATGACTATAAATCTCGGTGTGGAAGAAATCAAGAATGCTGTAGTTATTATATGAAATTTGTATTATCTTTTTTGGAGATCCATGACCTTAATACAGTCATAAACTATGTTCTGGGATATAAAATCCATTAGTTGAGAAAGCAATCAGGTTAGAAAAGTATAATTTTAATGGAGATTTAAATTTAAATTGTTTGATAAGTGATAAAACCCATTCTAATAGATTCATAAATGAATTTGAATCTCATTTTAGATAATAATTATTTTTTTGAGTAGGATTATCTACATTCTTTATGTTCATTAAAAGGTGACAACATTTTATGTAGTTTACCATCTTGATAAAGTGAATATGACTTCATTAATTTTATATTCATGTAGTAAGGACTATTTTTTAATATTTTAAAATCATTTGGTGTGAATTTATTGTAAAGAATTATAATACCATACTTATAGGATGATTTTAACTGTACCCATTGATTGCAGAGTATATATTGAAAACCTTTCATTAGAAGATAGTGAGATACATTTTATTTATATATTAATAATGCATTATAGTTAATTAGATTATAAAATATTTATGGAATAATATCATATCCATATCAGGTCAATAATTATATGCATCATTCTATATATAACCGAGAATCTCATTGAAAGTAAAAAATTCACCTTAGAATAATTAGTGGAGGTGATTATTTTTAATGAATTCTTAGTAAAATTGATTTTAGTGAACCACAATGTTATATAGTATAATTTTATTATCATTTGGATTCTCCATTACATCAATCCATATCTCATAATACAACTATTCAATACGATTATTTCAAATGTTAGTATGATGTGAAATTATTTGTACCTCAATATCCCAAGTTAACTTTATCTCATATTCAATAAAATATGTTGTCTCCTCATTGGAAGTATGGGTTGTGTAGTGATAATTCAATAGAGTATGAATGAGTTTCTCATGATATGGATATTTTCATCATCTTCCATATTTTGAATAATATTAGATATATTTTATTGAAGATGCTATATAGTTGTAACTATGGGGTTGTGTGCAGATTGGTTAGACTATATATTATAATCCATATATATTCTTTTCAATTAACAATAATAAAAATTTGTGATGTTTTCATTAAATTTTATGTCAGCGTATGGAAACTTGATAGTGATTTGATACTTTTTGAAAAAAACATATAATTTAATTTGAAATACAAGAGGGTTATAACTACATCCCACATGGATATTAAATTTATGGTAACAGATGTAACGTCACCCATTGTGGAATTCTTTCACATGGAAAAATTAAGCTGGTTACATGTCCTCATCCATGCCTCCCTATACACAAGAGGTTGTCGATAACTAGCGGGTTTGGGAATATTCTAGTGCGGAGACTACTCACCTTAGTATAAAATTATAATATAGTGGTAATGAATAATTGAAATAAATTTCATAAAAATGATAATAGTAAAACATACAACGAGGAAGTAGATGTAGAACCAGTGAAATAAATAATTAAAACCTTGTAATGACAATCGATAATATATATATATATATTTAAAATTAATGGAATGAAAATAAATAAACACAATGACAAAAATAACTAAAAAGGACCCGGTCTGGAACCCCATGTTGGTACCATATCCAACATCCAAACTAGAAAGAATGAAAAAAGAAACAACAACATACATTAACAATGTCCAAACTTTTATCCATTTAATCCCTTCAGGTACAAAACAGAGGCCCAAATATGGTGTGATTAAAACTACGTAAGATAAATCCACCATGTATATTTAAAAATGACATGATAAAAAGCACATGAAATGAAGGAAAAACATGTGTATTAGTTATAAAATTTATATAATATTATGATCAACCTACTTTAGAACCATTCTATAATATCTATGAGAATGTATCATAATAATGCCAACCATAATAATGCAGCATGAAATAATCACAAAACATAGAAAATATTTTTCTATAAGTATTTAAACATCCCCATAATGACCATATATATAGTTTTTTTAGTGTCCTGGTCCATGAAATCTATTTAATCATTCTATAATATTGGGCATCTCCCTATAAATAATCACGTAAGAATCCTTGGAATATCGTTCTATAAAATATATTTAGATCCTAACTAGGCCACACCCACTATATATGTAGTAAAATAAGAGTCAAAACACATGTCATAATTGAATGTATATCACAATATATTGTCATTAGTATCAATGGTTAATTCTTTCAATTATTATTTGTCATTAAATTACCCATTTATTCAAAACAATATATCATATCCATTTCAATTCCAATTTGAACTCCCATTACATATCAAATATCTATGAATCATTAAATGATATCATTATCAATTTTATAATGTTATTATATCATAATAAATAACCTGATGTTTCATGTCACGATAAATTATAATTTAATCCATTAAAACTCATATTTTTCAAGGGTAAGCTAACCTAGTGGAAGCTAAAAGGAAAGTAACATCAACATTAAATCCATAGGTATCAAAAAACTAGACAAAAAAATAATTTATCATAGTTCTAATTCAATTAATTAATTCATAAATTGTTTTAGCACAATAAAAATATTTTACTCACATAAACAACTAAACGTACTGTAGTGATATGTTTTAAACCACCCACAATAAACTTGATATTAATGCAAAACTTCCAATAGATAAATCCAAACAATAATGTAGGAAGAAATACCTCACAAAGATCCTGATATCAAAATATCAAGATGTAAAAAATATGTCCACTATGGTCTAAATTTTAAAATAAGAGGATGAGGAAAAAGAAGAAGAGAGGGGGAATACAAATTGATACAATTATAAGGGGATTTGATCAGCGATTATGTCATCCAAAATGGAAGAACATAGTCCAAAATTACATATAAATCATGTTGAAATAAATAAGGGAGGTCCGCACATGATGAAAAAATAAATTTAATTTTCATCATGGATTTAAAACATATCAAACCAATAAATACACAATTTGTAATTCCCTATTTATAATTTGTACTACAAAATGTGTCACCTTGGGTAAAAATTTCCATAGTCGAATATTTTAGGATGTGAACAATTTTCATGGTAAGTATTATATTTTGTTTCATAAATAAGTTCATAGAATATATCTATTGATTGTTCCATTTTTTTCATTTACATGGCATGTAAATTCCCTACAGATAGCTTTATGAACATTTTTTACCAAAGTGTCTGAACAGTGATCAAAGGAATTCAAACTCATAGGAAAACATCATAGTACCATTCAATACATTTATACATGGACTCCATTAATTAAATAAAAAATAAATCCCAAAAAAATATGTTGTTTCCAATTGAAAATTATCTCCATTATCAATAAGACTCAACCAACAAGGTGAAAAGATGATTTTAAACCTAAAAAAATTTGTTCACATGAAACGAAAAATAAGGAAATGCCTTTAAAAATAACAGATATTAAAATCTCCCCACTGTATAAAATTTCATCCAAGAGTCACTTCCATTAGAATTGTGGGGTATTTATTAACATGTCTAGATATTTTTCTGACATTCAAAACTCCCTCTGAGGTCTCCTCTTCCAGACACCATTGTTTCCACTTCACTCAAAAAATTTGTACTTTTATTCCCTAGAGATACCACTCAACATGGTCCCAAATCCATATATGAATATACCCAATGGAAACATCTAAAAAATCTCTTCATTCTCAGAATATACTACATGTGATGGTTTTATATGACATCTCAAAAGTTGATACTTGTGAAACTTGTCATGCATAGAACTATTGTGATGTGGAAGGGATAATCGATATATTATGGTACCGAACTATATCAAAATCTAAAACAGTATAAAAAAGGGGCACTGAATTACCTATTTCTTGATACAACATTTCCCTAACCTAGTCGGCAATTGAAGAGAAAAAATATGACCAAAAGTAAACAATATAAGCCATATTACATGGTAAGAGTAAGATTTATTCATACTTTTCTTTCTCAAAAACCTCATCTAGATCAGATGAACATGCTCAATAATTTCATAAATGAAAATAGTTTTAAAAAAAATGATTAACAATCCTTGAACTAATAAATATGAAAAAAATTCCATCCACATTGAGCCTCAAAAATAGCCATTTGTAATGATTTCAAGAAGTTTGTTTATATTTAAACTCCATTTGTTCTATCTTCTACTCCCATGAAACACAAAATTCCATAACATATGATGTTAACATATCTTATATAATCTAAATATTCCGTTCATATTAGATTCTAAAATAAGGATAATATGCAATTATAATAAGAAACGATGATCCTGTATCATTTTGAATAACCTTAGAAAACCGAGATGTATATTGCGGATCTTAATCAGAAATTATAATCCTCTAAACACCTTTAATTATAAGAATTTCGCTCACATGAAGACTACATAGATAGGCAACATTGATGGTCCCTCTAATAGGAAGAAAGTGGGAGACCATCATCAATCAATATACGGTCACCCATTCTCCATCAAACAGTCATGGTTTCATAGGAAATCTTATAAAAAATCAATGGTGACCTAGCCCCATTTTCTCTTCAGAATGGGTATAAGATACAATTGCCCAATAAGCCTCTGATTCACATCCTTTAACTTCTATGAGGTGAAATATCTCACTATAAACACCTCTACCACCTATATTACTCATATAAACTAGTATCATTTGTAGATATTGTGATACTTATTTTTCATTCAATGATGTTTCACCCATATAAAGAAATTCAAATCATTCATCAACTCCTCACTCAATCATACAAGAACCCATTCTGATCCACATAAACGTAGATAATTTCCTCAACAAAGATACTATCCATTTGTTGAATATTCATCATATAGTTTGTCTCCTATAACTAAGACCTTAACAATAGATAACTACTCTATCTCAATCCAGTATAAAATCATGAGTATAATAGATGTCAAAGTAAAAAAACTAATCATCCTTAGGACTCAAGAATATAAAAATTCAAGTCTAAAAAGTTTACAACCATCCAATAATCATCACATGAATCCCAAAATAACTCTATAAACATTATGTTTATCATGTAAACCCCAATGAATATTTTCTTTTCAAGTGTATAAGCCAAAAAAATATAGAAATAATGAAAATACTCAACCCACCTCATTTTTCAATGGATCACCTCTTGCTATGAAAAGATGTACTAGTTGATTATTTTATTCATGTACTCTACAAAACCCTCACCCAAAAAATAGTGTCTTCAGTATATCAGGGTATATAAAATCTATGCTTAGTGTAGATAGTGAGTAGAATAATTCAACTCCGGCAGACTTTTCTGGTTGGATCCTTATCATACCATTGGATCCTCCCAAATTAGAATTTCTATGAGTCTAACTCTAAATGAATAACAATACATGATATATACTTTTCCCAGCATAACTGAAGTGAGTATTGGTGTTGAGGTTATCATACTATTCATCTCATGAAAATATATCTTCCAAGAATCTTACCAAACCAAATTCACCACATACTTCATCATCCTAGTCATTGGTGAATCCATACAAGGTAAGTCATCGATAAAGAGATGATAATAACCAATTAAACCAAGAGAACAATAAATATTGATTAAATTATTGTGTTCCTACTGTGAAACCACAACTGCAACATTCTCTAAGTCCACTAACACTCTATCCTATGAGGAAAAATAACCCATGACTTTCTCTTTTTCAGTCCAGAAATTGCATTTGGTTATCTTGCTATAAAAATGATTAAATCTTAACATAATCAAGTCAAACTGATTATATTGGAAGTGATTATATTTTTATTTTGAGTAAGGATAAATATCATCATAAAAACTACTATAAACTGATACCTAGAAGGATTAATGTTCTGATTAATTAGGGTCATGAATATGTCTAGTGCCTTCATTAATCCAAATAACATCACTATGAACTCATATAATCCATATCCACAGTTAAAAGCTGTCTGAGGTATGTATAATGGTCTTACCCTCAACTAGTGGTATCCTTACATCAAATAAATAATATATTATATATTATATCCTCTACACTAATAAAATAGATCAATAATCCATATAATAAGATAGAATTTCTTGGCTATCAAATGGTTCATTCTAGAATAATCCATATAAAGGCATAATGTCACATCAACCATCATGGAAAATATAAAAGGGGAACCAACAGATACATACTAATCTGTATAAAACCATTATTTTCCAAATCATTTAACAAAAAATTAAACTCTATAATTTCAAATACTTTTATCTTATAATGATTGATAGAAACTGGCTCAACCTCTATATGTAACTTGATCATTATCGTAATCCCTTTCCTGGGTGGTATGTTTTTTACCTCAATTTTAATGTTCTCCGGAAAATAGTTTTCAACTAGTGGAAACTTATCATATTATATTTTCAATATAATCCAAAAAAAGTATTTATATATAATTTTTTAAAAAAATATCCTTCATTAAATTTTTCTACACACACCACACAAACATCCAACTCACCTTGGTAAAAATAGCTACCTCCTTCTAGAGATATAAGGGTAAATCAACACTTGTGACATTTGATTTTATCATGTTAAACAAGTGGACAATCCAGAATAAGAATAAAATCAATAACATTCATTTCCATCACAAATAGTTCCAGAAATAAATGTTAACCACAAATTTCTAGATAACACTCCTAGAAACATATGTTATTCTAATTATGTACTACCAACAGTGTGTTGATGGTCAAGAAACCAACAATCAATCCACAACCATGCCTATTTTTTTTAAAAAAATGGATGATAAAAAATGAATTTTATGGTGTAGTATCAAGTAAAATGTAATAAAAGGAAGATGATACATGAATCATACTAATGATGTTATAAGGTAATGCATATACACTTTTTAGGGTAAATAAGACAATGTGTACCATACATTAAACTTTTGGGCTTTAGTCTAATTCCCATGGGATATTCCCTCTACCTGATACTAATTCTCTTTCATTGGGGTACCACATCTTTTGCCTCAACCTGAATGTAGAGTAAAAATCTCCCTACTAGTCTTATGATGGGTAACAGTTTCATTCATAGACTGTGATACCACATTGTATTTTCCCTTCATCTCAAACTCTCTATAACATAAAAATAATGTCCATTATGGGTCTTGAGGATTAGATCCATATACGAGAGATGTTTTTGACTATCAGTGGTAGTGTAAAGAATATAGTGGGGAGACTATACCCCATGGGCATAAAGTAACAATACAATGGTAATGAAAAATAATAATAAATATCAAATTTTTGGTATTTTAATAAATGGTACAAAATAAAATGAGGATATAAAAGAATAAAAAATTAACAAATCATAACAAACCATGTATTGAAATGTTGGGCTAATTCTAAATATCAAACTATATGCAATGCCATCAAAACAATAAGATGTTACAAAAACCTAAAAATAACATAGTCCGGAACCCCATGTTGGTCCCTCCTCTAAGATCCAAACCTCTACAAAAATAAAATCAAGAAGTAGGTTATTTTTCATTATCCAAACCATTAACCATATACTCTACTTGATTACATAACTGTGGCTCTAAGAGGATTTGATTAAAAAATAAGTGGTTCATACAACTATGTCTAAACAATACCAGTCTCATAATAAGTTCATAAAATAAGGGAATACAAAGGTGTATTAAATAGATAATTAATAGAATAAGAAAATCCACCCGCTTCATCGCCATGCCAAAATACCTCTATGAATATAGGACCACCATTAAAACCATAATCATGCCCCATTTCATAATCACACAAGTTGGAAAATCCCTCTATACAATTATTACACAATCCTAGGGTTAAACCTCTATATAATAATTTTAACATCTTTGAAAAAATGATCTATATACGTTTTTTAGAATCCTGGGTATATACTAATATATAAATATTTCAAAATCATATGCATTGACCTCTATATAAGAACATCAAAATTGAACTAGTACAAGCCCTCTATATAATCATTACATAAAGAATCACAACACATATAATTATAGTAATGTTATTAAAATATCATGGAAAATCCTAAATGTTAAATTCTTCCGATTTCCATTTTTCTTTCAATTTAATATTCATTCAAAATATTATATCATTGTAGTTTCCATGAAAATTTACTTTCGTAATTCATATCAATGTTTCATTATTATTTCAATGATCCACTTATACATTTTTCATGGTGGGTCTACCACAATAAATAACACGAGATTTCATGACATTCCACATAATAAATTAATCAATTTAAAATTCATTACCATTCTAGGGAATGCCCACCAAATGGTAGAAACATGACAAGTCACATATCCATTCAATCCAAATGTGTAATGGCCCGACCCCAGTTACCCAGAGTCGGTGCATTATTACATAACATTGGCATGATCAAAAAAGATAAAGTCTCGAAAGACCGATTAGTTTAGAAGTCTTGGAAACACTAGAATTATTCATAAGTCTTACATTACATCATAATGTAAAAAACCATAACAAGATCTTGTCTTTATATCCCCTCATATTATCCCTGTAGGTCATTCAATAATTAATTCTTTACATCTTGAGAAAAATAAAACATTTAAAGGGGTGAGCTCAGATGCTCAGTAAGGATAACAATATAGCGGAATCTTTCATAAATAAGCATAAACATTTTAGGCAATGTATAACTAAAACAAAAGCCTTTTAAACATGAAATTCAACATAATATGGAAAAGATAAAATGAAATAATTCCATTTACTTATTCCCATGGATATTCTACTAGTCAACTAACCACATGCAATATCGATAAATACCTTCATAATGATGGAATGCATAATGCTAGACTATCATAACAAAATAGTCAAGGCCTCGTGCCAAGACTAAAAATAAGTTTTTCAAGGCCTTGTGCAAAGACACTAGTTTGTCACATGAGACGTACCGATGTATCGAGGAGCTATAGCGGGCTCCACCAGTCACGTACCAATTTCCATGCATTCTTCACAAGAAAAGTTTGAAACATAAAATAATCAATTGTATTAAAACTAGAATACAGAACGTCAATAATTTTAACCACAAACCATGAATGGTATGAAAATATAACATCTACAGTCAAACATAACTCATTCGATACAATAAGGACGATGTATTGTATCAAATTAACCTCAATCGAGAATAATGAAGTATATTGACTTAGATTAAAATAATAATCAAACAATTGAGAGGAATATCTCCCTCTTTCTTGAAATCATTTAAAAGTCACACTATTTTTCAAGAAGCCATTTAAAATAGATTTTGGAATCAAAGTGTCACATACCACTTTGAAACATTAAAAAGGATTTTTAATTTTAAAACTTTAATTTCCATATAAATTAATCTTTAAAACCATTTTTTAAACATGGACATTAATGAGAAAGATTTAGAATAATAAATATTTAAATCATTTAAAATGATATTTTAGTTAGAGTTACTAACCAAAAGAGTTACACTTGAATAAAAATAATTGAGGTAATAAAAACATTGTAATATCATGAGAATAAAGGGATTCATGATATAATATGTCAAAGTACATTATATACAACATATAAAAGTGATTTGGTGTATAACAACAAATAAGTCTCAATGGAATGTAAATTTAGATGAAATCTCTTCTAAAACCCATTTCCTTAGGTTAAGGATAAATCAACGACATAATTATGTGTGAAAAATATAAATACACTCAATATGATTGGATAATCAGTGTAAAGAAATCAGAGGACATTAACACATATTCTTGTAAAAACCACACCAATGAATTGGATGTTTAACTCAATAAATAGAGATTGGGTTAAAATTGCTCTTATCAAGTTCAGATCAATGACATGAGAATTTATCAATGGAATGATTATTTGTATCAAAGTTATATCCATAGAAAGGGGAGTGGATATTATGACATAAGAAAAATTAATAGTTATTCCACACATAATTGTGGAGTAAAATAATCAATGAAGTATGCGTAAAGCCGAATGAGTGGAAATTGAAATTTCAAATTCCCTTATCGATTTGGTAACTTACGAAACATACACCCATGAAAGAAAGATAATACAATGATTATGTAAATATCCATAAATTATAGTGTATTAAACAATTAATACAATCATGGGAATTACCCACACCACATGCAATAAATAAGTGGTGAACAATGGAAATCTCACGAAATTAAAAGTGAGATAAGAAACCCCTTACTTTTTACTTTTTTCTTGGTCAAGGGTAGGTTATATGCTGGTATAATTGTGAAATAATTGTTATTTATTTATAAAAGAATCATATACATTAATATGATATCATATATGATCTTTTAATATTGATTTGTTAATAATATCTTAGTATTATCGTTATTTAGGGTGTTAACTTACTAGTTTTCTTTTATATGTTTTGTTACAGAAGTCGTGTTTTTTACGGATAGGTTGTATCTTATTCATATAAATAATGATATCAAGTCCTTAAACATTATTTTTAATCATAAAATGATAATTATACTTGTATGGATACTATGGGGATTGAGTCTCATCTCGTTCGTGGTGACGGTAGTCAGTACGTACACACGAGCAATAATATCATTCTTTTGATATTAAAATCATATATAATTGGATAGTATATCATATATACAGAATCATTATCATTGTATACTTATTATTTACATGAATTACACATCATTTTTATACCCATAGAAATAATAATGTATTGAATAACAATTACACCACGACGTGGAGACGGTAGGCCGTACGTACGCACGTATGGTGACATGTCATTCAAAGGATGGATATAATACTGAATATGGTTTTACCATATTTATAATAACATCAAATTATATAAAAGGTACTGAAGTTATTATTTTATAATTGAAATAACAAAGAAAGAAGAAGTTGAAGAAGAAAGGAACTTGAAAGAGGGTTGTGGAAACATTACATCTTCTTCGGGTTCTTCCTTTTGATTTGATTAAAAGGGCTCCATATGTTGGCTTTCTAATCCATATAAGTCCTCTAGGATGAATTGAGGGAAATTTATAGAATATTTGGGTAGGTTTTTTGTGAGAAAAAGGCTTTGAATGTGTAAATTAGAGAGAAGGGGGAGTACCCTTTTATAAGAGGGGTAAGGGGCACCATTGGAAAAGCTTGAAATATTATTTCATAATAAATTATATTAAGTTTTTAATGGATTAAAAGTGGATTATTTAAAGGTTAAGGTGGGGATGGGTATAAATCCTTTCAAACAATAGATTATAGATTGGTTTGGGTTACTATATTAACCATATCATTTATATTTAACTCTTAGTTAAATAGTTTGACATTTACCATGTCTCTTTGTATTTTTATATTATATCATTAATAAACATAATATATACCTCAAAGAGACCCCAAAGTGGTCCATTAATGATAAACCTATCATTATATAAGTCTTTTGGCCGAACCTTATATTTTTAGGAATAAAATATCAGTTAATATTATAATATTTGTTTCAAAAACTCTTTTTTGTCAATTTTAACACTAATGGGTATTGTGTTTTTGATAATTTAATAACAGCATTATTACTTTGAAATAAATGTATATAACCCATCCTAATATGGAATATTAACCTATAAAATTATTGTAATTCATAAAAAGTCTCAAATTAAATTTATTTTTATTTTTATAATATTAATTATTTTAATATGTCATTAATTAGGTAATTACTACATCACCATTGTATCATAAATAAATTAAACTATTTAATGTTTAAATTATGAATAAAATACCATTATGTAGGAAATATTTTTATATTTATAATTAATATTTATAATCAAATTTATCTTATGTATAACCCTATATTAAAAAAAATTAGTTATTAATCTTTTATTTATCTCTTTTAACTCTTCTTTGAAATAAATAATAATAAATTTCCTAATCTAATCCAAGTGAACCTAAATGATAATATT
The DNA here is from genome assembly GCA_963277665.1 of Viscum album. Lineage (NCBI taxonomy): Eukaryota > Viridiplantae > Streptophyta > Magnoliopsida > Santalales > Viscaceae > Viscum > Viscum album. The sequence goes on from OY728145.1 coordinate 1,527,031,243, forward strand.
TTATTTAAAATGTTTTTTTGGTCGATATACACTTGTCCAATTGAATTAATACATGTTTTAGGGTAGTATTAATATCATTTTTACCCTTATTTATACTATTTACTTTTAACCGTGGTAAATAAAAGTAAAAAAGTTACTGTTCAAAAAATATAATTTTCAACTCATTGAACAAAATTTTACTCATTGATATTAACTGTGTCTCTGTGATATTTGAAATTCCACTCACAGAAGCGGTAAAATTATGTTTCACGTGAATTTCCAAATTCTCCTAGGAGGTGGGTAAAAAAGACGGTGAAAAGTTCAACACAATTTTTATATATCTAAAATTAGTCTAAACTAACTACAATGAATTATATTGAACATATATAGGTATTATATATCTATTTTAAACTTAATTTAATTTAAATAAAATAAATAATTATTTAAATAAAAATTTGTTTTAAACTATAACCCAGTATTTTTTCACTATTCATAAAAAATTGAATGTTTTCAGAAAAATACCAAAAATTCACCCTACGATAATTTTGATATTCCGAATCCAAAAATGAAGTCCATTTTGAAATATAAAATTTATAAAATTTCAAAAATTGGGTATTACATTTCATAACGGTTAGTTTGATTGGCTGTGGTGTGTGTTAGAAATCGAAGTTGCTTACAACACACGCTATTGTATTATTCAAAGAGAAACGTACCATGGAATCTTGGGGTGTTATATTCTCCCCTCCGTCAAATAATTTCGCCCTCGAAATTTTTAAAATTGGTCTTGGGAATAAAATAGAAAGTCCCACAACGGAAAAAGAATCAAAAAACTATCACCTTAAAAGAAAGAAAGAGAAGTACAAAGGTCACCCAAGATAACTCATAATAGGATTCCATGTAGGAAAACATGGACATGGAAGATAAAGTAATTGTCAAGTTATGATGGATAGGGATAGAAAACACGATCAGGAGAAAGTTAACAACATGAAATACACAATCTTGTTATGGGACAAACGATCATTAGTTTCCCAATAGGAAAAGTATACCGACAACATTTTTTTGAGTTACATTACATAAAGATGAAGAATTAAATTATGATATTGACTAAGAAATTAAATATATATACTTACTTTTTAAGTAGATTTTCATTCATTAATAAATTTCCACCACTAACTCATTTTTTTAAACGATGAGTATTCAAGAAGACTTGGTCACACTGAAAGAGATAGAATAAACTTATGTAGAATAACATGATCCACGAAGGATAAACTATATATTTACCTTGTATTTAGAGATTAATCAAAACCAAAACTATTAGTACATGATTTGATGATCCCCCAAAACTATATTCCGTTAGAGAAAGAAACACTAATCTTAATTTATAAAATTAAACCAATGATACCCAAAGTTAAATAAATACCATTCAATAAAAAATTGTCCTCAAAATACTTCAATATAATCCAAACTAATATTGAAACCCAAAACATAGAAGAATTTGGTTATGTAGTCTTCCACGTTAAATTGTATCTCCAAATGACATAAACTACTCTTAAAGTCACACAATTAAAATTAATTCACATATTCTCTATTATAGGTTAATCATTTCTATAAATAACCAAAATCACTATAAATCCACAGTAAAAATGTAGATAAAAATCCACCATTACTCCTCAAATGAAATCCCATAGTATTCTTGTTTCCTTGGGCATATAGTGTTCGTAAAAAAAGCGAACATCTTCCAAAATAACATTTATCACTTAATCAACAAATCATTTTCTTATACTAAGGTTATTCATTTGATAAGACATAAGAACCCAAATCAACTTATTATTGATCAATAAATTCATTTAACTTAAAATAATTAGTCACACTAACAAGGGGCTTCACGTAGTCTAGTGGTAGGTGATAAATCCCAATCGCACTTTGGTTGTCGGTTTGATTCCTACAGCTTTGTCTAACACGTCGGGTTGTCACACGGTCTGCGTGTTGTCCTTTCTCAAAAACTATGTTTTATAAAATTACCAGTATGAGATAAATTTCACAAAATAACCATAAAATAATTTTAATCACAAATTTTATCTCATACCTTGCATTTTCTTCCCGAAATTTAATAACATGTAATTACCTCAAACCCAATGATCATATAAAACCAGATGGTTATTTAAAACTATATCCACAAGGGAAAATATATGTCTTCCTCAAATATCATTCTCACATGGAAAATTGCAGGGTTACAAATACAAGAGAAAAGTATTCCAATGTAATCCCATCAACAAGGAGCACTAATACTTTAAAACATTTCCCCATCCATTTATTTCCACAGAGCTTCTTATTTGACCAATAAAATATCATACATAATAGGGTATTCACTTAAGTAATTTTCAAGTCCCCAGTATTTATGGAAAATGACTCTAAATGGATTTTTGGGACCATTTTTATTTTATTCCATAGTACACTTCATTTTTCCTTGGTAATTCTTCACTTTATGTCCTTCTTTCCTGCACGTAAAGCATTTCTTTGTTCCATTGAGACACATTCCTGGGTGTCTCCATCTACATTTCCTACATGATAGAAATTTAGGATTCTTTTATCCTTGGTCTCCACTGCTAGAGCTCTTATCATTTATCACCTTTCTCTTCTTTGTTGAGTACGGGAGTTGGTTAATATATATGTTGTTGATCATATTTTTGGAAAACTGATTTGGTATGAAGACGAAATCGTTTACGCCTATCAACATTCCATTTTGTTTCTCATTTACACCAATGTTCCCACCTTGTACATCTTTCTCTAAGTTACTATGACTTCCTTGGACTCCAGCCATTGACTAAAACCAGAAAGCATTATGTGAGTAACTGTAGTCATAAAATCATTTAGAGAATATCATGACACCATATTCTCAATTTGAAACAACTTAGGATTAACCAAGGTCATTTATTATCATCATATATTAAAATAATTTAAATTGGTTTGTATATAAAATGTCAATTGTCCTATGAATATCCCCCGGGAGTTTCGTAACCAAGAGTGCATCAAAGCCCGTTGTCGTGCACTAGTTCATGTTCGAGTCTAGCTCAAAGCGGTGATTTTGGGTTTTCCCCCAGGTACATCTATGCTAGAGCCACCTCTTCCTGCTCATATCCATACATGGATGTATTTATTGGAAAACTCACAAAATATAGACAATACCAAAATTCTAGGATGTTCTTATATACTAATCATGAAATTCTATCTTAATGATATGTGCTCTAATCAGAGTTTATCTAAATGTAGTTCCCAAGGTTTGTACTAAACTTTCTCTGATACCAACTCTAACGCCCTAAAACAAGTTACCCAGTGTCAGTTCATTATTATATAACATTGGCATGATAAAAAAGGATCATGTCTCAAAAGGCTGATTAGTTTAGTAGTCTTGTAAATAATATATATATTCATAAGTCTTACGTTACATCATAATGTAAAAAAACTATAACAACATCTTGTCTTCATATCCTCTCATATTATCCCTAAAGGTAATTCATAAATTACTTCTTCACATCCTGGAAAAATAAAACATTTAAAGGGGTGATCTCAGATGCTTAGTAAGGATATCAATATAGCGGAAACTTTCATAAATAAGAATAAATATTTAAGGAAATGTATTAATAAAAAAAGCCTTTTAAACATGAACATCAGAATAATATGGAAAATATAAAATGAAATAACAACATTTACTTATTCACATGGATATTCTACTAGTCTAATAACAACATGAAATATCAATAGCCACTTTCATAATGATGGAATGCATAATTCCGGACTATCATAACGACATAGTCAAGGCCTCATTCCATGACTAAAAATAAGATTTTGTCAAGGCCTTGTTCCAAGACACTATTTTGTCTTATGAGACCAACCAATGCATTGAGGATCTATAGTGGGTTCCACCCGTCACTTACTAAGTCCAATGCATTTTTCATATGAAAAGTTTAAAACATAACATAAACATTAGTATTAAAACTACCATACAGAATGTCAATAATTTTAACCACAAACCATGAATGGTATGAAAATAGCACGTCCATAGTCAAACATAACTCATTCAATAGAATATGGAAGATTGTATTGTATCATAGTAACCTCAATCGAGAATAACGAAGGATATTGACATAGATTAAAATAATCATAAAACTATTGAGAGAAATATCCCCCTTTTTCATGAAAACATTTAAATGTCACACTATCTATCAAGAAGCCAATTAAAATTGATTTTTGAATCAAAGTGTCCCATATGACTTTGAAACATTTAAAATGAGTTTTAATTTTAAAACTTTAATGTCCATATAAATAAATCTTTAAATCAATTTTATAAACGTGGGCATTTAATGAGAAAGATTTAGAATAATAAATCTTTAAATCATTTAAAATGATATTTTAGTTAGAGTTCCTCTCCAAAAGAGTGAAACGTGAATACAAATAATTTAGGTAATTAAAACATTGTCACATAATGAGAATTAAGGGATTCATGATATACTATGTTGAAGTACATTATATACACCATATAAAAGTGATGTGGTGTATAAAAACCAATAAGTCTCAATAGAATGTAAATTGAGATGAAATCTTTTCTAAAAACCATTTCCTTATGTTAAGGATAAATCAACGACATAATTATGTGCTACAAATATTAATACACTTAATATGGCTAGATGATCAGTGTAAATCAATCAGAGGACATTCACACATATTCTTGTAAAAACCACACCAATGAATTGGATGTTTAACTCAATAAATAGAGATTGAGTTAAAATTACTTTTATCAAGTTCATATCGATGACTTGAGAATTTTTCAATGGAAAGATTATGTGTATCAAAAGTATATCAATAGAAAGGGGAGTGGAAATTATGACATAAGAAAATGAATAGTGATTCCACAAATAATCTTGATGTAAAATAATCAATGAAGTATGCATAAAGTCGAATGAGAGGAAATTGAAATTTAAATATCACTTAATGATTTGGTAACATAAGAAACATACACCTATGAAAGAAGGATAATAAAATGATGATGTAAATATTCTAAATTAATTTATATTACATGTAAAGACCCGCAAATTTCTAGGAAATTTTTTTCTTAATTTTCTTTGGAATTTTACAAGAGCGCAGCTTCAGACGGAACCTGATTCCGAGGCCCGGTGTGCCCGGAATCAATTTCCGAAGTTTGGCTCGGGTACGTTCAGTGAACGGACGAGCGGGTTTTTCTATCTTTTGAACCGGTGCCCGGAATCGAATTCTGAGGGCACCGATGAAATCGCAGCGCCGGTATTTGCTTAGAAACGCCTCTTCCGGAGTTGCGTTTGCTCAGACGGGGTTTTTAAATTTTGCGGCTTTAAGTCAGAAATAAAATAAAGTTCGTGCGACAACTTTATTTTATTTCACTTAAACTGCTTGGAAGCCACTTAAAGTCACTTAAAGGTGGCTTGAACTGAGTTGAACTGGATAGGATGCTATCCAGAAATATCCTACCCCTTGGTAGGATATTTGTGCGGTGGGACCCGCACGAGCCCCGGCGTTTCTTTCGCTAAGTAACGCACCCGCGAAAACCCGTCAAAGTAACTGAAAAGTCAACCGACGCGTTTTCTTTAATTCTTAACAGACCATTTAATTGGGCGGTTTATTTCGTAAATTAAATGGACTGTTTCTTCGTGAATTAAATGGGTCGTTTCTTTCGAATTGATGGATCGTTTCTTAACCGGTTTCGTGTTGGCATGTTTATAAAATAAGACCAACCTAAAAATCCTTGGAAAGGATTTGAGAGAATCTTCGTTCCTCCACCCTCTCCGCGAAGAACGCGAAGAACGCGAAGAACGCGAAGAACGCGAAGAACGCCGGAACCGGAATTCGACGACGCACGATCCGCGACGTCGACAACTTTTCCGCGACCTTCTTCTTCTTCTTCTTCTTCGGTGCCTCTTCTTCCGCGGCGAACGTGCGATCGGCAACAAAGGTGAGAATCGAATCTTTTATTTCTCCCTTTTTTTTAAATTTCAATAACAACGGATTTAATTAATTAAATCCGTTTGTTCTTGATCCGGAGATTGGCGACGCGACTCCGGATACCGCGACGACGCGACGATCTCCTTCCTCCGCGACGAGCGATTCCGCGACGACCCCTCGTCCGACGACGAAGACAAGGTAAGGGATGTTGGATTGTTTTATCTTTTTCCCCGTGTTTATTCTTTTTAAGTAAAGAACATAATCTCCGACAATTTTAATTTAATTAAAATTGTTGTTGATTTTCCCTCCCGGTGACGTTTATGACTAACGCGGAGGGTGCGGGTCTAACGAACAAGACCCGGCAACCCTCCGCCGATCTATTTTGTTGTGCGGATATGGCGGACGACGACGACAAACCGCGTGGCAGGGGCGATCCGTTGATCCCGCAGTGAAGGTCGGCATCCGGGAGGGGCAACGACGCAGACGGGAGGCAAATCGGGCCACCGGAGCATCTCCGGCGGCCCGCGGAAGGCGGCGGCGCCGGCGACCGGAGGCGGCGGCGCCCGGCGCGCCGCCGTGGAGGAAGTCCGCCGCGGCTGAAGCCGCGGCGGCAACGGCGGCCGGTTCCGCGGCCGCGCGGAACCGGGAACGGACGCGGCGGCCCGGCCGCGTCCGCGTGACAGGCCCCCCCCCCCCCCCCCCCCCGCGGGGCCGCGTTCCGTTTGAGCCGCGGGTTTGACCCGCGACGGCGGCTCCCTCGGCCGCTCGGCCGAAGCCGAGCCGGCCGGTCCGGTCGGCCGGGCCGCGCCCAGGCCGGACCGGACCCGGCCTAGCCGGTTCGGGCCGGTTCGGGCCGACCCAAGGGGGGGGTTCGGGCCGGGTCGCCCCGGGCCCAGAACTCCCGTTTCGGGCCTTCTTCGGTCTTTCGCCCATATCTTGGGCCAGGGACCTCCGATTGACGAACCGTCAGCGGCTACGCGATCCTTGGATCGAGACGGTCGTTTCGGTATATTACACTCAAGGTTTCGGAAGACTTTGGGTTCGGACGGGTTGGTTCGTACACGAAACCAACCGGGCCCTCGGAGCGGAAACGCTCATAACTTGAGCTACGGACGTCCGATCGACGTACCGTCAGCTGTGGTAGTTTCCTCTAAGTGAGACGGAACTTTTGGCATACTCCGCCCGAGGATCGGATACAGGCGGAGTATGGTCGGGTTGGTTTTGCCCTAAAAACCAACCGGGCCCCTGGGACGAAAATGCCAATAACTCTCAGACCGGGCGTCCGATTGACGCGCTGTCTGTTGCGTTGAGATCCTGTTGTCGATACGGAACTTTTGGATACATCAACTTCGGACTACGTGTCAGTTGATGTATCAGCCTCTCGGCTCGTGGAGCGGACCCTCCTAAACGAGCTCGCTATGTGCGGGAACCCTAGTGCTGGCTGTGACTTCGACGGCAGAGCAGAGATCCTCCGTGGACTGCGACGACGGCAGAGCAGAGATCCTCCGTGGACTGCGACGACGGCAGAGCAGAGATCCTTCGTGGACTGCGGCGACGACTGTGCAGAGATCCTCCGTGGACTGCGTCGACTACTGCACTCAGCGATCCTACGTGGAACAGTGCTACCGAACCTGTGTGAGCTGAATCTTCTTTTTACCTTGAGCGGTGGAGCGCTTGGGTGTAGCGGCGGACCCGTGGTACTTGACAGTGGTGGTGCGCTTGGATGCAGCAACAGACCCTTGGCGGTGGAGCGCTTGGTTGTAGCGGCAGACCCGCGATACTCTACGGAGTGTGTGCGCTTGGTTGTAGCGACAGACCCGCGACGGTGGAGACGTGCGTACGGAGTACGGAGACCGTGTAGTTGACTGAGACCTGACGACTGCTTGACCGACTCGACTGGGAGTGAGTCGACTAGCCCAGTGGACGGAGCGCCCAGTAGTTGGCAGCAGACCCACGGCGGACGGAGCGCCCGGTAGTTGGCAGCAGACCCGCGGTACTCGACAGGAGGAGTACCTCAGTAGGCTATCTGGGTGAGCGCCCGGTATTTGGCAGCAGACCCTCAGTGGACGGAGCGCCCGGTAGTTGGCAGCAGACCCGCGGTGCTCGAAAGGAGGAGTACTTCAGCAGTCTTAGGTTAGTGAGCAGTACCTCGGAGTCGTGACAGGACCACTGTACACTTCAGAGATGGGGCTCTTCAACTTTTACGGTTTCGATAATGAAAATCCTGGTTGAGCTGAATCTTATGTTACTCTCCTTTGTGGATTGTGTTGAACTATCCTATGTGGATTTACTGTTACTCTCCTTTGTGGATTGTGTTGAACTATCCTATGTGGATTTACTGTTACTCTCCTTGTGGATTTGAGTCTTGCTTCCTTTGTGGGTTGAGTTGTTCTTGAGCTCGTGAGCAGAGCTAGAATTGGGGACTTAGGTATATGTATGGGCATAAACCTAAGTCGAGTCAGATGTTACTTCGTGATTGCATCTTTCTTTTGTGCTATATCCTTTGTGGATTTCGGGAGACCTTCGGGGGTCTCGGGGTCCTTACTGAGTAGCTTGTACTCACCCCTGCACGGGCTATGCCCGCACCTTGTTGTGTTGGTTGCAGACGACGGACAGCGCTGATCGCGGTTGGGGCGTGGAGCAGGACGGTACCTGGAGGTGGACCACTGGGCGGGACGTGCTCGGAGCGGACGTGGGACCCGAGGATCCTGGAGGCTATCTGTACCCACCCTTCAGGTGGGATTGCCAGTGGACGACACGAGGCCGCCGTCTTTTCTTCAGTTGCTGTACTTTACTTTTCAGTTTTACTTTACAGTTGGGCTTGTATTTCCGGCCCCCTTTACTTTTCTGCACTTTACTTTCCGCTTGCTGACTCTGTGTGGTTGTTACTTATAAAGGCAATGCCTTCCCTGTTTACTGGGATTTTACGCCTTGGTGCTAGTCGCCAGCCCCTGGCCTATGGAAGGCGGGCTTGGGGTAGTCACGGCACGGGCCCCGAGGACGGGTCGTAACAAATTGGTATCAGAGGAGTTCGGTTCTACCGCAGACTCTGGTTTTTTTTTCTATGTGAAGCAATAGTGTTTAGTATATTGAGTGTGGTTATCAGTCCAGGGAGTCCAGTGTTGGTACGGCGGCCGACGTATCCGTACACCAGGACCCTGACTTCTGATTTCCAACTTAATGCACGAAAACACTGATTGCGTGTGTGTTTCCCAAAGGGTTTAAAGTCAGCTCAAACCAGGTCAGCTCACCAGGTATAAATCGTTGACCATGACACAACTGTTCAGGATGTCACCATGCAGATAGTTAGCTGGAGTTCCGAGAGAGTTCTCGATGATGGCCCACCGAGCAGCGAGACTCCGGTGCAGGGCCCTTTTTCAGTGTTGGCACCTTCGGGTGGTGTACCAGCAGCACCACCACCCGTTAGGCAGAGGATGCCACTAGCTAACAGTGCACGCTAGCAGAGCGCGATGCACGAGTTCCGGCAGTAGAGGCCTCTGAGGATACGAGGCGAGACAGATTTCCCAGGCAGCAGTGGACTGGATGGAGGCGGTTGCTAGAGTTCTACGCCTAGCTTGGATACTAGTAGAGCGGATGATGATCTTAGCTTCTGTTGTTTCCAGTGAGTGACCATGAGGTTGGTTCTTATAGTAATGAGTCTTCGGTACGCGAACTGATACCTAGGATAGTACCTACGGGTAGTGCGCCAGCTATGTCACTACCTGTTGGTCAGTAGACACTACCGGCGGTACCGGTAGCAGAGAATCACAGGCTTAGTGCCTTACATATGTTTTAGCACCAGATATCCCTCAAGTTTCGAGGTGAGCCTGACTCGTAGGCGGCTGAGGACTGGCTTGAGGAGGTGGTTGTGAGTTTTCTGGAGCTAATACAGCTTCGACAGTACGACATGTCGGAAGCAGAGCACTCATCGTGGCTTACCAATCAATCGTAGTACTCGTTGGTTACGTTGTGATCAGTTCCTTAGACTCGAACATCTGAGAGAAGTGTGTCTAAGGGAAATCCGAACCATTACTTTTCCTCTATGCATTTCTACCTATGCTAGGATGCTAGAGAGAACCTTTGTGGTTGTGAACGTTAGCAGTGAAAGGCAGGAAACTAGCGCCAGTCTCAGAGACTCGGGCGTGTAAAATGTTTCAGGAGGAGGAAGTGCTAAGGACAGATGAATCTGCAGGGTAGCAGACGTGGAAGCGGAGCTTAGAGAGCAGCATGTGGTGGTGTACATTTCGACATGTTACGACCACCCGACTTAGTAGTCCCCGCCAGGCTCAGGGAGCAGGAGGGCTGGGGAGGAGAGTAGCTGCATTGCAGTCAAGGAGTGTGACCCAGGAACTCTAAGAATGATTCGGGGTACGAATTATGTCTACTACGAGCTGCCATATCTATAGACATAGGAACCGATCATTCAACCCTTCCACGAATCATGTCCCAGACCTAGAGGTTCCGGGTAAGCCGTAGACTTGACCCTCACGTCTGGAGATACCTTTGGGAGGAGACTCGATAATCACACTTACGCCGACGGTGTGATTTGACCTCGAGGCGAGAGTTTCGGTTGGAATCTCTTGGTGGCAGCGTAGAGGCCTTACGACGTTGATCTGGGTATGATTCACAAATCATACCCGGGTTGACTGTTTTAGGCAAACGTCGGAATGGGTTTTACTTGGTCGGCGAAAAGGAAACCCTGGGCAGCACATGTTAAACTCAGGCATAAGAGGGTGTGGCCGATCACTCTTGAGTTGGTCAACCCTACCCTTGTGGCAGCAGGAGTTTTGAGTTTCAGTTCTAACCTAAAAAGGGAAACCTCTTGAATTCGAGGGTGACGAACACGTTCTTATACGGTCTCAACCCGATGAGGTTTCGGAGATGTGGCCAAGGCGGCATGTTATCTCCGAAGTTCGATGGACCCTTTTTGATCTTCAGCAGGGTAGGCGAGGAGGTTTACCGCTTGACCCTACCACCTCAGTCGCACCGGGTGCATAATGTCCACCACGTGTCTCAGCTGTGGAGGTACGTGTATGTTTCTTCACACGTCATCGGCCCCGGGGAGTTGGACGTCGATGACAGGGCGACAAGCACGGAGGTCCTAGTAGAGATCGAGGATCGATAGGAGCAGGTTCTACGTGAACGGTTTCTTCCTCTATGGTGCTTCTCGGGTTGCACGAGATCTTCAGGTGAGCATATGGGAGCGTAAAGCTCAGTTGCGTGCTCAGTACTACCTTGTTTCCCTTAAGTGTGAGTTGAAGCTTTACGGGGACGTAAAGCCCTGCGGTGGGAGTGATGTAAAGACCCGCAAATTTCAAGGAAATTTTTTTCTTAATTTTCTTTGGAATTTTACAAGAGCGCAGCTTCAGACGGCACCTGATTCCGAGGCCCGGTGTGCCCGGAATCAATTTCCGAAGTTTGGCTCGGGTACGTTCAGTGAACGGACGAGCGGGTTTTTCTATCTTTTGAACCGGTGCCCGGAATCGAATTCTGAGGGCACCGATGAAATCGCAGCGCCGGTATTTGCTTAGAAACGCCTCTTCCGGAGTTGCGTTTGCTCAGACGTGGTTTTTAAATTTTGCGGCTTTAAGTCTGAAATAAAATAAAGTTCGTGCGACAACTTTATTTTATTTCACTTAAACTGCTTGGAAGCCACTTAAAGTCACTTAAAGGCGGCTTGAACTGAGTTGAACTGGATAGGATGCTATCCAGAAATATCCTACCCCTTGGTAGGATATTTGTGCGGTGGGACCCGCACGAGCCCCGCCGTTTCTTTCGCTAAGTAACGCACCCGCGAAAACCCGTCAAAGTAACTGAAAAGTCAACCGACGCGTTTTCTTTAATTCTTAACAGACCATTTAATTGGGCGGTTTATTTCGTAAATTAAATGGACTGTTTCTTCGGGAATTAAATGGGTCGTTTCTTTCGAATTGATGGATCGTTTCTTAACCGGTTTCGTGTTGGCATGTTTATAAAATAAGACCAACCTAAAAATCCTTGGAAAGGATTTGAGAGAATTTTCGTTCCTCCACCCTCTCCGCGAAGAACGCGAAGAACGCGAAGAACGCGAAGAACGCGAAGAACGCCGGAACCGGAATTCGACGACGCACGATCCGCGACGTCGACAACTTTTCCGCGACCTTCTTCTTCTTCTTCTTCTTCGGTGCCTCTTCTTCCGCGACGAACGTGCGATCGGCAACAAAGGTGAGAATCGAATCTTTTATTTCTCCCTTTTTTTTAAATTTCAATAACAACGGATTTAATTAATTAAATCCGTTTGTTCTTGATCCGGAGATTGGCGACGCGACGCCGGATACCGCGACGACGCGACGATCTCCTTCCTCCGCGACGAGCGATTCCGCGACGACCCCTCGTCCGACGATGACGACAAGGTAAGGGATGTTGGATTGTTTTATCTTTTTCCCCATGTTTATTCTTTTTAAGTAAAGAACATAATCTCCGACAATTTTAATTTAATTAAAATTGTTGTTGATTTTCCCTCCCGGTGACGTTTATGACTAACGCGGAGGGTGCGGGTCTAACGAACAAGACCCGGCAACCCTCCGCCGATCTATTTTGTTGTGCGGATATGGCGGACGACGACGACAAACCGCGCGGAAGGGGCGATCCGTTGATCCCGCAGTGAAGGTCGGCATCCGGGAGGGGCAACGGCGCAGACGGGAGGCAAATCGGGCCACCAGAGCATCTCCGGCGGCCCGCGGAAGGCGGCGGCGGCGCGGGTCGCCGGCGCGGCGGCGCCGGCGACCGGAGGCGGCGGCGCCCGGCGCGCCGCCGTGGAGGAAGTCCGCCGCGGATGAAGCCGCGGCGGCAACGGCGGCCGGTTCCGCGGCCGCGCGGAACCGGGAACGGACGCGGCGGCCCGGCCGCGTCCGCGTGACAGGCGCCCCCCCCCCCCCCCCCCCCCCGCGGGGCCGCGTTCCGTTTGAGCCGCGGGTTTGACCCGCGGCGGCGGCTCCCTCGGCCGCTCGGCCGAAGCCGAGCCGGCCGGTCCGGTCGGCCGGGCCGCGCCCAGGCCGGACCGGACCCGGCCTAGCCGGTTCGGGCCGGTTCGGGCCGACCCGGTTCGGCCGACCCAAGGGGGGGGTTCGGGCCGGGTCGCCCCGGGCCCAGAACCCCCGTTTCGGGCCTTCTTCGGTCTTTCGCCCATATCTTGGGCCATGGACCTCCGATTGACGAACCGTCAGCGGCTACGCGATCCTTGGATCGAGACGGTCGTTTCGGTATATTACACTCAAGGTTTCGGAAGACTTTGGGTTCGGCCGGGTTGGTTCGTACACGAAACCAACCGGGCCCTCGGAGCGGAAACACTCATAACTTGAGCTACGGACGTCCGATCGACGTACCGTCAGCTGTGGTAGTTTCCTCTAAGTGAGACGGAACTTTTGGCATACTCCGCCCGAGGATCGGATATAGGCGGAGTACGGTCGGGTTGGTTTTGCCCTAAAAACCAACCGGGCCCCTGGGACGAAAATGCCAATAACTCTCAGACCGGGCGTCCGATTGACGCGCCGTCTGTTGCGTTGAGATCCTGTTGTCGATACGGAACTTTTGGATACATCAACTTCGGACTACGTGTCAGTTGATGTATCAGCCTCTCGGCTCGTGGAGCGGACCCTCCTAAACGAGCTCGCTATGTGCGGGAACCCTAGTGCTGGCTGTGACTTCGACGGCAGAGCAGAGATCCTCCGTGGACTGCGACGACGGCAGAGCAGAGATCCTCCGTGGACTGCGACGACGGCAGAGCAGAGATCCTTCGTGGACTGCGGCGACGACTGTGCAGAGATCCTCCGTGGACTGCGTCGACTACTGCACTCAGCGATCCTACGTGGAACAGTGCTACTGAACCTGTGTGAGCTGAATCTTCTTTTTACCTTGAGCGGTGGAGCGCTTGGGTGTAGCGGCGGACCCGTGGTACTTGACAGTGGTGGTGCGCTTGGATGCAGCAACAGACCCTTGGCGGTGGAGCACTTGGTTGTAGCTGCAGACCCGCGATACTCTACGGAGTGTGTGCGCTTGGTTGTAGCGACAGACCCGCGACGGTGGAGACGTGCGTACGGAGTACGGAGACCGTGTAGTGGACTGAGACCTGACGACTGCTTGACCGACTCGACTTGGAGTGAGTCGACTAGCCCAGTGGACGGAGCGCCCAGTAGTTGGCAGCAGACCCACGGCGGACGGAGCGCCCGGTAGTTGGTAGCAGACCCGCGGTACTCGACAGGAGGAGTACCTCAGTAGGCTATCTGGGTGAGCGCCCGGTATTTGGCAGCAGACCCTCAGCGGACGGAGCGCCCGGTAGTTGGCAGCAGACCCGCGGTGCTCGACAGGAGGAGTACTTCAGCAGTCTTAGGTTAGTGAGCAGTACCTCGGAGTCGTGACAGGACCACTGTACACTTCAGAGATGGGGCTCTTCAACTTTTACGGTTTCGATAATGAAAATCCTGGTTGAGCTGAATCTTATGTTACTCTCCTTTGTGGATTGTGTTGAACTATCCTATGTGGATTTACTGTTACTCTCCTTTGTGGATTGTGTTGAACTATCCTATGTGGATTTACTGTTACTCTCCTTGTGGATTTGAGTCTTGCTTCCTTTGTGGGTTGAGTTGTTCTTGAGCTCGTGAGCAGAGCTAGAATTGGGGACTTAGGTATATGTATGGGCATATACCTAAGTCGAGTCAGATGTTACTTCGTGATTTCATCTTTCTTTTGTGCTATATCCTTTGTGGATTTCGGGAGACCTTCGGGGGTCTCGGGGTCCTTACTGAGTAGCTTGTACTCACCCCTGCACGGGCTATGCCCGCACCTTGTTGTGTTGGTTGCAGACGACGGACAGCGCTGATCGCGGTTGGGGCGTGGAGCAGGACGGTACCTGGAGGTGGACCACTGGGCGGGACGTGCTCGGAGCGGAAGTGGGACCCGAGGAGCCTGGAGGCTATCTGTACCCACCCTTCAGGTGGGATTGCCAGTGGATGACACGAGGCCGCCGTCTTTTCTTCAGTTGCTGTACTTTACTTTTCAGTTGTACTTTACAGTTGGGCTTGTATTTCCGGCCCCCTTTACTTTTCTGCACTTTACCTTCCGCTTGCTGACTCTGTGTGGTTGTTACTTATAAAGGCAATGCCTTCCCTGTTTACTGGGATTTTACGCCTTGGTGCTAGTCGCCAGCCCCTGGCCTATGGAAGGCGGGCTTGGGGTAGTCACGGCACGGGCCCCGAGGACGGGTCGTGACATTACACAATTAATATAATCATTGGAAGTACACACACCACATGCAATAAATAAGTGGTGAACAATGGAAATCTCGTGAAATTAAAAGTGGGATAAGAAACCCCTTACTTTGTACTTTTTCTGTGGTCAAGGGTAGGTTAGCCTCCCCTATAATGGAGAAATAATTGTTATTTAATTATACAAGAATAATATACATTAATATGACATCATATATGATCTTTTAACATTTCTTTGTTAATAATATATTAGTATTATCATCGTTTCGGGTGTTAACTTACTCATTTTCTTTTATATGTTTTGTTACATAAGTCGTGTTTTTTAAGAATAGGTTGTATATTATTAATATAAATAATGATATCAATTCCTTAAAAAATATTTTTAATCATAAAATGAGAATTATACGTGTATGGATACGATGTGGAATGAGTCTCATCACGTTCGTGGAGACAGTAGTCCGTACCTACGCACGAGCGATAATATCATTCTTTTGGTATTAAAATCATATATAATTGGATGGTATATCATATGTACAGAATCATTATCATGATATAAATATTATTAATATGAATTAAACATCATTATTATACCCATCCAAATAATAATGTATTGAATAACAATTACACCACGACGTGGAGATTGTAGGATGTACGTACGCACGTATGGTGACATGTCATTCAAAGGAAGGATAGAATACTCAATATGGTTGTACCATATTTATAATAACATCACAGTATATAAAGATACTGGAGTTAGTATTTTATAATGGAAATAACAAATAAAGAAGAAGTTGAAGGAGAAAGGAACTTGAAAGAGGGTTGTGAAGACATTACCACTTCTTCAGGTTCTTCATTTTGATATGATCAGAATGCCTCCTTAGGTTGGCTTTCAGATCAAAATAAGGCCTCTAGGTTGAAGTGAGGGATGTTGAGAAAATATTTGGGTAGGGTATTTCCATGCCAAAAGGCTTTGAATGTGTAAATTGGAGATATGGGGGAGTACCTTTTTAATAGAGGGGTGAGGGGCACCATTGGAAAATCTAGAAATATTATTTTATAATAAATTCATATTAGGTTTCTAATGGATCCAAAGTGGATTATTTAAAGCATAAGGTGGGTATGGGTCGATATACTTTCAACCAATAGATTTTAGACAGGTTTGGGTCAATATATTAACCTTAACATTTAAATTTAACTCTTATTTAAATAGTTTGACATTTACCATGTCTCTTTGTATTTTTATATTATATAGTTAATAAACATACTATATACCTCAAAGAAACCCCCAAGTGGTCCATTAATGATACACATATCATTATATAAGTCCTTTGGCTGAACCATTGATTTTTAGGAATAGAATATCAATTAATAATATAATATTAGTTTTAAAAACACTTTTATGTTAATTTTATCACAATTGGGTAGTTTTTTCGATAATTTCATAACAACAATATTACTTAGAAATATATTTTTATAACCAACCCTTGTATGTCATATTAACCTAGAAAATTAGTGGAATTCACAAAAAGACGCAAATTACATTTATTTTTATATTTATAATGTCAATTATTTTAATATTTCATTAATTAGGTAATTACAACATCACCATTGTGTCATAAATAAATTAAATTATTTAAAGTCTAAAAATTATAAATAAATAACCATTATGTAGGATATCGGTTTATCTTTATAATGAATATTTATAATCGAATTTATCTTATGTATAACCCCATATTAAATATGTTTTAGTTATTAAACATTGATTTTATCTCTTTTAACTCTTCATTGAATTAAATAATATTAAATGTCCTAATCTAATCCAAGTGGACCTAAATGATAATATTTAATTCCAAAGTTTGTTTTCGGTCGAGATACACTTGTCCAATAGAATTAGGACATGTGTCAGGGTAATATTAATAACATTTTTACCCATAATTATCCTATTTACTTTTAACCATGGTAGATAAAAGTAAAAAGTTAACATTCACCAGAAATTATTTTCATCTCATTCAACCACATTTTACTCCTTGATATTAACTGTGTCTCTTGGACTTTTCAAATTCCACTGACATAAGCGGGAAAATTATGTTTTATATTAGTTTTAAAATTCTCCTAGGAGGTGGGTAAATGATGGTGAAAAGTTCAATAAATTTTATATATATATAAAATTAATCTAAACTAACTCCAATGAATTAAATTGAACTTATATAGGTATTATGTATCTATTTTGACCTTAATTAAATTTAAATAAATTAAATAATTAATTAAATAAAAATTCGTTTTTAAACTATAAGTTAGTGTTTTTTCACTGATCATAAAAAATTGAATGTTTTCAAAAAAATAAAAAAAAATTCACCCGAAGGTAATTTAGATATTACACTTCCAAAAATGAAATCCATTTTGAAATATAAAATTTATAAAATTTCAAAAAGTGGGTATTACTATTCATAAAGGCTAGTTTTATTGGTTGTGGTGTGTGTTAGAACATGAAGTTGCGTACAAGACACGCTACTGTATTATTCAAAGAGAAATGTTCCGTGGAAGCTTGGGGTGTTACAAAAGGGATAAAAAAATAACCTCACACATGATTTAACATCATTATTTATATAATTTATCAATATTCATGATGTAGTAGTGGAATAAAAATACTTCACCAACATTGAAAATTAACTAACCCATATGGTTATGTTTCAGACCACCTACATTTAACCAAACATTAACGCAACACTTCCAACCAATGACACCTATAAGAATAAAGGTGTATAAGATTGTAAGAATATCAAGTTCACACAAGATCATCAAGAACACCATTTTACATAATGGTCAGGTGATTACACCACCAAAACTATATAATGTTCAATATATTGTGTTACCCACCATTAGCGCTTGGGAAAAGCACAGATAATGGATTCCTTTATCTTCTCTAAAAAGTACTGATAATGGGTTCCTTTTATCATCCTTTTTTTCACTACTCATAAAGGAATACATTATTGGTTCTTTCCTCAAGAACAAATAATGGGAAACCTCTATCATATTATATTCTAGAAAAAATAAATGTCCCTATCACACATGTGATTTCCACATGAAAATAGCGGATGTTCGATAACATCGTTTTATAATATTCCACCCCTACAAAAGCATTCAAGCTTGCAAAAGGGATGGATTCCCACAAACACATTCCACACTCCCATAGGATGTATCAATCTTATGAGAGCCATGGCCCACCCAATTCTCCATACCGGCTTTATCCCACTCGAATACACTTGGTTGGGTCCAACACGACCGACCCACCTGCCCTCCCATCTAGGCGTATACACGGCCAGACAAAAATTCGTATACGAGAAACATCCCCTATTTTCTATATATAACTATTAAAAAATATAAGTATTAATAATATTAATATAATTAAAATAATAAGACAAATAAAAATAAATAATTTAATGATTTTTAAATATATTAAATTTTTTATTAATTAAATAATTAGTAATAAATTTAATATATATATATATATAACTTATAAATATTTTTATATATTTTAAACTAAAAATAGATATTTAAAATTACTTAATATTTAAAATTCAATGAATATTAAAAGATGAATAAATAAAAAATTACTTAATATTTTATTAATGAAACAATTATTAATAAAAGTTACTATATATATGTAAAATTATAAATAGTATTTAATAATTTATATTAATTATAAATATACCAAATTATTATAATTTAATAAATAAAAAAATTTAATGGTATTATTCAATTGTAATGGTTTTTATACATAATTATTCATTATAAATTTTATTAATACTACTATCAAAATATATTCATTAAATGATGAGAAGCCATAAATACTGGTCAAGACATGGATGAGGGGACGTTACCCTCACGGTAGAGGTGTACTTCTATCACATCAAAGCATGAGAACCCCCCACCCATGTTTTTTATGTCACTTCCGTTGTTTTTGTGGACTCTCTTGGTCTTTTTTCGTTCATACTCTATAGTTCTGCTTTTTTTTAATAAAGGTCAATTTTCACCTCAACCATTATAAAAAAACATTCTCTTAATTATATATATATAAATAAATATATATAATATTTCTTAAAAAATGATTTATTTAATACACAATGTTTATAAATATATTAAATGTGTCATATATTTAGTGAAAATTGTTTATAATTACGAATAAATATTAATATAAAATATTTACTAACTAAATTAAGTAATGGAAATTTAATTACATATTGTTTTATTTTTCAATTTATATTATATCAAATGTGCATTTTAATTATTTAACAGATAAATATACGTAATAAATAATTTTTAATATACAACTCACACACACATATAATATTTTATTATTTTATATTGTTTTTAATAATATTTTTACAATAATATTTATTAAAAAATATATTTCATATTTATTATTTTTTCCAATCAATAAATATTATCATTTTTTATATTTTAAGTCATTAAAAAATATTTATTACTTTTTATTACTTTTTTTGAATTTATTAATTTCAAGTATTATTTGATTATTGATAATCTTAATTATTTTTTTAAATATTTTTGTAATTTATTGATTTTTAATTTCTCATTGATGCATTAGTTTCTAATTCGATCATTTTTCAATATTTACTTTTAAATATTTTTTCATTAAAATTTAATGTTTTTAACATGGTTGGAATTTTTATAATTATTATTTCTTCCATTCTAATTTATCTTATATCAATATAGACTTTAAATTTTTTAAAATTGACTATATTATTAATAATATTTATTCATTTTTTAAATTGAATCATTATTATTATTATTTATTTCATTAATAGACATTACATATTAAAAAATGTTACTCTTCAATTTTTCATATATCAAACATATATAAATATGAAATTAAAATAGATTCACACTCACAAATATTTATGTAATTAATGAAATATTATATAAAAATACATAAACCAAATATTTAAATAATTTATTCAAATGTTAATATTATTTTATAATTCTTTATTTTGTAACATATTATATTTGATATATTATGTTTTTCATCAGTATATTTTAATAATTTATTTTTAATATTATTACAAATAATATTATTTATTTATTTTTAATATATTATATTTTATTGGTTTTTTGAATTTAATCATTTTTTAATATTTTTTATACATTCTTAGAATATATTTATTTATATTTTAAATAATTATTCCACTTCGTTTTAACATAAATCCGTATATTATTTTTTTAATAATTTTATTGATTAATAATACAAATCAATTTTTTCATTTTTTTTAATGTGTACCCATTTTAAATTATTTAATTTCACTAATATTTATCTTTTATGAATTTAGAATTATATATTCGTACGTAATGTTCAAAATAATTCTATAAATAGATTTATATATATAAATATATTTAAAAATATATATTTACTATATTTATAAAAGTATATATTCAAAATTATAAATAGATAAATATAATTTTTAAGAAAACTATTTTTATAAATATAAATAAATAATAATATATTTATAAAATATTAAAATTATAATAAATATATTTAAATAATGGAGATGTTTACAATATACATATATATATTATAATATATATATATATAATGATATAAATACATATAATGACAAAAATATATTTATGTTTATAAATAAATAAAAAATAATTATTATTAAAAATATATATTTTTAAAATATATTTATTAATGAAACTTACTATATTTATAATATAATATAATTTTAATTACAAATAAGAATATATATATTTTATAAATTATTTATATAATAAGAAATTAATAATTATATATTTAAATTATTAAAAAATCATTGTACAAATATATTTAAATAATTAATTTTTATAATATATATAAATTCAAATTTATAGATTTTTAATAAATATATGTAATTAATTAAATTAATATAATGATATCAATATATTTATATTTATTGGCAAATATTTGTGAAAAATATTTAATTATAAGTTGGATTATAAGTATTTATCAATGCTAAATAGGTGTAGATAAATACCACATTATTAGCACTAGGTATGCACTGATAAAACACAAATATATCAACACTTTTTTGGAAGGGCTGATAAATCCCTCCTCAATCATTTAAAATGAACCCTAACCCAATTGATTTCATCTCACCTTTCAAGATCTCTTAGAATTTTGTCTTTGTCACTGCTCCCCTCGACCTCCTCATAGATGAATCAACTCTCAAATTTAAGGTATGTTATTTTCTTCTCATCCTCCCCAATCTGAAGCATATTAAATTATCATGTTGTTTACATCATCATTTCCCCCTGTTTGTTTGAGTATGTGTGATGTTTTACATAATATAGTGAGTAGGGTATAAATCCTTAGAATCATTAGATAAAATGAATCCGGGGAGTCAATACAGATGAATAATGTTTTCATAGCATAAATCTTCTATTGGTTTAGAGTATTGAATTCAAACAATGAGGTCGTGCGATTCACAACCGAACTGACTAATAATGTAGATTAATAAATATTTTCTGGATAGATTAATAAGATCTACTTTTTTTATCAAATCAATACTTTGATATTAATATTATTGGGGGAATTCTAGTGATAATTCCTTCTACTCTATTATCATATATAAATATCTCAATCCCATTTCTTCTCCACTATTTAACGAACTGATTGGTGACGAGTAGTTAATAATTTAACTTAAGCTGGGTTAGTTGAAGTGCATTGACTAGAAAATGTTGATCTTTCATCTTCTACATGAATGATTACTCAATGTGTCTAATTATTGTTAGAAAAACATATTTTAAATGAAATATAATAGAATAAATGTTATTACTTCAAATAATGGTGATGCGATACAAACTACACATATCATATTTTCAATTTGGTATCCCCATATTAATCAATTTTGAATTGTGATCCATTGTTTTCATTGAATTGTTTCTTTCTTTATTCATCTCTTTTTTCATACACATTAATTAATTTATTTTAGTTTATATTTTTGAAAATCCTAAAACACACCAACCCTTTATCATGGGATATGACCCTTCCACTAATTTACTAATTTAGTGTATGAACTAAACAATTTTTATTATATAATGACATGATCATAATCATTTAGGAATTTTTCTGGAAGGAATAAATGTACTACGGTGTAAGTCTTAAAAAACATATAACTGTAAATATAAAAAAATACTAATTGATCAAATGTGTACAGAATAGGAAAAAAAATTCTTATTATTTAGTGTGACTGAGCTGGAATGTAGCATTTTTACAATCTTGATCTTTTTTAATGGTTATCATTAATAACCTAATTAACGGATACATTTATTAATTTATTTTGATACCAAAATTTTTAATTGATGATATAAGATGATTTATTTATTTATTAATTACTACATATAATGATTTATTTGGATTCATATATTTAAATAATTATCTTAAAATAATTTTACTCTAAATTTTTAAAATAAAACTTATTCATTAAATGATTCCCCAAAAAAACTAAAGAATGTTATTACCATTATTTGAAATAAAATATGAAATTATAATGATTATTTTGAAATGCTATGATGTCACATAATTTAATTGAAACATTATTATAGTGTTTTATGATATAAATTTTTTAGAAATTTAATTAGAAAAAAATATGTTAGTGTGCTTAATTAATTTTAGATGTGTTATGATGAAGGTAAATTTGTATCTGTAAAAGTGATTTTGCAAAAAAGTTATGTTTTTTATAAAGTATACTTAAAGTCATTATTAAATGATTTTTGTAATGAAATGAAATGTTTTAATAGATGGGTACAATTATATTTATTGATTGAAATTATAAATTAGATTTTAAAAGTGAGGTAGAGTAATTATTGTAGAATAATATATCATTTTACTATATTAAAACAAATATTATTTTCATATGTACATAAATTTTTTATATGATGGGATATTTGAATGCGTTGTAAAGTGTTTATTTATTTAATTTCCGAATGAATTTTTTGTTTATGTAATTATTAATTTTTTTTTAACATTTTATTAATTTTTATTAAAATATAATATTCATGTTGTTAATAAAAAATAATATTCTTTTTAACATTGAACTCATATACACTATATTGTAATTAATTTAATATATCGTGTATCCTTAGGAATTTTTTGAGTTTCCCAAATTAAATTATATATTTTAGAAAACATTTCTCTCGAATACATATATGATTAAAATATAGTGGAATAATTGGATAAATTTTATTATAATCTCCCCTAACCGTACATAAATTATGGACTTTATTGAATATCAGAATGCACTTTGGATATACCTATAATGGTTTTGACTACTAGATTTGTGATATAGCTCATAGTGACCCATTTCATTGATAGCGCATTAATTTGAATGTTTTGGATATCATATATGTGAAATACATGTTAACTAATATATATTGAATGTTTATTAATGGAATGTATTTGGGGTGTTTTTAAGGAAGTTTACATGTAATGCCCAAAGTCATTAGATAATTTTCCTTTTAGAAAAATTTTCTCATAAATTTCATTATTAGAAACACCAATTTAATATTATATAACTCTAAACATAATACCTATCATGATCTATAGAGAAAACTAAGTCTTAAATACATTAAATGAAATAATGTATTATTCGATTGCCTACATGACACACAAGATCGAGGTTTATTGAACAATAATATATAATTACAAATATGATTATTTAATAAAATAAGATACAACATAACCATTAATTTATTATTTATAAATAGGAATATATACATTATTAATATATTTTATAATTAATTATTGAATATATAAATTTAAATTAATTTCAATACCAATTGAATATATAGGAAATGTTTTTATAAAGATCAATTTTTATGATTTCAAAGTTGATTTATACAAATAAATTAAATAAATTAATTGTATTAAATGATATTAGTAATATATATATATATATATATATATATTATTACATATCAAATAATAATTATATTAATCAAATATTTTTTATAGGTATAATATATAAATATACTTAGTTTTATTCTTAAAAACATTATTTCTCATAAAAGTAAATTTTGTTTCCTTTTAATAACCACATATTTGAAACCTAATTTTGATACATTTATAATTTTTATATGTAAAAATAAAATTAATATTTTATTGGGGAACCTCAATTTTATTTTAGGTTGAATTATTTGTATTTTTGTATAAAGTTTCACTATATTATGAGTAGTGATAATGTTGAATATTAATTTAAATCTGAATTTTCATATAATTTATTTAAATAGTAAAATTATTTTTTAAATTTCTTTTAATGTATATTTAGTTCATGTATACACCAATTAATATAATTTTGGTCAGAGGGATATATTTCATTGTAAAATTCGACATATAATCATTTCAATGTTTTGAACATTTTTATATAAAAATTAGGCGTTATCATTCTATCTAGATGATTAAATTTAAATTACATTCTTCCACTTATGTGACAGGTTAATGGAAATTTTATTTCATATTTTTCATTATCATGATTTTATATTATGTTCAACGTTGATTTTCATAAAAATATTTCTGAATGTAATTAAAATTAGTTAAAATTTTAAGGTAGGATTGATCTTAAAAAGTTATTACACCTTAAACTAAAAGGTAAAAATGGATTAGAAACATGTAAAAAAATTGAATGTCCCTATTTCTACTATATAATCTATTTTATAGATTTTTTATGTTATTGGAGGCACAATATATATGGGTTAACTCTCTATAGTTTTTACCTTTTTATATCTACAAGAATGTCATCCTCCTCCACTATAAAATGGAACTCAACCCACCCACTTATTTAAACCTCTCAAGGCCTTTTTATCATATATATTATTTACAAATAACATCTCACCCACATCATCCTAGAAGCATCAATTTGGGAAGAAATAAATCTAGAGAAATCTTTTTGTATAAAAAATGTATTACCCGAACAAGAAGTATCATTTCTCAATGATCAATTCTATTTAATTTACTTCACTCCACTTGAATTATAATTATATCATTATTATATAAAATCATATGTATCATATATATATATAGAGTTGTTGAGATAAAAATATTTGGACTTACACTTTCACACACATCCATCAAATAGGATACACAATCACCGTTCATGTGTACAATGAACTACTACCACATGAACCGATGTCATCAATTCTTCTATTTACCACCATTAAAGGTTATAAATAATTATGGATTTTTAATTTATAAATGATATATATACTATTTTATTATTTATTTATTCTTATGGTATTATTTATATAACCATACATTCATTGCTCTTATTGATTGGTATTATAAGAATATAGTTTTTGGGTGTGTAGACTACCACCTCCTTAAAGCGATGTGATTTGTTCACGCTATACATGGAATGAATTAATAATGGTTTAAATAAACATATGTTAAAAATTGAATATTATTATGATTATTTAAATATAATATACATATATGTCATTTAATTTTCATCCGTTTAAATATGAAAAACAAATGGACGTATTGTTCATGAGTACGTACGACCTACCATATCCATGAATGGTGCATATCATTTCATATATCAAAATATAATGGATTATTATGAATAAATATATATTGAATATATTTGATAATTAAATAATGGCTTACATTTTTGAGATGATAAAATTAGGATATATGAAATAGGAAAAAAAATAAAAAGTAAAAATATATCCAAAAAAATAAGAAACTTGCCCACAAAATATTGAAAATAGTTAAATATTACAAAAAAATAAGTAATAATATATTATAATAAGATATTATATGATATATTATATAATAATATAGTTCTGGATTATGTTATTAATATTCTTAAAACTATAATAATGGAGGATAAAGGATATTCACATAAAAGGAAATTTAATGTAATGGATATCTTTTCAATTAATATCCCTTTGCAACATAACTGTTATTTTGAATCAATTCACATTAATATGGTGTAGATACATACTATTTATAATTTAATATCATTATTCAATCAAAATTAAAGGTATTTTAATTTTAAATTTTAATTATCTCTCCCATGTGGTTTGTCATGAAATTTCATAACATGTAAAAGTTGTCTTTCCAATCTCACTTTATTTTGTGATTCATAACATTCTCTTGAAACAATCACATTATTGAAACTATTATTTATTTAAATACTCCATAAATATCAACATTCATGGGTAATGAATTTTTTTCCCTAAACCATATATTATTTTTTCCTTAAAAATTTACAATGACTGTTATTTGATTATTTGTGAAAAATTATTAAAAATGTATTCTTTATTCAATTTTTATATTTCATAAGGCGTATTATTTATTAATAATATTAATTTCAGGAAATGGGAAATTATTTAGTCTGGAAGGGATGAGTTAACAGAAGTCCTTAAATATCCCTTTTTCATTAATTGGTTCTCATGAGACAAATTGGTTGCCCAAAATAAAAGGGGTTTACCAATAGGTTTAAACCATTCTTTGAAAGGTATTAATAATATACATTTTCATGTACCATGTAAATGAATTCTATTAATTAATACTTCCCATTCTTGAGAATAATTTTTATTTTTATTATTTATCTATTATGTTTTCACTTTGAAATAATTTATGGATTCATTTAAGTCTCATTTTATAGATGTAATGGATTGTGTTTCAATTATTTACCGTTACATATTGATTATGAATTATCTAGTTATTTCAATGCAATGTTTTAAATATTATTTAATTTTAAATGTTGATTTATTCTCATTGATTTATTATTTCTTCTATTATACATGCCCTTACTAAGAATTTGAGATCACCCATATTATGTTTCCTTTCCTCAAGTTATAAATATGATTCCTTTGAATGATATTTAAGGATGATGTATACTCTATTTTATTGGGTATCATGTTTATTTTTTCTAATTTCTAATGCCAAATGGGAATCATCTATGCAATATTTTTTTAAACATCTAAACATTCTGTACTTTATGATTTTATTCCTTGTAATCATGGTAATGTAATAAATTAAGGTATCAGATCTGGGTTACTAGGGATGGGGCCTTATAGTTGATATCATAGGATTCATCGTAGAATCATTGGAAAATAGATTTTGTAATGAATATATTATGTAAAATTATCCTCATATTGAAATTGATGATAAGTTTAAAAGAACATTCTTAAGAAACCATGTTTATAAATATGGGTGTAGTTATGTGTAAAATTTTTAGTTTTGGATATTTATTTCACTATTTCAATGATTTTAAATTATGTTCCACTACTTTGTGACCCTATATAGTGTACTTAAATGTTTACAAATTTCTCCTATATAAAGGAATGGGAACCTCATCAATACACGTGATTGAAAGTGTATGATGTGTAATATCTTATATTTTATTGAGCCAATATTTCAAAGGGAAATATACTCTTGTAAATTCCCATTATGTGAGGAAATAATTCAATGTTCTATAGATAAATTTAATGAATTATCAATATCTTATATCTTTGAAGGGAAAAAACTATCAGAGGTAGATATATAAAAATATAGATAAAGGGGGAAAGGAAAAAAGAAGTGCTTTTCCACTGGTGATAGTTGTGGAATGAAACAAACTAGTACTTTCATAGAAGGTATGGAACATTAAATCATGTGTGGAGAGATAGGACACCATGCTATTTGAATACAGGGATAAGAAAAACGATTCAAATTTATAATTATTTAACACAAAGGAGACGAGACACTACACAAATCAAGGTATAAATTTTCAAAGGAATATAACCCAAAAGAGGCAAATGGATCGTGGTCAAGATTCCACTACAACCACAAATAAAGAAGAATGATTAATGTTTCTATGTTTGGATTCAATAATTACGTAATTTTATTATATTATGATTATGTTATTGGTAATATAAATTAAAAAATATATACAGATTTTATGGTATTACTATCTCATAAATGATTTAAAAGCATGTGTTTATTGGTACTAATAACAAAGAGAAGTAACTCAGTATAAAGATATAATTTTTGGAAAACACATGGTTATAGTAAATATATCTATTATTATTTTTTTGATGTTGTGAAAATGAATTTTGGATAATTATATAACTGATATTGTTAATATAATTTGGGTATTTCTAACTATCATTGAAATAATTCTAATTTGATAGATATAATCATTTTGAATGGTTATCCTTTTATGAAATGGTTCAAGTTGAACTTTGGATGTCGTTTTAGAGAATGATGTATTACTTCAACCTATCATGACATGTGTTCTAGGAGATGATGTAGAAATAGGTCAAGAAACAAACAATGAAAATATTTTTATTATAAAATATAAAGACATCAAATAATTATTTTTCTTTATATTCTTATAGAGTGAAATAATGACAATAATCTAGGAAAAGGGTAATGAAACTAAAAATTTGTGCTATTACCATCGTTTTTAATGATATTAGTGAGGTTTATTCACTACTCTAGTTTATTGATTTGATTTAAAAAAGAATTCAATGTGCTTGTTTTCTATCACTCTCTATGAAATCTCCATAGATATATTTCTCTACTATGTCAAATTTTTATTAATTTTATCCTATTCAAAAGAAGATTATTGTAGTTAAAATGAAATTTCCTTTTGCCTATTACTGATAATATGCGTCATTAACCCTATCTATGATATAGGATTTTAAAAAATTGTATTTTCAGATTTCAATTCGTAGAATACCGAGATCGTGTTTAAAATACGATGTGACAATTTATTTAAGGATGGGAGAATGTAACACTCATAGACATTATAATATTTTACTTTTAGAATGATTATGTTCTTAAAATTATATGTTGGAAACTCTGATTTCATCTCATGTTACACAAAACATAACTTTTAGATTTACCTACAAGTAACAGTGATGTTTTCTTATGTTATACACATCAATGAATTTCTTTTATGGTTAGAATGACATGTTAGATATTGTTTTTTCGAATAGTATTATATTATTAAAAATATTATTAATAAATATATAAAGACAAAACATTTATAATAATTTGATTGTGATAAATTGGAATAAATATTTTATAAAAATATTGTATAATTAATTATTAAAAAACATAAGATAAATGAATTTAAAAAATTTTATTATATAGGATATGTTTTTATAATGAACAATTTATAGGCTTCTAAAGGAATTTTGTAGTGATAAATTAAAATAATTACTATTAATGAGTTATATTATTAATATATATATATATATATATTATATTTTCAGTAATATATATCTATAATATATATTGATTAAAATATATTTTATAATAATCCATTATATTTGATAGGCTATGATAAGTGTAAATCCTGTTTTATGCTTTAAAATTGTATCTTTTCTAAAAATATAGATTTACAACTTTTAATGGGGAAAATGTTTTAAAACAATAATTTTGACACGTAATATTTTTTATATGTCAAAACAATATTTTTTAAATAAAAATTTCACAAATACATTTTTGTGAATTTTTGGTATTTTTTGTGAGGTTTGGCTTTTTGATGAATAGTGAAAAATATTGAATTTCAATTGAATGTTGCATTTTCATCTAATTTATTTATATAATTAAATTATATTTTAATTTGGTTTTAATGTATGATTATTTAAAATATAAATCATTTAATCCTATGTTGGTCATTGGAATCAATTTCACATTGAAATTGGAAAAAATAACATTTCAATCTTTGAAACAATTTTACTTTAATGGGTTGCTTTATCATCCAGTCGTCGAGATTAAATATAAATTAATTTAGACCACTTATGAGATTTAATGTTTTAAATATATATTCAATATTTTTAAAAACATTAATTTAAAATTCTTATTATGATCAACTTATCTTAAAACAAACAATTTTAGTGAAAGTTATTAAAATTATTGACAGCAATTAAGGTAAAATTAAGGTTAACAAAGAAAAAAACCATAAACTCAATTGAAAAAATGATATATAAACTTTTAAAAATGTATTTGAAGGAAGTATTTTGACCATATTATACATTTTCTATAATATATTTTATTATTAGAGGAATCATGTGGAAGGTAGACAACTCAATAGTGTTTTCCTTTTTATATTAACTAGATAGCCACTCCTCCTTCACAATAAAAGCCACTCACCCCTTCCTATTATTCACATATATGAAGGAATTTTTATAATCCATAATAATCGCAAATAATATCCCAAAATCCCTAACCTCATCCTTGTATCCCCAATTTTTTATGAAAGAAAACAAATGTTGTCTTTTCGTATAAAACAAACAGTGTTACCCGAATAATAGGTAACAATTTCAACAATCACTACAATTTCATTTACTTATACCCAAATTAAATAATTTTTATGTAATTTATATATAATAACATTCTTATATTTAATATAATTATATGTTTTAGTGACAATAATTCGATATATACTTTCACATGAATACATCAAATGGGATACACAATCTCTGTTCATTTGTATGGTGGACTACCTCCGAGTGAACTGAAGTCATTAATTATTCCATTTACCTCTTGTAAATGTTGGAAATAATTATGGATTCATAGTATATATATGAAATATATATAATTAATTATTCCTTTAATAATATTTAATTTTTTATATTAGAATACTTCTAGGACTTCTATTTTTTTGGAATGCGATATAATTGCTTGTGGGCGTGTGGAATACTGCCTCCTCAAATCAATGTGACCCATTCATACTATACATTGAATGTGTGAAGAATGGTCCTAATTGAAATATGTTAAATTTATGAAATAAATATTATACATGAATTATAATATATAAATATATCACTTATGTTTCATTATTTTAAATACTACTATGAAATGGAAGTAGCATTCATACTTATATACGACCTACCATCCCTATAAAAAGTTAAATTTATTTTTAATCTACAAATATTAATGATTATTATAAATAAATATATAATTAATTTATAAGATAATTTAATCATGTTTTAAATTATTTTGATTATGAAATCAATGTTTATGGAATAGGAAAAAACAAATAACATGTCAAAGCTTACTCGAGAAACTTGGAAATTAACACATAAAATAGTTAAAATAATGGATGATTTCAAAAAAAGGGTAAAACAATATTATAAGAAGATAATATATTATATTTTAAATATTTATTAATTTATATAATAATTTATTAAAATTTTTAAAATCATTGTACATGATGTTAAAGGATGATTACACAAAATTAAACCCGTGGTAAGTGATTACATTTCAATTTTCATTACATTGAGAATACTTTTTTATGCACCAATTCAATTAATTGTGGTGTATATAATTATTAAATTTCTTTTAATATAAAAATTTAATAAAAATTAATTTCATTTTATGTTTCACTTTCAATTATCTCACCCATGGGATATAGATTGATAATTACCACATAGAAAATTTTATCATTGCAATCACACGTTATTTTTTGATTGTTAAATTTCTCTCAAAATAATCTTATTACTGTAATAATGTTCACTGAATATTTCAATAAAATATCCACATTCTTGGGTGATGGTTATTATTATTTTCCAAACAATATAATATTTTTAAATATTGTGTTTTTTATAGTTATTTTATTATCTTGGGAAGTAATGAGAAATAATTTTATTTATAAAATATGGAAATTTGATAAGAAATGTTGTTTATTAATTAAATAGATTACTCAATATGAGGAATGATTTAGAATAGCAGTGTTAGGTGCGCCCCAAACATTATATATCCCCCTGATGTATCATGATCTTCTCATGAGACAGATCATATAGAAAAATTAAACGGGTTTCTACCTGTTGTTTTAAACCATCATATTAAATTTATTGAAGGTATATGTTTTCATGTGAATAAAAAATGACATCAAATAATTTATCATTTCACTAATTGAGAATTAATTTATTATTATTATTATTTATCGATGATACTGTCTCTTTGACATTATCTATTGATGAATTTCCTACATATTTTATTGATTAAATCAAATATGTTTGTGAAATTTACCTTGGAACATTGATTATTCCTCATCAAATTATTTTAATGGAAGGGGGTCTCATTTATTTTACATGACAAGTTCATTTTTTACTATTTATTCATTATTTCTTCTACTTAACTTACATTTACAAGGTGTTTGATACAACCTTTATTATTATTCATTTCCAAATTTTATGAAGATGAATCCATTGAATGAATTTTAAGAATGATGTTTATTTTATTTGGTTATGTATCTTGTTTTTGTTTTCTATTTCCCAATGTAAAATGGGAATCATGTAATTTATATGACTCATCAAAACATATAAAAAAAATTTCCATCAGCATTTGATTCATTCTCGTATAGATAATGTAAAAAAATATGGCTCTAGAATAAGATATTGGGTTCTAGGATTTACAAAAATAGGGGTTTTGTATATTTTACTATATATGAGATAAATTTCAGATTTGTAACACTTACATTATTAAATATAATTTATTTTATTGTTTCCAATAAAAAATGTTAATTAGTATTCCTATAATACACTGTCTGGAATAGGTTATAAGGAAATAGGTTAATGAGGAAAATAACTTAAATTATATATTCAATAATAGTTTTATCCATTCATTTCATGAAATTCCAGTCTTCATTCCCTATAGTCAAAATCTATTGACATCATTTCCTTGTATGTTATATGGAATTATTTTTCATAAAAATTTAAAAATAACCATTACAAATAATGAAAAGTAAGGATAATAATCAACAATGGAATTTTTCAATCCAATAATATAAAAGAATTAATTGCAAACATATTTATTACCAACTTTTAGTCACACGCAACATAAAATTAAAAAAATGGACTAAAAAACAAATGTTTACCCTATGAATTTTTTTTGGGATCACTATTGTGTACGTTGATAACATTTTAGTAATAATAATAGATAATATTCAAATGTATTTCCCCATAATAGTATTACGTATATCATTCTCCTTTTATTATTAATAATTTATGTGATCTTTTTTCCAAAATGAATCTTTTATTAATCTAATGGGAAGATTATGTTTCAAAAAATAATGCATACTAATAATATCAAAAAAATGTACGATTATGAAGTTAAAATTTTCATCATGTCTTAAATAGTGAATTCATACCACACTTCTCAATTTTTATTGTTATTACATTATTTTTATTCAATAAAAATTATACTATTAGTGTTAGAAGAATATTAATTATT
The DNA here is from genome assembly GCA_963277665.1 of Viscum album. Taxonomy (NCBI): domain Eukaryota; kingdom Viridiplantae; phylum Streptophyta; class Magnoliopsida; order Santalales; family Viscaceae; genus Viscum; species Viscum album. Next base: position 1,527,064,663 of record OY728145.1, read on the forward strand.
ACATTAAATATATCAGAGCTATAATTTTGAACTAAACATGGGGAAAAACAAAACATGCACATTTTTGGTATAACGCTACGGTTTATTGATCATTCAATATGAATACAATTGTAAATGATGTTGGATATCATATAGAAAAAATAAAAATGGAATTTTAAGGAACCATTTTTTATAAAGTTGTCTAAGATGTTAAATAGTAATTCTAAATTCCATTATATACTAGGAGTACTATATACACATCATTGTTAGCAGTATTAAATTTATATAAATATAAAATTGGTAGAAAATGGAGTGTCATTAGATTTACAAAACTATATGGTCACCAGAATGATATGCTATAGGAATATAATAAACCTCCATATTGAACATAAGAAAAAAAATGAATGGTATCTTCAATGGGAATGATATGTAAAAAATAACATTATTTTATAAATGATTGTACATTGTATTTCAGGGACCATTATTCAACTATTGATTTCCATATGGGTGGAGAAATCAATACAATAAGGATTATTGAAGCGAATAAAAAATGTGTGTTACTTTCAAATCATTCCATGGATTAGAAGTCTAAATGGATTTCAGGAAACTCTGATACTATTGACATGGATTGTAGATAAATGAATTAATGATTGGAAACTAAGTTATTAAAAACATTATCCTCAGAGGAAGGAAATTGATTATTTGTATCCTGAATTAAAAAATGAGCCACGAAACATTTTCATTTCATTATCTATATATGGATTAACTCATTTTAATGTAGAAAATAGTACACAATGAACATGGATAGTCATGTTAGTATATTATTAATATCCACCATGGTTTTAAATGTTGTGAAAATACATAATATTATCTCTTCTTATATATAGACAAAAAACTCTCTAATGATACTTATTCCTATTTGTCTCCATTGATCGATGATCATAAATTGACATTACATATAGGTTTTATATTGTATGATACTCATATATGTGAAACTTTCTCAATAAAATCCATGTTGAATGGGTTGATAAATGACTTTATTTTCCTAATTGTTTTTAGGATATCAAAATAATGTAATGTTTTTGTGTCCCATTTTTGAATAATAGACACACTCAGTTCAGATAAAACATTTTATCAAGACTACATTTATAGGACACCTAAAATTTTTATGTTAGAGAGATAAATACTAGACCTAGACAGTCACACTCGATGGGAATACAAAATTAGGTACCACAGCATCTCCCACAACAAGAGATAAAATATTCTATAATGTAAAAGGTATCAACAATATCTAAAATAAACCATTTTTTTAAAAACTATAAGATATCATTCTAGAAAAATTGATAAATTTTATTTGAATTAATGTACTAGTATCGTAAGTATGTCAAAATTTTATTTATGATATGAATGTAGAGAAAAATGTATTTGATTATTTTGTTTGTGCAATATTATATGTTCCTAGAAAAAATGATGGAATAATGGAAAGGTTTGACCAGATTGACATAGGTATAAGAGAATAGTTTTCACCATTGAAGTGTAAAATTATGGCTTATATTCCCCCTACAATGTATACTCTCTTTAGAAATGTAAAATTACAATTGTTCATTTTTCGTAATGGTGAAGAATTTTCCAAGGTGCATTTATCATATACAATAATATTCACGGAAATGGATAACTTGATATTACATGGACTAAAATTAGAATTCTTCCATATTTTGATGCAATATTCGATGTTTGACACCTTATGTTTCATTATTCATAAAAATAAAAAAATTCATCATAAATTGATTCTTTCTCAAAGACACATTCAGTAATGTTGGACCTAATGATGTTTTAAATTGAGATAAGGTTTGTTTTATTCATAATATGTGAGTTATATATGTTCTTATAATCATCAATATATTATATAATGGCTTATCTAATTTTTCACATAGGTATAGAGGATGAACTATATGGTCATATCCATTACAGATTGATGTAAACCATTGAATGGTATGTGATGATGTTGAAATGGTACATCATGAATTAATGCAATAAAAAATATTGTAATTCAAAACAATATATTTTTAATGAAGATATTGAATTATTTAATGATTACAAATATGATGTTGATTTAATTTATCTCACAAATATCTCATCACAATAAATACCTAATGGGAAAGGGTATTTCCAAAATAAATGTTAAAACAATTAATATCACATCTTGGGATCATGTTCACCTTTAAAAGTTACATAATAGTGATGATGTTGATTCATAAAGGGTTGATGTATTGATATCTAATACACGCAATAAATATGTTATAGGATGATTCTGAGATCATATTTATATGGTGTTTTATGAAAATAAGAATTCAATTGAGGAAAAAAAATTAATGTCTCTCCAAGGGATAGAATAAATATTTTATAACATATATAGGTTTTTAAATTAATGGATATATGTTCTATATAAAATACCCTAAGGACTGTAGTATGATGAAAAATAACTGAGTTACACTTTTCGCAGATGCGATGAACATATATGGTTCAGAGGATATAATTACAATTTCATTGAATATGTCTTATTTATGAATCATCAGTTAAATATAATATATTTGATAAACATCATTTCAATCTACTATTTTCATATCAAAATTGGTTGAAAAACAGACTATAGTGATTGTTTTTGAAAATGGCTTTGTGAAGGTGAATTTCAGTTTGGTAGGGGGAAAGGATGAGAAGATCATAATAAAATCATAATCAGTTATGATAGTTTATATATTAGGCCCAAAAAACATGAATTGGTTGATTGTAGTACTTTTTACATAAAAATATAGGTTTATAATAAAATTTTATTTTACAATAACCCTTTCTTTGGCAGATCACAATCATTTCATAACTTTCATGCTGTTGAAAATGTCTAGTACATTACAGGGGATCATAATGCGGGGATTTCGAATCTCTATAGAGGATCTAAATACCCTCATCCATTATATATAATAATACTATTTCAATGAGGATGTTCTACTTTTTTTAATATACTATGATTTTCTAAATTATATTATTTATTTTATATAATAATTGTGTAATCTAAATTAAATTTCAGACAACCCATTCCAAATATGATATCTAAACATGATTATGATACGAATATCAGGGGAGAACAGATGGTCGATGCTTAAACTATATAATATATAAGGGTTCAACACCATGTTGATGAAGAAAAAAACAAAACAATACCACAATGTTTACCAAAATAACCAAGTCAATAAGCGAGGGTATAAAATTTTGGTTTGTTTGGAATCAACTTGACCAACCCGTTTAACTAAAATAGTTACTTTTTATTAGTTATGTTTCAGTCATAAAATTGAGAATATTCACATATATATAGATATGTGATTCCATTTCCATCCTCTAATGAATGAAACCCGTGGGGAAGACATAAATTTATGGTTATGATATACATTCTCTATTTTATAGAAGATTTATATATATAAATGATGATTTAATTTTCATTACTCTTTGTATAGTTTGTTTATTTTGGATGATTTCCATAAAAAATGACTATTAATGGCCACTAGAAAATCTCATAGACCCTCCTATATTATTTATACCTTATTACATATTAGGGATGCTGAGTGAATATTAAATCATCACCCACCATATCTTAAAAACAAAATATAAATTAAAAATATTGAAATAATTCATCAATATTTTCAATGAGAAATCATTTTATGTTCATTGTAATTGAAAATATATTATTTCAAATTATATATTTTTCCCAATTTAATCCAAAAAATGTAATTTAGAAAATTTAAAATGGTTGATGAAAAAAATTACATCAAATCTAATGTACTTGTATCACAAAACAAGGATGGGGTACACATCACTAGAGAACAAATTGGTACGTATTTTAAATAAATTATAAAATTTTCATGCGATATTAAATAACATAAATTTAATTATTTATATTGAGATTTTTAAAACAAAATTGGAAGCCATTTCCTTCCCATGTCTTGTTCTATGGATGGAGGAATGATTAAATGAAGAGGGTAATCTTATTGGTGAAATAATTAATGCAATATTGGAAACATGTGTTTGTATGAGATAAAATTAAATCATTGAGATTTATAATTTTATAACATAGAAATATATATTTAGGTTAACATTTTATTGAATTGTCTGGACAAAAGAATTGTTAGTGACCATATCAAAAGAAAAACATATTTTTTTAGCTTTTTATTGGCTAAAAAAATATGGTCATGTTATAGTGCTAGGTTTTTTAGGGTCTCCTGTAACATATTTTTAGAAGAAAAACCCACATGATTTTACCTATTTTATGATTAAAGTATTATAGGGTCATATATTGTATTTTTGAGATATTATTTTCCAATCATGTTTTGTGGAGAAATGTATGCCAAAAAATCATAGTGAGCTAGTAGTGGAAAAAATATCACCACAAGAAAAGAAAAATAAGACCCACTATCTTAGAGAATTGCCATACGACTCTAGTGAATACCTTACCAAAGGTAACCAGTTTTATCATCTCTCTTTCTATCAAATATGAATCAAACTACAGTCAATAAAATTTTAATACAAAAATTATGTTGGGTAATGTTATATATATTTTTTATCAATAAATACTCTAGAACTACCTTGTTGTGAGTGGTATGGTTTATAATATTCTGGGAGAAAATCGACACAACAAAAAACTCCAAAATGATCACATGAGAGTGTGGATTGAAGTCTCTAAATAGTCGACCATTATGTTTCTTTTTCTACATGATGATCCAGATATTATAGTAGTCCTGGATTCTATTGGTACCTTCATAGTATGTTAATATAATCTTATAATGATACATGGGGTATTTTCATAACAATTGTTTTTGAAATGGAAGCATTAAAATATTAATTAAACAAGGTCTACAGAGAGGTATTATATAATATAATTTTAAAAGAATGGGGAAATAGACGGTTAGATCAGGACAATCTACTGAATCGACCAAGAAAAAAGGACCTTCTATGAGTACCAAATCGAGACTAGATGCACTGAAACTACATTTATCATTATAATATCATATATATATATATATATATCACATATTATGATGGAGATATGTCGTACATTTTAAACGAAGAATGAATATTTTCAAACTTTGACTACAAATGATGTTGTTATATACAATATAAATTAGATTCTCATATTTTAATGGATTGGAGTCTCATTTGTGATTACATACAAAAGATACTGTTTCATTATATTTCTATAAAGCAGTGATAGAATATATTCATTAAATTTAATAAATACACAAATTTTATATAGGTTTTAATATTTTTACAACATAATGGAGAAACCAGTTAATAACTTTTTAGATTGATTAATCCTTTTATAGATTCAATAAATGAAAATTTTTTGGAGTTTAAATAAATTAATAATAAAATAGATGATCTGAATGATAAATTTTAGACTATAATATTAGATGGTAAATTTTTTTTATGCCTTTAACTAATGGGAAGAACCCTAATATATAATAAAAAGATATATTATTTTTCCATTACTTATTTAGGAATCACAGGATATTGATCCCAATTTATCTGGATCCCCAAATATTATTGTTTTCAGATCTAATAAATATATTTCAAAAAAATATTAAAACACATTATGTCTATTATGAGGTTATAATTTACTATAATCAACATTTTATAGATAAAATTTAAATTATATGTTTCAAAAAAAATTAACAATATTTTTTTATGATTGGGTGATCTATATATATGATAAGTAATGGTTTCAGGTCGATAACTGAAAATAATATATCTATGGATTAATTGAAATGGAAACTAATTGTGGTATATATTGAAATATAAAAACTATCAAAACATATTTCAAATCAATATACTTATTTTGGGAAATTTTTCTATATTGTCCTATGAAAAATGGAAACATCTATAATAGATATTGAGTCTCAAAGTTTATGAAAGATAATAAATTCCATCCAAATTATAAAATTATTGAACATATAAATTTTAAATGTAATTAAACATTTATTAAATTGTATTATTAATTGCTTCTTTTCCTATATTTTCTTAGTACTATAAGATTGAAAACAATCTATATACTCAAAAGATGATGTAAATGTTTTTAGAGAAGGGTGGGAAACAAACATAATATTATAAAATTTTCCAATATAAACTATAGATAAATACATTTTATTTTTTGTTTTAGTATTAGATATTGTAAAATATTCACCCGACTAACCACTATGATGTTCATTGGACCTGTGGAACACAAAGCGTCAGGCATGCCACCCCATATGTTAGAGGCTGAAACTAATAGTGATGGTCTATGTGTAGTAACCCAACTCCCTAAAGACCATAGCTGGTGTATGATACTGAATACATTGGCATGAATAAATGGAATCAATCCCCAAAGGAATAACTAGTTTAGTAGTCATGGTAAACTAGATACATAAATGAGTATTGTATTAAAAATGATTCCATTGATTACAAAATATTTTTTTCCTTCATTATAAATAAGTAAATATTCGGATAACTATTATCCATCAAGTAAATCTATTAATATCATTCATAGTATGCTTCTTGGATTCATGGGGAAAGAAACACACTAAGGGTGAGATCAAATAATCATTAAGTTAAAAAATATAGAGAATCTATAAAGAAGAAATTAGAATATGCAATAAGGAATGGTGAATAACTAAACAGACATGCCATATAATTATTAAACTAAATGGAACTACATAATCAATATGGAAATGTAATAACTAGAGGAACATTCCATTAAAATAACTTGATAATGAAATTCTAATATTGAATTTTAGGAAACTGAAACACATTCCATTTATTCGATATACTGAAAATGAAATGTTTCCATAGTTATTTTGAAGAATTATATCATAGATGAATAATAACCGAGTCCTAAAAATGAAATGCATCCATATATATTTTGATGCCAAATCTCATGGATGAATAATATCATAATATTAGGAGAGGAAATGCTTAATTATTGGATAACATGTTTCCTAGGTTAATGATACCACTACCAATAGACCATTCAGAAGACCATTTTAAAAATATAGGGTAGAAACACATCTATGGTGGTTAGCCAAATGACTCTTCCCATTAGAAAACCGATGCATCAAGGGTATATCTATAATCGGCCCCTACCCAAGTCACACAAGTCCAAAACATTCCCCATCAATCAAATAATTGATTTAATAATGTCCCTCATAAAAGATCCATATAGATTTAGAGATACATATTTAACAAAATTAACTTAGATAGTCAAACATCGTTCAATGTATACATTATATGTAAAGTGGTATATGTTTTGGGAAATAATAATATTCATGATAGATGATATGGATAATTTTGTGTAAATTCAATGATCAATGATCATAAGAGATTGGATATTTCAATGGAACTTAAAAATAAAATAAGAAATTTAATACGAATAAAATCCTTATCCAAATAAATCATAAGAGATCTAAAGAATAATTAAGGATTGTATCAATACAACCAATCCCATGCGGAGTAAAAATAGAGGGATCTTGTTATTGATGAAATAAAATAATATCATTAAGAAATTTTCACGAGGAAAATGTTATTTTCATTTGAAAAACATTTTGAAAATATTTTTCAATAAAAATATACCTTTTAATATTGAAATGGAACATTAAATTAAATTGAATCTATTGAATTCGTACCTGTCATATGAGGTAAAAAGAATATTCATTTTATACGACAAAAGGATAGAAAATTCCTTGTTATGAATGAAACCAGAAGATTCCTTTGAAACACTGGTAAAAGAAAAAATGGGTAAAAAATTTATTAACAACTCCTTTAAGAATCATTTTTGAAATAATTATTTATAAAAAATGGGTTTTAGAATAAATTTGGTTCTCTGACTATATAGTGATATAAATTAGGGTTTTTGAATAACATATTTTAAAAACATATTAGTACCAAAATGTTGAAAATGGTACTAAAGCATGAAAATGTTCATGAAAAACCAGATAAATATTAATGTGATTATTGTATAATGGTAATGTAATTTCCTCCAATTGAAAATCAATTGAAATTTCATTAATATTTGTCTTTAATAAAATAATCATTATGCATTCCAATGTGTCCCATACCACATCGAAACATTTTTAAATCATAATCCACATGAAATAATAATATTAATTTAATGTATTAAATACCATGAATGAAATGGAATTAATGATATGATATATAAAAATTTTATGTATATATACCACAAAAAAGATGTAAGTAGTGAACATTACATTTATCTCACGAATGTAAAAATGAGACGGAAATCAATTATCTTGTGTTTCAGTTCTAGTGAACATACCTTAAATTCATGTATAATAAACATATGTTAATTTTATATATGATTCATAATCTTTTTCATGTTTATTGTTACTTTTAGTTCACTTATTACAATGTTGTGTACAACTACTCAAACAATTATGATAAATTAGGTGTTTTTAACAAATTCGGTTTATGTGTAAAAAACCACTATTGTTGGTCAACTATGGTCATAGTTTTAATTATATAAAATCTCTAGAATTATATTCATGATATAATTATAATATTTATAAATCATTTATATGTTTAAAATCATTCATAAAAATGGCTATCAAAAATTTATTAACATTACAATCATGGAGACGTTAGGTCATACGTAGGCATGAGTAACGTTTCCATTATTCAATGGTCATTATGGAAGAATGGTACGTAAAACCATATCATTTTAGAATGATAATCATATAATAAAGACCATATTATTTTATCATACACACTTTAATAATGAACTATGTGATGTAAATGTAATCACATCCTGTCGAGGAGGTGGTAATCCACACGTCCACGTACAACGTTATCTCTTTTAAAGATTATGAAAGGGTAATAAAGTGGAAGACCTATATATATATATATATTATATTTACATAAATATTATTATGTTAGGAATATAATATTTATTTCTTTTTTCATATATTTTTAATTAAAACCTTCCATTATACGTTTCTTTTTTTGTTTGAATGAATCATAATGCTGTGAGGGGGTGGTAGTCCACACTTCCTCAAAGGATGTTCTCGTATCAGCATAAAATGGAATGTATTAACGTTTTGTGTTAAAAAATTATTATTGAAGTAATTAGAAAAAATAAATTACACATATAATACATATAAATAGTGTTTACTTCATAATGTCCACTATGAGAGGCAATAGAGACGAATTGAACAATAATTGTTTCGTGAGGTAGTAGTTCGTCGTATACAAAAAAAATATGTTCATTTCCCATCATATGGTGGTATGAGTAATTTTAGTTATAAATATCAGTGTAAAACATACTAGTAAATATAGGATACTATTTTTGTTACATAATAATGAAATAATAATATTTTACGGGTTATAAAATTGAATTAGAATGAGATTGATTTAGAATGGACATTACCTTCAAATTGGGTAACTTATTTTGGATTAACCATAATGAATCCATTGAATTCATTATACCTAATGTGATACATCAACATATAGGGTATTTATTTTTTTGATTATATTTGGGAAGATCATGGAAGTAAATAAGAGGTTATAGAGGTGTGCGGAATGGGTTGTGTTTGTGGCCTTTTATAAGGAAGGAAATGGACTCACATTGTATTCTTGAAAAGAGGTTAGATATACAAAAGTTCAATCCAAAATAATGTCAAATTAAACTAGAAAAACTCATGAATGGAATTTTTATGGAATAAATATGGCTATAAAATTGGTTTTGGACAAGTTTCTAGTTTATTTGGGGCTCTTAATCTTAGGGTTTTAATCTATTTTTATGACTAACAACACCTTAATCACTATAATTAATTTTAATCACATTCAATAATCATTTTTGTCAAAAATAATGCTTATATTATTAGAAAAAAATATTATATTTATTACAATGTTGTATTTACTATTTTAAAATTTTAATTATAGACGTGGAAAAATTAAAATTAATGTTAATCTCATAGATAGACAGATTAACAGAGTTTAATAGAAAAATGTCCAAAGGATTGTTGTGTTTTTATATTCAATTGAAATGTTATACGGATTATAATGAACTATATTTCATTAATATATGTCTAATATATCCAAACTATTTTAAAAGAATTTTATAATAAAAATTCTTATTAATAAATTTTCAAATGAAAAGTAATTTTTTAACAATAATGCATTATTTTTCATTATTCACTAAAAAATAATGTTTTCCCATTAAAATAAAAAAAATTCATACAAAGTAATTTTTGAAATTATAAACTAAAAATAAATTTTATTTCAATAAATTAAATTAATAATAGTGTCAAAATTAATATCATAAATGTGTTCCTTATTAAAATGTGGTAATATTACTTTTATTAAAATATAGGTTTATTTGTGAAATATTGTGTTTTTTGTTTTCTTATGCCTACCTAATTTAATGGTTGATTGTGATAATTTTTTGATTTAATATATTACATATATATTACATTAAAATAATAATCGAATTATAATTAATTAAATTTATTTGGTAAAACAAATTCGCGAGCAAATAAATAGTTTTCTATAAAAAATATGATTTTAATATTCAATAGGTTCTTATATTAATTTCTAATTTATTAGTAACCAATAATATATTTTATAAACCATATATTTTTATAGGTTAGTTAATACTATTATTAATGACTATTCTGTATCTTAATATAGTAAATAATAATTTTTTAATTATAAATTGTTTCTGAGAATGACTTGGTAATGTATATATTGAAATCCCTAAAATAAGCTCTCTTTTTCATGAAACAAATGATATAGAGTAAGGTAATTATGGCATATGATGTATGAGAACATAGTTTCACATGAATTAAAATATAACTCGGTGTTTCATTCATTGAATTATGTAAAATTGTTTTAAATAGTAAATATATTATAAATTATACAAATATTATATTACATTACCTTCTTGATATCACGTTTCATTCATGAAATAAAATTGAAGGGTCTTATTTTAGTTTTTGGGGATTCACATTCTCACCACCTTATTTAAAATGCATACTCACAATTTAAAATCAATAATGGTGAAATATTTTTAGATACATCTTATGATTGAAATCCCACATCATTATAATGTTTCATAAGAAATCATCTATAAAATAATAATTGAAATTAAAAACCTCACATGGAATACCATGTAACTAGGTATTTCTATTGGAAAACAATAGTGGAAAGTAGATATATAAACTTGTAGGAAAATGTAAATATATATAATGATTGAATGAGTTCATCAATCATAAACTTTTGAATGATCAATCGAATATTGGTGGACTTAAAGCTATAAATCATGTATGATTTAGATGGCCATCTGTTAAAACAATTAGGTATTGGGAATTTTTTTTTTCAAGTCATTATACTTGCATTGTTTATCCTTTTACTGACCATGAATATGATAAAATATTCATACATTTTAGGTTTCAATTTCATATGAAAAATATTAACATTTATTTGTTCTTAAATAAAATTTTAATTCATTCATTTACTGCCAGGAATTAATTTCTAATAATTATTTTTTTATTCCTAAAGCACTAAAAAGCACTTAAATGACCGTATGAGTGAGAAGTCTAAATATGTGTCCTTAACTATCATCCAAACAAATTTATATATATAGTTTATCCCTAATACTTAAAATTTATATTACTGATTCATCATTATCATTTATACCTTTAAATATTTAACGAAAAAATGAAAATTAACCTGGACATTGCATAGGTCATTGGTTTGCATAAAACCCTTATCGTATATGGATCATGGGTTCAAGACCGTGACCTTTCCAAATTTGATTGGTTGTCACCCGGCTTACAGGTTGTCCTTTTTGAAAACCATATTAATATTACTTCGAAATTTATATATGGTGGACATCCTCGAAATTAGAAAAATCTCAAAATAACATTTTCACTAAGGATTTAAATACAACCTCAATAAATAAATACCTCATTCATTTTATTTACACTTAGGTCATTCCATGGTGTAGGGGTTATCTATGATATCATTACATGTATTTCTATATCATGATACCTTATCGTCAATCAGAAACTACATTGGATTAACATAGGTTACTTATTATGTATCCAAATACATCATTATGGGTTGTGAAGAAATATTGGATTATCCTATGTATATACCCCATGACTTTTAAACGTGGTGCGTAGTAAGGCTCGTTTTCATTTACTAGTTTATCCCAAGTCATGCTCGGAGAACCTTTTTGGAGTTGTTAATCCTATGAACATTTGTTTCAGAACCACATTTACTTGTAATGTCTAGAAAAGGGTTTTATTCAAGGAAGAACCATATAATCTATACACTACCATGATTTTAGGGTTAATATCTATACATATCCTCAAATTATACGTTAGGTGCATGTTCTCTTACCTATAAATTCATATATCTAGTTACCAAGGTTTCTAATAAACATTCTATGATCCCAACTGTAGAAACCCAACCTGAGATATCCTAGAGTAGGTGTATTCTAATAAATAGATTGACAAGATTATAACGAATCAAGAATTGATGGACTGATTGGTTTAGTACTATCGGTAAACCATATACATAAATGGGTATTTTACTAAAAATTAATACATTGATTAAAACATAATTGTTTTATTTATAAATAAGTTAATCTGAAGATAACTGTAGTCCATCTAGTGAATCCATGCATGTAATTCATAGTAATATTCTTGGATTCTATGGGAATGAAATATAATTAGGGTGATCACAAATACATAGTAAGAGAATAATATAACGGATGAAATAATGAATCAATGAGAATTGTCAATATTGAAATTTTTGTCAGTGAATACGCAATCCATGTAATCAATAAACTGAATGGAAGTATGTAAGAAATATGTATAGGTATTAACTATAAACACATGCCATTCAAATATATAAATAACGCAATATCAGAATTGAATGTTCGGAAAATGATACACAATCCATTTATTTGATGAAAAAACAAATTTTTCCATAGATACATCAATGCATTAAAGCATTGATGAATAATAACATTATCATGGAAATTAAACTCATCAATAGGTATATCAATGAAAAATCCCACAGATAAATAATGTTAAAATATAAATGAAGGAAATACTTAATTATTGGATGCCATTTTTCTTAGGTACATGTATCATTTACCATATAGGCCTTTCCAAATAAATTTTACAAAATGTAATGCAAAAACCCATCTAAGGTGGCTATCCAAATGAATCGTCCCTTGAGACTACCTATGCATCTGGGTGGTTATCTTGATCCGGGCCCCAACCATGTCATACCAGTCTATAACATTCCTCATCAATCAAATAATTTATTAAAATATTTTTCTTATCAAATATCTATATGGAGTAAGAGATATAGATTAACTAATATTAACGCACATAGTCAAATAACTGTCAAAGTATACACTTTATGTAAAATTGTATACAATTTAGGCAAAATTAATATCCATGATAAATAAAATGGATAATTTTGGGTAAATTCAATATTAAATGAACATTATAGATTGAATATATCAACAGGAATAATATATAAATCTTGGATGTGAATAGGAATATTATCCTCTTCAAAATAAATCATAAACCATCCAGAGTAAGATTAAAGAAAGTATCAATACAACAAATCTAATGTGATGTAAAAATAGACGGTTGTAGTCGTTGAATAAATAAATGAATTTATTTTAATAATATTATTGTGGAAAATGTCATGTGATTTTGAAAAACCATTCAAAAATAATTTTCCTTAAAAATAAAATTTCTAAACATATAAAGGATTCTTCAATGAAATTCTGGTGGAAGAATCTTCCCATGTGGTACTAGTAAAATAGAATATTCCTTTGGTACTAAAAAATGATAAAAAATTCCTCGTTATTAATGAGAACATAAGTTTCCTTGGAAAAATTGGTAAAAGAATAAAATGGTATAAATGTATTTACCAAATCATTTTAAAATCATTTTTGAAAACATTTTAAATAATACAGGTTTTTTATAATAAAACAGGTTCTCAGACTAAAGAGAGATATAAAGTCGGGTTTTCTGAATAACATTTTGTAAAAATTTCTTAGTACCAAATAGTGAAAAAAATGAATTAGTTATATTTAATGGTCACACATAACCAGATGATATTGAATTTTTTTATTAAACATCTTTTATGTAATTACATTGAATTGAAATTTCATTGAATGATCTTTTGGATTATTATTGTGTAAAGTAATTTTTAAGCATTTGAAAGTGTCTCATACCACATTGAAACATTTTTAAATAATAATCCTCTTGAAAGAATAATATTACATGAAAGTATTAAATTCCATAAAGGAAAATTAATTCATGATATTATATATAAAAATGGTCATTATATGCACTACAGAAAATATGTAAGTAGTAACATGACATTTATCTCAAAGATGTAAAAAGTGAGATGGAAATCCATTACCTTGTGTTTCTTTTCATGTGAATGTTCATTAAATTACTATATAATATACTTATGTTTTTATTATACTTGTTTCATAAAAATTTTGTTTTTTATAATTCATTTTTTCTCACTAATTACCATATTGTGTACAACTACACAACCAATTAAGTTTACATCAGGTATTTTTGACCAAATTTAGATTATGAGTCAAAATAAATATTGTTGGTCAAACATTTTCATTGAGTTCATTATATAACATCCCAATAATAATAAAAATGATATAATAATAATATTTATACTTAAATTATAATTTTAAAGTGATTTATGAAATATGGTTATGAAAAATGAATTAATGTTACAACCATGTAGATGATAGGTCGTACTGCACATTTGTAGCATTTCCATTTTTCAGTGGGAGTTATGGAAAGAAAGTAAGTAACCCTATATCATTAAAAAATTATATTTAAATATTAAATAAAAAATTATATAATCCTACATAATTCTTTAACTAATTTTGTGATGTAAAAGGAATCAAATCAGGTCAAGGAGATAGTAGTCCACACATCCATGATCGACGTTATCAGGTTTAAGGATTATAAAATTGTAATAAACAAGATGATATATATATCTATATTATATATCCTAAAAGTTATTAATGTAATTAATATCTTATTTATTTTGTGTATGTATCATATTTTTAATTAAATCCATCCTTTATATGTTCTATGTTTAGTGTGAATGAATCAGAACACATTAAGGGGGCGGTAATCCACACATCCAAAAACGATTTATCATATTAATTTAAAATATAATGTATTAAATGTAGGTGTAATATAAAGATTAAATAATTATTATTTTCAAATAAATATCATAGATAATATATATAAATATAGTGTCCATCATAATGGCCATCGTGAGAGCTGACAGGAAAAAATTTAACAATAATCATTTCGTGAGGTAGTATGTTTTATGTACATAGAAACGTTAAATTCGTAACCCATTTGATGGTGGTGTGTGTAATTGTAAGTAGAAAAATCAACCTACAAACATTCTAGCATATTTAGGATACTGTTTTTGTTACACAAGTATAGAAAACATGTATTTTAGGGGTTTGATAATGGAAATGAAACTAAAGAGATTGAGAAAAGACAATACCTTTCAATCATGTGACTTCTTTTGGTTTAAAAAAATGACATCCATTGAAATATATTTTCCCAGATGAAGGAATCATGGTAGAGGGTATGGTAGTGGGGAAAATATTTTTTTAGATATAGGATGATCTAATATGGTTTTATATGTGTGAGTAATGGGTAGAGATGGTGGACTTTCATAGACAAAGATAAGGATGGCTGTGGTATTCTTGAAATGATATTTGGTGTTCAAATGTTATTACCTAAAAAATTAATAAAAAACCTCCAAAACTCATTAATTTATGTTTCACAGAAGTATTGGGTCATCCAATGGATTTTGGACAACTGTCTAGGTCATTTGGGCCCTTAATATTAAGGTTTTAGACCATTTTAAGCTTAATTCCAAATTAATCAGTATTATTAAAAAGAATATTTTTAAAAAAATAATGTGTAAATTTATTTAGAGATGAGTGGGAAACAAAAATGTTGTTATAATTATTTCTATCATCCATGTTAGAAGACTACCATCTATTATTATGATGTGTGATGGGATATAACCATATATATACACTTGGGATTTTAATCAACAGTATGCGAATTCCTATGTATAATAATTTTTATTTGATTCACAATGATTAGTTTAAAGGAGGAAATTGATTTTTTAGAAAATAATTGGAAAAATCTATAGTGTGAAAATGTATAGGGGAATCATGAACTAGTAACTACCCAACACTTATTTATTTAATTTTCTTATCAGTATATTTATATATATATATATATATATATTTATATATTTGTTTTTTTATTTATAATATTTATTGGATACTTATTATGTTGAATTTAGACATTTGTTCAAAACACAAATCATATGATCAAATCCATGTAAAAAAATTGAGATTGTTTTGATACTTTAGATAAATGGTACATAAATCATTTTTAACATGTAGGAATCAACGCTATATAAATATGACAACCAATGTAGTCATTATGTATCATATGGTTTGTTTTCAATATAATAGTATAATTTTACAAAATTTGTATTTTTTAGTTTATAATTTAAATTTTAGTAAAATTACATCTGAAATACATAAAACCTAGAAAAAAAATCATATTATAGTGATACATTACAAAATCAGTAGATAATTCATTTATGATGCAGATGAATAAACCACATGCCAATAAGAAATGTGGTATGACCTATATGACTCAAGTTGAATGTTTTCATTTTAAAATGAAATTTTAATAAAAACCACATGTGACAAACTGAAAATAAAGAAAAAAAAATTGTATTCATTTTATATTTGGAAAAAATAATACATTAGTCCTTTTTTAATTTTAGGAGTTAGTCGAACCTCAATCCATCACAAGATGTGACTGGTACATCTGTAAATTGTTTTTGTAGATTAAAATAAAATTTTACTTAAGGAAGTATCACAAACACAAAACCAAGAAAACACAATCTGATTATTTCATCCCAATGGGAAAATTATACCAAATCATTTTTTTTCAATTTAGGAATCATTTGTAGCTCATTCAAAAACACTGTGTGCCTAGTATTTCTGAATGATACATTATAAGTTAAAATTTTAATTTTTTTTAAAACAAGTTTCAGTCATTAAAAATTGAGAGAACAAAGTCATATTGTTATGAAAATTTATGAAACTGATTTATATGTCATTTTTGACATGTGTTAATAAGTATAATGTCAAACTGAAAGACAATGTAACAAGTATCACTCAAATTATGTGTCCTAAATTTATAATGTCATTTTAATAAAAATATAATGTTACATAATAAAAAATGAAAAAACACATTAATATTTTTTTGACACAATAAGACAATATTTTATATGTCCTTTGTGATGAGTAGGAATTAGATACACCTCTATCCAATTCATGGTGTGATAGATAGGACTCAAAGTGTATCTTTTTATTTAAAATTGAAATTTTTTCACGAAAGACATGTGACATACTCAAAACCATGAATATAAGTATTGGATATTTTCATATCATAAGAAAATAATTCATAATTCATTTGTGACAGGTTATAATCCATTGTACCGTAATTTTATATAGTATGTTCCCAATATGACTTGAATTATGTGTTTTTTGTTTTAAAATGAAATTTTATTAATTTATTATTTCATAATTATGATTTATTTATTTCTATATAGTATTATTATAATATGAATGGTTTTTCTTTATAGATTTATTCCATTTATCGAGATGGTGTGGGTTTTTTCAATCATTACAGGCTCACGAGATATAGACATTACATATATAATTGGGATAACAAAAATAGGGAAATGGGTCAAGATTGTATATGGAAATCATAAATAGGTGAATTCCTACTAAATATTTAGTTATTTTCATCATCACATTTATTACTTTTTTATGTCCATTTCCCTTTATTTTTATCTAATATTTATTATTTATTTCATATATCATTTAGGAAGTCATATGTTGTTTTCAATTATCTGTAACAAGCTCAAAAAAATAGAACATGTTCCTTTAAAATGGAACAATACACCACATATTGCATTAAATTTGAAGTGAATTGTAAGGATTCATCTACCAAGGTATTTATATATATAATGTGGAAAAGTATGACATCCTGAAATATCTGACATAAACATTATCAGGAAAGCTGTAGTAATAAACTACAACTCAATCAGTCTCACCTAAATCTAATGCATAGTGTTTATGGTACTACATGAAGTTCACCTTTCAGTTTATTATTTAAATTTTAATCCAATACCCACTTCATAATATCAAAAATTATAAAAAAAAATTCAAATATTATTGAAACATTATTACAATGACACAAAATTCATTTTTGATGTGTAGGAATCAATCACACATCAAGATATCGAATTGTTTGATCGGCATGACTCAATGTTTGTGTTTCATTAAAAATTTATATTTAATAGAAATTAGAATTTTAATAATCAAAATAGATAAAACATATGCATATTGTTTTGATACATCATGGTAGGACTCAATGTGGCCAAAAATAGTCCAAAATTTACAGTTTTTTCAAAACATGTGTCACTCATTGAAAAAACACACATGTATTGTCTTGATAGTTTAACAAAATATTCATAAGTAATTTTGTTTGTGATGTAAATATTATCACCTCAAACCTTCATATGATGCGACAGATATGACAGGTATACATGTATTTAGTTCAAAATGGAATTTAAGTAAAAATAATGAGTTAAATATTCAATTCTAAGAAATTAAATTCATTTTTTTTGGATGATTTATAAAAATTATCCATATTTCATTTATGACAACATTGAATTAATTGTACCACAATACAAAGAAATTTGTGTCTAGTATGACTCCAAGAGTGCCTTTTTATTTAATATTTTCATTCGTTTAAAAAAGACAAGTGGCATACTCAAACCAAGTAAATAAATTCATTTTAAAATGAAAATTTAGAAAAATTATCAACAAGTTATTAGGGAAATGTAAGAGTTATCCCCAACACAATTCGATACATGATGCGCCCTGTAGGACTTAATGTGTCTGTTATCATTACAAAATAAACAATTTTGTTCAAAATGTCTTTTACTCCATGAATTCTAAGAAATCATGATCCTATATACTTGATACATTATAAATACCAATCCATATGTCATTTTTGACATGTAGGAATCAGTCTTGCATGAAATCGACACTTTATGTGACCTGTATGAATCAAAGTGTGTGCTTTCAACATGAAATGACATATTAGTATTAATGATATGTGACATACTCAAAACTATGAAAACTCATTCATATTGTCTGGTAAGATTTCTTAATTTTCCTTATGTTATTTCAGATGTGTATGAATTAGATACAATGAAATCCAATATGTGGTGTGATTGGTATGACTCATATTTTATGTTTTCAGTTTAAAAATAACAATTTAAGTACAAATAAAAGTTCCATACTTAAATCTACGAAAATTGATTCATATGTTTTATACTTTCTGATAGTTATCCAAAATTCATTTAATAAATTTATGAATTAGTCTCACCTCAGTAATATACATGGTTTATCTACTATGATTCAAAGTCTCTTTTATGTGTTTAAAAGTATGATTTCAGTTGAAAACATATTGAAAAAATTGAAATATAATAAAACAAGCTGAAATTGTCTTGGAAATTTAGGACAATGATTTGTAAGTTATTTTTAATATTTATGAATTAGTATCCTATAAAATAGACACAGAATTTGATAGGTATGTCTCAATGTTTTTATTTTTACTTTTAACTGATGTTGTAGGAAAAAACACTTGTGAAATATTGAAAATTGGAATATGATTTTAGATTACTTTTATACATTATTAAAATGAGACATGTGTCATTTTCTATTTATATTAATTAATCTCACTACAAAATGATGCAGGGTTTGACCAATATAACTCAATTTGAGTCATTTTATTTTAAATTTAGATTTTAGTAAAAAAGTAACGTGACATACTGAAATCTAAAAATACGCATTTGGATTTCATTATTACTTTATGAAAATGATCCATAGAAAATTTTTATTTGCATGAAATATCCTCACCTCAATCCATTAAATGGCCGTACTGGTATGAATTAATGTTACTGTTATGAGTTCTAAATATACATTTAAAATCAAAATATGATTCACCGAGTGAAAACCATGAAAACATGATTGGATTATTTGGATAATTTATGAAAATTATTCATACTTCATTTTTGATGTGTAGGAATTATTCTGACATAAATACAATACATGATGGGAATGGTATTTCTTAATGTGCATATTTTCCATTTAAAATGAATTTTTTTTAAAAAAACACAATCGACAAACAAAATTGAGAAAATGAATAAATATTTTTTTGATACTTTAGGAAAATGATGCATAATTAATTTTACATGTGTAGGAAACATCTAAAACTCAATATGACACAATTTTTTACTGTTATTAATTAAAATGTACATTTATTAATTTAAAAATTACATTTTAATTTAAAATAACATTCGTATTCTCAAAATAAAAAAAATCCGACAAATTTAACACTTCATGAAAAAAATGCATAAATATCATTTTTTGAGATGCACCATAATCGTATACATGGGGTTTCTAGTATAACTAATATTTTCCGTAATCTGTTTAAAATTTATATTTTAGTTAAAAATGTGTGGCACACTCTAAAAAGATTGAAAACGTGCTCGAAATGTCATTATAATTTTTGATGATCCATAATAAATTTTTGAAATATAGAAATTTATATCATGTCAATTTGAAACACCATGTTGTTCATATGATGAAAACTATGAATTGTCCTTTTATATGTGAGAGTTTAGTGTAAAATGTGCATCATATCACCAAAACTGAGAAAATTTGCTTAGGTTTTTTTACAATAATTTTATGTATTATTAGATAATTATGTTCCTTTTAATTTTTATTATAACATTATTTGGATAAATTTTATAGATATAATGCCTAAATACCAATGAGAAATGGTTTGACAATAGAAATATTGTTCTAAATAAATTCCTCTTCAATACGATTCCACCCATAATGAGTTTTTTATCACCAAACCTGAGATCCAATTCAAAAGGACCTACTCTTTAGAATATAAATAAATGTTTTGATGTGAAATAATGAACAATAAATTATTTTGATACACACTGTTCGTAATATGACTCAATGTATATTGACACATTCCTGTCGTGGGGTGTGGAAAAAACAATTATTTACTGTGTTAAAATATAGTGTAGTAGTTAACCTAAGTTGTCTCCAGAGAGAGCGCACAACAATCATGTTTATCACTTTGTATTTGAATTTGTTGGATTTTGAAAACAATGAAACAAAACTAAAGAAAGAAATAACGTAAAATATTTAAAACAAATTGAAAAATAATGTGATTAAAAATAATGATAAGTATTTGGGTTATCATGTCAGGATTGGTTTTCAAGTTACATTGTTATCATAGTTTTTAATTATTCCTTCCTCTTTTATTAAATTGAATAAAATGAGATTTCACAATCGCTTCCCCCCACTTCTTTTTTTAATGATTTTGGTGAGATTGAACCTTACCAAGAGCTTAGTTCAGTCTAATATCCTTCCTTTTGTGAATGATTTGTAGTGAATAACCTTAATTTATTGAAGCAATTCCCAATCAGGTCTTTTTTATCCCAAACAATCTTGAATACTCAGTACATATCTCACACGTACTTACGATCGCCAAGTATTTCACCACTATGTTCTAATGTATTTCATCGTATATAGACCAAAAACTAGTGAGGGATATAATTTTCATTAAACAAAGCAATTATAACAACATAATATAAAATCAAATACAATCGCACAAGATAATATAAGTTGTTATTACAATTGAAACCAACTTCATAATAGATAAAACATTTTATAACTTTAAGAGCCTTACACAAACATAACAAAATGGAAAACCTAACCATAATCAATCACTCATAAGATTTACCTCACCATGGTAAGGGTAATTTAGGATAAGGGGGATGAATTATGCATTATGAAACTAAGAAGAACAAAAGAATGAAAATAAAGTACGAAATATTTCTCCTCCAGAATCTATCCACCAAAAAGATAGCTTCGGTTCGCCCACCCTATGGTCGAATCAGACCGAGGTCCCTTCTTATAAAAGGTGAGAAATGGATTTTTTCCATCTACTGAAGATTTTTTAAAGAATCAGGAGCCTTTTTGGAGGCGTTATGTCCGATTTAGTAGACATGACTTATTCTGGCTTCCAATCTCTATTCCACCAACCCTACATTTACCGATTGAAGGGTGACCATAATATACTCCGTTATACTTGAAATTTAATGTGAAGTTGTCTCGTCAAGTTTTAATTTTGACCCATCTGGAAGAACCCCATTTGGTGGTCGGTATCATGATATGTTGATCATTGAATGATTCATGGTCCATTCTGCTGACCAGAATAACTTTTCACATTGACTGATTTTTTTGGCCTATTGGAGTTCAAATTGGAACTTGGTTCAGAAGAATAATTTGTAGAAAACGAACCATTTCATCGTAAAAAAAGGAGTTAGGTAAATTGGATGAAACATGTAAGAGTTATTGTTTAAATACACAGGCAACATAAATCTGTTTAATTTCCAGAATTAACCAATTTTCACATTTAAGCTCAAAACTCACCAAAAATCGTAAAATGATGCAAATAAGATCATATTTTTTATATGGGACGGGTTTAAATAATTTAAAAACATATTTATAAATATTCAAATATGAGCTGTGTCAATTCCCCCACACTTATCCCTTAGAATCTTGGACAATTAAACATTGATATTAAATCAATGAAAATTTTAAAACATATATCCATGAGATCCAACAAAATATCTTCATGAAAAAAAAGATATCATGCCTCATCAACAACTATTATTCCAAGTTCATAATTCAGTTCAAAATATATTTCCTCTACATTTATTCTCCCATGTACATAGAACACTAACCTAACATGCATTTTTTTCTCATCACACAAATATCAATTTTCAACAATTTATTTCTCATATAATACTCATGCAAGGGTCACCATAGGCTTGATAAATTCCTACATCTCTACCTGATGTGTGTCCAGAACATATTTTACCATGAAGACTTTATAAATGAGGTTTTCTAGCTTTAGGATGGTAGGATTTAGATGTGAAAAATTTTGTGACTGAATAAGGAGTGCTTGGATCTTTTTGAAGAAAAATTTCATTATTCTAATTTTTACATAAGTGTAGTCTTCTACTAACTCCCCTTAAGAGTGAATAATCTCTAATAGAATGAAAATTCAGTGAAATTACCCCATTTAGCATTTCATCAGAAAAAAGTATTAGTCATCTCAAACATGATTTTTCTTGAAAGCTCTAGATAGGCACAACTTTTTTATATTAGAATCTATAGAAAGGCATATATTCACGTATCATGAATGCTCTAGATAGGAAAAACATGTTTTTCATTAAAATCTCCAGAAAGGCATAGCTTCCCCTGCATGAAATCTCTAGAAAAGGAACAACTTTCAACATAATTTTTTTTTTTTCAGAAACAAGCACATCTCTTCAATGTTTGATTTTCCACCCAATGTATCACCAAATTTGTTTGAAAAACATAATTCAACCTCCCCCCCACACTTATGTTAAACTGGATTATGGAATTTCATTTCAAGAGCGGGTTGGATAGGGAATATTGGCTTATGATGTGGCTAACCTAGCAGGTTGTTCATGGATTCTATGGGCTACGAGGATTAAATATACAAGGTTGGCCATTATAAAATGTATTCTTATGAAAAGGGGTATTTAAAATCAAAAAAATTCCTCAATCATTTAAAACATATGCACCTCAAACCCTCATAATTTAATAGGAATATATCAAATTCCGGTTAAATCAAGCATGATATGGTTCTCTCAAGATGTGAGGTGAATGAAAAGAATATGAAAATCACGTTTATAAGCCTCACATGAATGTGATTTCAAATATAAGGATAGTAATATGTGGCATGAGATTCAAAATTCTGAGTACTTTTCATGAAATTCATAAAGAATTGAACTTGAAATAAAGTCATTTTTAGCATTCCATTAAGCTTAGTTTCATGGGATAAATTGTTTCACACATTGAAATGGAATTCAAAAATGGAGATGATATTCATTTTAGCTCAAAAGTTTTAGAATCACACAAAAAATTGAAAAGAACAAAATTTTTTTGATTCAAATAATTGATAATACAAAAGTTCAAAGGTTACCCCCCCCCCCCCCACACTTAAATGATGCAATATTCGAAATGAAGTAAAATTGATATAACATGTAATAATATTTTTAATTGAATCATAGCAGTCAATAACATGTAAAGGATAGGTACAACCTGAATTATTGGTTGTGCAATGTTGAGTTAGGCTCCTAATTGTTACATGCATAAAAACCTACAAACAAAGGTAGATAATTAAAACATAATAAATTTATTAAAAGTAAATAAAATAGAAATATAATTAGAATAGAAGGATAGATCATGGTTTAATCTCCCATGTGGGCCATGGGTTTTGACTGCCTCAAGATGGGGAGTTTCAGTTGGTTATCCCCAATCCAATGGTGGGTGAAGTTTCTTTAATATGAACCACCATAACTTCTTATTTCCATCATGAAAATCTTATTTTTTGTTATGTGCTTCATGGATATAGTACAACAAATCCACCCATATGAAAATGATAGTAAATGTGCATGGTGATGGTAGGAAAACGAATGAGTCCTCCTCTTTATTGGTTTCCTCTTTCTCAACTTCTTCTACATTTTCCAATGGTGTCACAAGGTATGTTGTATCAAAATAATAATCAATGGGAGAATCAGAAAGTAATTCAATTTGAATAAAATTAAAGCATAAAGAATCAAAATAAAATTCTTCCCTTTCAATGTAATTGTCTTCTATCTCTTTTTCTTCAAGAAAGTTCACTTTGAACTCATCTTGAACTCCTTCCTATAAATGATTAATGTGTTTGGGGAGCTCTAGTTGTTCCTCTTCAGGTGTATCTTTTTTCCTCATCCACCAAGGCAATATAATTGTGGACCAAATATAAAAATTTATAACAAGGGGAGGTAATACTAAATTCAGATTTAACAAAATTAGAATGAAAATATTCTAAGAAAATATTTTCTCCCAGAGTTTTTTCACATTAAATTTCTTCTCTAATTGGAGGTTCCTCTTGTAGATGAATTTCACAAGATAAAATAAGGCAATCGGGCACCTTCATCTTTTCTTTAAATTCCACCACTTTGGTGGTGTCTTTCTTCAATGGTTCTGGTTCATCTAATTTATATGGAATACGTGGATCAAGTAGTTTTTCACACTTATTTTAGATTCCATCCATATATTTTTGATCATCCACATGTATCTTAGTAGTAAATTCTTCCATCCTGTCCTCCTCTGGTTCATTCATAGGTTCTGGTTTTTCCATCAATGCATGTACATATTCAAATAAATGTTCCACTTTTTTCTCTAGTTTTGAAATTTCATTTCTATGTTCTTTATTCTGAAATATATCAGAAATTGCCTGATCTACTTGTTCCAAATTTGGGTAGTAGTTTTATGAAATAAAAAAATAATCCATCGAAAACATCAGGAAAAAATAATTTTTTTATCTTATTTTTTTGGAAAATGTTAAATATTAATAATTAGATTACGACACTACCTCACCAGCAACGACGCCAAGTTTTTACACGTTCCTGTCATGGGGTGCATAAAAATCAATTATATACTAATTTAAAATATAGTATAGTAGTTATCCTATGTTGTATCCATACAGGTGTGTATAACAATCATGTTTATTACATTATATTTGAATTAGTTTGATTTTGAAAATAATGAAACAAAACTAAAGTAAGAAATAAAGTATAATATTTAAAAAAAATGAAAAATATTGTGATTAAAAATAATGATTATGTATTTGGGTGATCAGGTCGGGATTGGTTTTCAAATTGCAATGTTATCATTGTTTTTATTTTTTCATTCCTCTTTTATTAAATTGATTAAAATGGGACTTTACAATCGCTTCCTCCCACTTCTTTGTTTAATGATTTTGGTGAGATTGAACCTTTCCAAGATATTAGTTCAATATACTATCCTTCCTTTTGTGAAAGATTTGTAGCGAATAGCCTCAATTGATTGAGGCAATTCCCAATCGGTTCTTGATTATCCCAAACAATCTTGAATTCTCAGTACAAATCTCACACGTACTAAGGATCGCCAAGTACTTCACCACTATGTTATGATGTATTTCATCGTATATAGACCGAAAACTAATGAGGGATACAATTTTCATTAAAAAATCAATTATAACAATAGAATATAAATTCAAATACAATCACTCATGATAATATAAGGTGTTATTACAATTTAAACGAACTTCATATTAGAGAATTTTTATTAACTTTAAGATCATTATTCAAACATTAAAAAATAGAAAAACTAACCTTTACCAATCACTCATAAGATTTACCCCACCATGGTAAGGGTAATTGATGAGAAGGGGGAATAAGTATGCATTATAAAACTAAAAATAACAAAAGAATGAAAAAAATTTCCAAAAATTTCTCCTCCAGAATCTGTCCACAAAAAATATAGCTTCGGTTCGCCCACTCTATGGTCAAATCAGGCTGAGGATCCTTCTTATAGGAGTTGAGTAATGGAGTTGGCCATCCACCGAAGATGTTTGAAATAATTAGGAGCCCTGTGGAAGGAGTTAATTCTGATTTTGTAGACCTGACTAATTCTTGCTGCCAATGTCTATTCCATCCATCCTGCTTTTACCAGTTGAAGGGTGGCCTTAATCAACTCCGTTATACTTGATATTTAATGTGAAGATGTATCGTCAGGTTTTCTTTCTAACCAAGCTGAAAGAACCCCATTTGGTGGTAGATATCATGAGATATTTAACATTGAATGAGTCATGGTCCATTCTGTTGTCCAGAATAACTTTTCACATTGATAGATTTTGTTTGGCCTATTGGAGTTCGAATTGGAACTTGGTTCAGAAGAATAATTTGTAGAAAAAAACATTTCATCCTAAAAAAAGGAATCAAGTAAATTGGAAGAAACATTTAGGAGTTATGATTTAAATAAAGAGGCCACATAAATCTGTTTAATCGACAAAATTAACCACTTTTCACATTTACGCACAAAACTCACCAAAAGTCAGAAAATGAGGAAAATAAGGTCAAATTGATTAATGGGAAGGGATTAAATCATTTAAAAACATATGTATAAATATGAAAATATTATATTTGTTATATATCATTATAGTTTAAAATTGGATCATTGTGTTTAATTTATTTCATTATAGAATTTATAACAAAATAATTACATTCAAATACATGTAAATTATTTTGTTCCATCTTGGGTGGTTGTCTTGATAAAAGAATGATCAGTGATCAGGGAAGGAAGAGTAATTTTAATTAATGTTTTTTATAATTTTTACTTAATCAAGTATTATAGAACCTGATGTTTGAAGTTTCTGTAATATATTTTTTATTTTCTTTCTGTTTTCAAATTTATTTCAAAAAATACATTATTGAGAACATATAATTTGTACTTTTACTACATTTTATTCTATTACAGTGTCCCATAATTATAATAGAAAATTGTATCAGTATGACCCTTCATAAATTATGAATAAAAATATGATAGTGTGTGCCTTGATTAGTACATTTCTATTCATGATAAAACCATTAGAATTTTTATATTACTCTGATTTCATTTACTTCTTGCATTGAAAATGGAATATTTTTTAAATTTTGAAGAAATTATATTTACTAGTCTCTGGGGATGAAAAACATGATGAATGTAGGGGAAAACGACATAGAAATACTACTTGGGACAAGAAAGTTGATAAATAAATCAATAATTGCAGATGAAACACAAAACATTCATGGAAATTACCATATCCTTGAAAGAGAAGGGGTACACTTGTTGAATAATAGAATTAAAAGTGTATCATGGATTTAAAATTACATATCCCAATAAATTCATGGTGTATAATACATACAAAATATGAAATTCATGATTTATGAGTTTTGTAGAAAATAATGTAACATCGGGCTAATATTACCCTTCTCAAACATTTGATAACTTGAACCATTTTCAATTCATGTATTTTATTTCATGTAATTAACAATTTTATATCTCCTCTATAGTGATAGTTACATATTTTGTATCATTTAAAAGATGTTTAAATTCTTTATAGAAAAATTTAATCCCATCATCGTCCAGATAGACTAAACTATCTTTGAATCCTTCCTAACCCAATAGAAAACCATGCAAGAACATTTAACTTGTTTATACAAAAACACTACTAAATAAAAAAACATTCTTAATCAAAATTGAGGTAATTTTCCCATACAAATGATCTCTATCCTCAATTATACTTTACCACCAACGTGAATAGATGTAAATAATAAAAACAAAGTGGTTCAATGAAAACGTCAATGAGGTATGTTTATATAAAAGGAGGATACCGTACAAAATAATTTACTCGAATTGTATTTTTGTAGTTGGGGGATATGGCCCCATGATATTAACTCTCTAAATAGTCAATGAAAATGAATATTTAACGATGTGTAATAAATCATGGGGTTTATGGATAAGGTTTCTATTAATATGATAGGAGAATCACATTCATATGACATCAATGGAGTTTTTTATAATAGAGGGCCTAAATTTTCTACTTCTACTAATTTTATAAAAGATCTTGTTCCACTATTAGTGTTCACTATATGAACCAATAGTGATTTCATGACTGACACATTGGGAATATCATCATTCAATAAACATAAAATGTTTTCCACAAAAGACTCAATTGTAAAGAACCTTTTTGGAATTCAATCCATTGTAGATTATGAAATTTTCATCCAAAAAATGAATTTATTTTTCTTTCTGGGCTCAATCATTTTGAAAAATTCTATTGCAATGAATGTCCACTACATAATTATTCCATTTAATTATGGAATTAGTCGTATTTGGTAAATGTTCACCTTGTAACTCACATTGAATTTAAAATTAACACTAGTATTATAGTGTATAAGGATTGAAATAATGATATTATAGGATAATTTAATACCCCCTAACCTTACATTAAATTAATTTTTTAAATACATTAAATCTCTTCAACAACTTGCGGAACACAAAATCCCAAATCTAAATGAACCATAATAACATAATTGTTAAATTGGCATGTAAAAATAGGAATAAATGAATTATGAAAATTATTAAATTTATACTAGTATAGAATAATTTCAATGAATCTATATATATGATAAATAAAATAATATCCATTTAAAAGAAGATGTATTTTTTTCTCAAAAAATGATATTTTTGTAAAATGAGGTTTAGTAAATCTTTTCACAAATAGATTAATTTTAATTCACATATAGATAATTTATTTTAATAATTAATATAATTTTTTAAATTTTCATGTCAAAATTATATTATGCTTATTTTATTTTTATTTTTCTATACTGTTAAATATTTTTTCAATATTGAGAAGAAATTATTTCATTAAAAAAGTATTTTATTTCAATAATTTAAAAGACACATTTTATATAAATATTGTTTTAAAAGTAATAATATTTCAATTTTACCATTTTTAATAAATATTAGTTCATCTAAATCAATTTTATATTAAATGCCTATATATAAAATACTGAATTTTTGAATTTTTTTGTAGAGACCCAAATCTTGACGTACATGGACAATACATTACTTTTTCGGAATACTTAATACATAACAAAAATAGACACACAGGGATCATAATATTTTAGTGTCTTTGGAAACTCGGAATAAAATCTTCTAATCGTGGTGAAAGATCTTCAATATCTCCCAATAAAGATCTTCCATTTTTTCTTATGTAAAACCTTTCTATATATCCTGGGGAAATGAAAACCTAAAAGGGGTGATCTCAAATGCCCAGTAAGGGTAAACATAGAGAACATAAAACAATCCATAAACATTTGAATGCAAAAACTTGAATATAAAATCTAAAAATAAAAATCTTGAGCAAAGACATGAATCTTGGAAGTACGTAAGGCATATATCATAAGGTAACATCAATCATGGTAAAATAGCATGGGAATAAAATATGTAATTTTGGTAACCATTAAGCTCATGATATGATTTCCATAGTATCTAAGGCATTGCTGCCAAGACCATCTTAGTGGACAAAGTCCCTTTCTGAATCGGGTTCACTCCTCGTTCCAGTCCTGTATTACTGAAACGGTTTAACGTGTCGTTCCAGCCATGTCTATCTCATGAGATATAAATCATTACCCGGGGCATTGGAGGGAGATATAGGTCTCACCCATCTCATAATAAAATCATTCTTACTTTTTCCACAAAATAAACTTAAAATATTCATCATAACCCAAATAATAAAATGGGTTTCATAAACATCATCCCATCATTTCATAATCCATATAAAACAAATGGACACTTCATCATAAGAAAAGTGAACCACGTAAATCATAGAGACATTAAACTTGAAACATACACATATAAAATAATGTCATATTTGATGGAAAATAGTTTTGATAAAACATTTGAAATGAATTCTTGAGGAAAATATCCTTTCTTCGTCAAAATCATTTTTTTTCAAAAAATTCCATGCACTTTTAAAATAAAAGTATTTTGTTGAAAATAGTCATAAAATCATGTAGAGTATGCTTCATGAAAATGAGGCGTTATGAAACCGTCAAAATCCGTTCACGTCGTATAAGTTAAAAATAGCATTCTCCTCGTTCTTTTGTCGGAAAAGTCAAAAAAGTACCTCGTAATGTAAACAAAAGAATGATTACTTACATACCATGTATTAAAAGTAAAAAATTTGTAAATAGGACTTTAAAAATACATTAAAACACTTTTATAAAACATGGACATGGATGATATTAATAACCCGAGTAAATACTTATGAATAAGCAATCTCTGATAAAAATGAGATTTGCAAAATTATCCCTTACCTTAGGTCCGATATGCTTTGTACATATCCAAACCTCCTGTATAATGATTTAAATAATGTCATTTACTTATTACAGAATCATATTCATTGTTATTATATAATAAATGGTTTACTTATGACTTTGTATTACCCGCTCCTTTGTAAATTCATGTTAAAGTAGCATTTTGGGTAAAATCGTTTCATTTGTCGTTCATGTTTTAACTTGTAATAATTCATATGATTAATTAGATTATGATTACTTACATCCAGAATTTAAAACATTATTTATATATAATATATATTCAGAATATACATATATATAATATATCAATAAACGAAATGAAATACACCGTTCATGGAGACGGTAGGCCGTACGTACGCCTGAATGATGTTTTCGTTTCCTTATTGAATTGAATGGAATTAAGTATATGAAATACATATATATGTACATAAATACATTAGAATTATTATGTAATATATTTCATTATTACTTATTATATATACTTTATAATCATTCTTCAATTTTTAACATGGAAAATGAATCTTATCGCGTCGTGGAGACGGTAATCTGTACGTACGCACGAGCGATTAAATCGTTCCCATGGAATTGTATTGGAGTGAATGTATAATATTTCAGAATCAATATCACTTTACAATAATCATATATAGTAATTATTTACACCATTATACCCATCCAAGTTAGGTGGTGGTGGAAAATAGATTACACCACGGCATGGAGACGGTATTCTGTACGTACGCACGCGCTGTGATTTCGTTTTCCGTAGGATGGATAGATGGTGAAATTGGGTTGTTTCAAACTTATAATAACATATCAATATATTAGTGATACATATGTTATTAATTCATAATGAAACAACTAATTAAGAAGAAGTAGAAGAATAAATAAAGTTGAAAGAATCGGTAATGGACATTACCTCTTCTTCGAAGGGCCTCTTTGAGACCTCCTCTTAGGGCAATAAAATTGGTCTTTGAAGAAGACCATGAACTATAGGATGTTTCTAGGGAAGTGGGGAAGTGAAATGGGCAAAGATTGGCCGAGCTTGAAGGCTCAAATTGGTGTGAGGATGAGAGGGAGGAGGTTCCCTTTTATAAGGGAAGAGAGGGGCACCTTTGGAAATATAGGAAATATTAGTTTATATTAAATCCCAACCCCACTTAGGAACTTCCAAAATTACTCATATCCAAATATTATATGAGATAGGGTTGTAATCGCATCAACCAATAAAATTTAGTAATGTTAGGAATTTATTTCAAACATTATCAACTGGATTTATCCTTATTTATCAATTTAATTTAATTTGTGGTAATAATATTATAAATTTTAAATTATTTTAAATAATTACATATGTGTTGTGAATTTTCCATATTTTGAAACTTTATGACATTTTCGACCCTATAATTTTTAATTTTTAATTTTTAAATATTTTTGTGATTTTTAAAGAATTTTATAATATGTTATTTTTATAAAATAACAATAGTGTCAATTTTGACACTATTCATGTATTTGAATTTAAATAAAATATATACAGAAGATATGTTCTAACTAAAATCTTTAATAGATTCGTAAAATGTCATATGTATCTAGAACAATAGTGGAGCACATTAAATAGTTCATATAATATTTATTTAAATATTTTTTTAACCATTTATTTGATATTTTAATTAATCACTATTGTGTCATAATTAATGATAATTACATAATCCCTAAAAATTATAAATAAATTATTATGATGTAGATAATTTTATTAACGTTTTGGATACTATTCATGTTCTATGTTTCAATAAGTTTATCACTAAATTTAAATTATTATACTTATAAGATTTATGAATGTGACATATTGTCACATTCTTTGGTTTTAATAGTAATTAAATTATTTTCATGTACAAAAGAGCATTAAATGAATCTAATCAGACCCTTAGGTGATATGGGTCGAATTTTAGTCATCCAATAGGATTTTGGCAGGTGTTTGGGTAATTTTATAATCTTATATTTACCCTTAATTACCAGATTTACCTTTAACTATGGTAAATAAAATTTACCGTAGTTATTATTCATAATGCCCAAAAAAAAGTATACTATTAACATAATTTGGACCCACTGATTCCAAATATGGAATCCATTTTTCAAAATTAAAAACACATAAGTTGCAGTAATTAATTTAAAATAAATATAATTGTTATGAAAACAGGTTTTAGAAGTTAAAAAATTGTCAAAGATTGAAATGTTTTTACCTATGAATTCAATGTGAAATTAATGCTAGGGACATAAATTATATTAAATGGTAAAAATATATTATATTTATACTTTAAAACCATTCAATATTATAATTTAGCCATATAAATTATCTCAATGGAAAAAGTTGTTTTTAATTAAAAATTAGCGTATTTTTACTATTCATCGGAATATGAAAGTTATCAAAAATTTATCCAATGTAAATTTTTATATCCTGATTCGAAATAATAATTTTATTTTGTAAAATTGAACTTATAAACATGTCAAAAAATATATTTAAAGTCGGTGCGCCATCAAAAGGCGGAAAAACTACATTTTTTAAAAATACTTATTTTACCCGAAAAATTTATTTTGTTCTTATACCATGTTCTAGAAAATATGTAAGATGAATAATAATGTTATAGAATTCAAAATTTAGTTAATACTATTCCTAAATTCTAGTTCATAATAAAATTATAATAATACATGATTGTCTAGTAAAACCCGGTATTGCGTACAACACACACTATCGAGGAAGGTCGCGATTGCGTGTAATGCAAGACAAGTCCGGGTTGCATGTTCTGAAAGAATCCTTTATTATTTCGTATAACATAATCCAACCATATTTTATTTATACATTCAATATATATATATACTCAATGTTGCGTAGAATGACTGTTATAAAACGAACTTGAAATTGTGTGTAAAACAATCTAAGAACAGTGTTGTGTATACTTCAAGCTATTACAGAGTGGCATAAAGCACAAGATAATCTTTTTGTAGCACAAAACACATGACATCAAATAAATTAAAAAGAATAGTTATCATAAAATATCGGGTTGTTACATTTTTTCTTTTGGAAAACCATATTGTTTGCATGATTGGGGAGTTAATTTTATATTAAATTCTAAAAAATATTTTATTTGAATTTATAAAAAGTTTTTTTATTAGGAATAAAAATAATATATATTATCCAAGATGGAAAACATAATTTTTTTATCAAAACATATAGTGAATGGAAGTAAAATCATTTACCATATTTTATGGAAAAATTGGTTTACCATGGGTGATGATTTAATTGATAAGGGATAAAAATGAGACAAAAAATTATTAATTATGATCATATTTTCATATTTATACCATATATAGTCTATGGTTTTAAAATTTTACTTTTTAGATATTTGTTACAAGATAAAAATGAGAATTTAATTATTTCATTCAAAAAATATGATGTTTATCCTCTCCCACACTTATAAAAATCTTCTCATCTACTTTCTATTCCACATTTACAGAACACATTTTTCAGCCAATACCTACCCAAATAACATCTCAAATTATATCACCTCAACCAAGAATCATTTTTTTGGTCTGAAATCCATCAGAGGATTGATTTTGGTGCAAACCAAAAGAAGTTGTCTGAAGAGAAGGCTATATCCTTAACCGAGTTATATATATATATATTTTCTTCTACCTCTGTAAAATATTATCAATAAATTATTATATAATAACATATGTATTTTTCAAATAATGATATATTTTAATGTTATTGAAATGACCTAAAACCATCTCCTCCTCCAACAAATGAGAAACAAAACTATTGATCTTTGGTAATTTGTTATACCATCTCTGGAACCGGTATTATTCTTTTTCAATCACAAATTCTAATAGGTATATTTAAGTATGTATTGAATATTTATATAATAAATTAGCTATGTAATTATTGATATTCCATTATAATATCACATACAAAATCTTACATTCCCTTATACTGGTAATATAATAACATTTCTTATGTGTATGATAGACTACCTCCTCATCAAGTGATGTGACTGGTTTTTAACGTATAATTTAAAATAAAGGTAATAATGAGTAATTTTATTATTATATATTATATTTATGGTGTATTAATAATTTATAAATTAAAAATATCATAAAATTCCATACATTTCTATTTAATAAATATATGATAACATCATTTGGGTGTACGACAGACTACCAACTCACGAAGCGGTGTGATTATTTTTTACTAAACATTTATATGGAAGGTATGAAAGAATGTTCAGTGAATATATGTGAAATTTATGAGATGATATATTTATTGATAAATTGATACACAATTAGCTAAATTATGCTTTCACCTATTAAGGAAAAGGCAATGTCACTCAGGCATACATATGACCAACTATTTCCATGTAGTGATGTGATTCATTTTCAATGATCTGAATATAATAATAATTAAAATAATGTATTTTATATTAAATGATATTCATAACATTAATATCATTATATCCATTATTTAACTATAACATATTTTCATGATTTAGAATAATCACAAGGAAACATACTGGAGAAAAAAATAATTTACAATTCAAACAAGGGTGATAGTGAATGATTATTAATGAATGAGTAATAATGTGTTATAACTGGATAATATATGATATTATAAGTAATAATCTGACTATGGTATAATTTAATATTATTTCTAAAAACACTATAAAAATGTTTAATGGTCTTTCAACAAAAGTGAATTGTGGGAAAAGGGGTTTCATGACTCAAAATCCATTCATCGTGTTAGATATCTATTTCATTGATTATATTATGATAATATTATGTGTAAAATGAGGGTTTATTGATTTATTATTGTATTTTTACATCTTGTTAACTATTTCATGTATTTCTAATCTCTATTTTCATATATATCTTTTTATAGATCATTTTGAAGCATTGTTGGATATAGTGCTTTTATTTGGAGAAATACATTAATGTTCGGGGATATAAAATTTTTACAATTAAAGTCATTTGTGTATTAATTTTAATAAGGATTAGGAGGATGTACTTTTTGGTTTGGGTTGACATGGATGATTTTTCTATGTGTTTTTGTATAATCTTTATCTTGGACAGTTTCACAACGTGAAATGGTTTCACACCGTGAATATGTTTCAAGGATGAGGTCATCAACTGGTTCATAGTATGAAATATTTACACATTTTGAGGATATTACACATCATGTAAATTCTTATCAATGTCATTTAAAACCTGAGGTAACATTTTTTCCTACATTTCATAATAATCTAGTAATTCACATCATAAAATTATTTCATGTAATGAATCTCTTTAAGTTTATTTTTTTTACCACATTACTGATTTGATTTTATTGTCATTCAGATAAATCCATCTCTATCAAGAACCAAAATCTATTCCTGGTGATTTTAGGGATCTCCTATCTTTATGGGACATTTATTTTAGTGATTGATCTTCATTGTAGTTGCACAATATCACTCAAGCTAAGTTATCTTTTTTTTCTTCACTTACATTGTTAATTGTAGCATCTTTGTGTTTTTTTTTCAGATCTATTGTTATTATGGTGTTTATTCTATTATTATATTATATATCTATTGCGTAATATTCCTCTATATGATGACTTTTAGGGTTATTATGGAAAAAAGTGTATGTTTATTGTGGAAAATGTTTATTTCTTATTTTCCTACTATTTCATTTTGTATTACTTGATTATGAGATGTGAGGATTGATTCTAGGCCCATTATTATTTCCTTTTCATTCATTCTTGTTGGTGAATGTCATTATTTCCACATGAGACCTAATATTGAGGTTGGTGGTTCCATTAAAAGCATATATTGGATTATCGTTGTTTTTATAGATTGATACATTATTTTATAGATGAATTGGAATGATTGACTTTTGTGTATAAAAATGTATTTTGAGGAACGATGGTTTTCCCCTTTGATTTGGTAAAATAAAAGGTGTTATCAAAGAAATGTGAAATGTAATTCGTAAATTGTTTTCAAATCATGGTTTTGATTAAATGGATTGAAATATATATAACTTATGAAGCCTTTGGTATTAGGTGGGAGGTGTAGTTATAGGCCTCATATGTTAACATTGTCAGGGGTTCAGTCATGGGGAGTTTTTAGCTCTTTTAGACTATTTTCTATGGATGTATTAGTGTTTTTGGCTATTCACTTACAGGGGTTCTCCACATATCTCACGATTTTAGGCATATATCTATAGACTTTATGCACATAATATTCTATATTTTCTATAGTTGTACTTGATAGACTGAACTGTTGTGATCCCTGGGGTGATGTTAACAGTGATTTGAAGTAAACTGGTTCGAATGTCATATGATATTTTCTACAGGATTTTTGATAATAGATTTGATATATGTGATATGTTTTGATATATTTATATAGATTATTTGAACGTATAGAAATGGGGAAATGATTATACATACATTGGATATAAAAAACTATTTAACTATTTAATATTCCTTGTT
Organism: Viscum album; assembly: GCA_963277665.1. Classification (NCBI taxonomy): domain Eukaryota; kingdom Viridiplantae; phylum Streptophyta; class Magnoliopsida; order Santalales; family Viscaceae; genus Viscum; species Viscum album. The sequence goes on from OY728145.1 coordinate 1,527,102,233, forward strand.
TTCTTTAGATTTGTTCATTTATGAACGGTTATACAGAGTCTCGATGCAGAACACTCGTGTATGATCATACATAGACAATTTATATCAAACCTTATATACCCCTTCAGTGGTGTGTAGACATTGTCATGACTATCGATTCATTGAAATTCTAGGGAACATAGTGAGGTGTTGATATTTGTATTTGATTTCTCTTGTTAGATAGTGTTGAGAAGGTTGGTGTTTTACCATGGTATCTCATCAAGAATATGTTTTCAATTTTTTCATATCTATTGGTCTTTTAACTCTGATATAGTTTAACTACTTTTGAGTTGTATCACTTTTTTCCTTTTTGTTATGAAATATTTCTCCACTATTATCTTTTCATCAATTTTTAACCTATTTAAAAATTTATGCAATGATGTATATATTTGTATATAATATTTCACTCCCTAAAATTATTGTTTGTTCCTTGGTAATATTCAATAACATGTGGAGACTGGGAATTCCCTTTGGGTATGTGACATTTTGGGATCTTTACAATATTAAGTGGGTATCCTTGTTGGGTTTGGCATAGTTTTATATCAAATGTAGTTTATGCTCAATTTTGGGAAGTTGATTTAATTGAGATAGGTTATTTAGTACATGATAGGTAGGTTTTAGTGCGTTCTAGACCATATATTTCAATGCCAATACTCAAATTACCATAGCATGATGGGATTCATGTTCTGAGTTCTTGGTCTTGGTCTTAGTCTTAGTTCTAGCTTATTGTTGTCTTATATGAACAAAGATGATCTTATTTTCTAATAATTTTTATAATTTTGGGAATATTTGTATGCCTAATATAATTCTTCTATTGGTTCTTCAAGAGGGATTACTGTATAATTCTCAAGGTAAATCACCGCTATATTAGAATATTATAGAGGCTACCATATATGATGTTTTTGTTATTGACCAAAATTTAATGCAATTCTAGAACATTGTGTTTGATGCACATCTAAGAGATTTAGTAAAATGGGATTGATAATGGTATTCAATTTATAAAAATAGTCTATAAATTATGAGTAGAATGATCCTCAAGAGGTAGACGACACGATGTGCATGATTGTCCAAATCATTGAAATTTTAGTTACACCTACCAATATCAAGTTGATGTGCATTATGTTGGAACATGTTGGTATCATTTTGCGATGGTGGGAGTATATGGCTTAGTATGATAGACACGTATTCTTGGAATAAAAGGGTGTCGGGATCCATTTCATTCAGTATTTTTCTAGTGTCACTAATGAGGGTCCAATCTATATTATTCCTCTTTTTATAGAATGGGGAGGGTTCAATTTTTTTGTACACAATTCATTTCACAATGTTTATATGTTTTCATTTAGAGGAAGTAGATAATGAAAAACTATATTCTCATAAGATACTGCTTGTTTTATTCCTAAATATCATATCCCATATATTTAGGGTAAATCATTAATGCTATGTGAATACTAGATATCAGGAAATGATGGATGAAATTTATCTTCAATGCACGGTTGGTTATTATTTCCCATCCCGTAAACCCATTGATAGCTCTATTGTTATGAAGAGGAAGAAGATAATGTGGAATAGTCATCATAGGAGTGGGAGGGGGGTTATCAATAGTTGGAATTCTCCACACCTTCATTTATTCTTAATATTGTTCCCTTAAATAAATATCAATTTTGAATGGTTTGGAACATATGAAATTAATGTTCTGAAATATAAATATGTATCTTCATTGAATTTTATGGTCATCTACATTTATATCAATAAATATCAAATCCTAATTATTTTCATGGATATTCACCAGAAAATTATAATTTAGTGAAGTAGCATGACTCAATTACCATACAGATTCAACCATATGTCTGAGGAATGAATTAAATTCATATCATTGATGAGTTTTCGAGAGAGGTAGATGTAGGTCTAGTGATAATTTGAGACACCAAATTTATTAAATCTTCAGTAGAGACTACATTATTTGATATATTTTAACCCACTCTTTTTATTTGGACATTATAGATATATGAAAAAAATTGTAAGCATAAATCATTTCAGCTATTATGGAGTTATTTAAACCTCTCGGAATATGGAATTACTGGTGGTTTTAATGTCCTTATTGTTTGTTATCAATAGATGATGCATAGTCGATATACAATTTCATCATTCATAATCTGAATCTATTTGACTTCATCATCATGACAGATTTTATTATCACTCATCATGATGTGGTTCATTATTATCATCAATTTGTTTTTTCTTTTTTCTTTTTGGAATATCTCAAGTGTTTTATGGATATTAGAATAATTGGCTAGGCAATTCATGAACTTTCTACCCATAGATAAAGATTTTCTTTATGTTCTTATACTATATCTCAATGATGTTTCTATTATGTGTAATATTCCTTTGATTTTTATGGATATCACTGATGTTTTACTAGTTCATTCATCAGTCATCCTCCACTAATGGTTATAGAGTTTATGACTGATCTTGTTTCTGGTATGGAGTCAGTTTTAGTAGCTACTAATCAGTTGGATATATGGGTTCTATGAGATATCATTGTCCATTTGGATTTTATGATGGTAAAAGGTTACTTTCAGTATAGTATTTCTCCATTGGAAGACTTTTTCCTCTTTTCCAAGAAGGCGTATGGTTTATTGCTATTTTTTCTAGGTTAGGGGATAATTAACTAGGTAATAGTTAAGAATAAATATCCTTTAATCCACATGGAATATTATTTTGTAAATAAAACGGGGAAAATTGGTTTTGAAAGATAATTCCTTGGTTGGGTAATTATTAGATCATATTTTAGGAGTCTGATATACCAAATACATATTTTATGAGTAGGTATAAATATTATAAGTATCTTGTTATTTCATTTGGTATGGATAATAATCCTAATGTTTTCAATTATTCCATGTGGGTGATATTTCCTAAGTATGCCAGCATATTTATAGTAGTATTAATAGAGGATATTTTGGTTTACCTAAGATCCAAGCACAAGAATGAACTCTATTTGAGTTTGGTCTATATATTATGAGGATTCACCATTAGTATGGAAGGCAATCGAAAAGGATTTTTTGGATCCATGAAGTGATGTTGTTGGGGAGAATGATTTTTGGGCATGCCTTATCAATTGATCCAGAGAAGCTGAATGATATCTTTTCCTGGTAATATCCACCTAATGTCTTCAAAATTTTGAGATTTATTTAGTTTAATGCACATTACTAATGGTTGACCAAAGATTCCTCAATATCAGCTTTTCTATTGACTGTTCTTACAAAGAATGTGGTTAAATTAATATGGGATTAAAAGTACCAATACTCTTTCCATTAGCAGAAATAACAACTGATATTTTCACCAATTATGCTATTATGTCATCATATTGAGGTTTATTTAGTTTTTTATGTTTCTTCTAGTGATGGTCATTGAATATAATCTCCTTAGGAAAGTATTGTTCCATGATGTTATTGAATCTATGTATGATGGAAAACGTATGGAGATATTTTATTAGTTATAGTAGGATGATTTGATGTATGTTTTATGATTTAATTTATCTATTATTTATCTTTATATCTTAATGATTATTCTTTGTATGAAGGTAATCTACGTGAAAGATAATGAGACATTCGTTAAACCCTCTATAGTTGGGAGATAGTTTCAGGTTTCTCTCTCCATTAAGATGGTATTCTCAATTTTGGTGAATATTTTTTCAAGTTCACATATATGAGGAACTGTGAAGGGTTTTAATGTTAAAGTCTTTCACGGTTCATTCAGCAAGGCACTTTAAAGAAGTATTATGAAATTTTGTGGTTATTTTGGTGGATGTGTATAAATTATGACATGAAGATTATATATTTCACTATTACACAACCGGATATATAATGTTAGAGCATCTAAACACTTTTGGGATTATACACCATCTTATATAAGATTAATTGAAATGGGATGATGCGTTTATGGTTTTTTTTATAAAAAAATGGATTCCTTATGGGTGTTATGCTATCTTGGTGGTGATTGATCCAATGGAAAAGTTGACTTATATCATTCTGATTAGGGACACCCCTAATAATGAAGAATTTGGGGATATATATTTGCATGAGGTTTTATGGTTACATGAGGGTGCCTATGAAACTATTTTTAAAGGAATATTTGGTTGCCTCATGGAACTAGAAGTGCCTCTAGGATGTAATGGGGACTCATATAATGTTAAATACATGCAATAATCCACTAAAATATAGCCAATTTGATTGTTCAATTCCGATCATGGTAGATATTCTCTGTCCATGCATCTTATATTTTATTCAATTTTTAGACAACCATAATGGATTAGTTGAATTTTTTTATAATCAATGTTTTCTATTGTGAAACAGAATGGATCAATTCAAGAATTTATATTGATTTTCTTGCAGTTTATCAATTTTCAAGATTGATTTAGAGAGTCCCCAATTGTAGGAAATTTTTTTTAGTTGATGTTGGATAAAATTTAAAATATAAATTGGTTTTTGTTTGCATCATAGTGTTAGAAGAAATTATAAGGGGTCTTTAGCCTCATCCTTTAGAGTTTTCCATTGTTTACTAGATTTTCATTATATTTTCTCCTCAATTAGATCACTAAAATCATGGAAATTAAGAAACATAGTTTCAATGATATGTTGAATCTATTTAGGTTAATGAGAATATTGTATTGTTTATTTATCTATTGGAATTTATAGTTCAGTTGACTTATATTCATTGCATTTTCCGCATATCTTTTCATAGAATGTACATTCTTGATCCCTCTCTTATTCTGAGTTGGGAAGAGATCAAGTTGGACATATACATATTGTTTATACAGTAACTTGAAGAGATCATTGACTACTAGGAAAAGGTATTATATGGGAATTCCATTCTATTGGTCGTTGTTTTTTGGAAAAAATATTTGATTCTTAGGAGACCTAGATGTGTGGTCATTGATGTGGGAGTAGTGGCCTCAAAAACGTCCATATAACATTCTTCCTTTTCAAATCTAATCGATGTAATGTCTTATAGTGTGGAGTATATAACATCATCTTGCCATATTTCACGTATTTATCATCTATCTAAACATTTTACAGTTTTTTTGGATTTTTGTGGATTCCAATGATAGATATCCATTTAACGAGATATGACCTAATATTTTGTGATCTACATCTATTTTAAATAATGGTGTCCGAGTATAAATGTGAAAACAACTTAAGGGGATATCCATTGGGAAAAAGTCAGCCCATGGTATTTAAGTGATCCTAAATAATATTTTTTCCACAATGTTTCACATCATTAAATTCTTAAAAGTAATTAACATATTTGAGGGATGATTCCATGAACTTGTTAATAGTATGAAATTTTTTCATATTGTGAGACTAGTTCAAACAATGAAATGTTGTATTGGAGTAATATTAAATATGATATAATTTGATTTTAGGATTATATCTACCATCGATGAATTTACATCATGAAAAGGTATCACAGGATGAATATTTTAGTATTGTAGTTTTAACCAAAATACTCATTGGGTTTAATTTTAATTCACCCCCAACCTTCTAAACCTTTACCTGGGAGTTCTCAAATAATATTTTAGGGACCTCTACTCCATCGAGATAATTTACGTCATAAAATGATATTCATTTTAGTATCATTGTATATCTCCTGGAATGTGACTGTTCTATTTCATAATTGTTGTTTGGTGTAGCATTTCTATTTCACTATGTTCTCATATTAGTTGGTATTGTGGTGTTTATTTTGATTATTCATTCATGATCTGTTATGTGATATTCCCCTAAAGGAAGACCAATTTGTTATTTGTCGATAAGAATGGTATTTTCAAGGAGGTACATGTTTTTTCTTCTATATTTCTTGTTAAATTGATTTTATGATGTAAGTATTGATTATAGGGCCTCCATTGATATCATTTCATTATTTTGGGATGGTGGATCCTATTTAAGGCATATGAAACCTGAGATTGTGGATGATGGTTCTTTCACTATCAAATATTGATGAAATATGTTATCCTAATTTAATAAATTCTTTTATAAATGAATTAGAATGATATAATTGCATGTGTGTAAATGGGAATCACGTAATGATTGTTTCCACCATTTTTTATAAAAGAAATTTTATTTTCAGTGATTTTGAAATTTTATTAATGATATGGTTTGTGAAAAAATATCCCTTTCGGGTAGCCTTGGGTACTTAGTTTTAAGGCATACTAATAGGCCTCATTTATTAATACTATTAGAAGGATTACTCATGGGTTATTCCTCTATATGATAGTCTCATTGTTCTTTGATCATTCTAGAATTATTTAGAGGTTCATATTATATATTGTTCCATTTATCTCTAGATTCAATTCACATGTCTATGGACATGATTACAACATTTTCTACATTTGTGTATTAGTGTTGTTTATAGAATGAACTATTTCCATCCTTGATGTGCTGCTACATATTAATTAGTTTTTACATCACTGTATTCAATATGATATTTGATAAAGTATTTAATTTTTCATATTTTTATATCTGATATGCTTACGATTTTACCGTGTGTATTTGAAACTATGGAAAATGAGAATTTTTTAACCATGAATTTGATAAAAATTTATTTTAACTATTTATTAAGCCCTTAATTCATCAAAACTGAGCATGATTGTAATATTTTAAAAGTACTTAATATTTAACACTTGGTTGGCACCCCACATATTTTGTTTAGATCACACCATATTCACTACATCAAAGGTGGAAAATCTTGTTTTTTCATTCAATATAGGTTAATAAAATGCACCACGTCGAGGTGCTAAAGTTTCTGTCATCTTTTTCTTTATATCTTCTGATGATACCATGAGATCATTCCGAAAATATCAAATGAAGTATCTATTTCAGTTCTATTTTTTCATTTGTATCTAATAAGTAACTTATAGATTCTTTAATTACTTCTAAGTTGAGTCACTTATGATGGTTCCATTTTTTGTTCTGGAATATTTTATTCATTTTAACTTTTCACTTGTTTCTCTCTACATTAGGAATTTAATCAATGTTTTATTTTCCATGTTGGGTAAAATCATTCACTCTTACAGGTGTTGATGCCAATTTACTAGTTTCCAGCATCTATGTCTCAAGAATTCCCTATCAGGTATGTGATTATTCATGTAGATTACTACTTTCAGAGGGATTATGGGTAATGATCACAATAATATTTCCACCTGTCATTATTTGGATTCACTTTTCTTAAACATAATCACTTCCATGATTAAATATCACTATAATGATAAGAACATTGTTAATGTTTCATCAAAAAACGTCCTTTATTGAGATAGATGGTCTTTTGATAAGATAATTTCTTTATAATTGTCTATATACTTCCCCTTGGAATGTTATATCATGAATCCTACCTATATCATAATATGTTAAGTTACATTTCATCTGTATCATTCAGGAGATCTTACAATTCAAAATTTACCAAATTGGTAAGGATTTAGGTTTCAATCACATTTTAACTAGGATTGGTTATGGATAAATTTCCATTGAACGAAAATATTTAACCATTTTCTAATAAACAAATTTCATTTTCATCTCATCTATTTATTTATTATGTTTTTAATAAATAGTACCATTTTCCTCTATTTACTATGTAAAATTCATGAGAGTGTGTTTTTTAGAAAATATGACATCATATCTCTATTTGGTAAAAAATACCCTTTCATACAAAACCATATCTTCTAAAAATGCTTTATTTTTTTTCAATAAATGTTTAATTTCATTTTCCCTTAATTATACGTTCACAAATTTTTTCAATGTAATCTTTGAGTCATTTTACAAGAAAGGTACTTGTTTGCATTTCTTGAATAAATTTTTAATGAAATTTTTTTCTATCTTTAACGTTTTCATCATGAATATAAGACTTCCTCTATCATGACTTATAAGTGTATTAAATATTCCTTTTATGTTCTAGAGGTTACATTACAAACAAATATTAAACGTTTGATTATTTTATAGGTTGTAAAGAATTGTTTTCAAAATAGAAATGATACTTTTCTCATGAAATATTAAAATGGAAATTTCTAAATCATTTTTCATTTAATATGAAATCCTTGATTTTATTTAAATGGGAAAGGTTTTATTCCTAGAAAATGTTTTTAAAATTATTTTTCTTAACAAAAAGACTGTTATGTTTTTCATTGCATCTAAATTAGGTATATATGTTTCTAAAAAATATACCTAGTTTATTTTCCCATACATTTATGGGGTAATACATGCCTTATAATCATTTTTAAAATTCCCCCATCATGAAAATTATTTTGATAATGATATTAATAAATATTATGAAACCAATTTTATTTCCATCGATAACACATATGTGCTAACTTATGATTGACTTCCTTTACATGGAACACATAGATCATGAACATGTTATGATGGGTGTATCTGGATATCCCTCCAATGTATATGGTAATGTTTTAGTCTCATGGGATTTCATGTATGTGATTATAGAGTAATCTTAATCAAATACGTACATTATACACTATTTGACAATTTATTTTATTAATCCTTGAGACATGTTTATGTCGTGTCATATTTTATTGCCACATTTACTATGATGGCATGATATTACGATACCATGTCCTTTACATTTTTTTCAGGTTATTCTGTATGTGAAATATCATTTATAATATGATGTTATACCATTGAATCACATATTATGTTTCCTAATCATTTTTATTCCATTATTCATATTTTTAGCTCACCACTTTCATTATGTATTCCCCATGTTATTTGATGTAGATTTTGAAGTTCAATTGGATTTTCGGATCTCACTATGAATATAAAATAAGGATTACATGTTTATATTTTAAAATAAATGTATTCCAAAGATACAATGTCATTAAGATTCTAATTTTATATTAATAAATATTTATATATTATAATTATTTAATAATATGTGTAAAAGTACTGTTTCATAAAATTTGGTATTAGAGGAATGGTTAAGTTATATTTTAGAATCATGGATTATTAAACCATAATGAGAACCCTGAGGATTAGTCTATGGTTAATTATATGGATAATTATAAGTATTATCTTTTGTATTGAAAAATTTCTTAGAATTTTGGTGATGTTTATAGAAGAGCGGTTTCTAAAAATGGAATCCATACAAAAACTTTGTGAACCATCACAATGAATTTGAATAAATAAAATCCAAGAATGGCCTTGAATAAACATAAGGGTTCAGAGATTGAAAATAAAGATTCATGATTTATACACCCTTTAAATTATTTTTTAGGATTATTTGGTTTACCACTATGATAATTATTTCTCACAATATTTATTGTGGTTTTAGTAAATGATGGTTATTAGAAGGAAATGGTTTAACATTGAATGTTATGCATAGTGTATTGATGAGAAACTATATGGTATGATGACTACAGTAAAGTATTTGGTGAATATACATATTCAATTTTCATGATATATGATTATGAAATGGTATATTAAGAATATCTTAAACACTCTAAAGAAGAAAATTATTGAATTAATTTAGATTTTGTGTGGTGGTGACCATTGAGGAATATAGATTTAGTTTCTTATATGTTGATAATGTAAAAAGAATTACTCAAGTGATGATCTCAAACAAATAAGTAGATTTTTATATGGGAAGAATAAGTGCACAAAGTATGTGACTTCCCATGAAAAATGAAATTTTAATATAACAAAATAGTTAATAATTTTTTTATATGAAATCATAAATTGTTGAATGTAAAATATTTGGAAATAATGAATTTTATGAAAATTGATGTCCTAATAGGAATGGTCATTAATACCATCAACAATGTTGAATGAATAAAGGATTTTTTGTTGATGTGAAGTGACAAATAATTACATATGAATGTAACAAGGTATAAATGAATATTATAATGAATCATATTTAATGGTTTAACAATCATTTATTTTGATTAACGAGATTATATACAGGAATTTAATAATTAATTGATTCATGAAATGTATATATGAGAATTATTCAATAAATGTTTTTCAATAAGGATTTTTAAGAATAAGTATAAAGGTACTAATGAACTAGAAAACGAGATTTAATTTTATTTTGGTAATATATATAAAAAACAGAACTTAGAAAATGATAATCGATGATGTGATCTCGATGTTGAGGTAATTAGTTCATTTTTGTGGAAAAAATGAGTTGTGTTGAAAACCGTATTGGTTAAAAAAGAGATTTTAATTCAAATTTCATTTTTGATGATAGTCATAATATTATTGATAATGTTATAGGATTATGTAAAATAATTAATATGGTCATTATTTAATTTTTCCTTTATTTTTAGAAAAATTATTACCCGTACGGTGGGTGACAACCCATCTAATTCAGCAAGTCCGTGGGGATTGAACCCAAAATATATGGGAGATAAGGGCAGAGAACCTACCACTGGGAAATGTGATGTACTAGTAAGTATAAAATTGTTTTTACCAAAATGTTTTTATGCTTAAATATTAATTATATTTTTGCGAAAAAAAATTATGGGATCAATTCATTTTATTCAATTGTGAGTAATATGATTTCAGGAGTCATTTTATTTGACTATAGTATATATATCTTTTAAAAAATACATTAATAGTTTTGGAGAATGAAATTATGTATTTGAGAAGTAAATTGAAATGGTATGATATTTCTTTTTAGGATAAAATATTCTTTTATATTGTGTTTATTGAGGTTATTTGGGATATAGGTTTAGATACGGAAGGAAGGATATATGTTAAAACATTGATTTCATTAATTAATTTGGGGGGTTAATAAATTAATATTTTTTTTATATAATCATACCTTGTGATAACAATTATCATATTAATGAATATATGAGGAATAAGTTATTACTATTTTATTTATGTAATGATCTGTTAAAAGTTAATTTTAGTGCTTCAAGCATAGAAATTCATATTATTTTATATTGATTTCTTGGAGTAAGAGATAATGTGGAAATTGATATAAGCACAAACCAAAGGATAAAATTGTGCATATAAAATTTAAATTTGTCATGAATTTATATTATTGAATATTTTTAGATAGTAAAAGAACTCTTTAAAATTATAAATATATTCCTAAAACCAAAATATTATCATATTACCTTCATATTAGTTAAATCAAATTATATTTCGAATCAACTTATATTTACGGGTTTTAGGTCCTTTACATTCCATTGATCTTTCTCTTTATTGTGATGAGTGATCTTAATCACTCTCTATAAATATTTATATTATTCTTTATTGTCTATATATTAACATATCAACAATGATATTCTATATGGAAACTTAGTTATGTGATTAATTTTATAGTTCCCCTCTCTTATTTTTAAAAGAATGTTTTATTATCCCATTTTACGATGTGGGGTTTTTCCACAATGAAAATTTGTAACTCTTTATTTTTTAGATCATGGTAAAATTTAGAGGACAAAATTTATTTATGGGGGAAGATTGTAACATATTAGGATTATATAATGGGGGAATCATGTTATATATAGAATATGAAATGAAACATAGATCATAGAATAAAATTTTATGCCCACCTAATTTATAATATATATATTAAAATAAATTCAACATATTTGATATATTGTGGAACACAATACACAAAATCGTAATGAACCATAATAACATAGAAGTTAAAAATGATGGTATGAATTGGATAAAATGAATAATTAAAATTACATATTTTACAAAAATTTGAAATAAATTAAATTATTATATATTTTTTAGAAATAAAATAATATTCATTTAATATAAAAATAATTATTATTTTGAAAACTATCTTATTCTAAAAGGAGACTTAGTCACCCTTTTTGAATAGTATTTAATTTTTATATTTATTTTAAAAAATTACATTCAAAAAGTGAGCATAAATATCCAAAAAAAACATATAATTATTATATTAGTGTGAATTTTTGATATTTTTAGTAAAATGTTTCATTTTACAATAAATAGTGAAAATACTATATGTTATTAAAATCTTTATTTTAATTTAGTTAATTTATAATCACCAATATATTTTAATATGGGATTAAATGTAAATATAATACAATTATTTATTTGTAAACCCAATGTTGGTATTTAAATTATATTAAATTTTTCTTTTGATATGAAAACATTTTGATTATTTGAAATAGTTATTTTAGAAAATTATTTTTTTGTCATGAATTCCAGTATGATTTTAAATTAAATTCTACCTCAAATATTTTTTGAATTTATAGAAATGAATTCTATATTTTGATTCATCATAATTTATATTATCCAATAATAATAAAATAATTTTTTATCATAATTAATATTAATCATAGTAAAAAAAATATTTACAACAATTAAGGATAAAACTTGATTACCAAGTGTTAGACATAAACAATAAGGGTTTAAAATGACCCAAAACATGTAAGTTTACTCTTTTATTGAAATATTTAGGCCATGAATCCTATATGGTTCTGAAAATTTAAATTCTATAGACATTATTCAAATTCTAATCATGGGTGTAGTTTTATATTTTCAATAATACCAAGTGTGTCCTTCCCTATTTATAAAAGTTCGCCCAATATCATCTCCTTTACATTAATAAAAATCTAAATTTTCCTCTAAAACCTGAAAATATTCATTCCCTATATCCCTAAAATAATAATAACATCCTTTTTATGGACATAATGGGGTCCTATGAAGGATTTTGTTACAAACCAAAAGAATATTTCTAAATTATAGGTTGCATCCTTAACATAGCATTTTATATTATTTCTACTTCCAACTCTATGAAATATTATTTTATCCTAAATATATAAAATCCTACTTATATAAAATGTAATTATATTTATTTCTTTTCATAGAATAATATACATCATTCTTCCCCTACCTAAAATGGGAAACAAAATTGTTGATCATGTGTTTGGTCTACTACCACCACACAAATCGACCCTATTCGTTTTCCCTGAGTACTACTAGTATATAGATATAATGTTTTTTATATGTTTTATATATTAAATATATTATTTTTTATACCAATTTAACTCTTATATCCCATATAAATTCTCAATTTCTAGTTAATAAGGAATACGATAATGTCACTCATCTGTATGGAAGAATACCTTCTTGACAAGTGACATATTTACTTTTTCGACTTTTTTATGTAGAATTTAGTAAGGATTAATTTTCTATTGATATATTATATTAATGAACTTTCAATAATTATAGAAAAAATATATATCTTTTACTTCCCGACCTTAATATCTATTGAATAAATCATAATGTCATTTGTGTGTACGATGTACTACCACCTCACGATGTGATGTGATTCATGTATCACCAGATATTTACAAGAAAGGTAAAAATTATATATTTAATGATTATTTGTGACATATACAAAATTATATGTATTTGTGTAAATTAATTCACAACAATATTTGATTTACTTTAACCATATTGTGGAAATGATAATATTGCTTGTTCATATGTACGACCTACCATTTAATGAAGTGTTGAGAGTAATTATCCATGATCAAAATACCATAAAGTTTATAAATAGTTATTTAGTAATATTTTTTAATTCAATATAATTACTGAGATGATGGAAATAAATCATATATTTATGATATAAAACATTCATGATGAAATATGTAGGAGAAATAAAGACAACTAACATATGAAATATAGGTTATAATGTTAGATTATTGATTACCAATTAATAAGTATTTATAATAGGATAATATATGAATTATTAAATAAATATATAATTTTTGTATAAAATATTAAAATTTCTAAAAAAAATATATGCAAGAAGTTAATGTGTTAATAACTAAGTGTAATCATGAGGTAAGGGGTTTCTTGTCTCAAATTCAATTTATTGGGTAATGTGTCATCTTTGTTGATTGTATTTTTCTAAAATAATTTGGGAAATGGATTTTTATCTATATTTGATTTTTTAAACGTAAGTATGTAAGGATTTATGGTTTTTACTCATTATCCCTTCATTTATTAACTATCACTTCAATGATTTGATATTTTTAAATGATTCATCTCAAAACCACCTTCTTTGAGAAACATGTACTTTTATACAAATGATATTTTTTGATTGGTGTGTGTTGTACCCATTTTCATTAAATTTCATGAATCATTCTGATATAATAATATTTTATGATTAAAGAAATATTTTTTATACATGGTTTGTTAAGAAAAGAATCTACTAAATATGTAACGGTTTATGGTGTAATACCATTTTAATCAGGAATGTATATGTATGAATTTCCAATAACTAAAAATGTATGATTTGTGAATAATAAAACACATTAAATTTGTTATTTAATGGTTACTCGTGATGTTTTCAAATAATATTATCATTTTCCACAATTTATTACTTATAAGAGTTTAGAAAATGTTTTTAATAAAATTTGTCATCATTTATCGCTTTGAAAAAAAAATTATTTTCTTCAGAATATAAGTTTCCCAAAAATGTTTTCAAAATAGTTTTCAATAAATATTTAACTTAATTTTTACCCTTCATTGGATATTTTTTTATTTTTTTAAAAAATTATTTTTCCTATAATTTTTATAACCAGATACTATTTGAGTTTTTTGTACAAAAATTTGAAACGAATATTTTCCTTTTATAATATATTTTGCATGAATGGAACAATTCCATCCTCATTACCAGTGATTCATTTAATGATTAATTTTTAATAATTAATTTTTATTTAAAATATTGCTTCAAATTGTAGGATCCTTTTAAATTACATATAAGTGTTTTCAAAATAAAAAAGATATTTTCATCATGAAAAGTTCGATTTGATATTTTCAAATCATTTTCCATAGAATATGACATCCATGATTATACTCATTGTGAAATAGTTATTTTCCACATGCATATTTTTATTGGTTTTCATCAATTAAGACAAAATTGAATGATATGGATTTCATCTAAAATGTATATACATCTCCAACATATATACATAGTTTATTCACCCTTCCATCTACAAGGTAATACATGTCTTTTGAACATTTATCAAATTCATTCATTATTATATTTCTTTTTAATATGGTATGAGGTAATATTATGAAACCCATTTTATTTCCATGGCTAATTCGTTTTTACACCATAGGATTTATTTCTATTATGTGGGACATATAGTTCATGAACATGTAATGATGGGTGCACACAAATAGTTGTCCAATGATTTGTGTATGGTTTCTATCTCATGAGAAGTATTATATGGGATTATAGAGTAATCCTAATAGATATGGTACTTTTTCACCAATTGATATTGAGTGGGTAGTTATCCTAGAATGAATAGTATGTCATATTATATGTTTCATCACAATTCCAATGATTTCATGGTCATATGATACATGTTTCGTTATGATATGCATCCATGTTATTACTGAAGTGTATTATCTTTTTTGATATTCTGTTATACCATTTACTCAGATGATAGTATTCCTCATAATATTTATTTACATATAAGGATTTTTATGCTGCCCATTTTATATGTATTACCTAGGTTATCCTATGTAGATTTAGGATCTCAAATTCAATATTGGCCCTTATTATGAAAATAAAATAGGGATCCCTTGTTTTATGTATTCATATCAAAACAATCAAAGACACTAGGATTTTATGATCATTGTTTTGTATTAGAAGATATGTATGTTTATGAATAATGTGATAATATGTTATAAAGGATTCATTCATTATAGTCCTTTATAATGTGAGGATTTAAATCCCCTATAGTGTGTTGTGTGATTTCCCATTCCATATTGGTATATATATACTCGACATATAGCAACATTGTCAACTTCAGGTTATTTATCCTTCTATAAATAATGGATATTTTAATATATAAGGGGAAATTAACTATCTGTTGTTATATATAATCCAGAATTGTAATAAAAATCTACAAATAAATTAATACCTTTCAATTATTTTTCATTTTTAAATACTAATAAATAACTTTTATGTTAATGAAGGACTTTGG
The DNA here is from genome assembly GCA_963277665.1 of Viscum album. Lineage (NCBI taxonomy): Eukaryota > Viridiplantae > Streptophyta > Magnoliopsida > Santalales > Viscaceae > Viscum > Viscum album. The sequence goes on from OY728145.1 coordinate 1,527,118,242, forward strand.
TATCTATATTTCTGACTCCAAGCTTTTAATAATTTCATAGTATTCCTCCTCATTTTTATTGAATCATTTTCAGAATATGATGGAATAAAGAATGAATAAATTTACCTAGTGATGTGTATAATACTTATGATACCATATTTGAGCTTAGGGTCCTCCATCCTTATTCTCATTAGACTCCAAGAAGTTCTGTTAAAAAATATCTCCCATTTTTGGGAGGTTATATGAATATAATATTTTTTTACCATTGTGGTGATATTTTTGTAATAATTAATTCTATTTAAGGGGATAAACTATGATGAAAAATGATAACAGACACCGTTTGGTGGCCTTTTAAGACAAGATCTAAATATCAAACTATATTATATTGACTATAAAGCAATAGTAGATGAATAGTTAAAATAAATAAGTAGTGATTATATTTTAGAATATAAACAAAAGTTACAAGTTTAACCTTTTATGTTTTCATATAATGTATCTTCCTTTTATCATTAATGATAAATTTAAGTTTAAATCTTTTGATAATATAGTACTAGGACTCATCATCCATAATTTTCTAGTAATGATAATAGAAAATGATCTCCTCATTCACATCACACATCTGGGTATGGAGTGTGATGATTGGACACTATAGGGTTACCACATGGAGGATGGGTTGAATCCCCACACTATGAGAAATCATGACTAGTTTATATAGTGGATATATCGTGAAAAAATAAATTCATATTTGAAAATATTCACCCATCATTTAGATTACCAATCTATCTATCAATAATCTGAATGGAAAAAAGTTATTGAAATATTTTCTATGTAAATTATATTATTAGTAGGACACCAATAAATTATCATCAAATATTTAATGGTATATGGGGGATTTATATCAATTCATTCCTTATTTTCTTTTGGGAAAACATGAATTTAATGATGTAAATATATAATGATTCAAAATTTTCACAATGATTACTTGAAAGATATTTCATAATATTATTCTTCAATATGTTTTATCTTAGTTTTAACAAAATTCCTCAAGATTGGTAATATGGTTGTAGTATTTTTAGTAAATGACTGCTAGATCATCTTTATATCATTCCATGGTATTCCACAAAACAAAATATTAGAAATATGATTCATTGAATGATGATATGTGGAAAAATAATTCTTATTGAAAAAACTTGTTTCTGGGTAACACTACACCTAGTGGGTCTCCCAAAATTGAGTGGCCCCCATTTCTTCATAGACCAAATAGATTTTGCTCAATCTCAAATATCCATCATGTATAGATAGTACTTAAAGTATGTTTGTTACGTCAACAATAAATTTCATGATAGAGAGAGCCAAATTTTCCTCAGAGAAGTTCTTTTTGAGATCCCTAAAATCTATGAAATCTAATGTTTTTGAATTCTTATTCTTTGTGGAAATAATGTTACTGAGACATATTGATTATTTAACATCCAGAATAAAGCTTAATTTGATTATGTTATCAACATCAACTTTGTATTTTTTATAATCTATTATATTACATCTCTTAATGAGGATTCTATTTCCCCAATAATTTTCTAATACGCCTATATTGTGAGTAGGCACATAGAGATCCAACTATGAAACTTTTTTATAGCTTAATGAATGAATAGAAATGATTATCCAGGAAAATGATACAGATTTATTATTCCTTGGATTGAGAGAGATTGTTATTAAAACCCTTATCAATTAGATATTGGTGGAAATAGATTTCATCAAACAATATAGACATTCATAAAGGCCATATGTTCCCATGTAGGGTCACATCCCAATTAAATACCAAAATGTAAATAATATTCTAAAATTCAACAGATCCTATACATACATTCCACTTATTAACAACAATGACATCAACCTCAAAATATTGTTGAATAAAGAGTATTTTTATATAATCCTATATTTTTTATATAAATACATAAAGGAATGCATGATTGAAAACATTAATTGGATGATAAAAAGATACATCATGATTTCGTAATTTTTTACTAGGGGTTGAGGATTCCTACAAAGAGGCTACACTATGGATTGAGAATTAGAGGTTAAATAAGAATTTTTTTCACATTTATATCTATAGAAACATAACAAAATATGGATTGTGCACACATGTTCATAAAATTTTTCTTCATTATATTGTAGATCCTTCAAGTGGATAAAATTTGTAAAACCAAATTTTTAATAATAATCTAATGAGAATACCATTTTATAATTGTGGTGTATTTTTTCCCATTTTGTGGGAGGGTTCCATCCCCCTATAAATTTATGTATTAAATAATAGATATTTAATATTGTGTTTGGAAATTATATTAAATGTATATCATTTTCGATGATCTACATATTTCAATTTCATCACTTTTTTTGATGGCATTAAAAAAATGATATTGTCTTTATAGGTTGTACTAGGGTCAGAATTTGATGGTTCAGATATATCCTATTTGTGTAATGTAAATATATGACTTATTTTATAGTCATATTCTTATCATGGGCTTGTTTCCACTCTCCTTATTCAAATAAGGTATAAGATACAAACACATACTATTTCTGGTGATTTCAAAACATTATAAGAGGTAGATCAACTATCATTTGTAGTATATCCTTAATGACAATCCAATCATATATATTGTGTCATGTATTTACTAAAAGAAAATGTATTTATTCAAAATAAAGGGAAAAAAATCCCCCTTCCCTGGTTTAAGGGGATTAGAAATAATGGAGGCCATGGTAATAACCTAATAAATAAATCCTAAAATCACTTTCCAAAGACCCAAACCTGTGTATAAGATAATTTTGTTCCCATGAATCTATTTTCTTGTCTATGGAATCAGACACATACTTCTTGTCCCTAATACTGCGACCATGAAAAATTCCATAGTTATCAAAAATTATTCAGTTCCTAAAATGACACTGAAGAAAACATTGTGGTCTATATTTCCTATGAATTAACTGGACTAGAAATGATGAATCATATTATACTTCTATAATCAAAATATAATAAATCCAGAAAAGCATACAACTGGTAAAAGTTGATCAAAATTATTCCCTAAGTGTGTTACCTAGCCCCTGGAGGGAACTAAAAATAGAATCATAGAGCCCATTTTATCTCTCACTAGTCCTCCCCATTCCATCGCATTACCCTCTCTTGATCTATCCACATTAAATTTATTTTTTTTATTTGGTGCCTTCCAGATTTTCCATTTACCTTGATTACCTCGATAATATTATATATTAAAATATTCCTTTATAAAAGCCATTGTAATGAAATATAGAAGGATCCCTACCATTATATAGTTGTCTAAACTCCACGAAAAATTTCCATCACCCACACCTATAGTGGTAGAAGATAATATATTTTGTAGTATCTTGAATTCTTACTTTCATCCGAAAGAATCCAACACACAAGTCTAAAAACCATTTCTCAATCCTTAACCCCCTTACTACACTACTCCCTAGAACTAGGCCTCCAAAATCATATGCATTGAATCACTACGTCCTTTTATCCTCATACCACTAGTCATATATTATTCTTGATCCCCTTTTATAAGATTTTATTGAAAAAAATGGGTCACATTGATCCTTGGTGTTTCCTTTCATAATAGTGAAATCTTAATGAAAGTGAGAACCCATTTTTAAAACAATTTTATCCATCATAAAATAATGGTTCATAATTCTATAAACTAGAAATTTCATCTTACATTGTATCTTCTTGAAGAGATTTTTTGTTTCTCGGTCATATGTTCGGCTTCTTCCATGAACTAGGTTCTTATAATCTTGACCACTAATGTTCACCAAATTAAAACCTGAAAAAAGGACATTTCCAGTTCATCAACAAAGAGATAATCCCATCAATTCTATTTGTTTATAAGAATAGTTGTTATGAATATTAGAAACATGATTTCCTCCATGAAAGATATATTTTGAACTAAGAAACATGAGAAAAAAACAACTCTCCCTCAATGTTCACCTTCTAGAGAATAATATCTCCACAACCAGCTACCCACTAATTTTTTTACTTCACAACCTAATAAATATAATCCATTCAAAAATTATATCTTTTAAATCACATTAAATGAAATTTAAATCCCCTCAAATCCTCCCCGTATCGGTATTTAACGAATTTAACCCATATGGAGTCCCCATAAATGATTTTGCATGATAATATATCATGAACGGAATGCATAGTTTTTTAAATAATATATTGAATGATACATCCATCATCATTTGGATGTACTGATCACTGCCAAGTTTTACCATTGGACCATCGCATCATGATTCTCATCCCATTGAAATGAATTCTTGATATTCACCAAGTTAGATATTATCCCCTACTATAACATGATGATCAATAACACATGCTTTGGTATAGAGGTAAGATCATTATTTGTAAATTTTTTCCTATATATGAAGGAAATGAATTTAATTTTGTAGTTTAAAATTCTCCCCATAATCCAAATATTGATTCTATCAAATAGATCCTTTTTACCCTTATATTAGAAATAGGGTCTCCTGGACAATCTGTTAGGAATTTACACCTTTGCATTCCATTTATATTATCGATAGAGTTAAAGTGATTCCTTGAATGTTTTTTGGAAATTGAAACACTAATATTTCTTTAACTGACACATTATCTTCTCATATACAATAATGTTCTGATAGTTTTTATGAACCTATTTATTTATAGTTTCTTTCTATTAAATAAATTAAATTTCATCAATAAAAAAATAGTATTCACGATTCTTCTCTCATGCCATTTCCCAAATATAATAATACTACCACCCTTAAAAAATATTTGAATTCCTTGTATGAACATCATATTCTTGATTGAAAATTCTGGGGGATATAAGATCTTCTTTCCTTACACTATTATTTTTTTTTGAAAACAAATTCAACTTCCCAATAAAGTGATGAAAAACCAAAACTAGCCAAAACATCTAAATCATAGGTCATAAATCAATTTCTAAAATATAAACTCATCATGGAAATAATAGTGAAGATCTATTATTACTAATATTATTAGTTTCCCATGTAATCATTTATCGTAAAAATATATCCAATATTACATTTATTTAATTCATCTTCTATTTATTTCTAAATTTCTATATCTTCATAGATAATTATCCCTCATATGAATCCCAGATTTTCCTTCAATATCAGTTATAGAATGAAACCACCATGTATTTTATTAACTATATTTCAATGAATTTTTAAAAAATTATTCATAGAAAAATGAACCTAAAATTATTAACCTTAGTATGACCTTTTACCTTCGATAATGAAACCACATCAGATGCGAACACCACCGAGGTTAAAGGTCCTTCTATTAAATATCATTCACTATATCCCCTACCTAATCCTTGACAATCTCCCTTTCTTGAAAAAAAAAATAACCTGGAAATATATTCAGAGTAAGTTAACATTCTTGCCTCATATTTAATAAGGTTAATTTGGTCTCTTCTTCCCCCGAGTTATATAACAATAAACTATTGTCTCAATCCTCGGCCTATAATGGGTTGAAAATCATATAATGTTCTTAATTGTTTAATATTCTTTTCAATTATCCAGTGAAACTAATTACTCCCACATTAAGACACTAAAAAATCCTATACAAACATCCCTAAAATGTAAACAAATATGATGAAGGATTCATATTTAAGCCTTAAGTTAATTATATGGATATTATCCTTATCATTTGGAAAACCAATGAAATTCCTTATTAGTGTCACATTATTTGAGCTAGAAAACTCTATATTTCTCGTGAATACCCTCCGCATCTCTTATATTTATTCCAAAAAGAGATGTTGTTTCTATATTAGAGAAATAGATGTTTCATAATTCCAACAATCCTGTAGACTTCCTCCATCCATTAAATGTGTATTAGTATCACCAATATGCAAAAACATCCATTTTTCTATTCATAACCAACTCTGGAATATCATTTTTTAATCATTATAGACACTTCATTAGTCCCACACATATTGTAATCCTATTACTTTTCACCCAATATACCATAACAACCTAAAAAATCCATCCAATCCGGGCTAGTTGGTAGAATAATGAAAATGGGTTTACCTTATCCAATCCAACTTTTCAAGAGAAAAAAATAGTTGGCGGTGATATTAATGTGATCATATGATGTGAGTAGCCACAAACCATGCATATAAATTCACGGTTTAAAGGATTGAGTAACATGTGTGGATCTTGCTACAGAATATATCATTTCCATTATAATTGTCACACGATGTGTATTTTCTCCCTGTGAAACCCATATATAGAAGACGATTAAATTCTATGAACATCTTGAAACCATTGATTTCATTTCTTGAGAAGGCTACTCTTATTTTATACGAGGCCTCAACTATTATGATGATGTCACCGATGAAAAACCACAGTAGAGTTACCAACTGAAATGTAGATTGATTCTTCTTAAGAAAAATCTATCAGAGTCCTCAAATTTCACATAAAAATGAAAAAAAGAATTCATTGCATATTTAATTAATTCACATGGTGATGTGTTATGACGATGAGTCAATAAATTCAACCAAAAATATTTTTTACAGATAACCCATGTGTCTATGTTGATTTGGATTGAATACATGAAATTCAGAGAGAAAATTTCCCTAGAAAAGTATAAGACTTATTCCCCACCGTTCATGGGTAGTAAAACTAGACCAATATAGGAATGAGGCCATCATGATTCAATGGAAATGAAATAAATCTTGAAATGTTCCTCCAAACCCAGGACATTCCATATTTATATCAAGATAAATAAGACAGACGAAGATTTTCCTTACATCTTTAGAAAACTATTCATGAAGCCAAAGAGATGGTTACATATCCCTTTCACTATTTCACGTGATACATCACCATTAATTGGAGAAGGATTGATATATAACTTATAACCATCCATGCAACCTAATATAGCCTATTACATCAATTTTACTTCCACGTCAACATGCACTAAAACATGTTATTTGGTTGGACCATGTTCAGAAGAGACATTGCTAGAACCCCTATAAGAAAAGACTAACTAAGATTATCCTCATCGGTGAGTGCTGGGAAGCCCATATCTCCCCCTTAGACACATCAGCATCAATTTATTAGTAGTAATTATTGTTAGCACAATTTTCATAAAAATATAGTGTCTTTAAGTTGATGTTTAAGGGCCAATTACTGAGAGAGAAAAGCATGTAAAAATATTATAGGTTTGAATTCTAGAATCATTAAAACCATATATATAGGCAAAAATTGATTGGAATATGTTTCAGGCATCTTAATGCTCAGATGGAAAGAATAGATTTAGGGGTATGGGAATCATTAATGGAATTTTAAATCCCCTTTACTTTTAGAATATTGATTCTAGTAACCTGTGAGATATTTGAAAACTACGTTCCCAGCACAAAAAATATCAAAACAATAGTAAAAAGGATCATCAACACCATCTCACTAGTTAGGCAGATAGAGGGATCAGAAAATAATCCCACCAACATATCTGGATGTTTAGAGTCCAAACTACATCTTCTACAGAAATAAACTGAATAAACCATGATATAGAAGTACACACAAAATCAAGTAAGATACTAAAAACACACTTCCACCAAAAAAATAACAACATCAACTATTATAAAAACACATTATGGAAGCTTCAAATCAAATTAAATCTCAACAGATATTATAGAACATGAAACAGACTAACTGATTCGAGTTTCCTCACCCACATACAAGAATCATCCCATAGCATTACCCACTAATTTAGAAATAGATGGGTTAAGAAGAAGTAGTGGAAGACTAGGTAACCAGATCCACACTACCACCCAAATCAACTCCCTCCTATAGTGGGACTCCTAAGTCAAGGATGCCTATATAAAATTCCCACCACTATATCATTGATCCTCTATTGACAACGTCTTAATGAAATCATCCCAAAAAAACATATGAATATAGAATAAAGACATCAAAAAATATGAATCCTATATTGATTCATAATGAAACCATGAGTTCATGATTTGAATAAAGAATCTAGAGAGGTTTTTCACATATGAGGCACACCAGTATTGACATGTTATAGTACTGAAACACTTTATTGATATCATCATCCATTAATTCATCCTTTGTCCTAGATAATACTTATAGAAACACATGGTTCAAAGATAAATGGTAAAAATACAATTATTATAAGCCATTCTGGAAGAAACCGATGGACTAGGATGTAAATATTTTAAAGAATTAAATACCAAGGATCCTGTAGAAGGGATGATTCCACCCAAAAATAGTTGATTGGAACAATCCATTGGATTTGTAGAAGAAGAACCAAAATCTCAGATAATAGGATTCATGATCTATAGAGGGTCCATTTTCTTGTATCCTAGAATCTATTTGAAGGGGTAGTAATTTTGGAGTTTATTTAGATAGAATTAATAAGGTTTCCTATTATTTGGTTTTTTGAAGAGTTTTTCCACATTAAATAGATTAAATATCATGAGATTTGTTATATTTATAATGAATATATTGTATTATTAAATCCCTTAAATTTGTGGGATTTTTCTCATTCTTCCCTTCCAAATGAGGACATGGTTAATCCTGTAATTTTTTAGTGAGAGGAACCAGAAGATATTGAGTTTCATTATTAGATGGATTTGAAATTTGTTATGGTTTGAGTGAGATAGTAATTATCTTCACTCTTTCTCATTTATTCACATATACTAAATGTGTTTTCCTAGACCTGGACATCAAATATAGAATATAATAATCCTTTTTCTATTTTTTTATAGGAACTCTTGAATCTAACCTTTGTATTTTCAAGAGATTATTGATGTTGAAAACTTATCCCATAAATTTTGAAAACATATCAGGTAAAAATAATCTTCCAAAAGAAGTATATTTACTAAGTAAATTAGTCCCTTCCACTGGTTGATGAAATATGTCCCACAATAATTTTCAAAATGTTTTTTATTTTAGAGTCCATGGATAATAGTCTTTTATAATATAAAACTAAATAGAAAAAGAAAATTCCATCATAGAACCTTCTAGTTCAATTTTGATTTAGATAAAATGTTTTTATACATGAAAATTTTCAATCCATATATATTTTAAACAATGAAACTATACATAAACACCTTTTATTATTATATAATTCCTATCATGGAGCCACACTATATTAAAAAATTCATGAACTGATTCTTTGGGACACTGATTCCCTTAAATATTAAAAAAATAAAAATTCTAAAATTGGTTGGACAAGGATTCAATTCTACCCACATAGTGTATTGTTAACCATATGTCTATAAGAGTATACACTTCACATCCATATATTTAAGTTAATAAATGTGGGACTCATTGGTGTTAAGGATTTCTAGTATGACTTCTCCTAAGTAGACTCTAAAATGGAGATAGTTGATAGAGCAAGATACTGTTAGATTACTTGTGCCCAATATTTATGTATATATCTAGTATTATTGGGGAATTTCACATGTAATATTGTTGTTTTATACCATGAAATATGGAATTATTGATGTATTATGACCACTAGGGTTATGTAAACTAGCAGCTTGATCCCCCAAAACCATTCTTATTTTTTGTGGGGACTAGTATCTACTCCTATTGATAGACATTCTTCTTCACGAAGGGGATTATATGAAAATAAAAAATTGGTATTTTCATAGAATTTGTACTCAGTCAAAATATATTTTCTATGCTGTTACACTTTTATTTTTCACTGAACAATCCTTAATAATTACATATTGTATTGTCTTTGGACTACAATGTACATTCTTACAATTTTCAAGATCATTCCATTTTAGAATTTTAGAGATTTTTGGAAAACCATTACCTAGAAAAATCATACATTGAAAGTGTAAAATTATACTTTTTATCCATGATTTAAGATAAAAAACATAATTGATTAATCCATATTTTTATTTTAGGACAAATCATTATCACTTTCATCATGACCTTATCATTGTCCCAACTCTTCCTTAAACACTACGAATTGTTTTTAAAATTGTTGTGTGGGAACCAAATTATTATTAAGGGGCATAAAAAATAATGAAATCTACTGCTATAGATAAAAAATAAAATTCCATTAAATAATTTTATAAAAAAATACATATTTACAATAAAGGGGTAAAATAATTATTTTTAAACATGTGATTTTTAGATTACTTATTGAAAAAATTATTTTCTAGGAAAACACATAATCCCTCAAGAAGAATTCTTGTATATTACCTAGTACATAATTTTTCCATATCATGATTCTAATGGAATAACCAATATGGCCAACATCCATCACCAATGTACCAAATGAATTGTTGGTTATAACATAACAACCTGTCCTTATATTATAATGGAACCAACCATAGTTGATTAATAACATTACAACATGTATTTTTATTATCATGGACCCTATTAAAAATATTTTATAATGAAACCACCCATTATTATAAACAATTCCCATGAACCATATCAAATTTATAAAAATTGAATGCTTGCATCATAAAAAAATTCTTTGACAAAAATCATTTATTTAAAAAGAGCCTGACACACATACAGAGGAAATATTTTTCAATGAAAATATATATTAATCATGAGATATCTGTTTTAAATAAATGGTTATTCATGATTAAGGGAAAATATTATCATGGGGAATAATTTAAAAAAAACAAATATTATTTTTTTCAGAAAAGTCATAACTACCTCATTCAGATAATGATTGAATGTTTGAATTCAAAAAGTTTAATTACAATAATTACCTCAAATTATATTTATTTTAATATTTATAATATCTTTTAATTAATTTTTTTTATTAATTAATTAATTACTCCAGCAATGTTGTGAGTTCATTTAAGGTAATTATTTCTCAAATAATATTGTAAAATAAATTACCATTCCATTCCATAAATAATTTATATTTCAAAATACCATTTATGGTTTAACATATCATATGTAAAAAAAAATATTAAAAATATTACATCTATTAAAAACAAGAGTGTGTCATTTTTGACTTTTCTGTAAGTATAATAATATAATGTTCATAATATCATCTAGGTGGACCAAAAAGATCATAAATTAGTCACTTAGATGATCAAGATTGATATGTTCTAATATAATTATAATTATTTAATACTTTTTGAAATTTTATAGTTCTTATCATATTAGTTTTACACAATTTAATTGATTTACCCATTATCAATATCATAAAAAATTACTAAGTAAAATATTCATATTATTAAGAAATAATGTGAAACTATTTAATAAATTTGGACCCACATATTAAAAATATGGAATGAATTTTAAAAATTCATAACACATAATTTTTCGAATTAAATTTCAAAATAATCTGATAAAATTAAACGAAAAACAGTTTTTTCAAGAAATGCACTTTAAAAATATAAAATGTTTTTATATGAAATTCAAGTAAAATATAATTTTAAAAACAATAATTTGATTATTTAAAATAAAAATTATTTAATGTTAATTTTAATCTACTACAAAACATAATTATACATAGTAGATACTTTAATATAAAATAATATTTTTAATAAAAATCATTATTTTTAAGTATTCCATGAAAATTTAATATTTTCAGAAATTTTTTTAAAAAATAAACAGAAGATAATTTTAAATGATGAATTGTAAAATAAATTTTATTAAAATTAAAGTTATACATTCAAAAATTAAAATTTTACATAAAATATTATATCAAATGAGTTTCATTAAACCATTTATTTTCCCAATTTAATATTTTATTAATATATTTATGATAAATATTACTACATAATTAAATAATACTAATAAATATTTAAATGGTTTATTATATCATTACTTATTTTCTAAAATTAACCCGTCACATTTCGAAATGATTTCCTAACAATTTCTCAATTGGGATCAGTAACCATAGTTTGATTTCCCAAAATAATTTTATTGAAATGTATAATTGTAAAATGGTTCAATAAAATTAAAATTCAATGGAGTGTGGGTGATGTAAAATTTAAAGATTGATGAAAACGTAATAGGTTTCTATATAGGATAATATCGGTTGGAATTGAATTCGTTGATATGAAATATAAAAATAACTCTCAATGACCAATAGAGAGTGATTAGAAACATGGTAATAAGAAAGTAACTATTACAAATTCATAAATTTTTATGGGTTAAAAGATCATTTATTTCTCAATATTAAAATTAAATATATACTTTTTTTACATCAAATCCATTTTTTGTTAGTTTAGGAATTAAATTTACAACTATAATAATAATATAGGAAAAAATATTACTTCATAGGCTTAATTTCATCCTTTAATCAATTTCCCCAACCAACACAACTTTTCTTTAAATAATTATTATTCAAGAATAATTATTTAATTTTTATGAATTAGAATCAATATATATGGATATTAAAAAAAAATTATTTATCATGTCTTTTGAAATAAATCATTACAAAAATGGTTAGTACATGACCATATAATTCCTTAAAATTTTAATGATCTTCCTCAAAAATGAATGTTGTCACAAAATCACTATCGAATGACTTGTTTTTCTATTTGATATCACAAATGTTCCAAAATATACATTTAATTTTTATTTTTGGGTTTGTTTAAATAAATTAATGAAATATCATGTAAATATATACATCATGTTCGCTAGTGGTAGGTGATGCACCATTATACCCCTTCGATGGTTTATTAAATAATTACAAATTTTCCGTATGTGACGGGTTGTCACCTGGTCTTCAGGATTTCCATTTTATAAATACATATTAATATAAACCTTAAAATATTCCCCTAAATAAGATAAAAATAATCAAAAATTAGTATAAAATATTTAACTATAATACAATCCATTAACCATAACAGTAATGTCATACCTTTCATTTTTCATCCCAAAATGTAATAACCATTAATTAAAGAAAATATAAATGTCTCTTAAAATATCATTAGTCACCTTAAATTTTAATAACATAAAGACCTCATTAGGGTTTATAATATATTAATGTTTTGATGAACCTTTAAATATTTATCTCATGATATTATCAATATCTCTTATGAAAAAACTCACATGAAAACATACACATATCCAATGTTATATAAATCCTTCTCTGACATAACTTTTAAGGACAAAGACATAAGAATGACCTATTATTATGACTTTAAACTAGATTAAAATTAACTAAAATAATAAATTTTATTTTATTTTATAGATTGGAAAAATTAAAATAAACTCTTACATTGTAAACACATTCATTAGAATTCGACACTTACACTCAGTATTCATTTTCTCTCTAAATAAAACATGTTAAAATTAAATAAGGTTTATTTTCATGATAAGTATTCAATATTTTCATCCTTACCTCATCCTTGTCATTTATATTCCTTAAACACTATGCAAACCAAATTAAAATAGTGTGATAAATACAAAAAACTCATTAAGGGACATAAAATAATTATATTTTCTACTGAAGTGAAAATGATAAAACCCATTTTAAGCCATTTATTAAATAACATACCTGTTTACCCCCAAAATGTTATAATCATGGTTTTAAAACAAATTATATATATCATACTTTTTGAAATAAATAATTTCCATTAAGACTCATAATCTAACTTAAAAAATCCATCTATTTATATTCAGATATAATTTCTAATATCACTCTTAAAAATTTAATAACCAATATGGTCAGCTACCATCCCTGAAGTCCCAAATGCATTATATGTTACACCATGACCACACACCCTTGGTTAATCAAGGAACCATCTTCCATTAGTTAATAACATAAAAAATATCATAGATTTATCATAGAACCATATATCATTACATTATACTAGAACCACCCGTCAACATAAATAATTTACCAAGAACCATATTATAATCATAAAACAAGTATATGTTCATCATAAACAATTTCCTTGAGGAAAATCATTGATTGAAAATGATTAATGTTTGCCTAAAAAGTGAAAAATATGAACTAAAAATATTTTTGTAGGATTTAAAAAGGAAACATAAAATAAAAAATCTCAAAATAAATACAATCCTCACATGTAGTAAAAGTTAAAATAACATTACATTCATATATTTGTTCTAAAAGTCAATACGTGCCTCGTTTGGAAAGAAACACAAAATCCTATTTAAATGTTATTGTAAGAAGTATAAATATGGGTAAAAATAAATTTTAATGTAATATTAAAATAATAAAAATATACTTTAATATTTTATAAAATATCGATATGTATGAAAAAAATTATTTTGTAATGGAATATTTAAAAGTTGATTTTGAAAATAAAGTCACATATATTGAATCTAAATCATCGCATACCTTTTTTATCATCTTAAATAATAAAATTATATTAGTTTTTCAAATTTATAAAGATAATTTTAAGGATTATTGTTCATTATATATCCCTTTTTATCATGAAAAATAATATAACTTAATCATTTATGCTCACATTTTATGTTTTGGTGATATTTGGTTCATTAGTCTAGAATAAATTCTATAGGATGACTACGGGAAAATATATCATCATAAACTTTTTTATAGAATAATAATTATAAGACAATTAACATATTTATTCATTACATATACATTTATATTTACCCATTAAATATGTTTATGAAAACTAAACTATGTTGCAATCATAGAGACATCAGCCTGTAAGTACGCTTGAGTAACGTTTCCCTTTTTCAACTATCACAATAGAAAGAAGTTTTATTATTTTATCGTTAAAAAAATTTCATAATATCATTTTTATTTTATTATTTTTATAAATAAACATATATATGTCATCTATATGATGTGGTGATAAAAAACAACTCACATAGCTTCATGGATGTGTTAGTCAACATGTATGCACCAACAACGTTATAATTTTTACTTTCCTGGAAAGGTAAGATGGTAAATGGTATATTATATATTAATATTGGTTAATAGTTCATGAATATAATTTATAAATATTAATTTTATAATTATAATCCAGCCATGATAGAAGGTGATGGAAATTGGTTTAAATTTTTTTGCAAGGCGGTTGTCTGCAATACACATGAATGATTAATTATTTTTTTCATTTGGTGGTTGTGGATATAAATATAGGTCGTTAAACATGAATAATAACCACTTAGTATGTGGATGATATTTTTTTACCTTGATTTAATATGTTTGTAATGATGTGGATGATTAAACTATACTAAAACATGTAGAAAAAAACTATACATCTACATTGGAAAACCTCATTTTTATGACAATATATGACATATAATATTTGTAGTAGGCCTAAAAAATGTATATAAAATGATAGGATTTAATATATAAAGGTAAATGGTCAATAATTAGTTATAATATATGTGTTTTTAATTGTAATGAGATGGTAAGAATAAGTTATTTTTTATAGGAGAGGTGAGGGTTACTCTTGGAATTTTTCAAAATATCAAATTAATATAAATTACATATAAATTATAAATAGCTAAAAATTATTTTAATTATAATTTATTATGATTATGGGTCCAAATAACTTCATTTAATATAAATTATACAATATTTATGTACATTTCGACCCTTATCTTTTTTTAACCCCTATTTAACCCCCATTAACTCTTACCGTGAAAAAATGTTTTTTTATTCTATGATGGTTAATACAGCTACAATAACATGAATAACTACCCATAAATTTACTTCTTTGTTATTTGAGAGAGTATCCTTATAAATTTGCAAAATTTATGAATTTTTTGAAATTTTATAACATTTAATAATGTATTGTTTTCAATAAAATATTTGTAATATTTATTTTTAGAGATATTCATTTTCTATCATAACTAATATAAAGAAAACAACAAAAAGTGAAAAATAAAAAATAATTGATCATAAAACTATCATTGGATAGAAATATATTGTATAATTGTATTATATAATTTAACTCAAAATATATTTAATTTAATAATATTAATACCTTTTATTTGACTTTTTAATTAATTAATTAATTACTCAATCATCATTGTGGAAACATTTAAGGTATATATTTCTAACATAAAAATAAAAAATAAATTTCCATGATGATGATAAATATTCTATATATCAAAATAATATTTACTCTAAAACATATCATATTGATCACACCCTAAAAAAATATTTCACTTATTAAATAAATACTATGACATGTTTTAGATTTGTTTAAATAAATTTCTAAAATTGTCATAATCTAAACCAAGTGTCCCAAAAAGGCCACAAATTAGAGAGTTAGATGAATGTGGTTTATATATACTCATCAAATAATATATATGTAATTGTTTGGAACATTTAATTATTTTTGTAATATTAATTTCAAACTGAACTACCTGATTTACCCATTACCCTGGTAATATAAATAATTACTTAGGCTAATATTCATATTAACAAAAATTTGAAGATAAAAATTTATTATAATTGAAAACATTCATTCTAAATATGATTTTTTTTTTCAGATTAAAAAATCATAATATATATAATTTAATTTAAAATTTATTCGAAAAAATGCAGTTGAAAACCATTTTCTAAAAAAAATCCTAGTTTTAATATAAAATGATTTTATGTTAAATGGAAGTTTAATATCTATTTAAAATCCATATTTATGTTATTTTAAATAAAACGTTTCTAATTAAAATAAAAAACTATTCTAGTACTTATTTTATCCATGTAAATACATTAAAATAAAATAATATTTTTAATAAAAATAAATATTTTTCACTATTAAATGAATAATAAATATTTTCAAGATATTCTTAAAAATTCATCCTCGTTTAATTTTTAAATTATGAATATAAAAATGAAATTTTATTTTTCAAATTAAGATTATATAATACTAAAATTAATCATTTAAATAAAATCTTCTATAATTTTTTTTATAAAACCATTTCTTTTCAGATTTTGTGAATTGCATAACATATTTAAATTAATATAACAAAATAATTCAATAAAGACAATATGAATTTATAGGATTTTTTCTATAATTATCTTTGTTTTTTTAGTGTCAACACATATTATCAACTTCAAATCTCATAGTGATAGATTTTCCCCTTAGAGTAAGGAGGCTCAGTATCTTCAGGCAGTTGGATGTATATATAATAAGATAAACAACACTCTTCATCCTTGGTCGAGTATTTCCATACAATCAATAATTGGATATTTTTTATGGGTACCAAGATGATGATGTGTCCTCTAACACTTTGTATACAGACATTAGCATTCCATGTTGGTGTGGAATGTCCTTCAAATGGATGCCTCCTCATTATAGACCTCTAAATCAATGTAATGTTTTTTATTATCTCTGGGACTAACACTAATTACAGTTTCTAACATATATCATGAAATAAGAGAAAAATATTAGTAAATTTTTTAAGGTATTTTTAATCTATTGAAACTATTTCAAGGGAAAAATAATTATTATTAATATTTAATTTCTTAGTGGGTTATTTTGTTTTTCACCCCTTGTGTCCGTGCACATTCAATCATTTATTCTTTCTCAAAAGTGTTATATGGGTGGTAAACATGAGGGAGTATTTAGATGTATATCTATAATGTACTCATAATGAGGGATATGGATCATGTAATTGGAGTATCATTTATATTTTTCTATATAGAGGAACTCATGGTATAGAAAACAATATCCTGTTTAGAGAAAGGGGAGTCAAAAATTTAAACAGTTATATGAGATCAGGTTAGTTATTGTCCACCTCCATTAATCTAATGCCTATTTGGGATTTAGTGATCTAAGGAGATGTTGTGGTGAAAATAATTACACATACCGAATAGGCTTGGGATACCCTTTTATGGTTGTGAAGGTTACTACAATGGTTCATAACATTTAGAGACATATTTTAACATAAATTATGTTCACTTTTCATTAGATCCCGATACCCAATCAACACCAATTATTTTACCAAGAAAAGTGGATTTGTCTTTATGATATGGTAGTTATTAATATATTTCTTAGTATTTTAATTATGGATTTTATCATTATCTTGTTTCTTCTTAGTATATCACTTATGGGCATTCATAATGATTGTATTATTTGAGACAGATTTCCTAGAATATATACATCCTAGGTCTATTAAAGTCTGATACAATGCCTAATGAAAAGGAATGTAATATTTCCTTCTAATGTTTCCAGTTTGGCTGGTGACTGTAGGGAAATATAGACACCATATCAATCCGACTCAATTATGTGCACTTTCGGTGGGGTTCCAATAATTATCTTTTGGAATAAATGTATAATGATGTGGAATGTATTCTAATGAAAATTGAATTATTATTTACTCTATGTTCTAAACCACTTTCAAAGATTTAAGATTGATTTTGTAGAAAAGATCAACCAACAACTTCAGATGATTAGAATTCCCTCTTTAAAACATGTATCTCTCCACGAGATTGTTGAGATTCACCCATATATAATGTTTTTGATATTTAATTACTTCATTTTTAAATTCATTATGAATTTAATACTGAGGATTGACTAATGGAAAGGGAATAAATGGTATTATCTATTTACCAAATTATTTCAACATAACCACATAGATCTACTCTTCATTGGTATGGCATTCCATAACCTTAGTTGATCAAAATTGTAGTTTCCAATTAATTTTTTTTATAATAATCATTTAGAATATAATTATTTTTATCCAATTTTTTATGTTCTTGGGAAGGTGGACATGATGATTGTCACCCAAAATTACCCATTGGTAGGGGAGAAACATGACTGATAAAGGACACGGTTCTTGGAGTTGTTGACATAGGCATATTGAGATGTACTTGATAAAGGGGAATATCTAGGGAAATTTTTACTAGGGGAGGATCATATTTCCATGGATAAATGTTATTGTAGATAATAACACAATAATTACCATAATGGTAATTTCCTACAATTTTGTCGGATCAGCATTCATTGGGAGAACATTTTTGTTTACAAACAGTTTATGTGTTGGTTAGGGGAGGAACTCCTTTTCAATCAACCTTCAGCCTATTGAAATTTTAATAACTGTATATTTTAAAATAATACTACGTTCCATAGTGTATATGTCACACAACATTTATAATAGAAAAACTACATAAAAATATTATTTTAAATATAATAGTTATAACATAGCCATTGAATATGACGGTATGAATAAGAGTGAATATGTCAATATATAAATGTTTAATGTTCCTATAGAATATTAATTAATTGAATATTCCATTGAAAATATGAACTGAATTTATAGAAATGTGATTTTATGCTTTGAAAATAATAATTATTAAAATATGTATTTTTTTGAGTTATTGCTATAAATAATTTCTTCCAATTTATAAAATATTATTTGATAAATGGTTATAAATTCTAAAATTTATATATCGATTTTATGTATGTGTGAAGGTTTTGTATTTATTATCAAAAGATTAATTTTTCAGTTAATAGTGAAAAATAAATTATTAACAAATGATTATGAATTCATTTCAATTATTTAAAAAGTCCCATATAGTTAATTTTTTTTAGAAATTACATTAATTATTTTTTTATAAAAAACATTTATATTTTTTTTCTATGTTCAAATTATGCTTAAATTTTGAATAATAACTTCTTATACATTCAAAATTCAGAAATCGGTTTTTCTTCACATTTTACTGGATTATGTCAAATGTAATTTATTTAAATTACAATAAATGAATATTATAAATTTTTACCAATATTTAAAAACATTTGGTCCAATTTTTTTAAAACAAATAAACTATATCATTTTTCATAATTTATGGTAAACATGGATGAAAATTTCAACATGGTAAAGGTATAATGGTTAGAGCATGGTAAAAAACTCTGAATTAATTATTCCAAATCAAGAATAAACTTCATTATATTTAATGGGATAATCTAAATTTGACCTACCCCTTCATATATTAAAAATAAGACTTGATTACATTTTTCATTGATAATTACATTTATTTTTGTTTTTAGAAAAGAAATATTCTAAAATGTCTCTTTATTGATTTTTATGTCTACAATGTTTTTCGAATGGGATAAAAAATTATTATTCATTAAAAAATCATTTTTTATGTGAATGAATTTAATTTATTATGGTAATTTATATTTTATTTCTAGCGGTTAAATAAATACCTTAAATTCTAACATAACACTTATATAATACCTGTGTATTTAATAGAAAAAACATGTTAATGATGTTTAAAATATTAAAAGAAATTAATTTTTCTGTAACATATGTCATTCCAATAATATAATTATAGATATAATGAATCATTTAAGCTTTTAAAATTTTATATTGTAATTAAATTACTCTATTGATATTTTATACATAAAGATTAGTTGAATTACAGCAAAAATTATATTATTTTTAATTTTTATTAAATGATTTATTATTAAATGATTCAAAATTAATTAGAATCTCATATTTTCCTTGTGAATGGTATTTGGTATAGAATACCAAATATTTTCCACATATGGCTCACATTTCCTTTTATAGATATTTTATTAATCCCTAATGTGAGAACATCATGTTATTATGGTAATCATTAGATAAGGGTAAAGTTGGGTTAAAACTAACATATAAGGGTTTAAAAAACACATATGATAGTTTGAATTTAGTTGTATTATAATATTTAGATATATCACCATTATATATTTTAAAATTATCCATTTTTCTCCACTAGATCTTGATAATTAATTTATTTTCTATTAATACATTCAGTGTATACAAGGGTACACTTCCCCTAACATATAATATGACAACACATATCTTATATTACTCAAAATTATTAAGCCACATAACTCTAAAAAACACTACAAAACCTCTTCAAAATTTCTTTATAAACATTCTATAGGAATTCTCCATCTTAATATACCATCCCTAGGGTTCTCAAGTAGAGATTCCATGGTGGTTATTCAAAGAAGAGGTAATCGTCTTGACCAAACGATTTCATTCTAGTTTTAATTATAATTCCTATATTTCTATCCTAAACATTGAAATATATAAAAATTATAAAATTTGATTTTATGTTATTATATTAATTTAATAATATTATTTATCTCTTTTTGTTAACAAATGGGAAATAAATCCCTCATTCATGTGTACCTACAGACTACCACCTCACAAAATAATTTATTTTTTCACATCACCACCTTTAATGGATTATTATAATGCTTTATTATATATATAAATATTCTTTATTAATTTAAAAATTAAGATACAAGATTTATGATATATGAACTATCTTTATACCATTCTAATCATTAATGATTCGAATCTTCACACATGGGTACTTACAGACTATCGTCTCCATGTTGAGATGTATATAATTTTCCAATAATTCCTATAATTATTATTCATTGGTTTATATTTAATGACATTATTTTATAGTTTTAATATTATAAATATTATGGAAATATAACGTTATATTATATCGAAGGAATTTTAAAGAATAATGTGTTTGTATGTGAGGACCAGTACCCCGTAATGTGAAGCTTTTTTTTTCAGACCGCTTTTCCTGTAAGATGATAAAATTGTATTAGATTCATAATATGATAATTAAATAATTATTTTTTTGGTCATATGATGTAATAATGAATCCTTTTTCCATGATCAACCAATAAAGTCATTTCTCAGTTAAAAACAGAATGACCTCAAGACCACTGACATGATTTTAATATATTTTATTATTAAGTGCTTATGTGAAATAAATCATATTAATAATTTAATAATAAGTTAATAAACGTAGAAATTTTTTTTAATGAGGTAAAGAATTGTAAAATTTTATTATAAATGAGTTAAAGGACATTCATTATAAGTCTGAAGTTGATGCAAGGGGTTTTTGTGCACAATTTGCATTCATTGGGTTTTAATACTTATTTATTGATTATTTTATGACATGATTATGTGTTAATTGATATTTGATTTTTTATGACATATTTAGATAATTTATTTGTATTTATATTTATTTAAATAATAAAATAATTTATTTA
This sequence comes from Viscum album, assembly GCA_963277665.1. Classification (NCBI taxonomy): domain Eukaryota; kingdom Viridiplantae; phylum Streptophyta; class Magnoliopsida; order Santalales; family Viscaceae; genus Viscum; species Viscum album. Next base: position 1,527,140,210 of record OY728145.1, read on the forward strand.
TTTTCACATAAAATGTTATGATATCTTCTTTGGGTTTCTTTGCATTGATCTTATTTTATTGGCACATGTTTCATGTCATGCACCATGATTTCATAGTATGGGTTCATAAATACCCCATTAATAAACTTTTATTTATTACATTTTTTAATTTATTATATTTTATTGTATATTTCAAAATCATGCTTTAAAATACATTACATTTAAATGTTATCAATTTTGAAAATGGTTATTTATAATATTATTTAATTCAAGATTGATATTTTTCAAGGATAATTTGAGTTAAATAATAATTTCATTAAAAATATATCTAGTATTATCATAATTTTTTCTCTAATTTTTTAAACTGATTCATTCATTTTCACTTATTTTCTTCATAAGCAGACTATAAATTCTTTTTAAATGAAAAAAATCATATTTATTTTGATATTGGGTTTGGAATATTTTCCATTCCATATCCTAAATCATTAAAAAAACCTCTAGAATGTTCTTTTATATGATCAAATTAATGTATAAGTTAATTTTGGGAAAAATATTATTTATTTACAATTTTTTAAAAGGAAATTTTTTTATTTTCTGAACAATGTAATTTTGGGTTTTACCAAAGTTTTGAAAGTGATCTTTATTTTAACATTTACTAAATGAATGACTTTTACCATTGGAATAACTATTATTTTTCCTTAATTTTTACAATTAAATTCTCTTAGAAAAATTTCAAGAAATATTACTTTTCTTCTTATTCATTTATTTTTTATAAAAAATTATCCAAATAAAAAGAGATTTTAGAGTTTTTGAAATAAATAAAAACATGTTCATATAATTAAATTTTTCATCTTTAGAGATATAAAATGTTATTTTTCTATAATTCAATGATGATATGATTCATTAATATTCATATTATTATATTAATTGATGTTTTATTAATGTTTAATAATATTTTCATGGAATCATATTTCGTTCCTTGGTATAATAAATTGAAAAAAGAAATTATTATTTTTTAAGGATTTTTTGCAAAAAGTTGAATGGTTGTAAATTCATTTTTTCATTATATTTTATTTAAAAATATGTATGTAGGGTTTTATGGTGGTCCCATTGTAATTCAAGGATGGATGGTCACATTATAAACCATGTATGTGTGGGAGTGATATATCCCTCTAATGTATTAGGTGAAAAAATAAATTAAAATAATTATAATTTTCTCTTAATAGATGTTATAGATTAATTATTATAAGTAAATCCTAAGACACAGGGGAATAATTTTTTATGTTATTCCATGATGAATTACTGTTGTTCCATAAAACTTCTCAACTCTTTTTTAGACATTAATATGTTATTTATTACAAAAAAAGTACACATAATTCATCCAAAAATATTGAGAAGTATAATGTATTTTTGAATTAGGTGCATTTCATAAAATCTTGAATAAGGGGTGAAATAAAATTATTTAATACTTCTTTAAGATGATTTTAAAATTCCATGGATTTTAAAACCCCAAAGGATAACCTTGAAAAATATGTAAGAAATGGGTGACGAATAAATCGTAACAAGGGAATAAAAATGAAATAACGTGATTAATTTTAAAAAAAAAAGGATAACTAAATGGGGAATAAATGGTGATAGAATCATAAACATGATTAATTATTCCTGAAATGGAATGATAATCATAACACATGAAAATGGGAAAAAACTTAAAACACTATAACATAATCATAGGTTATGGATAATATTAAAAACCTAATGATGGAAAAAGTCACAAAAATAAATCATCTTCAATCTCTATCCCAACATGATTACTGGTGAGAATAAACATTACCTAATGAATTGGAACTTTATATAATTATTGGTGAACTTGTAACATTAATTTCATTCTAATATTATTTTTTCAATATAGATCGTAAAATATTGACTAAATCATCATCATATTTCATTCCATGATCATTTAGTGAGGAATAAATACTTGAATGTCAAAATTAAAATATATATTATTTAATAAATGTGAAAACCCTTTATAGGAAATGGGTATGGTATTCACTACATAGTTGTTTTGGAATGGTAACATCACGGAAAAATTTTCCAAGCATAACAACTTTACATAAAATGTGATAAAATTAAATGATGAGAGATTAAGAAGACTATCATCATTTTCGAAAGAAATTGGATGTAATAAAAATATAGAAAAGCATATCCCATCATTTTTAATTGGAAATAGAAGGCATACGGTAGTAAAGAAACATGAATAAATATGGTAAATTTAGGATCCCTTACTTTTGTGTGTGACCCCAAATGCTTGGGATGAGCTTTTTGAGAGTTTTGGGGCACCATGGGATGAATTTATATAGGAAATGGTTGATTAAAGAAGTTCTTAATAGATTTTGAGTGAAGATAAAATAGAGATTTATTTTTATTGGAAATTTATGGGGATTTATTAATTATTTATCAATCTTATGTTTTGGACTATATATTTTATAATAACAAAAAAAATGGAAATGTTTTTTCCTATGGTTTCTGACATATGGTACTGGATTTAAATATCAATTAATAAAAAGATTCTATCATAATTAATTAATACCCTTGATTATGTGGAGGTGGTTCATTCCCATAATGAAAAGTGATTAAATCCTTAAAATATATTATAAGTTTTGGAGGATTCATAATGGATTTATAAAATAAATAAAATAAAATAAATTCACATTATTTTAAATTGGAAAAATAAATTTTTCATGGATACCATTAATTGTATTTATAACAAAAAAATTTTGTTATTATGAAGAAATAATATAAACTGTATATTTATACATTATTTAATTTCTTACACGAAAATTTAATTATCCATCAAATTAGGAAAAATTAAATGTCAGATAATTTCAACATTCTGATTCTAAAAATAATATTAATTATATAAAAATAACTTTCTAAATCAATAATATTTTTTAAATATTTTTCTATATTTATTGAAAAGGATATTTTTTTATAATCACAGTTTTTGAGCCCTTATAAAACATACATTTGAATTCATAAATATTATATGTTGTTTTATTTTTAAAAATGGTAAAAATATTTTATTAAAATTTAATTTCATTGAAAAATATATTAATTAATCAAAATAAATTCTTTAATTTAAAATAAATATTACGAAAAAATTGTATTTTTTTATTTTATAAAAATCATTTATAAATTCTCAACAATATGATAAATATATATTCACTATTATATACCATGTGATGTAAATACTCATATAGCAAGGGTAATTATACATATCACTTTAATACACCATAAAACTCCTAAGAGTAAGGTGTATGATTGTATCCTTTCATGGGGTGGTTCGACATGAATCGTTTGGGAAGCGATATCGATGATCTTGAACTTCTCCTATAAATGGGTTTTATCATACATATGTTGTTGGATATCAACATTGGAATGATCTTGGAAAAAATACCAATGATTCATTCTCCATTATAAGATATGGTAAATTCTCTTCATAAGGTAAAATCATACAGTCTACGGCCATCACTTCATTCCACTGTTAGTTTTATTTGTTAAAACCATATATTTATATTAATTATGTTACCTTTATTAAATGTATACTTTATCTATTGTTAGGATTTTTTTCAGTCAATTAAATTTGATAGGATATAATACAACCCAATATGTTCTCTTTTTTCTATTCCTATAATACTAAATAATAAATTCAACTAAATCAATTGGGAAATTTTAATTATAACCATTTTGGTCATTATAATCCTCCCCCATTATGAAATTTATTTCTCAAAAGATTCATTTAACATGCCAGAATATAATTTTGTAAATATGTTTCATCACTTCCTCTAGTTCCCATGTTTTTTCTTCAAAATTGTGGTTTCCCCACAACACTTTGACCACGTCCATTGTCTTATTATATTTTATATTGTCTCTATGTTCTAACATCATAATTGTTTTATATTAATATGAGAGATTATTCTTCAAATTGTACCACCACTAGACTGAGTACATGTGAGGGGTTAGGTATGAACTCTCTCAATATATATTCATCTAATAAATCATGTACAAGATATAGGTTAAGTGGGAGTGGTAGTCAGTTGGCCACCATTCTAGTGTAATAAATGATCTCAATGGGGGCCGATTTATCTTGGACTACGTTATCCCGTATTCCCAAATACCATCACATTATTCCTTCCAGATATGCAAATGAATGCCATGTCATCAATATCAAACTAATGGTCTCATCGATTATTGTCAGAACATATCTTTTCTCAAATCTGAATAACCATGTTGTACTACTGAATGATCCAAAACTCTTCTATCATTTATTCAACAATTTTAGGAACAATATTTGTGTTCCCCAACATCATCCTAGCATGCATGTTTTATTCACCTATTTTTATAAAGGGCTTTGTAGGGGGGGTTTTTTGATGCTTTTGGGGAAATTATTGTTTATTGATAACTCGAACAGTAGTAGATTTTGGTCACATTATCCATTCAAATCCATATAACAATATCTCAATATGTCATCAATTCTATGAAGAGTCCACTAAAACTAGATTTTTGTAGGATTATATGTTATACTGAATTTCAGCTCAGTGCTTACAACAAGTTGGAGAATGTTTTAGAACATGGAGGTAAATATAAGATGACAAGCAGATACAATATACAATGTTACTCGATGAAACCTCTTTATTTATATGATTTATACTCATCCAAGTCGATCCAATGAGAAATACTCATGATTCACAATTAATTTCACACTCTATACAAGATGATCCACAAAATCCTATATGGCATTATTCACTCTTTATGTCTTTGGAAGACCTGTGAAAAACTCTACACTAAGGTTTTATCTTTCTATGTAGGTATGGGTAATTGTTTCATCATACCCTTGGATTTCTTCTTACCCTATTTCACTTTCCCTCAAAAAATTCATCTAAATGTATATTCCTTGATATGCTTGTTCATATTTTCCATTCAATAGTGTTATCAATGATATCAAAAAAACCATTGTGCTTCTAGATTGGATATAGAATGATAGAATATGTGTATCATCCAAGATATTTTTTCTTAACTCATGTTTTATGGTTCACATTGTCTTGACCCAAGTCTCCTAACTAATTTTACATTAACAAATAATTGTATGTATTTCACATTCCATATATCTTATGTAATTGTTTGTGTTCCCACATCATCAATTTGAGAATAATTTATTCTCTCCAAAAGAGGTAATTGAGAAATAAATTGTGATAGGACTGAGGATATTCATTTCTTTATGATTCGAATGGATATCCACTTCAAATCTAAAAAGACCAGATCTCTATCAATTTTCGTTAATTATAGAATTGTTGGATCCTTTTTATATTGAATAACTTCAAATATATTTTATTTCTCATCTTGGTAGTCAATTGAGAATTCATACTCTTTGATCATCTCTAACCATATTTTTTTGGTGCATATTAATCTCATTCAATGTCAATATATACATTATAATTTTTCTGATATGTATATATTTCACTCCTACCACCAAATAAATAATTCCACCATATATTTGAAGTGAATATCACTGAAGAAAACTCAATATAATGCATTGAGTAGTTTTCCTCATGAACATGCAATTACCAAGAATCCATATCCATAAAATTTTATTTTTCCATTAATGCACAACTTAATCCCTTCTTTGAAGAATCACAAAATACAGTGAAATGTTTTCCCGCTGTTGGGTAGTTTTATTATACAGGAAGTGATATACATCCTTTACTATTTCTTGATGATATCTTCACACTCATTATTCCAAGAGTAATTAACTATTATGTGAGTTATCTTGGTTAGAGTGTTTGAAAATTACGGTAAACTTCTGAAAAATCAATGATAGTGCCCAATAAATAATTGTAAACTGCCAATATCTATCATAGATGCTGGAATTGACCGTTCATAAATTGTTTCTATATTGAAGTGTCCAATAATATCCTAGTTAGGATGATGATATGACCCAATAATGATACTTCCATCAACCATAAATCTTATTTTTTGTACTATGCCAAAAACATCTCCAGTTGCATGGTCTTTACCAAAGTGCTCATCTGCTCCTCATGGTCATCCTTGGATTTGGATTATAGTGTTATATAATCTATAAATACTACCAAAAATTTGATTCAGTAACATATAATGACACTATTGATGAAGTCCATGAATATGTTTTAAGCATTTGTGAGATTGAGGGGAATCACCCTGAACTCATAGTTCTTATACATTGTATGAAAAGAAGCCATGGGGATATATTTTTTCTTCACCCAAATAAGGAAATACATAGACCATAGATCCACTTTTGAGAAGTATGGTGATTAACATTTTTAATTGAAGAAGTCATCTATTCATTGAAGAGGATAATTTTAGATAATCATTGTCTTGTTGAGCCCACGATGATATATTAAAAGTCACATTGACCCATCATTATTATTTAGAAAGAGGAATGGGGAACCCCGTGGTGAACAACTTGGGAGTATGAACCCTTTTTCTAGATCCTCATGTTATTGTTTCTTCTGCTCTATGGGCTCCAAAACAATCACTCTATATGGATTGTTAGATAATAATAATTACCAAGGAATATGTTTGATTGAAAATTCAACCTATCGTCTAGGATGATGACTAAGAAATTCCTTGAAATCATGTTAGTGTATTCCATTACAATATTCATGTCCTAGAGGATGATTATTTCCTTATAATCAATAATTTTATATAGATTCACTTTCTTATAGTGAAATTTTATCTATTAATACGGTGTATTTTTTAAAGAAAATTTTTCCTCCTACTTTCACTTTTATTGAATAAGTGGTCGATTTTGGTTAGAAGGAGTGATTTCATTATCGCAAAACAATATTTTGGCTCTATATAAAGGAATACAATACATGCATATAATTGCATTAAATATCACCCAAGGTAGTACGACAATTTTATATAGAATGTTTATCCAAAAAATTATGATAGGGGTGGAGTTGTATACTTGAGATATATTAAATTCCCCCTCTTATGTTCTTAGAGATAACTCTACTTCAATTATTTGTATTGTTGATTGAATAGTTATACTAAACATTTACGATATGAAGGAATGCGTAGAACTCGAATAAAAATATAATATTCACGATTCTTGAATGAATAACTAGTGTACCATTTACCACTATATTGTTTGGATCCACATCAGTTGTTGTAATAGAAAAAGATTACCCTGGATTCCGTGGAGGTTGTTGGTTGTTAATGAAAATCCTTCGATTAGTGCATTTTTTTTAAAAGTGCCTCAGTTCTAGGATGTTGAATAATTGTACAATGTGTAGAGGGTTGACAATATAATTCTGTTCCTCCATCTCATTAGTGGGATTCTCCTTTCATAAATCAATAGAATTTGGTCCTACCTTACCACACCTTAATATTTTAGTCATCGCCGTTATAGAATTTATATAGTTCTTACTTATTTGCCTTTAATATCTGGGATGTTGCAATTTCATGTCACTATTAGACTTCTCATTCAGGGAAACAGAATTAGACTCCACATTCCTCTATATATCCTTAGGTACACTTGATATTTCTGGATCAGCAATTCAATATTGAGGAAACAAAGAAAATATACTCATAGATATAAAATTACAGGGTCTCTAGGTATTTTCATAGACTAGGTTTTATCCCACAAAAGTAGTGGTCATACATGAATATTGGAATAATAATAATGTCTGAGGTTTATTATTTATGTATTGTGATGTTTTCCTCAGACTCTCTAATAGATATGCCATATTTTTGCATCAGATAAAGGAAATAAATTTCTATTTTAAGTTGGAGAGTGAGAGGAAGATATTTATTGGAAGAAAATATGTAATTCCTTCCAGCCTATCACTTCAATATCTTCCCCATGCTTCGTAGTCTTGATCGATGTTAACAAATGGTCATCTTCTCACTCTATATAAAAAAACACATGATAAAATTTTATTATTCAAAATATTTTTGTGTGGATAATATATTTTTAATGGATTTTATCCAATATTCCATGATTAGGTGATAATATGATCAATTGGTTTTCAGAGGCCTTTATCGCATAATTTTCTAAATTGTAGCTTATTCTTTCTTAGGGGGATTTGGTTGATCCCTATGATATAGATTTCAATTTAGAACCTGATTCTTCTAGCATAGTATCATAAAATATTTTTCAATTCCTTCTCCCACCAGGATGTGTATCTCATAGGGTCATTAATCACATTTAGTGTCTACCTAATTCCTCTAATTTCATTCTATTGGTATGAATAAAAGTAAAATAATGGATAAATATTTTTAAACTATAAAACACATATATGATAATTTAATAAAATTAAATGGATAACATATACCATAAATTTATTTCCTTAAATTATTAATTTCGATGCTTTAATCTATGTTCTCTGTTATCTACTTCCTACGATATATTCTTATGGGAATTATTTGTTCCCTTAATAATGGTTTGTAATGATTCTAGGAATTTAATGATAAATATCCCATAGGAGGGTCATAATAGTTGTGCAGTAAGGAAATTTTTCATTTACCTATTTATAGCATCGTAGGACGATGCACCTTTTTCAAGTTGTTACCCCTATATACATTTGTGCCAGAATCACATCATCTTTTAATATATAGAATCATATGTACTTTCATGATATACCACTTAATATATTCATACCAAAATTTTGTGATGTTTTATTTTGTAGATTCTGATACCTATGTTTTTTCACTATATTTTTATATTCCTAATCCAAAAAATTACTAAACATTTCCTTTGATATATACTATAACAACCATACACTATATAAAACATTAATACTTGATTTATTAAATAAAAGTAAACAGAATACAAAAAATATGAACAAGAAGTATAGTGTATCAGGTAATTAGGTACATATTACATCATCATGAACATGGGATACAATAACAATAATGAAGTCATACATAACATCCTTCTAAAATTACAAGGATTTAAAAAATTAATGGAATAACTAGGGGACAAAAATAAGAAATCATTGATCTATAAGGACCAGTAAGGGAAAAATTTCATAAGGAAATCCATGTTATAAAATAAGAATATAAATGGGGAATAAAAGTTTTTTGAATCATAAAAATGAATAATATGGAATGATAATGAATGATAATCATAATATGGGAAATTATAAAAAACCTAACACATCGTATCATAAACAAAATTCAAACCTACCTACCTTGAATTTAGGATGGAATAATTACCATAAAAAATTTAGTTCCCTCCAAATGATAACATTTTCTCTCATGGTACTAAACAATACCAAATACATTAGAGTGACAAATAATGTTGGATGCACCCATCACTTTTATTTCATTCTCATGCTTAAGTGTTGCATATAGATCATACAACATTGATTCATTCATTATCATGATTAGTTCCATAATAAAGTAATGTTAACAATTACATGCACGTATCAAGTAAAATAATTATAATTTTATATAGATTAACACCCTTCAATGTAAATGGGTATGTAATTCACTTCACAATGGTTTTATCATGGAAAATTCAATGTGAAAATTCAACAGCATAACATTGTCATATAGAAATTCATAAAATGGGTTGTTTTGGGTGAAATGTATCACGAATAATTAGGATACGATGTGGAAAGTTATAGGGATATGGATAGATATATCAAAAAATTATTAAATGGAAATATAATCCATAATATATTAAATAATGTTCAACAAAGAATAGATTGTGTGGATCCCTTACTTGTGTATATGAATCTAAATTCATTGGAGTAACTTCTTGAGAGAATGTAGGACTCTTGAGACGACAATAGAGATGTTAGGGAAGACTAATAAATTTCACCAATTATTTTTAGTGAAGATATATGTGAGATTTGGTTGGTTTATATAGGAAATGATTGGGAATTTCATTTTTATTTCACAAACATAGGTTTTGGAGACTATATAATCAAATAACCTAAACCACAAAATAGACCATGGGTTTTTACCATGAATTTAGGAAAATGAAATTTTATTAAATTATTTTATAGGAAAATGGTCGATATTAATAAAACCACTGTGTATGTGGAGTTGAGTCATACTCTAAAATAAATGATTTAAAAAACATAATAAAATAATTTGTTTTTGAGGTTTCATAATATATTAATAAAAAAATAAAATAAACCTAAAATAATATTACATGAAACTTGAAACATATATTTGGTCATGGATACCATTTATCTTATTCATTATATAACATTTGGATCATTATGATGTAATAATACACACTATATATTTATTCGATATTTAATTTTTCACCCAAAAATTGGATTGTATCATAAAATTATGAAAGATTCACCATTGTAAATTGTCATAGTTAAGATTCAAAAATTAATATTCATTTAACAAAATAATTTTTTATATATGTACATTTTTTATTTAAAAATAATAACTGATATTTATTAAAAAAACAGGGTTTTTGAAATTAACAATTTTTTAGCCCTTCCTAAAATTACATTTACTTCATAAATATTATATAATAACGTATATATAATAAACATAATAATATTTAAAAAAAATTAATTTTTTAAATAAATTATTAAATCAATAAAAATTTCGTTATTAAATTTGAATTTTACCCAAAAACACTATTTGGGTTTTATTAAAAAAAATCATTTAAAATGTAGAAGTAATAGGATGATAATTTATTAAGTAGTCTATACAATGTAAACTAAATTATCATATTATTATGTTCTTGATACATATACCTTTAATAGACCCTCAACTTCCAAAAGTATATGTTACATGATAACGATATTATATTGGGTGGTTCATCGTACAAGGTTTGCGATGTGATCTTAACAAGATTGAACTTCTCAAGTAGATGTTTTCACTCATTCCTTTTTTTGGATCTTAACATGGGATTGGTCAAGGGAATGAAGATATGATTAATGTGATTTTTAGGTAATGATCCCACGAGTCTTGTCCATAACAACCCTTTTTAGTTCCAATCAGTTTTTTTAAAACCCTATATTTGTATTAATTATATGGTCCCCAATGAATTGGTATTTTACCATCAATAAATATGATTAATGGTCATTTAAATCATGTATTACACAATTAAAAAAATAAGTTATTTTGTTTTATATAACCGTATTAAAAAATAATACATTTAATTAAATCATAAGGGAAATTTTATTTATTACAGATTGGGTGGTTACAATCCATGATACCTATATAGTTTTCTAATACTTTCAATGAGTTCTAATGAATAATTTACTGAAAATAATTTTTACATGATTTATTATTGTTGGATTATATGGATATGGTCTTATACTAATGCATTAATACATGCCTTATTGTATATAATCTAAAACTTTAGCTATATGAATTCAATTCCATTGTGATTGTGCAAAATTATAACATCATCATACTAGAATTCTCCTATATTATCTCCGATGACATTCAATTGATAATTCTTTTTCTTACACTTTCAGTATGTTTTTCCTATATTATGCTTTACAATTCTACTATTCATGAAGAATGATGGAAAAAGACATATTTTTATAATAGATTACTTGTTAAACAATTTAATGGGAGAATTTTATGTCTTAATATGAAATTATAATATCATTTTATAGTAGGAGAAAGAGTCACATGAATTCATGGGTGTTTCTATATTAGTGTTTTCAATAATTTTATAAAACATGAAATTTTAAGGCTCTTAGGGTATGTAAGTGATGAATAATTCTAATTTGTTTTTTATGTTTTAGATGGCTATATTTAGGTCATTAATTATGTATCATTCCCATAAATTTAAATATTATGTTTTTGACACTGGATCTTAATGTTCAGGTGCACGTCTATTATAGTTTGTTTCAGAAAAAAAATTAGGTTACATTTTGGATTTATGTTTTTAATATGATATTAAAATTAGAGTTATAGAGAAAATCTTGTGTTTTTAAATTTACGGTTTATCATATTTTTAAAATCCTAGACACATTCTTTTAGGTTTTATCTAAAGTGATTTTAAGGTGATTAACAATATTTTTGGGTAGTTTAATTTTTTTGAGTTATATATAACCCATATATTTTACATTGAGGATTATTTTTGAATAATTATATAATTATGTGGTGATTGTATGATGAATTTTATTTGAAAACTATTTTGGTTAAAATATATTTATTGATGATATTATTTATGTTAATTTTTTTATATTTTTTCATTTATGAAAAAATATGAGTAAATATTTTTGTTTAATTTTTATTATCATTGTTTGAGATGTAAAAGTTCCTCATATGAAATATGGTTTATTTAGTGTTTTACCATACATTTTACAAACCATTTTTTATTTAGTAAATATAAAAGGATAATTTATTTATCCTTTTCTAGATCATATGACGAAGTAAATTTTAATAGTTTTGAAATAAGAAATATTCATTATTGATACTTATTACATTGAATATGGGATGTGATAGAGTCAAAAATAAGTTAAAACTGACTACCAATGTATGAATTTTAATTTGAAGATATTATTAATATCATGTAAGTAAATTATCCATTTCTATTATATTGTAAAATAATACAACCCCTTATAAATTAAATGCTTTATCTTTTAAAAATAATTTCAGATAAATTCATTGTCTTTTGACTATATTATTAAATCATGATTTTTATCCTTAACATTCTCCATAAATCACTATATATCACTCAAAATCATTATTTATATGAGTTCCATAATAACAAACCCATTTTATATTATATATAAGGTATTTTTGTTGCATTTTTCTTTGATAAAAACCTTTATATTATTTTATGTAAAGTAAAATTCAAAAAGGACTCTTTCTATATTTTAATAACTATAATAGAGTTTGATAGAGATAAAAGAATATTATGTATTTTGATATAAGGTAATTTTATACAATAATAAAATTTTCATTATTATTGTTATTTATATTAAATTCTTATTACATTAAATGATTATGCATCACCATTATAATGCCTGCTCATGTACTTATTGAATAAATTACATGTGTTTCAAATCACTAAAAGTTATATATTTTTTTTGTTATTTGTTGTATTAAAATATTTTTTTTATAAATTAAATATATAAGTTATTTTTTAAAATTTTATATTCAAAATACATTGACAAATTTAAATATTAAATTCCATAACATTTTAATAGTTCCAAAAGATGATTTAATGGGATATTATGTAAAATGATATTTTCTTAAATGATTTTAAATTCATAATAATAATTTCCTATTAAACATTAATGGAATATAGTTGAGAATATATTCCAATTTCTCTTTAATTAATAGTTCAAATTTCATAGTATCATTATTGAAAACGAATTTGTAAAAATCTTATTATCATGGTAATTGTTAAATAAGGTTAATGGGTGATTAAAACTATGTGATTAGTGAAAATATTTATATAATATTATAAAAATTTAATTTTATGTTATTATATAGATTATATACATCATATATTTGAATCATATGAAATTGGATCCCCTTAAAAAATTAAAATTATATTATATTAATTTAATAATTTCATTAATTCCAGGGTGCCCCTCCCTTCACTTATAAACAGACACAACCTCTCCTCCCATCCTCAAAAATCATGTCACACCTATATATTAAAAATCATTAATAAAATGTTTTTATATTCCTTAAATACTTTTTAGGGGTTATATTATTCTTAAAATACCATTCACGGGGACTTTATTTGGAGATCGAACATTAGTTCTTTGAGTTTGAGGTAATCATATTTACTAGGAATTTTAATTTTACTTCTTCTTCCACATCCTTCAATTTTATCCAATGATTTAAAATAAAATATCATCATTATCTTAAATATAATGATATTTTATTATGTTAATTTAATAACCTTATTTATATCATTTTTTCATTAATTGGGAAACAAATCCATCGTCCATGTGTACATGAAGATTACTTCATAAGAAAATATAGTATTTTGTTTGAAATCATCACCTTTCATAGTTAGTTATTATAGTGTATTTAATTTATATTTTTATTTTATATTCATTATGTAATTATTATTATTTAAATGTAATATATCATTTATATTCATACCATTCCAATCATTAAAAAATGGATTCACCGCATGTGCGTATGTACAAACCACGAAATCCATGTAGTGATATACTTTTTTATCTATACTACATTTCATGGATTGTTAGGTGTATGTATTTAATATATTTATTTTACATTTAAAACATAAAAATGTATCTAATAATATAATATTTTATATTATATTATTATTTTCCATCTTATAAAAATGAAAATATTACTCCTGTGTTTGTGCACACTACCACCTCCCATCCATTGTGTTTTGTTATTCAAGAATGATTTTCAAGGATGAAACAAAAATTATATTTAAAATAATAAAATATAATTATTTGATTATTATTATTTTGGATATGATAGAACAATGACCTCTTAAACCACGGTGAACCATCAAATGAAAATTTTCCACTATGAAGAGAATGACTTCAAAACTCCAATCAAGGACTGGTCAAATTAGGTAATTATATATGTTAGTGAAATTAACTAAATAATTGAAATTAATGGTCTAATCATAATTTAATAATACTCCATGAGTTTATTAAACAAATAATTAATTAATATAATGTGTATTATTCCTGATTTAATGAAAATAAACAGCATGTCTGGACTCGAGGTAAAGTGATTGTTATTTAAATTTCCTTCATTTGGATTATAATAGTTCTTCATTGAAAATATTATGTCATGTTTATTTTTAAATTGATCAATAAATTATTTCATAATTTATTTAAGAATTTTAACTTGGATTTACATTTTTCACATAATCACGTTATTTATTAATTATCACATCAAATCTTATGATATTTCTAATTGTTTTCATTATTTCAAAAAACATTCATGAGACATGATTCATGTAGATAATAATGATATATTCATAACTTTTAATGAATACCCCATTAACTAATTTTCATATATAACATCATATAATTCATTTTATTTATAGATACTTTTATTTTTCATTATTTTACTTTTTTATTTTGGATATTACCAGAGTAGTAAAGTATTTATGATATAATATCATTACATTTCAGAAATGATTATAGTCATGGTTCTTCTCGGATAAATTTTATGATATTAGATTCTTGAATGGAATATATTTTCTTTTAAACTATTTATTTTTCAGTTCTATGTGATATTATTATATTTTCATATTTTTTTAATAATGAATGTTTAAATAATAAATTCATTGAATAAGTTGGCCTTATTTATATTTTTACTGATAATAACTTGTCATCTATATCCTAAATCTTTAAAAAATATTCAAGAATGTTATACTAAATGAATAAATGATTATTTTAATTCATTTTCTACAATATTTGTCTTCATTTATGAAGGATTAAAAAGAATGTTTTTTATTTTCCCCTATATGTTTCTTATGACTTTATGGGATGTTTAAAAGTAACATTTTATTTAAAACATAGAAAATTATTGGAAATTTAATCTTTTATAACTATACTTGTATTTAAATATTTATTTAAAAGATTACATGGATAATTTCAAAGAAAATATTTTCCTCAATATTCATTTATTTTTTATTTGATATTTTAACAAAATAAAAATAATATTATCCTAGTGTTCATGGAATGGAATTAAATTATGATTTATATTTATTTTTAATCAATGAAAATATCCATTATTTCCTTCCAATGATTATTTTGAATTATTTTTCAATAATACTATTTATAATTATTCTCTAGATAGCTTACGATTTTTTTATAGATATTTTCATGGAATACATTTATTTTGTATGGGTTTCTGAAGAAAAAAAGTATTGCTGGTTTTTTTAAATGGTTTTTTTTAAAATATAATGATTCTAAATGTATTTTTCATTCTATTGATCAGGGAAGTATATGTGGATGATTTATGGTAGGATATTTTATAATCCAAAATGGGTTGTTACATTATAAACTATGGATGTATGGGTCCATTATATCTCACCACTAAATTAGGAAAATAAATAAAATTAATAAATTTTAGGTTTATACAAAGAGATGATGTAGTTTACTGGTTATTGGTTTTTTAAAAGAGATATGTGAATTTTCTAATTTAGTGATTCAGCGATGAATGTTTGATTTTCGAATATAAAAACAGAATAATATAACGTTTTTTATGATTTTTAATGGATCATTATCCAAATAATTGATTTAAAATAGATCATAATTATGGACTAATATGTATCTGGTCTTACAGAAAACCTTCATTCAATGTATCATAATATGTGTTCCCTTTTTTATTTGTATGATTTATCTTATTTAATGATCTGGATTTTTTAGTATGTTTTCATACCCTTACAATAGTTTTAATCTCACTCACACCATTAAATTTTTAACAAATATTTTTACCATTTTAGATAATTTTAGCTTACTCCACTAATATTTATAATTTCCCCAAGTTATGTAGAATGGTGTTAAATTAATTATATCTAGAAAGGATTCAAGTGTGAAGAATTTTATGTTATATGTTAGATGAATATTGTGATAAAAGAAATTATGGGTATATTAGGATATAATAACAGTTATTATTTACAAGAATAGTTAATCAAGGATGATTAGATATCAAAGGTCTTAGCAACATATTCCTACCAAGCTGCTGACACCCAATTTTTTGTACATCCCCACCTTTATAAATAGGACCCCCTTTGACTTCTAAATGGCTTCTTCATTAGTAATTAACTACTTTATCTAATCCATTTTTCATTCTTCATTTTATATGTATTGTGATCAACTCTATGTCTATAGATTTGTTTTATGGATACCACCAACTTCTTCTATCAACCATAGATTTATTGTCACCACACACTACTGAATCTATTATAGGTGGATAAATTCTAACAACATTGGACATTAATTGAATCATTAAATAGATCTATTTTTTGGATCTTTGGTATTATGGGAATTATTCATAGTTGACACTCTCAATAGACAGTAGTTCATGACTCACTTTTCTTCAAGAAAATAATTGAACCCTTATAGGTCTAATAATTCATTAGGTTTTAATGGATAATATTTCTCCATTTATATATGCCATTCATACTTTCACATCAAACCTGATACACCAATAATATAATTGTGGTTATGTTTCTCATAATAGCATACTCCATTCCAAATTAATTTCATAATACTAATATTACAAAATATTGATAGACAATACATTTTCTCTAACATTAGATGATATTTGGTTAGTTATTTTGGTTCTCCATAAATCTATTTCAAATTCCAAATTTTTATACAAATTTTGAAATTCATTTAGATTCTGACAATGGAAGATTATTTTTGTATGAAATCAATTGTAATAAACTCATGGGTTAATTTATTCTCTTCTTCAAGGTGACTAGGATACTCATTATTAGCTTTTTGTCATTATCAAAAGAATCAGAATATAGATTTCATTTCTGAGCTTAATTACTAAATGATTGTTCTAATAAAATTTTGTGGAAACTGTTTTTGGGATAAGGGACTAAAACCCTCTTCAAGTGAACGATATTAGAAGATGCCCAGTTAATAAAACATTCTCTAGTCCCAAAGGAGATTGAGGGGTGATTTTGATAGGATACACATACATTACTATTAACAAAATAATTCATAAAACTTATAAATATATAAAGATACCCAGTGGAGAAATGTTTTAAGAGGAGATATTGTTTGAGGAAAATTCGGATGTAATCACTAAAAACAAGATCCATGTATTCTTACCACATAACATGTTGGAACATATCTTGGTAGGATGGTTCAGGTGAGTTTGTTTACCTAGATTCTATATGGGAGGGAAGGTTGTATCAGTAGGATATGTCCCATGAAGATCATTTTTAATCAGAACATGAGAAATAATTTAGAAGGCCTTGAAGTAAAATTCTTTGATTACGGTCATGGTGAATAGAAAATGGTGACATATAATGAAAAAGTCAATTCTAAGATAGTGGAAAACATCAAATTCACAACACAAGATGTAAACTACACTACTATCAAATGCTTTACTAAGGCTAGGTTAGTTTATGATATGTGTAGCCTATCTTTAGTAGACAATGATATGGAAATACTATTAAGAGAGCTGCATATCTAATGTATGAATAAATCTAATAATGGAACATAGTACATAGTGATATGTAACATTTATTTGTGAAAGAATAAACTTATTAATGATAATTACTTACTACCAAATTCCATTGACAAAATGACTTCCAAGAATACGGGTGATAATAAATCATCCAAAGGAAGAAAAATTAATCTCTCCATATTGATAAGAATGTTATTTTATCTTAGAAAAAAAAGATTGGCTAATTATGTATACCTAAGAAAAAAAATTAATATTGGGAGTTTTTATAGTAGTGAAGATGATAAAAATGAAGAACTAGACCCTATGCCTAAAGGATCCTAAACTATTGGAGAACTTCACAAAATTTCTAAACTATATTTTCCTTATGTTTAAATGTATAATGAATTTTTTTTTGGAATTGGATCCTACTAATAGTATTGAGGAGGGATGTAAAAGTGGGATATGAAAATTAAAAATTTCTGTAGCACATTCTATACTCTAATTAAGAGATGATGGAAGGATATTTCACTCTCAATTTTTCACAAGAGTAAGCCAAAAATATACTAAAATGGTGACTTGATTAGTTTTAAATATTGATTATCATAGATATATAAAAAATAGGATTATATTTTCAAATAAAGATATAATGAAGTAAAAATAATTCTGGAAGAGAATATTTAGGCATGGACCAAGATTTAATATCACTTCGAGGTTCTCATCAATGAATAATTTGACATGAAGGTGACCAAAATTTAATGGAACTTATATTTGGTGAAAGATTCAAATATTAATAAAAAATTGTTGAATGGTCGAATCATATCATATGATGTTTTATCTTCCATTCGTCATGTAATTTTTGAGGGTTTCCATTTTTCCAAAAATGTTCTATTTTATATAAGAAATATTATTTTACAGTATGAAAGTTATTAATTCCATTTATGGGTTTTTCAAAATTCTATAAAAAAAACTAAATCTTCGTGGACCTTCATTATTACGTGAAGTAATATTTTTAATTTTTATTATATGTTTTGGATATCTAAAATTGTACCAAATTTGTTTGTATTAAATCTTAACATGTAAAAATTATTTTTTAAAACAAAATCCAGTAGTTTTGTTTCAAGATTATTTTAGGGAGGGAATCCCCCACTTTATTGATGATGATGACCTTTGTGACTAGTTTTGATATTGTTATGAGGAGAACATCAATATTAGGTGCTCAGAGGAGAACCTCAATAAATAATGCTAATGGACTCACATGGAGGAAATATCAATTCATAGATATGAAATCATATTTATGAAATGTTGATAAATATGTTCCTTCTATCGATCCATTTTGAAGAGTCTCATGAATATTGTTTTTTACCATGATATGGACTAGCTATTTATTATTTGTGGCCTTTGATGGGATCTCCCAACACATGTTTGAATTATATTTCCATATAGGGAACTTTAATCGTAATTGGGGATACTTATTATGGGAGTCAACCCTTTTCAACAAGAACCTTCCTGGGATGTTCATTATTTTCTATAAGGATGTATCAATAAGGATTATTTATGTGACTATAGGTATGGTTCCACTCAATGATCATTTATAAAATAAATTTATATTCTATTTAAGTATTTGTAGGAAAGATAATTTCATCATACTGTATGAATTTAAAAAAATTATTTATATTAAGAAAGTTGAACATATATCGGGGAATAGATATAAAACTAGTATAAATTCTTTCTATATTATGATTTGGTTTTTTTATAATGAGAGGAAATATTTGAGCATTTCTCTATCCCCCATAGTATATGATGATGGGATTCGTCAACCCATACTTGAATATACCATTAAAGTTGCATTAACGAGATATTGAAGTAATAAAACTCCCATATTTCTACTAGGGTACATTGACAACCATTATTAACAATAAAAGTATTATGGATATAATATTTATCTTATGAATCAAATATTATATGTTGGTGAATCGTATAGATATGAGTATAGTTGTATTTCTTAATCATGGTCTTGTTCTAAAAAATGTTAATAGATATTTTGTTTTAATATATTGATTTAATCATTCTCTTATGCCTTTACATTTCCTATAATTTTTTAAAACTCATGAATATTGACGGTATTTGGGATATAAGTCACTTAATAGGTGTCTTTTTCTATAATTCCTTATAAATCCAACATTGGTGCCCTGGATTGGACATCCATTATATTGTCCTCTTTAGTAATACACATAGAATATTCATGAGGTATCGATTTCATATAATATTTTAGAAACAAATTTGAAATAAATTGATCACCTTGGTGACTCCTAGGTTGTAGGTACCTTATTTAAATCCTTCACTACCAATATAATATAATATAGATATAAATTATCTATCATTACAGATAAGAACCAAAATGGATGACATTGTCCATTAGTTCAACCTATGTCACTACGGCTTGTTTCTGTGGTGATGAATGATATGTCCAAATTATCTGGAGGATTTTTGGAATTATCTCCAATGTTATGATGACTTCATTTATGTGATTCTTCTGGTTTAATAAGTTTTTATCTTATATTGATGATAAATATTTGGTTATAGTAATATATCTAATTATAAGACCATAACCTTCATTATGACAACATTATATATCTGAACCTCAGCAAATGGTTCATTGGTTTGGAGAGTTTTGAATTCATAATTGAACTATACTATAATATTTTGGATTGAACATAGCACTTGAGGGTATTCAAAGATAAAAAAGACATTAATATTGAAAGACAAGTATAAGTTCATGGTTTATCAATCACTTTCATGGGAAAGGAATATCATGTCTAGGTCAGAATTGTTTTCTAAGATTCCCCCATACCAATCTTTATTTTGAGTATTTCCAATCATTCCTTCGAATGGAATGTAGTCATTAGGACATTAACAATGACACTTTGGTGGTACATTTAACAATATTATGGGATATTAGATTCACCTCTCACTACTACTTTGGTGATATATTTTAATTTGTGACTCTCCTAAAGATTATATACGTGTTAATTAATCTGTCATATAAAAAATATTACCACTAGTTACCACCATGTAAGATTTCCATAAAAAATATATATTTATGTAAACATTTATAAATATTATTGTTTCTAGATAATTATTTTATTAGAAGGATTTTATATAGATTAATGTCTCACAAATAGTGGATATTATTTTTATCTCCATTTGGGGACTTTTTATGTTTTTTTATTTAGGATCGAGTGTATGAGAGGGTCTCTCTATAAATCCCTATCAAGGGAATCATAACCTACCAATTTTAGTTCCTTTAATGAGACATTGTCAATAAATTTAAATCCTTTTGAGAGGGACCAATATGATGAAAATGATACTCATTCAAACATGAATATGTGGAGTTTCTTTTTTATGTCATGAATTTGTGACCAGTTCCATGTAGTTTGAATTTTTCCAAAATTGACATGTGATATTCTATTTAAATTATTCTTTCAGGAATACATGGAAAAAATTATCTATAATTTTTCAAGGTGTTACATATGAACGAGGGGACCATTATAGATCATCTTCAATATTGGTAACTATAAAGTGGAATTTATTGTTTGACCCATATAGATTTTCTATTAATGATAATGATTTAGCTTACTATAACAATGTCACATTGAGGAAAATTACATTCATAGATAATATCTACCACTGAGTAAATTTATGCTCATATGAAATGTAGTCCATTGATAAACGGTATTCACATAAGGAATATTGGTCATTGACTATGAATGAAAAGAACCATGGGGTTTTGGGATTGGTGAATAAATATTTTGGTCTAATACTTAATAGTATTCCAAATAAATTTTTAATAGAATGATAGATACAAGTGAGTCATATAGAAATTAATCATGAATGTTCTTAACTAGCTTAGAGACTTAGGTGAAGGAGAATTTTTTTTACACCAATTATGAGACCCAATTATATGATTTGGTTACATTGAATAGAAAAATGTGGTAATACATATGCTAGAAGAAACAAGATACACGAAATAGTGAATCTAAAAAGGGAATGACAAGGTTGGAGTGGATTCACTAGTATCCACATGTTATTAATCCTTATTATTTGGGGACTAATAAAATTATTATCCTAATTGTCTTATTAATGAAGTTGGATTCCCTAGAAGATGTTAATTATCAATAATTGAATGGGAAAAATAATATGAATAGCCCATTCATGTATCACCAATGGTCATGGATGAGGACATACAATAACTAGATTCTAGAATATTTTCCTTAGGTAATTGGAGGCCAGTTATATCATTATAGTTAACTCATCCTAACAATATAACCTTAATGAAATATGATGCGATAAGGGTTCCTGATAACCCAATACATGATTTCATCAGGAAATAATCCACAAAAGGATAAATTTTTCATTATGTGGAACCCTAGATATAGGTATAATTCATGATTCAATACCTCAAATCCAAAAAAAAAGATTTAATAATTATTAAATGCAGTATTGTTTATTAAAGTGATGGTTTCTTGGATTTTCCTAAAGGCCTTTATAGGAATGAACCTTAATGAAGGACATTCATATGATTCATCCATTAAGGAATTATATTAATGTACATGCATGATTTGTTTTGGGAAGGATAATTACTTGGAATCACCTTCATAACTCTCCTTACCCTCTTCGCTTTGGTTGAAACATAGTTAAATACCTCTTTTAAAAAGAATTTTTTTAAAGGGATGTTTTTTTAATAACCATATTCTCTTCCCTCCTTTTTTATGTTGAATAAAAAATTGAAATATTATCATCATATATTTAAGTATCTAACTAATATTCAGGGTCTTATTATCTTTTCATCTTCAAGGAAATTCTAGGTATTTATAGATAATGTACTATAACCATTAATTTGTTGTTTTGTGATCGCATAATAATCACATTATCATACTGAATTAAATCATTAAAAATAATGACGATTTAATGAGAATGGAATACCATATAAATCACATATCTAGTTAACCGTGTCTGAATATATTATTGTATTATGAGACTGTAATGAATAAACATGTCATAATTTTAAATAATTACAAACATGAAAGATTTTATCTTGTATTAAATTTTCTTTTTAAAAAATGATATCATACGACCATAATAGAATCCATTTTTGAAGGATTAAGCTTATTCGTGAATGATTAGTTTCATATATGAAATTATTCCTTTGCTAATTTTTATTATAATATGTTTTGCTGATATCTTTTCCAACTTTTGAATAATTTACTCTTACGAGGGTGTCAACGTTGAAATAAAAAATAATAATAATCACAAGAATGAGAAGCTGAAATTTACTGGTGATGGAATAAAAAATGTTGGAAATGATGAATACATTGTCAAGGATTAGTCCAAGGCATCATAACATAATGGGGATGGATTCTACCATTACCGTATCCATGTTTGACCCATTATAATGATTAATGTTTCATCATGATATATATATCTAGGTCCCCTAATCACGTACAAATACAGCTTCAATCATCTATTGAAATGAAAAAATTGATATAAAATACATTATCTAATACTACCTACTAAACCTCTTACATAATCCTTCATATAAAGACATTAATTCTCCACATTGAAATAATGGGTATATTGAATATCAATATTAACCCAGAGAAAAAAATTAGAATAATTCAACATATTAAAACCCTTTCATATAAATATATAAAAATGTTATGAAATATATATAGAGTTATGTGTTTGTGGCCAATTAAATTTTAATGAATACATAATAATTGATGTAATGGTTTCAAAATATAACCAAAAGATCATATTGAGGTAAATTTATTAAATTGAATATATTAAGACAAGAACTCGTTTAAAAATTATTTCAATCCAAAAAAATTATATTTTATTGATTTAGGGTTTGGAAATAGTTTAGAAAATTTGAATTGGTATTTAATTGAGATAGTGATATATCACTAAAAATAAAACAATTTTAAAAAAATTTGGATTTTTGTAAAAAACATTCATTATATGTGTAAATTAATATGGATTTTTTTTCCAAAAACTGAAATCAAACTAGAATATTTTAGGATAATATATTGGTTTTTTAGAATAATGTTAATTTAATGGTATTTAAAACATTAAAACAATGAAATAATAGAGATATATAAATTTTCACTTGTTGGGGATTGACTTAAAGAAAATAAAAGATATGATATTGAATAGAAATTCATTTCCATTGTACATTTATGAATACAAAAATTATATCACCTCAAGGAGAGAAGTTTTTCGAATGAAAATTAAATTTTTCAAGGAGTAAAAGTGGAAGAGGGAAGGTATAAAAAATTATAAAGCTAATTATAAATGTTCTTCAACATTAGGTTTGGGCTCAATACGAAAATCCATTAAATAAAAAAATTATAGATTAATATATGTCAATTGAATTTTACCAGACAATATTAGTTTTCATTCCATTTTTAATATTCATTTACCAATATAGCTCATTCATGTTGAGTGGACTCCCACCGCAATACTTATTTGGTATTGATAATTCCATACCTCTCTCATATTTTTTAGTTTTAATTTATTACTGTGATTATAATTTATAATTATTCCTTTATTTTATTTTTTATTATTGAATTTATTATTTAGTTTTCTCCTATATTATGATATAAAAAATTCCCAATGAATTTCAATATTACACTTGTGGGAAGTAAATTTATGTATGCCGAATATTGGAATTTGATAAAGAAAATCACACTTATTGATGTCGAAGAGTTTAAGAATTTAGATAACTATTCGAATCAAACTTTTATAGTGAGAAGTATTTAATTAATATTATTTATTGAGAATTTCAAAAAGATATAGATATTATGTAGGAAGATATATTCCTAGAAGACACATATAAATTATAAATTTCACCATAGTGGAAATATTACTTTCTGAGTGTTTACTATTTCAAATTATAAACGGTTGAAAATTTCACAAAATATAAACTCTCGTGTATGACAGTTATTTAATTAAATATATTGATATTTCACTAAAAATTTAAATCTTATTTAATTATTCAGAAGTTATTTTTCCGAAAAAAATCATAAGATACTGTTTAGATAGATGATTATTGTATAGGACTCATCATAGTGATGTTTGAGGTTAAACCATGAATGTTTATAGTTTTTATGAATCATTTTAATGCCACCTAAAAATAAACTCGATATTGGGTAAGGTGGTAAATGTATGACTTATGTATCTTATGTATGAAAATGTTTTATTTTATATATTGTTAAATCAGATCACCCACACCTCATGTATTATCAAAACATATGGAGACTAATTTATCACCATTTACAATTACATTATTTATAGTATTCTATTTAAAAATTTCTAGGTTATAAATTCATAATTGATATTTCTTGAATATATAAGGAATTTTTTAATTAAATTATCTAACTAACACAATGTCAGTAAAATATTACCACTTTGGAATTATTTAATGATATTATGAAATGATATGTTTATATAGAATAAAATTTTTATTATGGTAATATAAAAAATTAATGGAAAAAATATTATTTTATAAATTGTTTTTTTATTTTAACATTTATATTATATCAGTTGTTAATGAAACACCTATATAATGTTGTCCTTGATATATAAAGAGCGTGAATATGGAGTTTGAGTTGAATAGATTTACCTTTTAACATTATTATATATATAATTAATTATGAATATAAGAGTTGGGATTTGATATATATGATTCCTATATAATATAAAAGTTCTTAAAAGTTCAATATCATTTATCATTAATACACTAAAAATCTATATTTCCCAAAAATAAAAAATTCAATTTATATAGGGGCACTGAAACGTTTTATTTCAACAACAAAAACACCATATAAATATTTAATTTTATTTAACTATTTATTCTCACAATTTTTATTATAGTTCATATAGATATGTTTTTATTGGTTCATATTCATTAGTTATTACTCTATTAAAATTTATTTGATGGTTATTATTACATAATGATAAAGAATGGCAATGTGAAGTGGCATGGTTTAGTAATATCACTGTGAGGTGGAGAGCTGAATCAATGCTATTATTTTAAAATTTATGCTTATTATATCAAACTTTGAGACATGTTAATATGTTTTCATATAAATTTATGTCTCTTAAGAATAACTTAATACAACATGAATGAAATGCCTTGGAATCGTGTGAAATTTTTATGATTCATCCACTTTATTGAATGGGTGATCCTTTTTTTGATTAGTTATTCACTATTATCCCATGCCACTCATTATAAATACAAGTGGCTGTAGTGAGAAAGATTCACTATTGACACCACAATGCATTATGCACCAGCACAATAATAAACTATGATCTAAATAATCTGAACATTTTATATAGCATCATAGTAGATATCTTTATGAACAATTTCATATAATTTAATCACCAATAACAGTATTATAATAAATTCACTTGTCAGAAGAATTATATCATTAGTCTTCCTTATATTCAATTTCCCTAATAGGATTAGATATTCTTTATTATCATTGGTCATAAATTCCTACTATGTAAACAACTCAAACTATATTCTAATAACCCATGTACACATATGAATATATAAAAATAGATAACTTTTGATTCAACTAACCATAATATGAGAATCTGTATATTAGGATTCACTACACATCATGAACGTCAATGTTCCGAATATTACCTCTCTATAAATATACCTTAGTCGCGCCCACTATTTTTACTTCACTTCTCGAACTTAACTATTGAAAAATTGAAATTAAATTTCATCTAAATCCTCAATATCCAGTATTCTCAAAATGGATTTGTGAAACAGCTATTAATGAAACCAAAATTCACTCAAAATTCAGATCCATTTTTCATTGTCCGTAACAATTTTTCCTTCAAAACAATTATGTCTATGAAACTAAATTTTTTATACACAACATCTAGTTTGAATATATTATTTTATGTTCACAATATTTACATCTAATGCTTCACCCAATATAGAGAACACTGAGTGTATCCACTTATACCCTTTATAGACCACATTTATATTTGTTGTATTTGTTGTTAAGAAAATTTAAATATACGGTAAGTGAATAATATGATATTTTAGTTTGTTAATTAATTTATAAGAATATTGTTTCATTATATATAGTTAATTTAGATTGATAGATACATAATGGATATTTCTAAAGTGGTGTTCATGGTATAGTTTCTTAGTAAATATATTTAACTACAAAATATGGTTCAATAATTTGAATTCCATAGAGGTTAAAATTTGTAATAATATATATATATATATATATATATGAATATGTGTTTGAAATGTGGGGCCTTAGGGCCACTATTCTTGTTTAATGAATAACCATTACCAACTCATTGAAGAGTGATTATATTGATCACATAAATATCATTAATTTTATGTTATGGTGAACTAGTATCGGTCACCCGAATTTATTTTTCATGAATGTTGTATGGATGACATAAAGGATATGACTTACCTCTAGCTACCCAAGTTAATTGATTCTACCGTGATAAATATTAAACACTGAGAAACACCGACCATCTTCTTGAATACATACAATCCTTACACATGAAGAAATGTTAAAATGCAACATAAAGTATTAAAAAAATTATTTGTTTCATCGATGTGGACCCACCATAATGTTGTTCAAGTTACTATGGACATAAATTATTGGTAAACTGACTGTATACACCTATAGTAGGTCAACTGATCATGGTAAACCAAGGTAGGGGTAGTACAATAAAGTCTAAGTATCAAATAATAGTATGAAGATAATGAAATTAATCAAGAACAATATTTTATAATCAATAATTGATATGAATTGTTATTGAATTAGGATGATGCTATGTATGTTGAGATTATGTGTATCAAATATCATGATAATTGAACTCATGATTCATTATAAAAAATTGAAGAAGGAAGATTGAATTCATAAGTATCATTGGATCATATATTATATAAATCAATAAACCAAATTTTATTCTCCTTTTATGATCTTTATTAATTATAATTCAATAGGATATTTTGAATCAACCAAGGTTGTTGAGGAAAATTGAATTCCATGTGAAAATAATAAGACCAAAGATGATGTTGTGAATAAGATCATGTTGTTTTTGTTTCCTAAAACTACGATAATACATAAACTCTAATCATATGACTTTTATATTTTGAATATGATTTCATTATCCCAGTACTTTATAATTATATGAATTCACTGGTGCATAATGAATGGTAAAATAATGAGAGTTAGTAAATATGAAGTTATTTTTGTAGAACGATGAATAAATAATTTAAAGATATTATCTGATGTATTGAATGATTGAAGAAATTCATGAAGGAATCATTATTATATAAATATATTGGGGTATGAAAAGTAATATGAAATTCATGTATTTTGTTCAAACACATATGGAGATGGTGATAATGAGGAATGGGGATTAAAGAGTGTGAGGATGGTTCTGTAAATAAAGAGGGATCCCTATATATATTTAATGTATAATAAAACATGATTATGTATTTATTTAGATGAATGATAAATTCATTATAGTCAATATATATTAAAATGTAGTTTTTACCTGAGTATGTTCTAGGTGATGTCTTGTGATAAACTTTATTATCATGGATGTTGTTAATTCCATGACATCATGAATTTTAATTGAGTTATTGTCAATGATGAATATTTTTGATCTAGTTGGAGATCATTAATCACTTGATCCATGGACATTTTAATACGTATAATCGAGGTAATTAAATGTTTTTCATTCACATGGTAGTTTTTGGAAAATAGATGAGAATAACATTAGAAGATATAAATGAAACATCAATAATTTACTATTATATATATGATTATTGGTTACAAAAATATGGAATAGTGAGGTCTGGTTGGGACAATTATTATCAAAAATTATTTTGGCGTCAAGGTGATGGAGATGAGATTATGTGATTACAATTCTCATCCATGTAATTCTTGTTTAATACAATAAGAAAATAACTATTATAGATCATATTCATTAAAGAATACAAATGGAAGATAATATTATATAATAGAGAAAATATAACATGGTGATATGTATATATATTCATATAGAAGTGGGTAGATGAAAAAGGAATATGTGATGAAAATTGTAGAGCGTTTTGCAGTTTTGAGAATACAGGATATAACATTAGTTCTGCAGAAAAATAAATAAAATATTCATGTTTTCAGGATTCTTTCAAAATAATATATATTAAGTAGGTGGACGTGAAAAATGTTAACCAATTACATTCAATATATGTAAAATATGGAGAAGTAATCTATTGATTTTGAAAAATAATTTCGGAAGTTGAATACATTATACATAGTGAGCATAGATTAATTTTTACCAATCCATAAGGGTGCATTAAATTTAAAAGGAGTTTGAGGATTTGATAATTTTGGTTTTTTAATAATATTATTCAAACATTGGAATGAAATTTTTGGAGTTTGAAAACTAGTGAGAGGTGTTTTCAGATGAAACGGTGCTGGATTATTGGATGTAAGATAAAAGGTGCATTGGGGTGTGACAGGGGAGTCTACTACAAATTGGAGAAGAGTACTAGCCAACCAGTTGGACAGATCTTCTAGAAATTTTGGAATGGCTATGGTATCATTGACTTCTTATGGGTAGTAATTGGTTGGTGGTCTTTTTAAGTTGTTCAATAAAAAAATTTCCACCTATATTATTTAAGTTGGTATCCTCCACCTTCTTTTTGTGTATGAGGCCTTCAATAACCCTATACCTTTTTCCCATCAACACCACTTGTTTTTGGTGGTTCTGGTTCTATTCTTAAGTGATCTACTGTATTATTATTCTTCTAATATCCTACATTTGTATCCTTCATCCTTATATCTATTATCAATTTTCACTATTTTACGTTATTCATTCTGATTCCATCAATACACGTAGGAGTACCACATTTCTCCAGGGGACATCTCATGGGATGCATAAGTGACATCCTTAGATGACATGTATATATCATAACACATCATTTCTATGGGGGTATGTTGATATTTTATTTTTATAATGTTTTTACTTTATTTTTTAACGTAATTTTAGTTAATTTTGGAGATTTTTTCAAGGTCATTTTCATAGGGTGTAGTCTGGGGCATGGTGAAGGTCTTGGGATTGTGTTCAGTTGTGGTTAAAGTGTGGTGAGAGATTTTGTAGGTGTTTCGCCATTGATTTTTGGATATCTGTTCTAAATAATTTTTATTGGAGACCATTAAATATATGTGTAATCCAAAATGATGTTGGGTACTCGATTACTAATGAGGTCTTGTGTAGGGCATTGGTATGTTTCCAATATATGGGATTAATGTGAAAATTTGTCATATTATAAGGTGGTCCCAATAATTTCTGATGGTTATGTTTTTATTTTCTAAGAGAATGGAATTTTGATGACAACAGTTCTATAGTGATGAACTTAGGTTCTAATTAAATGATTAAGTTGAACATCAGCCTTAAATATGACACTTAATATGTTTGATCCTTATAGAAAGGTGGTTCATAGTGAATGAACTTGGTAAGAGTGTGAACCTAGTAATTGGTTAAATAAATGGTGTCATCATGAAATTTTATTTTTCTAAATATAATTTTAAAATTAAATTTTTTTTATGATATAAATAATGTTATTTTGGATAGGGTAATTTAGTATGTTTATGAAATACTAAATTGTCTAAGATTTTTGGGAATGATATATGAAACGGTCTTGTTGAAACACTTTTTTTAATTCAATAAAAAATTGGTATTATTTAATGCATAATTGATGTGATGTTTTGTAAATAGGATTTGAAATAGTAAAATTTAATTTGAATTAAAAATATGTTAAATTGGGTTTGCCTGTTAGATATTGAATTATTTTTTGAAATAGAAATGTGAAATTCTCTTTTATACCTTGCTTATATTATTTTGGTTCTATGGAAATGATGTATGTTTACCATATGTTTTAAAAGTATATGAATTGATAAAATGTATAACTCAAGTTGAACCAAACCTCTATGGGGCATATTTTATTAATAGTTATTTGAGGGAGAACATAGACCCCATGGAATACATAGAATTTATGGATAAATTCGGGTAATGATGTCCTCCATAGGATGCATGATATTTTTTATTAGCATGGGGTGACTATGTACCAAGGAGAACAAATTTCATTAATGGTTGACATATGATGGATATGATTTTTTGGGGACACCTGTAATTAACTGCAAACTTAGGGTGAGAACATACCTAGGGGGATGCAGAGATTTATTGTTGAACATGGGTTATAAATGACCACACTAGATGGATGTTTGGTCTCTGAGGATGGGTATATTAACATTCACAAATCACTTATTTTGAATATGGATAGGTATATTACCAATTTTTTGGATGTTGTGTTTGAAGACTTTACGATGTGCTCAGTGAAACCTCATCCATGGATGAAGTAGGTATGTGAAATTTCAAGGGTGAACTTAATCCCTATTATGGAATTTTTTGATATAATATTAATGTTAAAAATCTATTTAATAACTACTTATCCTAATATTTCATACATGAACTATCATCAGCTTTTTTTAATAACCATATTATTTTATCATACTAAGTTTTTCTCACACCCTGGTAGGGTCTCCATGACACTTAGGTACCTAACTAGACACCATTCTTATCTACATGTAGTGGTTTCAAAAAAGGAATTATAGTACATATTATAGTTCAACAATCATGGATGGTTTTGGATGAGGAAACTAAACCATACTTGGGACCATGTGAGGATATGATGATATACCATATTATTTTAATCTTTTCTAATTCTTGAGTAAGATCTCTCCATGGGAGATCTAGAGTATATAATACAGTCATTTAATATTGAATGGGATGTCAAATTTGATTAACTAATCATTACTTGGTAGTGGTTTTTTATATAAGTATATTATCTATTTAAATTTATTTTAACTACTATTATACTCTAATATGATGAGATAGTGTCCGAATGTTAATCTCTCAAGGACTCAACATGATTTGGAAGCCTATACATAGGAGGAGGTGTGATTAAGTTTCTGTAGGGACTATTGTTCAAAGATTCTCAAAGAAGTACAAGGTCGTTGGAAGTTTCATTATGATATTATATGTTTCTATTATATTATCTCAATTTTCAACCATGGTATATAGAGGTGTATGATGTAATTAATATTTTTAGTGATCTTATTCCTGGTCACCTGAATCCCCTCATTTGAGTGAAAATTTGTTTATTTATGCATAGGATTTTTTGTAATTTATTTAGGATTTTATTGTTCAAAAATTTCCACCATGACTGTCACATAATGGTATAATTTTATTTATTAGTGTTATTTTTTCTCTTGATTACTAAAAAAAGAAAATGTTTTCATACAAGAATCAAACAATATAAACATTATTGGTATGTCATATTTATATTTCATATAATTGATAGCAACCTGGGATTCTTGTGTGTTTGTTCTTTATTTGCTGTTTTAGGTCATATCTATTAGAAATTTATATCTATCTATGGATTTAAACAATCTATTGGGTTTGGTATTTAATGTTTTTGTATAATTATTTCATGTTTATATATAAATAAATGGTCTCATTCTACATGATGAACTCATTAGGTGACTTCTTTTTAATAAGGGGGAATAAAAGAGTTGTAAAGTGGTGGTTTTGGCTAAATAATGTGTTATTGAAAAACATATAAATATCATTACCTCATAACATGTGAATGAAATTCTATTTATCCCAAACCATGGGATATGAAAAAAATAATGTTTGTGAAATTTAAATTTTTTAAAACCTAAATGACATAAAATCTGAATAATTTGGTTTTGAACATTGGAATTTTATTTAAGTAAAATGGGTGATGATGGGACCCGTAAGGATTAAGGTGATGACTATCCATTTTACTTATGGATTTTCCTTTTATGGGAGTACTTTTTTGAGAGAGAGATATATATATAAAGTGGATAGACCCTTGAATGTTTGGTGTGAAGTCATGATGGATTTAGATACACTTGATAGTGGCTTGTTTTTTGTTGTCCTTTAATATGAACTATAAAATTGTGGTTTTGATGTGTTTCCTTGTATTGTGGTTTCTTTTGACCCTTAGTGGTTGATGAAATTTATCGATGTTTAGAAATCTAAAATGGATGGCTTGGAATGTAGTTACTATGTTAGTTTTTGTGTATCTAGGGTAATGTGAGACATATAATAGTATGTTACTGATTTTTGCATTAGATTCCTTTTATTTAAGAATGAGGGTAGTGGTTCCATCCATGGGGATTGGATTTTCTGTTACGTGATGCCAGGAAAGTTGTTTGAACACATTGATCATAGGATATATTTTGGACTACTAATACATTGGCTAGTTGGATGGTTGAGGTTTTAATTATGGAATCTCACTCTGAGTCCCATATAAACACATGAGATAATTTGTGTCATCCTAGGATGCCTCTATGCGTGAAGGATTTACGTATGAGTAATTATATGACATATAGATAGTTGGACTTTTGGGGTATTTGAAATGAGTTAGACTAGTATGATTTTATTTTTTTAATCTATATAATGTGATGCAGTCTGTTTCCAACCACATATACTGAGTCCTTCTGATAACGATGGATTAGATTTAAATAATCCAATCATGATTTTCATTGAATAACAATTGTGTTCCTAGATTATGCTTATATAATAAATTTTTATCCATTCCTTTTGGTTTTATATTATGAGTGAGGTTACCTATTTTTAACTATAAATCTAATGGTAATTTGAGAGTGGTAATTTTTGGTTCCACTCTAGGAATTTTATTGGAATGAAGAAGCATTTTTTCAATGAGAAACTCTTATAGTTGAGGAACTAAAGCATCATTAGTAGGTTAACTTATTCCAAATTTTATACAAAGGAGAAATAATGTTATGTCATGTTTGTGGATTAAAACACTATAACAAGTTTTTCTAGATGTTCTCAGCTAATATTTTTCTTGATATTGGTAAAAAATAGGAATTGGATATTGTTTTTGAAAGATAGAAAAAAATGACATATAGGTTATGCTTTGGATGTGTCTCATTCATTCTGGAATAGAATGAGTCATCTCCTTCTTAGATTATATATTGAATTAGGTTGGGTGATATTGGTGGATTTCCATCAGGGGTTCTTAATGATTAGATAAACTATGTTTGGGAGTTTGTAAGATCCTTTGTCCACATAGCACATTAAATTAAAAATGATTCTTATATTTTTAAATTAGTGGATAGTTAGAAGCATGAGAACCACCTTTGAATACATTATATGATATCGAAGACATTGAGATTAATGTTTTGTATATGGGACACATCATGGGAAGTATTAGGAAACTCAATTGAGTTTTTTTGATTGGATGTAGTGATTTCAAATAATTAGAAGACTATTGGCTTATAGGTGGCCTTAACTGGATAGCCGAAGTGATTTTTAAAATGGGAATTATAGAACTACCCCTTGGGTTACTGCTAATTAATCCCCCTATACCTCCCATGTTTAGTTTAAATAAACTCCTATAGCTATATCACGTACTCCCTTCAAAACCCCATAGGTTTGGTTGTCTTTTTTGTGGTTACATCTCCATTTCAATACATTACAAGGTATATATATTCATCCAATAGCTGCACTTCTTCTCCTTATTCCACTTCGTTAATTTCTAACTACTCTCTTTTTGGGTTTTTGGGTGACTCCATTGAGAATTTTTGAAATACATTTTCATCAAGGGGATTTCAATTTTCATTGTTAACGGACATTGTGAGATAACAAATTCATGAAATCATACTTCCTTTTGATAGATTTATGTTTCATTTTTAAATTTATTAAGTAAATTCATTAATTTTCATCTTAAT
Organism: Viscum album; assembly: GCA_963277665.1. Lineage (NCBI taxonomy): Eukaryota > Viridiplantae > Streptophyta > Magnoliopsida > Santalales > Viscaceae > Viscum > Viscum album. The sequence continues at coordinate 1,527,175,219 of OY728145.1, forward strand.
TCGTGTTTATTATTACATCATTGTTTAGGAATCTAGAATTGGGTAAAGTCAAGGGGTATTCCATAGGACATTAGAGAGAATTTGGTTGTAGTTCTGGTGGTTTGAGAGATCTCTACATGAGTTCCACCATTTAGGAATTTGGATCATTGTGTTAACTAATAATAATTTGTTATAATAATTTTTTCAATTGATGTGATTCTGGAATTGTACTCAGTTGATGAATAAACGAGGTCCAGAGCCATGAAATCTTCCATATAGTTATGATTAATGTGTGAAGACATAATATGAGGTTTTTGAACACTAAATTTACCAATAGAGTTGATTTAATATTCTATGGTCTTGGGATGGAAGTCGCAACAAATTCGAGGTAATTGACCATTGGTTCTAATTAAATGTTTTAAATAAATCATTAGACATAATAACCACCCTGGATATGTTTTTTTCTTATGAAATTATATTTCCTAGTCAAACACCATGGTAAAAATGTGAACATGTAATTTTTTAAATAAATGGTGTTTTCATGAAATTTTATTTTTTGAAATTGACTTTTAAAAGTGAGTTTTATTTTATAAAATATAATTTTTTGGAAATGAAATATTATTTTTTTGGAAATATTAATTTTTTTGAAAATAGAATAGGAAATGATTTTGATTAAATGATTTCAGGATTGTTGGGAATTAGTATTTAAAATGAGTATTTTGAAATATTTTTTGGATGTAATTTTTTGGGAAGTGGTTTATGAAAGGGTAAAATGGCCTTTTTGGAAACTTGTTTTAAAAGGACTGGTAATGTTAAAACTAAATTATTTTTTAGATAAATATTGAGATATTACCCCAAATAACACGATATTTATTATTATGGTGTTATGGAAATGATAAATGGTCACCCTCAATTTTAATATAATAGGAATTTTTGGGCTGTCTAACCTATAATGAACATTACCGACAAGATATTCGGGGTATTTTTCATTAAACCAGAGTGAACATATCCCTCAGAAGACATAGAGTATTTCTGTTTTACTTGAGGTGAACACACCCCCTATGAGACACATGGTATTGATAATTAACTGGGGGCTAACATGGCCCATGGGGGAAGCATGATAATTTTTTATAATCCATATTGAACATGACACATATTGGATACTGGGATTTATGGTTAATTAATAAGTAGAAATGACTGTTATCATATAGATAGAAGGGCTCTATGGATGGTTATATGACCCCATGACACAACCTCATTAGACCAAGTATGAGTATATTACCATAGGCCCAGAGATGGTTGGCATAGAATTCACAATGTTCTCAGAGACACCCTAGAATTGACCAATGTCGGTATATACAATTCTCAATAGTGACCCCTAGTTCAACATTTCTTGTTCTTATTCAAATTTAAATTTTAAATGGGAATTTTGTATCCAATTACCATGAGCACTCTGTCATTAATTGGCATCATATAAGTTATATTTATTGATGTTGTTGTTGTTGGGATACTCTATTATACTTAAACCCTCATTGGGACACCATGAAATGTGGGTACCTGAACATATATCATTATTGTCAATACTTACATGTTTAGGTAAAGGCATCTTGTTGATACTTTCGGTTCATATGATTGTGTTGGTGTAGGAGGGTGGGACCAGTGGGAACCTTGAACAGTCATGGGCAGGATTTTTGCCTCATTTTATTTTATTATGTGATTATTATTGTGTATTATCTGAACTTGGGTGATCCAGTATATATGAAATATTATTTTTTTTATACACATGATTATTAGTTTAATTATTGGAATATTTTATTATTGTGGTGTTTACATATGAATGTTTTCTATTTCATTTTATATACCCGATTATTATAAATGGATATTAATTCATAGTGTCTCTATGGATATATCTTATGTACTCTCTGTTATTTAGATTTATTTGGAATATGGGGCACACATATTGTATAATAGAGACCACATGCCCAGGAAGATGTCATAGGTTTGAGGTGATGGGTTGTTAAAATGTAGATATATTGGGATGGCTTATTTTGGATGATATTATTTTCATTATAGGGAATCATTATTATATAATTTACCCTCTCTTTTGTGTTGGGTACAAAACTTTTGGTTTAATTTTTTTAACTGGATAACCCACTAAAAATGCTTACTCATTCAATATGATTATTTTTTTGATGATTGTTTTTAGATTTCTCTAAGGACTATCATTTAATATTGAAAGGTTAAACTCATGAATATAAAATCCTCATTGTGATTGTGATAAATAACAAGAATAATAGTGCCAAGGATTTAAATGTTCAATGATTTAATATGGATAAATGGATAGTTAGATTTAAGAAGTCAATATCACATATTCTCCCCCTTTTATTGTTTTTTATAAAATAGTTATTCCTAAAAATTTGTATGTGATCTATTTCATCCCTTTATGATTCTCTATATTATAGAAATTCTGTTCTAAATATTTTATTTTTAAATCTATTATTATTAATGAATTTTAGTTTTTGTGAAGATTATTTTATCTAATATATTAATTCAATCACTACCAAGACAAGAATGAATAATAAACTGAATGAAAATTTGTGGTTGAAAATTAAGTACCTCTTGAATGAAGAAGAATGAAAAACAACTTATGTATTCCATGAAAACAAGGATGATTGATCTATCTTGGAATGTCACGATAATTTAGTTAACTCTACCAGGTAACATTGGGATAGTCATTACACCACAAATTATGAACAAATTAAAAAAAATGTGTTAATTATATTAATAACTATCATGAAATGTTTTTACGAAATAGTGGTGATGATGATTTATTTACACCCTCCTATTAAATACTACTAAATTGGGGAAAATATATTCTATATTTCATTCTAGGAAAAATATTACATTTTCTTTTAGTGATTATGAAATCATTCATGAAGAGATCACCCCTCTTGAAATTTATTTATAGAATATTTAGATGGTTATAAAATCATGGTCTTCAACATATTTAAATTCACCTAAAATGAAAATGAAAAAGATGAAAATACAGTGGGGTTTGAATAATAGTTCTCTAAATTTGAATGTAATTATTTCAACACGTATCTTAAAAAATATGAGACCACTAAATATTATGAGAATAAGATTAATAGTTTTTAAAAATATAAAATATATTTTTTGTAATTTCTATAAATTTAAATTAGAAGTTAAATAATAAATAATCAATGAGATTGGTACTTTTTTATTTGATAATTATATAATCAATGATGATTAATATAAATTAGTGTGAAAGGAATGTGAATAAATGTTGAATGGTGATGATAATGGGCTATATATTTTCAACATAAAGTTTCACGAACTATAAATTAAAATGAAATTGTAGATAATACAGAATCCAAGGCTTCCAATGTAATGGTTATTTAAGTTACTGTAATAGATCTTTATTTGGAGTATTCCCCTTTCAGATGACATCCATTATATGGTATGAAAATAATATTGTCATAACCTCATAACTTTTATATATGATATAAGAAGTTTCTTCCATCCATGCCATTTTGAAATAATTTAACAATTTTATATATCCTGAACACCACAAGTTTTAAAACTAAAAATGTATCGGAATAGATTAAGATAATGAGGAGAATACTAAAAACAAGTTAGTGGTGGATAAAAAAGTATTGTGAAATATTGACCCCCAAGAAGAACCCAGTATGTGGTGGAGAAGTCCTAATTACAGTTGTCCCATACTACTTGAAATTCAGGACAAAATGACAATAATAAAAGAAGTTAAAGTATTTTTTTCAATTGTTGTGCTTCAATAGTTTTTGGCGCCTTGTATAAGATTTTTGGTAAAATAAAATCATCAATTAAGATAGAAGTAATCCCATATCTATTTGGGGAAATATATAGAAGAATAAAAACTTATTTAACAAGAACAATCTCTATAATTTAATAGATAAAAAGAACATAAATATTCCTCTGATATAGGATGAGTTTTTTGTCATAGAAATGGTTCCTAATCAAATAAATGGGATTTAATTTTATATTATTAAATAATTCCACCTATTTTATGATTTAAGTACTTCCATGAATTATAGTAGATTTGAATCATATAAAATTTATTGGAGATTAAAGGTACTTATAGGAATCCATTTGAAAATCAAAAACATAGTATTAAGGTCACTAATGATATTTTATTCATCATCTCAATATATATAGAAACAGAAATTTAGATGGAATATTCTTAAGAAAACTCTAGTACTACTATAAATTAATATTATTAACATGAAGAAAATTAATTTCATGATTCTTTTTTTAAAAAAATCAACCCCTTTTTTTATATGTTATTTGTGTGAGATTTAATGTGGATGAACACACTCCTATAGATTTTATTTCAATAATTACATAACAAGAAGAGTTTTTAAAGAATATGAATGTATCACCAAGTGATACATGTGTCTTAATGGATCTAGAGATGTTAAAATTATCCCAAAAATAAATCAATGAATTGATGAGACACATGACATCTTGTGAAACAATTGCTTCCGGAAAATACACTTGGAAGCATGATGTAAGGAAAATCTTGGTTGAGATAATATTATAAAAATTCTTATCACATTTAGTAACATTAATAGACACCTACTTCCCTTAATATTATATATTTTTTCTTTTAATAATTCTTATTTAAGTTTAACAATGTTTTCATGGGGAAACCTGTGTATAAATTGAAGAAGAAGAGGTCATCATCTAAGCCCCATCAAACAATTGTTATTTTTAAGATCATTCATTAAAGTTGATTATCCAAGGTGATGTTGTAGAGGTTTTCATGTCTATAAATACATTTTAAAGTGACCAATATTCTAATATTATCTAAATTAAACACATGGGATTAATCATTGGAAGTTATCAACCATTATCAATATCATGAGTAGTGTCACCTTGAGGGGTAGATAAGTGAAAAATGTTGTAAAGGCTTCCAAAACCTAAATTTAATTTGAATATAAATTATTATGGAATGTTCTTAAATTAATTTCATTTACATAATATATTTTCTTAATAATTAAACCATGGGAATGAAATAAAAAACTAACATACTGGGGGGAAAATTAAATTTCACAATTATATAAAAATATACACTTTAATGAATTATAATTATTTAACTAAATCCTTATATATTTGAATGTTCAAATCTGTTTATAGAATCATGTTTATTGAACTCAGGTTTATATTTATGAGAAAATTTATTCATTATTTGTACCTATAATTTTTTTCTATAAGATTTAGCTTAATAATATCTTTAATAAATATTGGGAGTTTCTCATTGCATTCGGTATTATTTATCAATATATAGGACAACATAGTAATCTAAATTTAACCCCCATTTTATATCTCTAGAAAAGATTAGTAGAGTTCCATTGGATTGTTTCATAGAAATTTTCTATGGATAAAATGTTAAAAATTTAATCATTATTTTTTATTTCATAAAAAACATAGGGGAGATAGTGTGAAGTAATTGAAATGTAGTTTTAAAATAGTGAACATATTGAAATTTCACTTAAATGTTATTTTCAAAAATAAAATAGAGGGTGAATGTTGATCCCACATTGTGTTAATTTTAATTTTCTAATAGAATGTGAAAATAGTGGAAGTGAAGATGAAGATCATCGAGGTTGTTATGTTGTTCTCGATAATCATATCTCATTATATAATGTAAATTGATATTTGAAGATTCATTCGGATATGGAAATAATGGAGTTTTGTGCATCGATGATTGAGAAATATATTTATCTAAAAAGGATGTACAAAGTGTTTTTTTCTATGGTAAATGAAATTAATAGATATTAGTCTTAAATTCCATATGATGATGTGTTTGAAAATGTAGGTCTTATAATCATTCAAGTGACCTCATGAAGAAATTATCCCAACCAAAATTAATTGTTATTTATGTGGTTACACGAATAACTATTATTAAACACATGAATTGTTATATCATACGAAATGTGTTGACTGTATGAAAGGGTTTTTATGTGAAAAAATGAAGAATTAGTAACTAATAAAAAATGTGAAAATTTATTTCCAATGTAACGATCACATGAATGATATGACTTACTAAAATTTTCACATGGCTGGTGAACATATTACGGGCATGTGACCATATAATGTAGTACTGACAAACTACCTGAATTAATATATACCTAAAACATAATTAAATGTGAACCTACCACATAAATAATTGATAACCTACCATATAAATAAATTTTTATCTACTAAACTATATGTATAGTGACCATGGTCACACATGGTAGGTATAATGACCATGGAAACACAAGATATGCCTAGTGGTTTTGGACATGCATGGTAAGAGTAGTGGATAAAATTGTATGACTAAATTATTATGTAAAGAACTGTAAATTTCAAGGAAAATGTTTCCATAAATTTGTTGAGATTTTACTAGTACGCAGTTTTTGACAGAACCTGATTCTGAGGCACGGTGTCCTCGGAATCAATTTATGAAGTTTAGCTCGTGTACGTTCAGTGAACGAATGAGCGGGTTTTTCTATCTTTTGAACCGGTGCTTGGAACTGAAATCTGAGGGCACTGATGAACTCACAGCGCCGGTAATTTCTTAAGAGGACTTTTACCGTAGATGCGTTGGAACGAGAGTAGACGTTAAAAATTGTGGATTAATTGGGAAGTGAATAAAATTGTGGGACAATTTCATTTTTATATCTTAAGTGGTTATATCCTAAGTGAGGGTGTTGGGGTGGGACCCACTAGTTCCTAACTACCCATGTGAGGATAAATGTGAGGTGGGGCCCACATGAGCCCCAACCCTTTACATTCCCAAAATTGTAAACCCTCTTTAACCCCCCCCCCCCCTTATCAACCCTTGAATTAATTGGATATGTTCTCTTAAATTAAGTAGCCTCTCGACCTTCCTTTCCTCCGTTAAGGTTTTCCATCACACATAATTAATAGCTTGAATTAATTTGAAAATGGTGGATTGTCTTTAAATGGGAGTAGGTTATTACATTATTGGTTTGGAAAATAATATAGTGGGGGAAACTCTGAAGAAATAAGAGAAGATTCATTCTTAAACCCTCCGAGGAAGAACGAGAACGAACCAGGCCTTACAATCTTCTCTCCGTGACAAAAAGGGGAGATTCTGCTTCCTCCTTGGATGCTCCCCATTGACGTCTATGAATCCTTATCTTGCGACGCCGTCAACCGTGACTGTGATGTTCAACATAGAGTATCAAGTTAGGGGTTAATTTTTTTCATGTCTTATCATCGTTCTTCGTTGCTTAAGGTTCGGACACATGATATCGTTATAACGGGAGGAGATCAGACCGCAAAAACAAGATTGATTCTCTTCCCCTATTATTTGTTAATTTTCAATGATGTCAGAGGAGGAGGAGCACATTGTCATTGCACCATGCGGCGATCGACAGGGAATCGCGGCCATGCAAGGCCGTGGTGAAGGTGGCGTGGTGTCGTTGCACCACGCGGGGACGAAGGGGACCGCGACTGAAGCGGGTTGCGGCAGAGGCAGTTCACGGTGCCCTCACGCAATGCCAGAGAGGTCGAGGAACGCCGCAGAATAGAGTTGGACAGCGGCGGAGGGGCGCGGCATCGGCGCGCTGCGCCGGAGCATCATGGGCAGCAGCCAAAGTGTGGAATGGCACCGACGGGCCGCCGCGGCGGGGCACGGCGCCGATGTGCCGCACCGGTGGAAGAAAGCTGCGGCCGGCCGTGTTGGCCGCCACCACCATCAACAGGCAGGACACAAGGGTGGCCCGTGGTCATCCAAGGGGTCGTCCATTAAGGTCGTCCGTTTCTTTGAAACCAGGGGTGTAACACCCCCCAATCTGCTGCTAGGGCGGGCCCCTCTGGGCACCGCCACTCCGCCTGGTCAGCCGGCCATGCGGCTAACTGCGTGGGCCGGGCGGGCCGGACCATGAGGGTCGGACCACGTCGGCCAGGCCATGCCACCAGCGTAAGGACGGGCCGCCCGCGCCGGGCCGGGCCGCCAGTGCTGGGCCGGGCTTCCAGCACCGAGCCGGGCCATGCCAGCTGGGCCGGGATGCCCTCAACTAGGCCAGGCCCGGTCCCGAGTCGGATCGGGCCCAAACCCCCTTTTTTGGACCCACATTAGTGAAACACTCATATCTTGGGCTACATACCTCTGATCGACACGCCGTCAATTGCGTAGGATTCCTTGGATCGAGGCGGTCATTTTTCTATATTACACTCATGGTTTGGGAGAACATTGGGTATGACCATGTTGGTTTCAACAAGAAACCAACAGGGCACTCGGTGGGGAAACACTTATAACCTGAGTTCCGGATGTCTGAATGATATTCCGTCGACTTTGTTGGATTCCACCTGATGAGAAGGATCTTTTGGAATACTTAACCTGAGGTTTGTACTCAGTTGGAGTAAGGTCGGGTTTTATTTTACCCGAAATCCATCCGGGCCCTTAAAACGGAAAAGCCGATAACTTCCAGACCGGACGTCCGTTTGACGAACCGTCAGTAGCGTTGGTAATAACTTTAAGAAAAGGTCCCTATGAGTATTCCCTATGAGATTTCAGGGTACAGTTGAGATACGGTTGGGTTGGTTCATACACAAAACCAACCGGGCCCCCGGGACGAAAATGCAAATAATTCACAGACCGGGCGTCCAATTGACGCACCGTCTGTTACATTGAGACCCCTTTGACGAGGTGGTCCTTTGAGATACTTCATCGTAGGACATAATGTCATTTGATATACCGACCCCTTGGCTCATGGAGTAGATCCTCCTGTAATTGAGCGCGCTCAGTGCGGGAACCGTAGAGCTGGATGCGGTAGTGATGACAACTGTACTTCGATCCTCTGTGGGTTTGGTAGCGATGATGACTGTACTTGGATCCTACATGGGTTGGGTAGCGATGAAGACTATAGTTGGATCCTCCGTGGGTTCTACAGTGAGGAAGAGTGTACTTGGACCCTCCGTGGGTTCGGCAATGAGGATGACTGTACTTGGATCCTATGTGGGTTCAGCAACGAGGAAGACTGTACATGGATCCTACGTGTGTTCGGCAGCGAAGAATTATATACTTGGATCCTACGTGGGGCCAATAGAGAGGATGATTCATAGGTTACATCTAATCATCTCCACCACTCATCATGATTAGTATACATGTGTGAGATAAATCTTGACTTTCAATCATTATCTTCGATATGATTTTGATTTCTTATGTGGACTGGGTTGTGATTTCCTGTGTGGACTGGGTTGTGATTTCATGTGTGGACTGGGATGTGATTTCTTGTGTGGAAAGGGTTTTGATTTCCTGTGTGGACTAGGTTTTCATTTCCTGTGTGGATTGGGTTGTGATTTCCTCTGTGGACTGGGTTGTGATTTCTTTTGTGGACTGGGTTGTGATTCCCTCTGTAGACTGGGTTGTGATTTCTTGTGTGGACTGGGTTGTGCTATCATGTGTGGACTAGGTTGTACATGGGCTCGTGAGTTGGAGCCGAACTGGAATTGATGACTTAGGTATATATATGGTCATATACCAAAGTAGAGTTGCTTGATTCTTCATGATTGTATCCTTACTTTGGGGTTTACTCTTCATGAATTTTGGGAGGTTGTTGGGAATCTCGGACTCCCTACCGAGTATCGTATACACACCCCTACATGGGCTATGCCTGCAATACGTTTTGTTGGTTACAGATGAAAGACAACGCTGATCGTGGATGAGGCTTGTGGAGCGGGATGGAATCTGGAGGTGGACTATCAGGCAGGACTTACACGGAGCAGATGGACAGATCCGAGGAGCTGAGGAGACCATCAGTACCCACACATCAAGTGGGGTTTCCAGAGGATGTCTTAGTGGTTGCTGCTCTACTTTTCAGCTGTTGTACACTACATTTCTCAGTTGTACTGGACATTCAGTCGGGTTACTATACTGGCCCATTTACTTTCCAGCACTTACTTTTGTACTCATTTTACTTAGTGTATAAATCATCTTGTGTACTCTATTTTTTTATTACTTATATAAAGGAAATACCTTCCATTTTTTGGGATTAACGCATTTGGTGCTAGTCGCAATCCTTTGGCCTATGGAAGGCGGGCTTGGGGTAGTCACGACACATGCTCTGAGGACGGGTCGTGACAAATTGGTATCAGAGGAGTCAGTTTTACCACATAACTTAGGAATCTTATAATTTCTTCTCTGTGAAGAAATATTATTAAGGGTATTGAGTATGGTCTTTAGTTCAGGGAGTCCAGTGTTGGTGCGGTGGCCGACATATCCACACACCAAGACCCTGACATCTATTTTCCAACTTAGTTCACGAAAACATTGATTGCATGTGTGTTTCAAAAGTTTTTTTAGTGATTACTTTGAGACAGATCACCAGGTATACTGTATTAACCATGGAGCACATGTTTCCTTATCAGGATGTCACTATAAAGACATCCATCTAGGGTTCTCGAGAGATAGTACACGATGACGGCCCACCGAGCAACGAGGCTCCGGTGCAGGGCCCTCTTACTATGTTAGCACATTCAGGTGGTGCACCAGCAACACCACCACCTGTTGGGCAGTGGATGCCACTAGCCATACTAGCAGACGGTGCACTCCGACAGAGCGCGTTTCATGAGTTCCAGTAGTAGAGGCCTCCGAGGTTACGAGGCGAGGCAGATTCCCAGACAGAAGAGGACTGACTGGGGGTGATTTCTAGAGTTTTCTGCCTAGTTGAGACACCGGTAGAGTGGATGGTGGACTTGGATTCATGTGTTTTCTAGTGTGTTACTATGAGGATGGTCTGCAGAGTGATGAGGCTTTAGTATGTGGACTGATGACTGAAACAGTACCTTCGGGTAGTGTGTCAACTATACATCAGTACCTATTGGCCAGCAGTTACAACCGGCAGTACTGGTAGGTGACACATGTAGGCTTACTACCTTACATGTGTTCCAACATCAGATACCCTCAAGATCTGATGTGAGCCCGACTCTCAGGTGGCTGAGGAATGTCTTGAGGAAGTGGCTGAGATTTTTTCTAGTGCTTATACAGCTACGACAGAACGACATGTCGGTAGCTGAGTATTTGTTGAGGCATACCGATCATTCCGGGTACTCGATGAATATGATTCGATCAATACAATAGATATCGGACCACTGAGCATGGTGTGTTTAAGGATATCCGAGCTAGAACCTTATACTCTATGAATTCCTATTTATTTTAGGATTCGAGGGAAAACCATTGTGGTTCAATGTTCTTTGGCTGAACGGATACAACTAGAGAATGTTAGAAGTGGAAGAGAAAGGAACTGGCGCCAGTCTCAGAGACTTGGGAGTGTAAAATGTTTCAAGAATAGTAAGTGTTAAGGATTGATGAATCTGAATAGCAGTTGATGTGGAAGTAGAACTAGGAGTGAAGCATGAGGTGGTGTACATTTTAACATGTTAAAACGACCCAATTTTGTAGTCTCCAACAGGCTCAGGGAGCTGGAGGGAAGGAGAAGCGAATAATTGCATGCGGTCCAGGAGTGTGACCCAGGGGCTCTAAAAATGATTTGATATATATTTTGTGTCTACTACTAGCTTCCGTATCAATATACATAGGTACCAATCATTCATACATTCCACAAATCTTTTCCCAGACCTAGATTTTCCGGTTTAGATATTGACTTGACCCTCACGTCTGGAGATAACTTTGGAAGGAGACTCGATAATCACACTTATGCCGACGGTGTGATATGACCCTTGAGGCAGGAGTTTCGATTGGAACCTCTTGGTGGGAGTGTCGAGGCCTTATGACTTTAGTTTGGGTATGGACTGGGAAACCACAGTTCATGCATGGATTAACGGTATTAGGAAAAAAGGTTTTGGTTTATTGACAACGTTGGCATGGGGTTTTCCTTGGTTGGCGAAAAGGAAAACCCATGAAGCACGGGATATAATCATGCATAAAAGGGTGCATTCAATCACTCAGTATATGGCCAAACATACCTTTGTGCCAGAATTCTCAAGAGTTGCGGGACAACTTCTAGAAGAGATTTCAAGAGCCGGGGTAGAGGTTGACCAGTGAACCCAACCTGAGGGCGTTGGTTACATAGATCACAACGACGCATAAGTGACCAGACTTAGGTGTGTCCTAATGTAGGACTGGGCAGTGATCTCTTATGGATCACAATAGTTGAGATTTCATAGAGAAGACAGGAGACCACTAGAGTTCGAGGGTGGCAACCACGTCTTCTTATGGTTCTCACCTCGACGAGGTCTAAGGAGATTTTTCTGAGGCATAAAGTTATCTCCGAGGTCCATCGGACCCTTCTAGGTCCTTATCAGGGTAGGCAGGGTGGTTTACAGCTTTCACTTTGAACTTTAGTTGTACCGGGTGCGTGATGTATTCCACTTATCTCAGCTGAGGTGATGTATGCATGGACTATCTGTGGTCATCAACCACAGAGAGCTGGACATCGATGAAGGGGTGACTTTCTCTGGGTTCCAGTAGAGGTTGAGGATCGATAGGAGTGGGTCCTATGGGGACGGTCAATTCCTCATGTTCGCTTTCACTGGAAGCACGAGAACCTCATGTAAAGCACATGGGAGTGGGAGGCTCAGTTGCATGCTTGGTACCTCCTTTAGTTTCCCTAGTTTGTGTTATAGCTTTACAGGGATGTAAATCCTTGAGGTGGGAGTAATGTAAAGACCCGTAAATTTGAAAGAAATTTTTTTCCCTAAATTCTTTGGGATTTTACGATTACACGGTTTCTGATGGCACCTGATTCCATGGCCCGGTGTGCCCGGAATCAATTTCTGAAGTTTAGCTCTGGTACGTTCAATGAACGAACGAGCGATTTTTTCTATCTTTTGAACCGGTGCTAGAAATTGAAATATGAGGGCACCAATGTACGCACAATTCTAGTAATTTCTTAAGAGGACTTTTACTGTAGATGCATTGGCACGGGAGTAGATGTTATAAATTTTGGATTAATTGGGATGTGAATAAAATTGTGGGACAATTTTATTTTTATATCTAAAGTTGTTATATCCTATGTGAGGGATTTGGCGTGGAACCCAATAGTTCATAACTACCCGTGTGAGGATAAATGTGATGTGGGGCCCACACGAGTCCCAACCCTTAACATTCCCAAACTCTTTAACCCACTTTAAACCCCCCCCTTTTATCACCCCTTAAATTAAATGGATAACTCCTCTTAAATTAAGTAGTCTCTCCACCTTCCTCTCCTACATTAAAGTTTTCCATCACACATAATTAATACCTTGAATTAATTTGAAAATGGTGGATTTTAATTAAATGGGAATAATTTATTACATTATTGGTTTGGAAAATAATATGGCGGGGGAACCTCTGAAGAAATAAGAGAAGCTTTGTTCTTCAACCCTCCGACAAAGACTGAGAATGCGCCACACCTTGCAATCTTCTCTCCGTGACAAAAAGGGGAGATGCCGCTTCCTCCTCGGATGCTCTCTGTTGACGTCTACAAATCCTTGTCTTGCGACACCATCAACAGAGATGCCGAAATTCGACATCAATTATCGAGGTATGGGTTAATTTTTGTTCCATTCATATCATCGTTCTTTGTTACATAAGGATTGGCCGCATGATATCGTCATAACGGGAGGAGATCAGACTGCACAAACATGGCCGATTCTCTTCTCGACTTCTTTGTTAATTTTCAATGATGTTGGAGGTGGAGGCACACAGTGCCATTGCACCATGCGGTGATCAGCAGGGAACCGCAGCCATGCAAGGCCGCGGTGAAGGCGGCGCGGAACTGTTGCACCGCGCGGGGACGAAGGGGACCGCGTCTAGAGTGGGATGCGGCTGTGGTGGTGCGTGGTGCTAGTGTTCCACGCCGGAGAGGCCAGGGAAGGCAGCAGAATAGAGTCGGACCATGGTAGAAGGGCGCGGTGCCGTTGCACCGTGCCGGAGCATCAAGGGCCGCAGCCGGAGTGGGCGCGGCGCCGCCCAGCCCCGCTGGTAGAAGAAAGTCACCGCCTAAGGCTGCGGCAGACATGGATGGGCGGCTGACCATGCAGGCCGCCAATGCCATCAAGAGGCAGGACCCAAGGGGGTCTCGTGGTCATCCAAGGGGTCTGCCATTGAGGAATGTTGTTTCTTTGCAACCGGGGGTGTAACACCCCCCAATACATGTCTAGGTAGGGCCCCTCTGGGCACCGCCACTTCACCTGGTCGGCCATTCACGCAACCAACCGCGGGGGTCGGTCGGGTCGGGCGGCAAGCGCCAGGCCGGGTCGCCAGCGCCGGGCTGGTCCGCTAGCATTGAGCTAGGCCATGCCAGTCGGGTCGGCCTACGCCCAATCGGGCTAGACCCTGACTCGGGTCGGGTCGACCTAGGGGGTATTGGGCTGGTCAGACAGGGCCCAAACCCCCTTTTTTCAGACCCTATTCCGTTAAACACTCATATTTTGGGCTACATACCTCCGATAGATACACCGTCAGTTGAATAAGATTACTTGGATCGAGATGGTCGTTCAGGTATATTACACTCAATATTTCGGTGAACTTTGGGTACGGCCGGGTTCGTTCAAACACGAAACCATCCGGGACCTCTGAGCAGAAACACTTATAACCTGAGCTCCGGACATAATAATGACACACCATCAACTTTGTTGGATTCCTCTTGATGATACATATATTTTGGAATACTTCACCTGTGGTTTGGACGTAGTTGGAATAAGGACGGGTTGGATTGTACCTGAAATCCAACTGGGCCCCTAGAACGGAAAAGCCGATAACTTTCAGACCAGACGTCCATTTGATGAACCATTAGCGGCATTGGTAATCACTTTGAGAAACAGTCCCTATGAGTATATCCTATAAGAGTTTGGGGTGCAGTTGAGATACGTTCGGGTTTCTTCGTACACAAACCCAACCGGGCCCCCAGGGCGAAAAGTCTAATAACTCGCAAACTGGGCGTCCGATTGACGCGCCGTCTGTTGCGTTGAGACCCCTTTGAGGAGGCAGTTCTTTGAGATACTTCTTCACGGGAATTTGTGTCAATTTATGTATCGACCCCTTGGCTCGGGTAGCGGACCCTCCCAGAATTGAGTGTGCTGTGTGCGAGAACCCTAGAGCTGGCTGTGACAGCGATGAGGACTGTACTTGTATCCTTCGTGGGTCCGACAGCGAGGATGACTTTACATGAATCCTCTGTGGGTTCGGTAGCAAGGACGACTGTACTTGGATCCTATGTGGGTTTGGCAGCAAGGACAAATGTACATGGATCCTACGAGGGTTTGGTAGCAATGGTTACTGTACTTGGATCCTACGTGGGTTCGGCAACGACAAATTCTATATGTGGATCCTACGTGGGTTCGGCAGAGTGGATGATTCATAGGTTACATCTAATCATCTCCACCACTCTTCGTGAGTAGTATACCTATGTGAGATGAATCTTGACTTTCAATCATTATCTTCGAAATGATTGTGATTTCCTATATGGAATGGGTTGTGATTTCTTGTGTGAACTGGGTTGTGATTTCTTGTGTGGACTGGGTTGTGATTTTCTTGTGTGGACTGAGTTGTGATTTCCTGCGTGGATTGGGTTGTGATTTCCTGTGTCCACTGGGTTGTGATTTCCTGTGTGGACTGGTTTGTGATTTCCTGTGTGGACTGGGTTGTGATTTCTTGTGTGGACTGGGTTGTGATTTCCTGTGTGGACTGGGTTGTGATTTCATGTGTGGACTGGGTTGTGCTCTCCTTTGTGGACTGGGTTGTACCTGGGCACGTGAGTTAGAGCTGAACTGGAAATGATGACTTAGGTATATGTATGGGCATATAACTAAGTAGAGTCGCTTGATAATTCGTGATTGTATACTTACTTTGCAGTTTACTTTTCATGGATTTTGTGAGGCCTTCGGGGGTCTCAGGGTCCCTACTGAGTATCATATACTCACCCATGCATGGGATATGCCTTCACTACATTGTGTTGGTTGCAGACGACGGACATCGCTGATCGTTGGTGAGGCTTGTGGGGCAGGACTGAATCCGGAGGTGGATTATCAGGAGGGACGTACACAGAGCAGACAGACAGATCCGAAGAGCTGAGGAGACCATATGTACCCACCCTTCATGTGGAGTTTCCGGAGGATGTCTCAGTGGTTTCTGCTCTAATTTTCAGCTGTTGTTCTTTACATTTCTTAGTTGTACTGTAATTTCAGTTGGGTTTGTATACTGCCCATTTTCTTTCCATCACTTACTTTTTTACTCAGTTAACTTCGTGTTTACTTCAGCTTGCGTACTCTATTGTGTTTGATTACTTATATAAAGGCAATTCCTTCCCTTTTATTGGGATTTACGCCTTTGGTGGTAGTCGCCAGCCCCTGGCCTATAGAAGGCAGGCTTTGGGTAGTCACGGCACAGGACCCGAGGATGGGCCGTGACATATTATTATAAAGAACGTGAAAATAAATTGTGTTTTTATTCCAAAAAAAATTATTAGGAGAAGGGAATAATGAAATTAGTTTATGTATATTTCTCATGATTCAACATACCAAATTTCATTATATTTATCATTGTGATTATTGCTAGAAAATTTAAGAAGAAATAAGGATCTCATAAATTGAATTGCACCACATATTATCTAATCAAATAAATTATTGGATATATAAAAATAATTATTTTAAACTATTATTATTCAAAATCTTAATTTGACTCAATCATGTATTTTGATGAAAAATGGATGGTGAGTGAACATCATCAAATTAAATATTATTATATAAATAAAATGTATATTTTGAAATTACTATGTAGATGTTAAGATGTTCAAGCTGATAATTCAGCTTTGAAACGGATTATAAGACTTTATGGATGTAGGTATCATGAGTGTATTCTATCACCATGGATAAAGGAATAAAAAAATCAAGATTTCAAATTAATATGATACAGATTCCATGAAATGAATAATGAAGAATTGGTGAGGGTATTTGTTATTTAAAATTGATGAATGAATCCATGAATATGTCACTGTTTCATGAATATTTTGGTTTATGAATTGTTAAAAAAATTAATTTATAATATATATATATATATATTGCGAAACCAATCAATAATGAAGAAGATAGTTTGTGGTTGGATCTACTAATGGGGCAGGAGACACACCAATATTTATAGGAGAAGCAAACATGATGAATGATTGAATATGAAGAATGATAAATCTATGTATGTTACTATATATTAACATTAAGTCATTTGGAATGATTATTTCAGTTTATTTTTTATGAAAATTTTTATTAATATGGGATCAATTAATATCGATTCATATGAAATATTAAATTATGAGAACTAAAGGATGAAAATACTAGATGTAGTATAAAATTAGGAACGGCCATATCAAATGTTTTTGAATTTCCTATAATCAAGGTAATTTAAATCATTTCATTCACATGATATTTTGAATTAAAATCATATTGAATAAAATGGGAATAAGTTTTCGATTCTATAAAATGATATTATGATATATATTCTTATAAGACCAAAAAAATATGGACAATGAGAGAGGTTCAATACTATTATTCAAGAGATAAATTATTTATTTCATAAAGATGTAGATTTGATAATTTTATTATTTTTTTATCACATATACAATGACATAATGTGACATGTTGAAATTGGTTATATAATTTATAACCTAACCTAGTTATCCACATTGCCTCAGGCCTACTTCATGTACAACAGAGGTTGTTGACTAGAGGAGATGTTTTCTGCTTCTATAATGCAGACACTATAGAATATATATATTA
Source organism: Viscum album (assembly GCA_963277665.1). Classification (NCBI taxonomy): domain Eukaryota; kingdom Viridiplantae; phylum Streptophyta; class Magnoliopsida; order Santalales; family Viscaceae; genus Viscum; species Viscum album. The sequence goes on from OY728145.1 coordinate 1,527,192,982, forward strand.
TAATGGAGAAAATGGTGACAGTAATTGATAAGAAGTTCAGAAATTATAATAATAGATTAAAATCATATAATAGTGCAACTAAACAGCTGGAAAATAATAAATACCCAAAATTCATAAAAAGTTTCATATACAAACTAATAGTTTCAGGATTATATATATTACATTAGTAATTGTAATATGAAATAACACATAAACAATAAATGATATAAAAAACAATCAAAATAAAAAAAATATAAGTCAAATGGAATTGTTAGATCATGATTGATCCTCTACTCATGGAATAAGTTGTAGTACAGAATGTTAGGAATCTATATTAGGCTGTATTCCCTGGTCCAAACCTTTATCCATGATTTATTTTCAATTACGAAGAATCGTGAATCTATTTTGAGTAAAATTGTCTGGAGAAAACATTGTACAACCCTGAAACTATTACCCGAGTTGGAACATGATATGGCATGGGAGGATTTTCCTACCCCTAGATATGGAAACTAGTATAGGGAGTTAAAGACCATACACATGGGGAAGATATATCCCATATTTAACATATTTAAATGAAGCATGATATAGTGAAGAATAGAAAAATGATACTCTAAAAATCACAAAACAAAATAAATACATAAACCTATCCAAATCTAATGTCATTGGAACAAAAAAAGGAAAATAAAAACAAATCAAAAATCAAATTGGAACACATCATAATCTCATTGTGACATCTTGGTGACCACTATTAAAAAGAATAAGCCTATGCATATTCCAAATAGTTAAAAATCTATCATACAAAAGTTTTTGGGTCCATCGATGCTTTGTGAAACAAGTTGGTTGGGAGCATAAACAACTCAGTATGTAAGAACCAGAGAATCAAAAGAGTCACTTTCCCAAAATTTTCGATGAATGCACGTTTGAAATAATTTAAATTAAAATAATGTTTATAGATATTTAAAAATAAAAACATTCCTTATTGTTTGAAAATGTATTGATCAGACAGAATCACAACCCAATTAATTCATAAAAGAAAGGTATAATAAAAATATAGTTCAAGAGTAGGTCAATGAAAATAAACACAAAAATAAGGGATAAAAATACAAGTAAAAGAATATAAATCTTAAATAAACAAGTAACCAAAGTGTTGTAAAATATAGCAGTGACATAGAGGACTGTAATCCAGGGAACTTCATAAATATAAATAAAATAAATCCATCTAAGCACTTAGTTCGGATGCACCTACCATTATATAGTGAAACTACACATTCATTAAGCAAAATGGCTCCAATAAAAAACCCCACTAATGGAAATACAACAATGAATATCCTCTACAACGAGGGTTATAACATGTTTAATTTGAAAATGAAATAAATCATCACTTGAACCACTATATGAAATCTAGTAATCCCTTGATAATAGTATAAATGAAAATATTGAGGTAATCACATGCTTAGAATTAAACCAACTCACAATTGCCACCACAAAAGACTTTTCTAATCCCCAAAACCAACAATGCGAAGTCTATATCATCCAAATGATGACCATAGTTGTTCTAATCAAACATCAAAACCTAAATAAATCCAACTAAGTGAACACATCAGATGTGGTTATAAAAAAATTTCATAAGACATCACAAAGTAGTAACAAGGCCATTACATTGACTATTATAAACCATTTCCAATGTGAAAAAAATTCATCAGAAAATCATTTCCAAAACCATGAAAAAACAACATTTATTAAGGGAATATTCCAAATGGTACTTTTATACAATTCAGTTTCCATGTTATATATCAATGTTCTGAATGGGGTATAATAAGGAGAAATAATTTTTTAACCCACATTTTAAGTCACCTTGAATGAAAAACAATTTAGAGAACATGTGAAGTTATTATAAAATCCATTTGAGAGTTAGAGTATAAAGGTGGAATGAATATGGAAGATTTTTATTGAAAACATGAGTTCAATGTGGACATTTCTGTAGAGATACATTATCATTTGTTTGTCTATCCAATTGTGTACCCCATGAAAATATGGATATACCCACATCCAACAGAATGCACTTGGATGGAAATAAAAATAAACCATGTTCAAATCAACCAATCAAAATGAGTATCAAATTATGTCATAAGAGTTCTCATATACAGAACCACCCAACAAGAAACACCAAACTCACAAATAAGATAAATTTGACGTGAAAACAAAATTCAAAAACCCTACGAAGTCCAAAAAATGTTAACCAAAAACTAATAATTCCCAAATCCATTTGAAATGACCAATTAAGATTTTATCAAACACCTCACACACTAATATATATGTAAAGATAATGGAAATATTTCAATACCTAAATATTATCAAATTTTCAACATGAAAATAAAATAAATTAATTAATCATAAGAATGTTTATCAAATTTAAAAATTAGTTATAAATAGTCAATAATATAATGGGGGTGTTTTAGAATGAATATTGATAGAAACACCAAATTCATGAGGTGAGAATGAGATGGAACTCTCAGAGAAGGGATAATTTTTTCTAATAGATAGAACACACGTCCTAGCATCAACTAAAACACAATACAACATCATCTCTCTACCATAGTAGTTTTCAATGTGGGATTTATGAAAAAGAGATCCATGAAATAGAGAGATTAATAGAGTATAAGAGGAAAAGTAATAATTTGATGATGAATGAATGAGTAATCGCGAACATTTCATGATAAATCAACCAAAAACTAGCCCATGATTAAGGAGAATGAAGGTGGGCGGCTCTAGTCAATGCCCACCAGATAGGTTTTCAAATGGGAGGTGGAATAACATTAATCATGTTTTCAAAGTATAATTTATTTTTTTAATAGGATGATGGGATATATTAATGGTTTTATAAACCATGTACAAACTGAGTTAATTCTACTAGAAAACATTTCTGTACTTTTAGATTTGTTATCTATAGTTTTAGAAAACAATTTTCAAATAGCATGACATATATAATTTCTCGAAAAAAATTAAAATGAAACCCCTAACAATATTCGATTCCATCCAATAATAATTGAATGTGTGAAGCAAAATTTAGTGACATTGTGTGTGTCCAAAACTCCCACCCTGAATATTTCTCCCCATACCATTCACACATACCATTAAAAGGGCCATACACAAATAGAAACCATAAAAACTCAATGATTATCTCCATAAAAAAACCTAATACTCATCCAACATGATCAAACATCCAAAATAAAAATAAAAATAAATGAAATAAGTGAATATTAGGGTTTTGATATGATAATTACCCCCCCCCCCCAACAAAAACATTTTTCCACTATAATGACACCATGAAAAAAGAGGAGAAACACTGAAACATGAAACTCATTGGTAAAAAATGGAACTATGAACCAAAAAGTGAACTTGTAACTCTAAAAGTCATACCTGAATGAATATACTGAAAAAAACAAGTACATACATGGTTGGTGTCCCCATTATTTATAATTCACCCTATATAAATCGACTCCCAACACAGGTCCTCCCAATAGAAAATCTCTAGCCAATCATTTATGAAAACCACAATTCATCACATCCATAGGACAAAAGAATCTCAAATTGAAGAACAATGAAAACCAAAACTAATCCACAAGAAGTAAAAAAATTCAATGATTCCAATCCATAAAAACCCACCATTTAAATTCATTGAGTAAAAATCTATGAAACTATTTAGGACATGAAGGATTTTCAAAAATAAGGAAAACTATATCAACAAGAACAAAAAATGTCCCTCCTCCAACATTAGGGATAAATTATGGGCCTAAAAACTCTAGACCCAAAAATTATTGATATTATATAGATCCTCACTCAGGGGACTATGGATGGATACATCATTCTATTTATCATTTGTTACCTCATCGTCATGAGTTGGTCGACTCCATCTAAGACTTCCTTTTTTGGCTACATGACATGAAAAAAACTAAAATTAACCAAAATTGACACATTACCTAAAATAAATCAGAGGATTATGGATGTACATTCTTGATTTCCGGAATTAACCACATTGAATGAACATCCGAAAGTGTTATGGTGAAAATGGAGGAGGACCCAATAAATGATACTTCTGATGAATATGGTCTTAGAGTAAACAATTTTCACCAGATGGGGAACCTTCAAAAGTGAAAAGGGAAACTAGAATCCCAAATATGACAGACTATACTCTGATATCCATCATTTCTAGAATGGATTAATCAAAAATTGTCCCAAAGATAACTTCAAAAGATGAGAGATCTTTCAATTTGAATTTGGATGGGAACCCTAGACAAAGAGTTGAGCTTTCTGCTAATCCTTTAATGATATCTCAGAAGAAAATAGAACCACGTCCTTTTATGTTATCAACATAGCCCTTCACAATATATTTAATTTTATAAATATACAAGTGCTATTCCACTTTGTTCACCATCAACACCTCAGGTATGAACCTTCATATAAAATTGGTCTTATACACATACCAATATATCAGGTCTTGCAAGGATTATGGGACGATCACCTTCCACTTACCTGATCATAGATCGTCAATAAAATGCTTGAATAGATCCCCCCCTCAGTTCTTTAGGAGCTTCACAAGTCATAAAAGAACCATCGACAATATCTATCCACTTAATAGCCTCAAACATACCACACTCACCATGGAATCTTGGAAATAGATAAAAATATATTGAATCTATCTCCCCATTAGGAGTCTGGATAGGGTCATTGACTATAAAAGATCTAATGGAAACCTTTCGGAATATTTTGGGTGGAATGATCTAAATAAAAAAACAACAAGAAAACCAAATAACCATAAAACCAAAATTCAATTGATCAAAATAAAAAATCCAAAACACCATGATCATAAAATAAAAATCACAAATAAATATAGAATATTTATTCAAAAATCACTATTTACATTCTGATTTTGAAATGATTTCATTTCAAGGTGTAACACCCCAGGTAAATAAAGAATATAAAATTTTCATATTTATCCATATTTTTGAATAAAATATTAATATGACTTTAAAGGGGATGCTATGCTCAATGGCGTACCCAACACGCAACAACGAGTTTCTTGGGAATCTTACGTTGCACTCTAATAATAAAATAATATTATTCTAAATGGTAGTTAAAATGTAGCCGTTTTATTGGCGGGAATGGATAGAAATAACTAAAATATTATTATATATGTTTTTAAATGTTTTTACATTTATCCAATAAAAGATAAAGGCATAAAATACGAAAACAATTCAATTTTAGGCGTATATGCCCTAATTTTGACTAAAGGTTCACTAATCGCCTTTTGATGGAAAACCGTCATTAAATATAGTTTTGTTCACTCTTATGAATCCTTTTGGACCAAATAAAACCCTTCTTTAGAATCGGGACATCAAAATTTACTTTGTTTAAATTTTTGGTATCTTTCCGATAAAGTTCATTTTTTTAATGAATAGTGTAAATTGTTGTATTTTAATTCAAAACCTCTTTTTAATCTAATTAATTTATATGATTAGATTATCTATTGAATTGGTTTTAAAGTGAAATTAGAATATATTTTTACCATTAAATCCAATAGTGGTCGTTGGAATTAATTTCACTTTGAAATCGGACTTAAACTAGTGTCAATCTTTTGATACTTATTGTTTCATAAAAACAAGCTATTTGTCATGACAGTGGGAATTAATGATTAAATTAATTAATGTGACTTGTATGTTTTGAATTTTTTAAAATAGACTTCATTTTTGAATTCAGAATATCAAATATTGCTTAGGGTGAATTTTTGGTAATTTTCTGAAAAACATCAATTTTTTATGAATAGTGAAACCACTAAGTTGTACTTATAAAAAATGATTTTCCGTTTAAATGAAATTTTTCCACCTTTGTGTTTTTAATTTCAAAAATCCGACATACATGGTTGTCATTAAGAAGTAAAATGTGGTTCAATGGGATTAAAATAATTTTTTGGTGAATAGTAACTTATTATGTTTTTAATCGCGATTAGAGGTAATTAGTGTAGTTTAAGGTAAAAATAATGTTTTAATAATATGAAATGAACATGAAACATGTCCTAACCTCATTGTATGTGTCATGGCCGACCAATAAAAGCCATGGGACAACATGGGGACCCCATGGAGCCACTTTGGTTGGGAAATGACATAAATAACTTTTTATTTAATGTTAAAGTAAAAATGACACACACATGAGATGTTTTACTAAAACAATTTTTACATGGGGTTATACGAGTCAGATTTTTGATTTTAAATAGTAATTGGAAAGATAAAAAGATTTAATACATCATAGTATTTGTTTTATAATTTTTAGACATTAAATAAATTATATTATTTATGACATCATGATGATGAAGCGATTACCTCATTAATAAAGGATTTAAATAAAATGGAATGATAATGTAATATCTAAGACCTACACATGGACAAAACCAATTGGATGAGTGTATTTAGAACCCTTATTACCTTATCCTCTAATTATATCATTGTGGGACCTTTTGAATACGAATCTCATTTTAAAATAAAGTAACTTATCCTTACTTTCCAAGAGTGCCCCTCCTCTCCTCTTATAAAAGGCCCCCACCTCTACCTCCTTACCCACACTCCCCAAGCCTTTGGATCAGCCAACCCCTGCCCATTTTGTCTCTCCACTTCCCTCTATTACTCCTTGAATCCTCACATTGGGCAGAATTCTTCCCAAGGAGGCCTTTGAGATCAAACCAAAGGGAGTTATCTGATTTTAAGGTAATGTCTTCTTTTGAGTCCTTTTCTTTTATTTTGCTTCTCCAACCCCCTAAAATCATTTTATTCGTTTCTTTTGTAACAACTAAAGTATCCTAAATATACTAGGATGTTTTTATAATAATGTTTCGAGCTACACTTACACACACCTACATCTAATGGTTAAAGAACATACTATTTCTGTGGATGACGAATTTCTGCCTCCCGAAACGATGATTGTTCAACATTCTTTTAACACCTTAAAAGGTGGCCATTAAGATGACACTATATTTATATGTGATATATAATATGTTTATGTTTTCTTTAAGATTCTGTATTTTTTATTTTGGGCATACCTTTATGGTTTCCATTATGGGTAAACGCGATATCTTCATTTAAGGAAGTGCGGACTACCGCCCCCTCAAAGTGATGTGATTCGTTAATGCCATATGTGGGATGTATAAAGGGAGAATTGAAAGATATTATACATGATGTTATACTGGAATTATAATATACCTCTATATAATTATTATTTCTTTCCATTAAATTATTAGATAGAAATGAAAGTAGCGTTCATGCGTACGTACGACTTACCGTCTCCATGAACGGTGCATTTCATTTCTTACCTTAAAATGATTATGTGATACTATAAATACATGTATATGCTAGATATATATGATATATATGATATCAAAATCAGGAATGTCATTCTGTAGATAAAGAACCTTTGACCTCACGAACAACATGTAATTATAAGAAGTCCACTTTTGACTTATGAACCAAATATCGACAAAACAAACATTATTAACTTAAATGATTACATAATGTTTATAACATGGCAATAAGTGATATAAAAGGAATAATGATCTTGAAAAAGGTTCTTAAGGAAGTTGAAATTAACTCATGTTTATTATTCAGGAGATTAAAGAACGATCGAGTCAAGTCGGACCCGAGGTAAGGGATCCTACACCTCTCTTTCTATTTATGTACACTCTTTTATGTCATTCCTTTTATGCTCATCTTTCTTATGATTGGGATGTTATTTTATATTACTCCCACTGTACTTATTATTTTCATATGATGAGAGACCCTATTTCCTCTTATCAATCCATTTTGGAAGTTTTGAGTGGCGCCGTTAGGCTACCGAGTTTTCGTAAGAGATCTAACCTCTCTCTTTCTTTTTAAGTACTCTCCTTTATGTCACTTATTTTAAGCTCCAATTTTTTTTATGATGGGGGTTGTTATTTTATATTTCTCTTGCTGAAAATTTTATTTTAATGAGACGAGATATCCTATTTTATCTCATCAATCCATTTTTGGAAGTTTTATGTTGCGCTGTTAGGATGCCGAGTTTTCGTTAGGGATTTTTCATCTCAGTTTTATTCCTGTGAGATTTATGATACATTTGCCACAATTTCATTTGATTGGATTATGTACTTCCCATTATTACACTCCTTTTGTAATATAATTCCATTTATGTGTATTTACATAATCATTTTATGACACTTCTTCAATGGGGTGTACTTTTCGAATGTTACCCAAGTCGGTAAGGGAACCTTTCACCCTCCTCATTTTAAAAGACTTCGTTTGTTATGTCTTTTAATTCACATAATATTATGTTGGGATATGTTATTCTATATCCTGATTTATGTAAATTTTATGTCCAAGTGATGAGATTCCCTTTTTATCTCTCATCAACTCATTTTATGAATTTTTGAAGTGACGCTGTTAGGCTGTCGAATTTTACCAAGGGAACGTTTTAACCCAATTTCGATTTCTTTGGGTTCAACATGTAGTTATTGAATATGTCATCCTTTGAATATGTGTGAATGACCTTTTATTGTTTTACAATTAATATCCAATTATATTGGGTGTATTTATATTTGTCACAAATAATTTTGAGATTGATTTATCCTTAATTTAAGGATACCTTCTTTATAAGGGATTTCATCACATTTTACATCCCTATTGAGACTTCATTGTTGTTATGCACCAATTCACTCTTATATTGTGTATATATTGTCCTTTGGAATATTATATCATGAATCCATTTATTCTCATGATATTATAAAGTTCAGATTAAAGGTTATTCCTCAATTATTTTATTCATGTGTCTCTAATTTTGGTAAAAACCCTATGACCAAAATATTGCTTTAATTGTTTTAATGATTTGTTCTTATTAATATCCATGTTTTCAAAATGGTTTTAAGGATTTATTTATATGGATATTAATTGTTTAAAATGTTAAAAACTTCAAGGTGGTATGGGAAACTTTGATTCAAAATTCTCCTTATTAAATGTTTTAAATGGTTTTGGAAATGGTTTCTTTTTGAACGGATTCATTATTTCAATATACTAAAATGTTATATTGAGATTGAAATGTGGAAATGTTATGTTTCCTTTATGCATGTTTTATGTGATACGTTTATGTTATGGTTCTTGGGCATTGTTATGAAAACGGGTGGTTCCGTGACAAACTAAGGGCGGGTGAGCCCGATATAGCTCTCCAATGCATTGGGTAACAGGAAGGAGTGAAACGTTAAGGTTTCTCCGAAGGGATTTAGGGAATATACTGCGATGGGTATTCCAAACGTAACCAAGAGGGTTACTCCCTACGTAAGAATGTTATGAATGCCTCAAGTTACCTTTATGTCTTATGATTTCTATGATTTATTCATGGTTTGATGAGGTATGTTAAAGTGCCTATGTTTTATGGGTAAAGTATGATTTCGTTCTTATGTATATATGAACCCATGTTTCCTTTCCATATTTTTATAACCCTTACTGAGCATTTTTTGCTCATCCCATGTTTTTGAAATGTTTTTCATAGGTCAAGGGAAAGGTACATGATGCGATTATAGTGTCAAGGATGTGTCAAGAAAGAATCCGTGTTTTATTTTAAATATGTTTCCGTTGATGGGAAGAATGAATATTGTCTTTTATGTAACCACTTAGTTTAAATGTGGAATGTAATGAATGTTTCTTGATCTAATTCTCTAAAACTCTAAACCTGAAATGATCCTCAATGTTTAATTTTGTAATAACTCAAGATTAAGTAAGGTTTAAGGCTGGGGCCTTATAGTTGGTATCAAAGGTCGGTTTAGATAACTTTAGAGGTTAGGGTATTATTTAAGCATAAGTGACATTACCATAATGGTTAGGATTTCAGAAAGAGTCCTGGTTTTAGATAAATTGAATGAGTAAGTATATCTTAGTGTTTATCTTCCTCATAAGTACATGATGGTTTTGTTGATATACTCACACTGACCTTTTTGGTTTTAGTAAATGGATGGATCTAGCAGGCACCAAACTAATAGTGGATTTGATGGAAACTTTGAAAGTTTTTTTTGAGAAAGAAACTGAATGATATGAGAGCTGCAATGAGAACCCTTGTGTTTATCCGAAACCAACTATCAAGGAGTCATGATCAACCACTTTAACCTTGGTATGTTCTGTATTACAACATGTACGAGATGACCAATCGATGTGGAAGTTCATGTAATAATTATAAAGGTAACCATTAGAGTTTATATGATCCTTACTTTTGAGGTAATTATGGGTTATTATATGATATGCTGGAAAATGAAAGACATGAGATAAACTTGAGGTTAAAATATTTTATGATCATTTTTGATGATTTTATCTCTTTTTGGGTAATTATGGGTTATTATGGGTTATCATGATCATTTTTGATGATTTTATGAGTTTATAAACTTGATGATTTTATGAAGTTTTGGAAAAAGGACAACACGCAGACCGTGTGACAACCCATCGCATCAGACAAAGTTGCAGGAATCGAACCCACAACCAAAGTGTGACTGGTATTTATCGCCTACCACTGGACTATGTGAAGTCCCTAGTTAGTTTGACTGATTCTTTTTAGTTATATGATTTTATGAATTAAGAGTAAGTTGATTTTGGGATTATTTATGAAAATTATTAACCTATCATGGAGGATATGTGATTAGGTTAGTTACTTTTCAATACGAGACTTTAGGTGCAACTGATGTTGTTTGGAGATAAATGTTACGATTTAACTTGGAAGACTATGTGACTAAATCCTTCAAATATTTGGGTTTCTATCATAGATTGGTTTACATTGAAGAATTTTAGGGACAAATTGTTTATCGGATGGTCCTCGTTGAACTTTGGGTTTTGTTAGACAAATTTTGGAGATTAAGCATAGATTTTCTTTTTAAAGGGTTATCCTTTTCTAGATTATCTGACCTTGTAAAACCTTTTTGGTTTTGTTTTTGGTAAAAGCCTAAAGACATGGGAAGTATATAGTTCTCTTTGGTGGATTAGGTGATTCTCTTGAAGTTGATTGTAGTACTCTTAATGCGAACAAGTCTACCTAAATACTCGTCTTTTGGAAAAAATATGAGTTTGATTAAGGAATCTAGTAAAAGTTGAAAGTCAACATGATAAGTGATTATGTTTCCTTATGAATAAATTCCTCAATAAAAAGTAACTTAAAACCAAAATGTTGTCTATTAACTTTTCCTACTGGGGAATCAAATACCGTTTAACCCATCACATGTTTGTGATTTTATTGTGGTTAACTTTCTCCTAAACATGTTTTCTATCACTCTCCATCAGAATATGACCCTATGTTTTCTCCTCCATGTCCATATTTTTCTACATGGAATCCTAGTATGGGTTAACTCGGGTGACCTTTGTACTTATCTTTCTTTATTTTAAAGTGATTGTTTTACCGACTCTTGTTCCGATGTGGGACTTTCAAGTATGTTTCCAAGCTCAATTTTAAAAATTGCGAGGACGCAATTCCCAAAAGTGGGGAAGGATGTAACACCCCAGGTAAATAAAGAATATGACATTTTCATATTTATCCATATTTGTGAATAAAATATTAATATGACTTTAAAGAGGACGCTATGCTCGATGGCGTACCCAACACGCAACAACGAGTTTCTTGGGAATCTTACGTTGCACAATAATAATAAAATAATATAATTTTAAATGGTAGTTAACATGTAGCCTTTTTATTGGTTGGAATGGATAGAAATAACTAATACATGATTATATATGTTTTTAAATGTTTTTACATTTATCCAATAAAAGATAAAGGCATAAAATACGAAAAGAATTCAATTTTAGGCGTATATGCCCTAGTTTTCACTAAAGGTTCACTTATCGCCTTTTGATGGTGAACCGTCGTTAAATATACTTTTTTTCACTCTTATACATCCTTTTGGACCAAATAAAACTCTTCTTTAGAATCGGGACATCAAAATTTACTTTGTGTAAATTTTTGGTATCTTTCCGATAAAGTTCATTTTTTTAATGAATAGTGTAAAATGTTATATATTAATTCAAAACCTCTATTTAATATAATTTATTTATATGATTAGATTATCTTTTGAATTGGTTTTAAAGTGAAATTAGAATATGTTTTTACCATTAAATCCAATAGTGGTCATTGAAATTAATTTCACTTTGAAATTGGACTTAAACTAGTGTCAATCTTTTGATACTTATTGTTTCATAAAAACACGCTATTTGTCATGACAGCGGGAATTAGTTATTCAATTAATTAATGTGACTTGTATGTTTTGAATTTTGTAAAATAGACTTCATTTTTGAATTTGGAATATCAAATATATCTTAGGGTGAATTTTTGATAATTTTCTGAAAAACATCAATTTTTGATGAATAGTGAAACCACTAAGTGGTACTTATAAAAACTGATTTTCCGTTTAAATGAAATTTTGCCACCTTTGTGTTTTGAATTTCAAAAATCCGACATACATGGTTGTAATTAAGAAATAAAATTTGGTTCAATGGGATTAAAATAATTTTTTGGTGAATAGTAACTTATTAAGTTTTTAATCACGATTAGAGGTAATTAGTGTAGTTTAAGGAAACAATAATGTTTTAATAATATGAAATGAACTTGAAACATGTCCTAACCTTATTGGATGTGTCATGGACGACCAAGAAAAGCCATGGGTCAACTTGGGGACCCCATGGATCCACTTTGGTTGAGAAATGACATAAATAACATTTTATTTAATGTTAAAGTAAAAATGACACACACATGAGATGTTTTACCAAAAATATTTACATGGGGTTATACAAGTCAGATTTTTGATTATAAATATTCATTGGAAATCTAAAATGATTTACTACATCATAGTATTTTTTTTATAATTTTTATACTTTAAATAAATTAAACTATTTATGACATCATGATGATGCAGTGATTACCTCATTAATAAAGGATTTAAATAAAATGGAAAGATAATGTAAAATCTAAGACATAAACATGGACAAAACCAATTGGATGATAGGATTTCGAACCCTTATAATCTTATCCTCGAATTATATCAATGTGGGACCTTTTGAATCCGAAACTCATTTTAACATAAAGTAACTTATCTTTACTTTCCAAGAGTGCCCCTCCTCTCCTCTTATAAAAGGCCGCCACCTCTACCTCCTTACCCACACTCCCAAAGCATTTTTCTCGGCCAAACCCTGCCCATTTTGCCTCTCCACTTCCCTCTCTTACTCCTTTAAGCCTCACTTTGGGCAGTAGTCTTCCCAAGGAAGCCTTTGAGATCAAACCAAAGGGAGTTACCCGATTTTAAGGTAATGTCTTCTTTTGAGTCCTTTTGATTTATTTTTCTTCTCCAACCCCCTAAACTCTTTTTATTCTTTTATTTTGTAAAAGCTCCAGTATCCTCAATATACTATGATGTTTCTATAAGAATGTTTCGAGCTACACTTACACACACCTACATCTAATGGTTAAAGAACATACTGTTTTCGTGGATGACGAATTTCTGCCTCCCGAAACGATGATTGTTCAACATTATTTTAACACCTTCAAAGGTGGACATTAAGATGAAACTATATTTATATATGATATATAATATTTTTATTTTTTCTTTAAGCTTCTGTATTTTTCATTTTGTTCATACCTTTATGCTTTCCATTATGGGTAAACGTGATATCTTCATTTAAGGAAGTGTGGACTACCGCCCCCTCACAGTGATGTGATTCGTTAATTCCATATGTGGGACGTATAAAGGGTGAATTTAAAGTTATTATACATGATGTTATACTGTAATTATAATATACCTCTATATAATTATTATTTCATTCCATTAAAGTATGAGATAGAAATGAAAGTAGCGTTCATGCGTACGTACGGCTTACCGTCTCCAGGAACGGTGCATTTCATTTCTTACCTCAAAATGATTATGTGATATTATAAATACATGTATATGCTAGATATATATGATATATATGATATCAAAATAAGTAATGTAATTCTGGATATAAATAACCTTTGACCACAGGAACAACATGTAATTGTAAGAAGTCCACTTTTGTCTTAAGAACCAAATATTGACAAAACAATCATTATTAACCTAAATGATTACATAATGTTTATAACATGGAAATAAGTGATATAAAAGGAATAATGATCTTGAAAAAGGTTCTTAAGGAAGTATAAATTAACTCATGTTTATTATTCAGGAGATTAAAGAACGATCGAGTCAAGTCAGACCCGAGGTAAGGGATCCTACACCTCTCTTTCTTTTTAAGTACACTCTTTTATGTCATTCCTTTTAAGCTCATATTTCTTATGATTGGGATGTTCTTTTATATTACTCCCACTGTAATTATTTTGTCCATATGATGAGAGACCCTATTTCCTCTCATCAATCCATTTTGGAAGTTTTGAGTGGCGTCGTTAGGCTGCTGAGTTTTCGTAAGAGATCTAACCTCTCTCTTTCTTTTTAAGTACTCTCCTTTATGTCACTTCTTTTAAGCTCCACTTTTTTTTATGATCGGGGATTTTATTTTATATTCCTATTGATGAAAATTTTATTGTAATGAGATGAGATACTCTATTTGATCTCATCAATCCATTTTTGGAAGTTTTAAGTGGCGCTGTTAGGCTGCCGAGTTTTCATAAGGGATTTTTCATCTCACTTTTATTCCTGTGAGATTTATGCCACATTTTCCACAATTTCATTTGAGTGGTTTATGTACTTCCCATTATTACACTCCTTTTTTAATATAATTCCATTTATGGGTATTTACATATTCATTTTATGACACTTCTTCAATGGGGTGTACTTTTCGAAAGTTACCCAAGTCGGTAAGGGAACCTTTCACCCTCCTCATTTTAAAAGACTTCGTTTGTTATGTATTTTAATTCACATAATATTATGTTGGGATATGTTCCTCTATATCCTGATTTATGTAAATTTTATGTCCAAGTGATGAGATTTCCTTTTTATCTCTCATCAACTCATTTTCTGAATTTTTGAAGTGACGTCGTTAGGCTGTCGAATTTTACCAAGGGAATGTTTTAACCCAATTTCGATTTCTTTGGGTTCAACATATAGTTATTGAGTATGTCATCCTTTGAATATGTGTGAATGACATTTTATTGTTTTACACTTAATATAAAATTATATTGGGTGTATTTATATTTGTCACACATAATTTTGAGATTGATTTATCCTTAATTTAAGGATACCTTCTTTATAAGGGATTTCATCACATTTTACATCCCTATTGAGACTTCATTGTTGTTATGCACCAATTCACTCTTATATGGTGTATATACTGTCCTTTGGAATATTATATCATGAATCCATTTATTCTCATGATATTATAAAGTTCTGATTAAATGTTATTCCTCAATTATTGTATTCAAGTGTCTCTAATTTTGGTAAAAACCCTTTGACCAAAATATAGCTTTAAATGTTTTAATGATTTGTTCTTATTAATATACATGTTTTCAAAATGGTTTTAAGGATTTATTTATATGGATATTAATGGTCTAAAATGTTAAAATATTCAAGGTGGTATGGGACACTTTGATTTAAAATTCTCCTTATTAAATGTTTTAAATGGTTTTGGAAATGGTTTCTTTTTGAACGGATTCATTATTTCAATATACTAAAATGTTATATTGAGATTGAAATGTGTAAATGTTATGTTTTTTTATGCATGTTTTATGTGATACCTTTATGTTATGGTTCTTGTGCATTGTTATGAAAACGGGTGGTTCCGTGATAATCTAAGGGCGGGTGATCCCGATATAGCTCTCCAATGCATTGGGTAACGCGAAGGAGTGAAACGTTAAGATTTCTCCCACGAGATTTAGGGAATATACTATTATGGGTATTCCAAACGTAACCAAGAGGGTTACTCCCTACGTAAGAATGTTATTAATGCCTCAAGTTACCTTTATGTCTTATGATTTCTATTATTTATTCATGGTTTGATGAGGTATGTTAAAGTGCCTATGTTTTATGGGTAAAGTATGATTTCATTCTTATGTATGTATGAACTCATGATTCATTTCCATATTTTTATAACCCTTACTAAGCTTTTTATGCTTATCCCAAGTTTTTGAAATGTTTTTGAAAGGTCAAGGGAAAGGTACATGATGTGATGATAGTGTTGAGGATGTGTCAAGAAAGAATCGATGTTTTATTTTAAATATTTTTCCGTTGATGGGAAGAATGAATATTGTCTTTTATGTAACCAATTTGTTTAAATGTAGAATGTAATGAAAGTTTCATGATCTAATTCTCTAAAACTCTAAGCCTGAAAAGATTCTCAATGTGTAACCTTGTAATAACTCAAGATTAAGTAAGGGTTAAGGGTGGGGCCTTATACAAGGTCACGTTACTGAAATGCTAATGCTCATTTCCCTGTCCCAATAAAACACAGAATGAAACTATTAAAATAATAATATGTACTGAAATCATTTTATTTTGAAAAAAAAATCACTAAAAACCATTTGAAATTTCAATATCCATCCTCACCTCCAAAAACCACACCAAATCATAACTCTCACTAAATCATATAGATGTCGGGAACTCATGATCTATAACCCAACCACATGGTTTATTATACCATTTCCCCATAAAGAACCACACACTAGAAGTATCATGACCTGTTAACATGGACTCCATATGGGATTCTACTCTATTCATGATCACCGTGTAACATAGGTGTAATTCCATCATCATACCCCAATTCCATTAACACAAAAACCAATACAAAATAATCCAATCAAGGACTACCCTTCAAAGCATGATGATTATAATGAGTTCATGGAACTCATCCGGTGCTTACCTCTTTATCTCCAATCAATCTAGTTGGAAAAAACAAATAATTGACGGTCTGATACCATTTTCGTAGTAACCCAGCTAGGTTGACCTCATACTGGTCACCTGAGCTAGCCCACAACTAGACCCCATAGGATTTCCCATTCCATCCGTGCTATAGACTACTAATATGGATAAAATATCATATACATGGGAATGATTTATAAGATAATAAACAAATTTGAATGAAATATGGCATAGTACATAATAACAAAATTAGAATCCAAAAAAATATAAATACATAAACATATCCTAATATAATGATAGTTATATTAACAATAAACTAAAAACAAAACTAATATAATTCTAGGACCCAAAATGATCACAATGTGACCTCTTGGTCACCACCATCAGTAATACGGACCCACCCCACAGTCCAAACTTAATAATACTGAACCAAAAAATAGGTCAGGTCTACTGATGCCAGGTGGAAAAATTAGGGTGTAAGGATAAATATCTCATAGATTTTTCAGTGCATGACTTTCCCAATCATTAACACTAACTATGTAAATCCGCTCTCATTTGAAGTATTACAATATTTTTTACCCCCGCACATCAAAATATAAAAACATCCAAACTAGCCTACTTATCATATGAAATTTTTATACCAAAATTCATAACATAATAAAGTACCAAACATAAATTTATTTTTATAATTATAAAACCATTTCCTAAGTAAACACCGTTCATCTCAAAACCAATTCCAAAACAAAGGAAAAATGCCAGTTCTTCTTCAAAGATTCCAAATGGTCCATTCATGCATTAGGTACGAAATTTATTCTCAATGTGTTGAAAAATTAATAATTTGATAAAATAATTTTGAAACATAATATTAGGTAAATTGAAACCAAGAAAACATTTATTGAACATGGGATGTTTTTTCAAAAATTCACTTCCTATTTGTAGTGGAAATGATAAATGAAGATAGATGTAAATTTGTTTTGAAATATAGATTTCACCATGGAAATTTATATATATATATTTTATAATTTGACTTCTTATATATATGTTCACACCATAAACATCAGGATATTCCCACATATAATGAAATGAACATGTAAGGCTATAAAATGAACCAGTGGTTCAAATTATTAGATTACAAGGAGTGTAATATCATGTTATAAGAGTTGAAACTCACAAGAACCACACTACATAAAAGAAATCACTTACATGCTAAATTTCACATGAAAACCAAAACACAAAAAGGTAAAAATATCCATAACAGGAAAACTAGTCAATAAAAATACCCAAATACATTTCAAAATACCATTTTTTATCAAACCCATTAAATGCATATATATATATATATATATTAATAACATGGGAAAACCTTTTCCCACCCAATATTCATCAATTTTACAATAGAAAAACACCACAAAACGTCTATAAAACATATCAAAATCTTGATTTGCACATTTTAAATATAATAAGAAAATTTCATTCCCAAAATGGCTTGTTTAGTAATGGAAATGGATATATTCACCTACCTCATGATCTTCTAATGTGATGAAAGTCATCGTGATGGAAAAATAATGACCATGAGACAAACCACACACCGTAACACCAATGAAAATAGAATACATTATCACCCCTCTATGAAAAGGATTCAACAAAGAGGGATCTATGACTTGGAAACCGAGAAACTAAGAGATTATGAGAGGTAAAGAGGAATGGGAAAGAATTTATGAATAAATAATGAAGGATCACTTACAGTTAGAGATAAATTACACAAAATGTGGCTTCATATGAATGAGAATAATGAGAGGGGGATCAGGTTGATTCCCAACTCATAGGGGTAAAATGGGTGTCACAATCAATTATATATGGTTTTTAAAATGAAATTTTCTTAGGATTAAATGGGATGAACTGTTTTTTCAACTCTGTTTTATAAAATGTTCATGAATGATTGAATGCAAATGATAAAAAAAAATTATTATTGGATATTTTTGTTTCACGACTTGGGAAAATAGTGTGACCTATTCATGTTTATAAAACCATCAAATGACACCCCAAACTATATGACAATCCACAAAATGATCATTAAATGTGTTAAACACAATGTAGTGAAATTGTGGTTGTCACAAAATCCCATCACTAAACTTTAAACCTATACCATTCTCATTAATTACGTAAATGAAAAAAAACAATCCGAATCCACCAAAACATAGAGATTCTCTTTGTAAAATCAATTTGAAACTAAACGAAAAAAGACAATCATCCAAAAACAAAAAAATTATAAATAAAATCGATCAAAACTGATGTTGGGTTTTGCAAACAATATAGTAGGTCATCACCAACAGTTTCTATAACTAATCAGACTATTTAGTATATAATAATGCAGTGCAATAGAAATAATAAAAAAGCATCAACCAAAATAGATTATTCCCATGTTAGCTCATGTTCCTTATAGTATACCAATCTAACACAAACTACTTCATAAGAGTTTGGAATGTATTTGAATATTTATTATTCAATAAACAATATAGATCAACATGTCCATTAATTTGAGATAATGCTATGGAATTTTATATCCATTACATAAGGAATGCAATTTTTTCATTTTAATTAATATCATAGAAGATCATATAAATTAATTTAAATAATCAATGTGGATAATAATTTCCATAAATTCTAGATAACAAAATAAACATCATGCACATGAATTTAATGTAATAAAGGTGAAACAAGATGTCTATAAATTCTATATAACCGATAAGGATGGTCATTTCTATAAATTCATGATAATCAGGTAGGGACATCATATAAATAAATTCTTGATAATAGCTATGGAATTTTTTTGGTCCATTATAGAAGGGTAATATAATGTTATCACATATATGTCATTTAATTAGTTAAATATATCATTTATTTCAATGAACTAAGAGACATATTAAGGATTACATGTGTAATGTTCTTTCCAATCCGTCATTTAAATGGGATAAGTGAAATAGTCATACTATTCACCTATTATTTTACTAGTTTATAAGGGATCATGTTGTACATGGTTATCTAAATAGAAAATTTCAATTCCTCACATTAATAGGGAACATTCCTTTGTAAAAGTCAATCAAAACACACCTTTGGAGGTGTTTTCATCACAATGTAAAAATAAATTGTCTAGGAATTTAATCATACCCAACCAAAGGGATAGTTTTGATTGAGTTTTTTAACATTCAATTAGTTTCCTTGGTCACAATGAATGAAAAATTTAATGTAAGGTTGTTCAATATAAATCATTACATATTTTGAGATAAAATATTGGATGTCCATTATGTGAAAAAATGATGAAATAATATAAATACATAGAAATTTATTGGAAAATGCATAGACTGCCTAAATTAATTGAGTAGAAGACATATCATGTTGTATCAAAAATTAATTTGGGATGTAGCAATTGAATTAAAAGAAATATACAAAAACTATTTCAACCCATAGTTTATAAATTAAATTTGTCCCATGAATTAATCATGTGTTAAAATAATCTATATACGATTATACACATAAAGAATCTAGAAAATATTTATTTCATTAATAAAAAATTTTAAATTAATAAATTTAAAAAGAAATTAAAAATGTAATAATTACAATTAGAGAATTTTATAATATTGAAAATCTTGCATGGGAAAATGTGGGTTGCCTCAGTTTTCTATAATCATCTCTCCCACTACCAACAAAATAGAAAAGAAAAATATTATTAATAAACCCAAAATAAATTAGACAATGAAAATATAATATATTGAGAGAAATTGT
Organism: Viscum album; assembly: GCA_963277665.1. NCBI lineage: Eukaryota > Viridiplantae > Streptophyta > Magnoliopsida > Santalales > Viscaceae > Viscum > Viscum album. Next base: position 1,527,213,605 of record OY728145.1, read on the forward strand.
GGTGAATGTTTAATGAAATAATTCAGAGGACTTTAAATAAGGTAATTTTACTATTGATATAGTAACATAAACATTAGAATATTAAAGTGACCATTTGAATAGTAGTATGACCATTGGGAATTCAAACCCGAATGTTGGAAATAGTAACCTAAACATAAAAAAAATTACATAAAAATTATAAATTATAAAATAAAGAATATTTATATGAACTAAATTATTTAAATATAAATATTATATGAAATAATAAATATCCAGAGTAAAAAACTCAGTGGAAATATATGCATGTTTTTAAAAAAATGTATTTTAATGTATATTTTAGAAAACATTATTTTTATATTATAAATTAAAATTACCTATATTAGAAAAATATTTTTATAAAACGAATTTAATTTTTAAAATCTTGATGCTATAATTTTCTATAGTGAATTTTTTCTTCATTTTATAAAATAATTCAATTCTCATGTGAACAGTAAAAATATAGATTTTATCCTAACCAGTGTATAAAAAATTACATCATTCATGATGAAATAGGGATCAAATAATTTCTATAACTTCATGTTCTGAAAAAATATATCCATTTTCATAAATTAGTCATAAAAATATATTAAACATAAATTGAAAATAAGATTTTTTTTTAAAACATAAAGTCAAAGCTGATATTTTAAAAAAAACTATTTCTTTCCACATTCGTTAATAATAAACTAGTAGATTATAATTATAATGAGTTTTAAATTATTAATAACTATTATATTATATTTATAAATTATTTATATTCTAAAAATCCTTTATTATATGTTTTACCTTTGAAATGTTAATTTATTTATTATTTTATTCTAAAAATACCCTTCTCCTAAAATATAAATAACCCATATTTCTACCCTTGGAGAACCACTACTCCCTCACATTAAAAAGACAATTTTATTCTCATTTGTACCTATTATTCACTTTATAATTTCATGTTTTTGAGTAATCCAACTACAAGAATCTAAAGAGATTCATAGCTGTACAAGAAACATTACACTGATGATTAAGTATATTTCGATCAACTCCTCTCATTGTTTTCTTCTATATATTGTTTTTCCGCTTCTTTTTAATTAAAACTTTATAAGATTAATTATTATTTACTTTATCTTTATATTAGTGATGTTTAACTATAGTATGTATCACATTTACGATATATATAAATATTAAATATCTCTTTCCCACTCTCCTGATATTATACCGTCAAAGGTCAGTTAACCATGTATTAAGACATTTCCACGTTAACACTAATAACAATCATCATGGATAGATATATTGAATTATATAAATTATATAAATATATAATTACATGTATTATAATCTTCTCTAATTAATTCTACTCATGTATAATGACATTGAAAAAAATTAGCAGAATCAAAACAAAATGGTAAAAATTAATGAAAACAAGATATATATAAAAATCACATTTTCCTAAGAGGGTAAAATAAAATAATAAAACAATTATAATGGATAAATATTGTAAAATATTTACATAATTATGTTCTATAACTATGGATTAATAGTTATATGTATATTATTCATGTGGCTGAAAGGTGTTAAAATAATGTGATAATTATGGTAAGGGGATCCTTGAACCCAACTATATTTGTTAGGTTTCTCCATCATTCAAAAGAATTTTATTATTTATTTACCATTAATTAATCTTAAATATCATCTCATTATTCATCCCTTTTTATTTGGTGATATACATGTGTCCGCTTTGATTTTTAATCCAAATACAATGATTATCTAAAATTATTTTTCATTCCAAATAAATCATCGACTCGTTGTATATTGTTTCTTATCCAAGGAAATATAATATTTAATTTGAATAAATTATGTTAATTTTTTATTTGAGAACAAAATTCTTTTCCTGAATGTATTATTTATGAAATCCAAATTTAAATCATTCAATTTCATTGGTAATAGGTTGGATTCAATTGTAATATTTTCGATATGGAATGAATGATTATAATACTATTATGATGTGACCGGGGGAAATAATTATATATCCCTCCAATTTATTGGTTAATGTGTTATCCCTCAAAATATAATTTCTATTATATGTGAACATGATAATATATTTGTTAAAAATGAAAATTTCTTTGTTATGAACATATGTTACCTGTTAGCATGATTCTATATTTTTCAAAACTATGCATTATATGTGACCACTATGTCATGATGTTTCATATTTTTTCATATCCTCATTCCATTACATTATCATGTTTTTTCCTCATGATTATTATGATTGTCATATTCTTATGATATGATTATCATGATAATTATCACCCATGTCATATTGATTCATTTCCTTTAATCCCCAACTGACTGCTATTTTAGCTCAACCATTTATTTGATATATATCCATAAGTGACAACATGTACTATGGAAAACATGTTCTTATATAAGGATGAAGAAGATTTAATTAATTAAATGATTATGATTTATTTTGAATTAGTGGTGTATGATCTTAATTTTCCAAGACACTAAAAATTTTGATCTGTGAATGTATTTAAATTAGGTTGTTTATCTATTATATTATATAATTGTTTTTAATAATAATCAGGGACTTTATAAACACACTAAAAAAAGGTAGTAGTATCTACCATGTAAATAATTCCAATTATGGGTAAATAAACAATATAAAGAAGTAGGAGGAATCAATATATTGTTGTTAACTACCCAACATTATTAAGAATTCTTCATTCACACACTTGACGTAGAGGCTATCTAAAATAAAATATTGAGAGTGGTAGAGGGAATATACCTATGGAGGGGGTTTTGTGCCTAAGAATTTAGGGAGGAGAAGGTAAAATTATGGTTAAAGGAACAATGATTAAAAAGTATAATAGTCAATTATTTTATATTGATTGAGTTATTTTAGGGGGAAACATGTGATTTACATTGTTAATTCCCATTTTACATGGTTATCCGGAAATTATGGGGTCTAACCAATGGATAATTTATGGAATAAATTATCAATGTACAACCTAAATAAAACTTTACGGCATAATTTATTTCTAAATCCAAACTCTACTGTATCTATTTCATCTAAAAATATCCAAAGTAAAAGTTTTATAGGACCCTTTTAATAGGCCCATATCAAATCAATTGGAACCAAAAATTAATAAATATTTTTTTTATAAAATTTTAGGACTATATATCCTCACCTTTAAAAAAGTCTTCCTCGAGTTTCCCTCTAAGAGTGTTTGAACGTCATATAAGAGTAACTCTAGACACAAGGTACGTATATCTACATCTCTCTCTAAGATCTCATCCAATACATTACTATTCTACCATTACACCCATATGTGGGACATATTCCTTCCTCTAAGATCACTCATTCTCTAATCAACGATACATATAAATACTCTTCAAAAGAAGTGTCAAAATTTAACTCAAACTCATTTGGAAGAATGATATCAAATGGATCAAAATGTTAAGGGAGAAGCTAATAAACATGAAACATTTCATTCATGGATGGTTGAATACCTATGAGGAATCATTATCTAATATTATGATGTCATAATAATATCTAATATAATTAAAGGAATGATAAATTTATTTTCTATATTATCATGTAACTAAATCCATTGATTCTCCAATCTGTACAATAGTTATAGAAAAACATGATGCCCAACTCAAACATCATAGCTCTATGATGATGATCGATAAAATAATTCTTCCTAGATTGAGATGTAGAAATATTATATTTGTTAATATTTACATAGTATGATCTCTCTTAAACTATACTAATCCCTAGTAGTGTTTCATCCCCTATCTATAACTGACATAGAGGTGATCAGCACAACCTATAGTATATTGCAACATATAGATCCATCTGTATTGTCTCTTAGAAACTATTATTTTAATAAAACTTATTTAGAGGTAAATTTTTCATCCATGATCCTATAAAATCAAGTATTAATGCTCTTATAATTTCCTCTAACACCTAAAAATTATTCTCGGACTGAAAACAGGTCTGTCGAAGGTTGGATGTGCTCAAAATCCCAAGTGAACCAAAATAATTATATAACCAATTGTACAAATGTGATGTAAAATGAGTATCCATTTCTAATATTATGGGATAATGAACCCTTTAATGGAATAAAATCTCTTATACATAGCATCTCCTAGTATTATACAATAACAAATTCTCCAAAATATGCAAGAAATGCATGAATTTTTTCAACCTATCTAATAAAAATCATAAGGTGTCACTTCCACAGAAACATTTCAATAAACCTTTCAAAAATACATTTTAATTTCATGTCATTCCACTAGAGAATAGGTTACTGTTATAAAATTCCATCAAAATTCTGGAGTTCATCCTTCACCTAATGATATGGTAAAATCGATTAAAATCATTTCATCTATTTCTTTGTACTAGGAATCAAATTTAATAAATTTAATTCATTGTACATGTTGTTGAGTCTGGGATGTAATACCAATTTGGCTGCATAATACATGAACATTAATTCCGATCATAAGTCTAAAGATACAAAAACATTCTTATGAATTCCCAAGATCACAACCTCATCAATGACCCAACAAGGTGGTGGTTCCCAACCTATAAAACAATCCCTTATGGAGAAGCATTAGGGGTATAAAATCATTCTCATCTTTAAAATGCCAAAAATTGTTGATTTCAAAATAAAAAAAGTTATAATAGGTTATTAGAGACACTCTTTATCATATATATGATTCTTAGAAAGTAGATCCATTAACATCCACTCATTAATAGAATACTAAATCACTTGTTTTTGAGTCTTAATTCTTAGAGTATCAGTAAATTTATTTCCCTTCTTAGAAATATATGTAAGAAAAAAATTAAAATGAATAATGTTACTCAACCCATCATAATTGCATGATATTTGATTCATGATGATTGAATTAGTATATTATTCTTTTACAGTTCATGTAAATTGCCAACCATTCCCAGTGAAAATAATGTCTCCATAATTATATTTCATGGAAAAGTTCTATTAAACTATGTTCATGCATCAGGTAATAAAGATTATGATGACTCAAATTCTATGAACCTTACACAATGACTCAACCCACATACCTCAAAATATCTCCCAACATAACACCTAATGAATCATAATATAGTGTATATCCTATATCAGTAACATGTATAATTAATACCAGTGATAAGGTAACACTTTACTTCAACTCTTGAAAATATTTTTTCACAAGATTCATACAATGATAATTTGAAAAACTTTTTTTAATTATATATGTGTTTTTTAAGTTGTGAAAAATTTAAAATAAAATTCCAATAATTTTTTTTACCATTTGGATGATTTTAGAATCAAATATATCCTTAGGATGGTAATAAGAAATGATGGATCCCAAATTCTTTAGATATATTTATGCACATGTCTCTTAGATAATGTAACCAATTATGTGGATCATATCAATCAAATAAAATAAAATTATGTGATCTTATCTTACTAACTATTCTACCTTAGTGTACATAATATTATTTCAGCATGTTTTGGATGATTGTTTCTATTCTATGAGAACAGTAATATATCATCCATATCAATCAAATAATTGTACTAGCCATGTCAACTATGGAATGTTGTAAGCAGTATATCTGAGGTTATAACCCTTACCAGTGGATAGCTCCATATCAATTCAATCATTGATAAAACACTATCACCATATATGTTGTTGAAAACATCATATATTAGAGTATGTGGATATTTTTTCTTAACTATTGGAATATTAATCAACCAATAATCCATAGAGAGACTATAATACCACACTAGTTATTGTGGAAAAGGATATGTGAACCCCAAGGAGATGTACTGGGTCATATGAACACTTTATCATCCTAGTCCCCTAAATTAATTTTAACATCCTACATATTTGTATGTTTCATATTATCTTTATGTGTGTCTATGAGTTCCACATCAATAACTATTTCCATAGTGAAGTGTTCCTCAAAAATAATAGGTATCTTAAAATAGTCTTTAGTGAAGATGTCCCTAAAATTTTCCACTACAGGATGAAATTTTATTTTTCATAATCCCAAATTATATAGATAAAGGGTAGTAATATATGCTAAAACCCCACCCAACCTATTATTCTTATGTCCAAATTGAGATTCCTAAACATCCCACTCACCATTAATAATATATCAACCACCCTCTAAAATGAAAATAACACCCTTCAGTGAATTAAATCAACATTAACATGAAAAAATAAAAAACCATTATATCCTAATAATAATGGTTAAATATATCATCTCGGTGATTAATGTATTCCATAAGAAATAATGGAAACCTATCTCAATGGGACACTCCTTACAGGGGAACACACATTATAACTAAACTCATAATATTGTATAATGATTCATCACTCTATAAAGGTATTAAAACTCTAGGTGAACAATTTCCAAAATAACCATTGATATTAATGAATATAAAAAACTAATTTAAAATGAAATATATACTAATGTATAGGCTACTAGAATAATATTATGAATTAAATATTGAAATACACTCTTATCGTCTTCTATAATTTATACTTCATATATCTAGCTTGATCAATGGCCTTGAGTCACAACCAAACTAACCAGACCATATACTCTCTACTATAACTCTTTATCCCAAGTATTTATTCATAATAATCAACCTCAACACCTTGTAGCAATCCATATCCTTAAATGATGTGTGGTTATTTATCTCACTCAAAAACATGGAGCTGGTGCGGACCCCCTCTCACGATCCACAGTGGGAATGTTTCTATAAAACCACTGATGACGACCAAGCCAACCGCAATCTCGACACTTAAGTTGGTCTTTTATAAACTAGGGAATCATGGGACATAAGTTCCAACACCTAAAACATAAGACCTAAGTACAGGATTACATACTCTTTGTGATAAATCCATAGTAAGAAATCTCAAAACAACACTTTATACTTCTCCATAAAGAGCCTCAATTTATTAGAAATAAACTCCCGGGATCCACACCATTAAATCAGTCAAGATATGTTAAGAGATGAGTACAGTTCACTATATACCATAAAATATTCATCCATGCATATCCCCTGAGAATTGATGGCTAGTGAAAGAGAATAATCAAAATTCCTCACTCTATTCAATTAATAACTAGAAAGAGTTAGTGAGAAATGATGGAACATAGTAAAGTGAGTTGAATTGTCCATAATAGGCATAGAGCAAATACGAAGGTATATAAAATATTTATATTAATTTTATTTGATGTTTTTTAGTGATGTAATAATAGAAACTATAATGAAAAATCATTCAGGTCAACTCCTAAGGATGACCTACCTAATATATGACATCCCACTAATACATGTTGGATCCTAGAAGAATATAAACCACAATCATGATCCTATTATAAAGTGACATGTCTAGAATATCAAAGATAGATAATGTGTATTCTAACATTTAGTCATTACCCCAGGGGATACTATCATTGGATAATGTTGGTGGATACTAATACCTAAAATCTCACATCAACTCTTCCATGGTAGGGGTATGTCACTGGCCTCCTTGCATGAAATGATGATACATTGGGAAACCCTCTCATAATTATTCATTAGTGCTTGGAAAAATATTAATATGAGGTATGTCATCGTTCACTACAATTTGTATCACTAGAAATTCATTCCCCACCACCTCTAGATTATGATCATCCCCACTCTCTATATTTGACATGAGGCCATCATGGAGTCATATATATATGAATCAAAAAAAATCTTCAAAATTAGATTCCATAACATAATTGAACATAGGTAAATGAATATGATATGTATAATGAATTCTTATGAATGATTAAACACCCATATATTTAATTATAAATCTTTTTCTAGGTATGTTGGATGGTTATAAAGGAACAAAAAAGATTCTCCCATCACCCACTATTATGTTCTATATAGGTCGACACCTGTTATCTCAAAGTATAAGATTCAATATATGGATTTTCATATGAATATTAATTGGGAAAACAATATTTAAGTTACAATAGCATCCCCATTTAATATAAACCATTTAATTTATGAATAAAAATTATCATTTTTAAATATATCAGGGATTAGTTAGATTCCATTACAATTCCCATGTTATAAATTCTTATGTATTGAATATTATAATTAACATTTCATGTTTGTGAAATATTAGGTTTATGATTGTTTAATTATAAGGATCATCATTCCCAATGTATAGAGGTTTATAATCATTATAAATTTCAATATAAATCCATTTAATTTCATCTAAAAAATTTATCTCTCATTTATAAAATGGTTCACAACTCAAATATACCATATTTGGTCCGTTAAATTATTACCATAATTCTATGTGAGAAACATGATTATGATAATGCTGAAGAAATAATTAACCCATTATTTATCGCACATATCCTCCAAAATGTTTTTAAAATAATACATATATCACTCAAAGATCATATGAAAAAAAAATTAGGCAATTCATGGAACAAAATAATCATGGAATTTAATATAAATGACATATATATCCTTTAGTTCCAATAATGATGCACAAAAAATTAATCCTTCCCATATTTTCCCAAATTTAAATGTAGGTCCACAATGATATTGAACTCCAAAAATAATGTTCACCACAAAATAGTGAAATCATTATAACTATAAAAGGTGAAAACTGGAACATAGTGTTTAATCCTATGAAAAATAGATTTTTTCTAGTATGTTGGTCAGCTACTCCCAGACACATGATCGTTACAAATTTTTTTCTTTTCCAGTTATGTTTTCTTCCAACCTAAGACATTAAGACAATTGAAAAATATAAAACATATGATTCAACATTATAATGTCATGGACCTTGTTCAGTCATAATTAACTACACTAGGTTGGCTAAATGGCCTCAAGTACACATCCCCCTATTAAAGAGTCTTATGACAAGTAGTGAGAGATTATTATGGAATGATTGGAAGAATATTCCCACTTTATGTTAATAGATACCAATATTTATAATAATATATTAGAAGCTAATGAAATTTAATTAATAGTGAAAAATCATATTTCAGTGGATGTAAACAACTACATATTCATTAATGGATAAAATCCATAAGTACTGTTATATACAAATTGATGATGTAATAATGAAATACAGGACTATTATAAGGGAAAAAATTAAACAATAACAAACATTACTGGTTATACAAAATTCAATGAAATATTATAATCTATCTCAATTATCATGAGAACTCAGGATTATTCCTTTAATCCCACATACCCTTAAAGTATAGAAATTCAAGCATCCATAGTTTTCCATTACCCCTTGTCAATACCTACATCCACAAATTTTTTTATTTCCAATGAGTTTCATGAATAATGTGAGAGTAAAGATTATTTTACCCCACCAATAATTTTTATAACTTATCATGTCTTTAAGTATATAATTAATCACTATTTATGTAAAACCCCTATAGGTAACTAAAATAAATTAATCCCATGTAACTTCGACTTCGCTATGGGTTACCCATAGGTAATACTTATTTTGGATGAATCCAGAAAGTTTTTCCAAATTTATTACTTATTATACAACAAGGATCATCATTTAAATTAATTATGAATAATGATATTGATTTCTAATTCCATTATAGACGAAACATCGTGTCCATTAATTATATAAAAATCTAAGGAATATTTTATCTTATAATTTGGAATAAAAAATAAGAGACATCATGTCCATAAATTTATGATAACAAATAAGTAACATCATTCCCATAATCTAAAGATAATCATGGTGGAACGTCATGTCCATAAATTCCAAAATAGTAATATGAAACATGTTTCCAATATTTAAGTAAAAAGGATATAATCAATTAAATCTATTATTTATTTCAACTGACTAAGTTTATACATTAAAGGGCCACGTTTAACGTACTTACCACTACATCATTTAATTGAGTTATGTGACATGATCTTGGCAATCAACTTTTAATTAATTTAATTATAATAATTCATGTGGTTTATAGGTAGGTTTATACAACCTCTAAATTCATAGAATTAATTTAAAACATCCCCTATCCATGGTCAATCTAAATACATCACATTGGTTTTTCATTTATGAGATAAATAATAAGTCTTCTAGGAAATCAATAGAACCCACCCAAAGGGATGGTTGGGGTTGCGTTTTTCATTTTCCAATCAGTTTCCATCTTCCAAAATCATGTCATATTTATGGTTCAGGTGTTCAATTTAAGGTAATAAATATTTAATGAGAAATATAAGGAATGTCAGCAAGAAAAACATCAGTGACCTAAAATAAACATCCAGAACATTAGAAGAACGGCATGGGCCACCTAACGTAGTTGGGTTGAGGAATCCTATTCTAGTATCATCCTCTATTTTGGGATGGAACAACAGAAATTGAATAAATATATAATAAACATGAAATTGGGGAATTTTAAATATTATTGATATTACACCAAACATTGTGAGAGAAACATGAAAAATAAATATATGTAGTCATATAAATACCATTTGATATCCAACATGAATTAAAATTATTGAATCATATGGTGTATGGAGAGGCTTTAATAAATCCTCTTCTAAGAGTGGGAGATGAGAGATTCCAAACAAGGGGTGATTTCTATGAGAAATGACATTGAGGGAGGTAAAATTATGGTTAAATTAAGTAGGGGTAAAATTGAAATTACCCAATTTTTTATATGCATAAAGGTATTTACGCATAAAAATAGGATTTATAGAATAAATTTCTCTTTCACATGTCTTATTAAACACACATGGTCTGACTAGGGAAACTTTTATTTGTAAATTGACAATTTATGCAACTAATTGCAACTTAAATAATTTGTTCAACGTGCCATAGAATTGAATATCTATGATATTTGGTGACAATTTTTAATGAAACAATGAAACATTTTATGCTACAAAATAAAACATACAAACTTCTAGGGAAATGTTTTTGGAATGTTCATAGTTTTGATTAGTTACAAAATTTTATCAACATACCTTATAATCCAAAATTTATTCCATTGTAATGGGAGAGTGATCAACATTCCTTAGAATCTTGTTTTTGTATTAGATGTCATGAATTTCAAATTTAATAATGAGATATTAATACACTTATAGTTTCACATTTTAGTACCCCCTCATGTGATTCCCATCCATATGTTTCGTCATTGTTTATTTTTATAAAAATATTCTCCAAGAATTTATGTTACTAGTTGAATCCGAATACCAATTGATTTTTTTTCAAATCCTAAATTGTAATGTAATTACATGATACAAGTTGTACTATTCAATTAAAAATAAATTTTCAATTTTTATAATTATCACATGATTCAATTATTTATCCTTCTTTATTCCTCACATTAAATTTTTAATATTAATTTCCATAAATAGTCATGTTTTAAAACAAGGATTGTCACCATTATCTCCATAATTAGAGTTACTAGGTTGTGATTTAAATCACAAAAAAATTAATTACATTTATTAAATATCATAAATATTCTTTCATTATTTACCCTTGTTTCTATAAATCTATGAATCTTTGAGAAATATAGATTTCATTGTATCTTTTTTCATCTCATATAGAATACAGTTTGTTAAATATGAAACAGATCAAATTGAATAATTTTTTTCATGCTCCAAATTATTTTCTAATTATAACTATGATGTTAATATGATTAAGAATTATTTTGAAACATTCTCAATGTGATTTGTTTTGAATAATCATTTTACAAAATATCTCAATTAATGACAGATTTCACTAGTTCTTTTCTATTATTTTTTAACAACCTCACTATTTTGAATGTTTATTTTGGTAGTTCTTAACTACATTCCCAAAAAATATTTCACATTACATATATCTTTTATGCAACATTTTATTATCCTTTTATGAATACAAATAATAAAAAATATTTTTTTTCATAATGGATTTCATGCAATAAATCAATCATTTCACTTAAAATTTTGAATGATTTTATTTTTTTATCTTTATTTTAGTTAAATTGATGTTCATGGATTTATTTTACGAAAACATGATGTTATAATTCCTATCAATATAATAGTATCTCATCTATATTGTAACACAATATTCAATATTCATCTTAGTCTTTTTGATAAACATTTATCTCCAACATACACCCCAAGAGGTGCTGGTCTATTTTTTCGTATACTGAATTTTATGTGCCTTCTCAAAAAAAACATTAATTGTTATTGGATAATACATACAAATAATAATCATAACTATGGACACATATGTTACGGGTGTCAAAAAAGATTTCTAGATAATCAGATCTATTCTTGTAGAAATGACTCTACTTCATATGGGAACTGTGCTTCTGTCTAATTGTTTATCCTTTTTTAATCAACTAATACTGCAAAATTCATTCCTTTTACTACCTAAATATATTTAAATCTTCTGAAAACATTGATTAATATTTTATATAGACCATTAAAAACACTTAAAGTCCACAATTCTCCTTACTTTTCTTTTTTATATAGAATTTCATGATTTATATATTTTTATTTATTTTTCAAGTGTACCAATATTTTGAAAAATATTTCAAGATATTATAGTATTAGAATTGTTTAAAAACTCTCTTGATTAATTTTTTGGTTTCTTATTCTTTTTTTCACCCAGTTTATTTGGATTATAAATTGATTCCAAATCTAGATATAAAAAAACCAGAGTACACATATAATTAACTAGATCATGGTTTATGTTCATACGTGAGATTGAATTCAATTATTCATTAGTATATCTAAATATGTTTCAATAAATAAGTAGTGTATTTTAATAAACAAAAAATAGAAGAAAAAAATTGGTATGAAAATATTCTTTCTGTAACTTTTGATTATTCTTCTTGGTTATTTTCTAGATTCATGAACTTCACATATACCTCATGGAATTTTAGATTTATTTAAATTTTCTAATATTTTAGAAATCTCATGATATCATTACATTTACTCATCTTCTATTGAATATAATTTCTACAAATCTAACAAAAATATAGTAGGAAAGTATTCTTATCCTCGATATTCTTTTCATTGACCTCTAACTGATGAGGTAAAAGAAATAGAGAATACATGATTATAGGAAGAAATGATAAAATGAAATGAATGATAAAGGGAATTAAGTTTAGAGTTTGAATTTAATATGAGGGGGGATAATTATAGAGTCATATAAGTCTTAAAATAATTAATATCCTCTAGTTTATAGTCAATGGTTTGTGGAATCTCCCATAGTTATAGACCATATATATCATGTAGTGATTAAAAAACCCATGATGATTGTCCTTAATAAGAAAAATATTTTATTATCATATTTTAAATACATTAAATCGGTTTTTTCAATACTCCCTTGTCTCAAATATAATTTGTGAGAATGATGTTTAGAATCTATGGGTTCTTAATAATGAGATTGGTAATCTTATTACCTAAAACAATGACCCCATGTTTTTTCATTTTCAATTGAAATAAAAATATATATCCCTTTATTTTTTCTTTAATTTATGCCTCCAATTATTCAATAAAAAAGAGAGTTGTGTAATGAATTAGGTCCCATTTCATATTTAATGTCAAAAAACAATGTTATATTGAATGATTTCAATACTAGAATTATTCTTGAAGGGAAATAAAGATCTCAATTAAGCATGTTAGAATCTAATGATTTTTCCTACTAGAATGGAAAATTTAACCTATTTGAATTTTCTACCTTTAGATGTAATTTTACATGGCGAAGATATACTATAAATGGATGTAAATCTAGAAAAATAGGCATGTGTATTGTGATGGTTGATGATAGGAATGATGTTATATATCTCTCTAGTCTCATTATTTTGATGGGACATTCTAATCAAAACCCTCCAATGATTTAAATTTCCTCTACGATGGTATAATATTCCCCCTCCCTTTTAGAGTAAACAAATGTTTTTATTCATGGATATAGGGAGGTAATTATAGATTCATGGAAAATTTGGACTAGAAGAATCATCATTCAGATTATTCCTTCCATGATCAAAAATACAAATAGGATTCTAAAGTAGTAATGAATTTCAAATTTATCTTGGAATAATTATTACATTTTGGATAATGAAATTTACCTACAAAATACCCAAAATTAAATCAACTTCTTGTTATGGCCTATTCGGATGAAATCATATCCCTTTATCAGCATTCTTACCTTCTCAATCTAATAGATAATTTGGTCAGGTCACAATAAAATTTAAGCTGTCTAATGGCATGAGACTAATACTCTATGACCTTTTATTTCCATCATTATTAAAAAAATGTTATGAGTGCGGTTACTTCCCTACACTTCTATGGATAGTTTCACACTACAAAAAAAGAATATTTAGAATGTTGTGACCCAATATTATGATGAAATGTACAAAATCAATATAAATGATGATAATCACATGATAATTTATATCATTTCTCCAATTATTGATGAATAGAAAAATAGGAAATTATTTGAGGCACATGGGGAAAGAAACTAGAGAAACTTTATTCTTTGTAAATATGGAAAATTTGGTAGTACTAGATGAATTTTTAAATGAATTCATTATGGTCAATTGGGAGAATTTCAAATGATGATATCCCAATGTAGTGATTGAATTACTCAATCATACTTTCATGACCTATGGAGTTAATAATAACATCTTTTCATTAACTCAAAAAATATATCATACTATTGAAATAATGTATTATTGACTGGTTTCAATTGAGATAATTATCCCAAAAGTCATCAGTAAAATTATCTTCACATGGAAAAAGAATAATTTTTTGGTATAATTACTATAAAATAGTTTTGGTTGTTCCAAAAAAGGAATATGTAGATTTTTTTTCTCACATCCACTGAATGGATCAATATCAATTTATAATATTCAATTAACTTAGTCTTATTCTTATGGATGTACTCAATCTACAATATGGCGTATAATTGAAAGGTATAAATTTAAATATAGAGAAAATATATTCTAAAAAATATTCTAATGCACCCCTCAGTACAAGGTAATAGTATAAGCACCACTATCATAGATATTTCATAGTCCCTCCATAGAAACTGACATTCTATAAACTCCACATTTCCACCTAAAAAATCTTCATAAACTAGAGATAAAATTGTAGGAATAATGTAAATAAAATAATTATTAAAAAATTGGAATTGATATCACCTCGTACTAATATATTTTCATGAAATATAATGAAATGTTCAAAAATTATTTTCGTTAAAAATACATTCAGATGATGTTTTTGGGAGTATATTCAGGATAATTTGGGTTGAAAACTCAATACCGAAAACATTGAAGGATTCCTATAATCCATTGTAGATAATATAAATAGTGAAAAGATTCATAGGATCATAATAGTTGTGGATGCTTAATTAATTGACTATATATAGAGGGAACAAAATGGTTTGGTTATTTTGAACCATTCAACTTCCATTCATTTGAGAATCGGGGACATTTATAAGAGAAGCATCACTTTTTAAATCTCTATAAATTTTGTTTAAATAATTATGTTGATGATATATTTGTCTTCATAATATTTTTTGTTCCAGGTAGAACAATGAAAAGTTTGGTGATGAAGCCGATTAAGTTTACCACTTTGATCCCCTGTTGTATGATAGTAAATGTGGGTGGGGTGGCTTCAGGTACACCTAGAACCTTGGGTTATATAGGTGTCTTCAATAGCTAGTGGGGATTTATTAAATGTTTCTTATATCAAATCAATGTAATTGGATGTTCCATTGAAGAAGAATTATGGAAAATGATTGAGGACATTAAATAAATTGCACTTTATGGCTATTAATTCTGTTGCAGGGAGTATGATTTAACAATAGGTGTTGATATCTTGAAATCGTAGTCTATGAATGTTCATTAGTGAATGATTCCACCCTAGACTGAATGCATCTTAATCAACAATCGTGTCGTCTTATATTTCTAACTTGATTACTGGGAATCCATATAATTTACTGATATCAATTGGAAAGGAATGCTCATGACGACTTTTTATGGCCCTAGATTTTTCTCATTGTTTTTTAAGGATTTGTGTGGTAACCATCGTCATGACTATGTAAACCCCTAGGGATGCCATGGAATTATTTTATATTAATAAAATTTTGTTGTTGTTTATTGAACAAAATTATTGAGCTCTTTAATTATAAATAATAAACAAGAGTATTTATATGAAAAAATACATTACAAACAAGCTAAATAAGTTTTTAATTATTCGGATACTTCAGAATATTATTTTGATCTTATCTATGGTTATTTTATTCCATTAATGGTAATAGGGGTGAGTATATTTTTTCTTATATTAGTTACTATATTTTCTAAAAGCATGTTCAGTAATAACATTGAAACGATTTGAAATATTCATAGGGTACATATTCATTTTTCATAAGATTCAAGATAATATCATAATGTTCACCATGGGTGTGATAAATTGAAATAAATTATTGTTAAGGTTCATTTATTGGATCAATAACATCACATTTTTATGGATTATTGTAAATGTCACTTGTTTTATTTAATTTCCATAACCATCATAATGTTATTAATATTACATAAAAAGAAAAACATTCATCATAATGTTGTCTCAGCAATAGAAAAATGGTAAATTAAGAACCTTTATAAAGTTAATTGTGAATTAATGTGTGTTTCGTTCAGGGAATTCATATTTATGTATTGTGATTTTTTTAAGTTTGATAATACTTTGAAATACGAGTAATTAAAAAATTCAAGAATATTTTATGGTTTTTATCTATAATTATTAAGGTGCAATACAAACATTTTAAGTCTCATTGTTGAGAAAATGTAATCTTTTTATATTTTTCACAATAATTATTTTTCCTACCATTGTGAATAATGAGACAAGAACTATCTATAGTCCCCAAAGGGAAAACATAGAGATAAAGTTGATTTTATTAATAGGTAATGTAATAGTTTTAACACCTACATTATTTTACTCAACACATTGTATAATTTTTGATGATGTAAATTTATTAATATTAGATATAATGAAGAATGAATTTAATTTGATGATGATTAAACTAATCATTATTAGATTAAAAATAACCAATGGAATTTTGATTCATTTAATATTTAGTATTTGAAATAATTATATAATGGATAATATTATAAAAAAATTATAATAAATGAATGTGGATGTATCTTGATGAATCCAATTTTATTGGTAAATAAAATATAGTAAATAACTATAAAAATTAAATATAAGGATTCATGAATTATTATATAGTATTTAAAACAATTAAAAATGATTTTTTATTTAATATGAATGAATTTGATGATTATTACAGTAAAAATTGGAGTGATGTAGATGACATGTATTCCTAGAATTAGATATTGAAACAATTTCGTAAAGTGGAAATTATAAATCTCTCATACTATGAAGGAATGTCAAATTAAATAATAGTTACTATTATATGGTCATCATATATAATTATTGAATTTTTATTTTCATTTTCATTTGGAATTATTTTAATAATAAATATCATTATCTATGTTAATTAAAATTTGATTGTTTTTTATGGATAATATGTGATATTATTATAAATTAAATTGTTAAGGGTATTCAAATAAATGTAGTTTATATAAGTGGTTGAGAAAAAATTAGTATGTGAGGTTGCGGGATCCCTCCCACATAAATATTTTAAATAACTAAATATAAATCCAAGGATCACACCCCTATTAATAAATTGAGGAATATGATAGTTAACTATTATCCTAAAAATTTTGAAGAATTTCATGATGAAATATATAGAGATTATATTCTGGTTATTTGATAATATAATATGGATAATGAAGAGAGAGAGAGAGAATTATATTTAAACATAAATTATTTGATAATTAAACCTGATGCTAAAATAAAAATAATAAATTTAGGGTATTAAAAAAATAGGATGATTTATATATGATTATGTTGATATAATTTAGATTGTTTTAGTATAATTAGAATAATAAGACAACAAAAATATGTATTGTAAATGTTTTAAATAGTGTGAAATAAGGAAGAAATAAGTTTAAAATGTGTGATTTGAATATAATTTTACTGAATAATTATTGGTATTCATGGTCATCACAGACCGATTTATGTGTATCAAATAAATATATTGTAAAAAATCTCAATGAAATGATATTTTAAAATACTAAGATTCATATAGTTCTCATTGAATATCAAAAAGTATTCAAAAAATAGCAGGAGGAATTTCATTATTTCAGGTAGATATAGTGACATATTTATTACATTTGCGAATTAATTTTAAATGTTAAATAATGTTTTGAACTGATTGAAATAGGTTTAAAGAACACGTGAGAGAATAAAACTCTTAACTAGTGTTATATATTGAATATAAATTTAAGAATTTTGTTAAGCATTATTTTATAAAAAAATGGATCACCCAAAATTAATTAATAATAGTATTATTAATATAAAACTAGTGTCTCAATGGGAGTTAGAGATAGAATGGATTAGGTTTCATTCTATGGTTTTGAACCATATAAAAACACCATGTGTAACTATTGACTTTATACTTTTCAATTAAAAATGTTGCTTCATGATTAGTATGATAAAAACCAATTAATTGATATCCTATCTGGAAACACATGATCAAATAAAAAAGATGACTAATGGATGATACAAATATTTTCAAATTTCATAAATGCATGAGACACATAGTTCACATAACCATTGATGTGTCTACTTTATGTTCCTATGGTAAAATACATCCTATTACAGCATGCTCAAAAATAATCGTGTACCACTCCCAAGAAGGGTCATATAATTGAATAATGGATGGGGCACTCAATAATGTAGTATATTACTCATATCCCTTCTATTGAGTACTATACTAACAAATTAATATTTCCATTTATCCATCACCTAACCTAATCATATATTTTTGGAATCAAATCGTCTTATTTAAGAGCCTTTTCCCATGATCTAGCAATACATATGCATTGTATTAGATAAATTAAATATTATTGAAAACATTTCAAACGCCATGTTTCACATACTTATCCTTATTTTAAGGTATTATTTTACAGTATATAATTTTCCTATATTCCCCTAGGTTTCCTAGAGCCCCCATCCTTGAATTTGGATGATTTTGGATATCTTTTTGGTGAATAGAACTAGCTCACGGTTTGTGTGCATGGTTTACAAAACTGTGCCGACAAACCGTGAATAGATTTCTTTCTAATTAAAAATATTTTTTTCCTATTTTCCCTACCAGTTTTAACCAGAGTGTTTTCCTTTCTTCACCCTTTTTATAAGTATAGCAATGTAATGCTTGTATGCTCCCTCAAGCTCTCCTAGAAGCCATTTTTTAATGGGGTTTTAGTGATGAAACATCATGATATTTGAAATAACTAATTTTCCCTCTTCTTTATTTCATTCTCCTTAGGTTTTTATCACTGTTTCTTGATGTTCAAGTTTTCCATAAGCTGGGGATTCATTCCTAGGGTTTGATTTTTGTTTTTTTGGTTATATATTGTGGATTTTGGTTCATTTTCAATCACTTGTGGTGCGGCGGTGGGGCATTTTATTTTCGCATAAGGAATTGGGGTTTTTGAAATATATGGTAATAGATTGTACATGTAGACATTTTTGGATGAATTTATCTTTATCTTTAAATATATTTATCCTTTTTTTAATCCTTTGAGTGTGGTTCGAATGTCATTTTTCGTTGTGTGGATTAAGAGAATGATTTTAAAGTTTCATTTTGACATGAAAATAGGCGTTTTTCATGTGTATTCAATGATGTATCATTTGGGATTATTTGGTGATCCATGAAACTATTTTATTAATTTATTTTGGATTCCAAATATGGTTGGGTATTCTATTGGTGTACATTTTTCCTTGAAATAGTGTTTTAAAATTGATTTGGTGTGCAAAAACTTTTTTTACTTCCTGAAGTTCATGTACGAAAATTTTGAATGGTTTATCGACATATAAAAATGGTTAAAAGGCCTGATGGGTAATGATTGGTGTGTGTATGTTATATAAATTCCGGTTTTATGTAAAAATTGTATTCTTTAACATGTGTAACTTCTTTGAATAGAATGAGTGAATCTTGTGTCACTAGGTGGTATACTTGGACTAGTATGCTAGTGATCAGGCGTGGTATCGTCCATGTTTCACATTGAATGTTTGAGAATGAAAACACTAACTAAACATTGATAATATTGGGATACATTATTAAATTGCGGTTTCCCCACTTATTGTCTCATTCATGATAAGGATATTTATTATGGTTTCTTTCACACCGAGATATGATGTACACAGGGCCCACACCTAGCTAGTGCCTAGGGTATTCTCGTGATTAGCGCTCATCAAATATATTACACATACCATCAGCATATAGTGTTATTTCCTTTAAATTTATTAACGTGGATTTTTTATTTATATGTTTTCGTTTTATAATTTATCTTCCTTAAAAACTTTTTCATTAAAAGTTTTATCTATTTAAAATTATTACTAGAATTTCATGTTTGTTTGACATGTAATCATTTATTGACATGAAATTTTTATCACATAGAAATTTTATTGGTTGGAATCCTATTAGGATTATGATAACTCCCTACATACACCTTTGGGTGCACATAGACTTGGTTATGTCAGACATAGGTAAGGGAAATGTCCTTAAATATGGTGGTTCTAATTGTTTCCTTCCATCGTTGATGGGTGTTGGGGATTATATTTGGGGATGATGGACCCTTTTTTAATTGATGGTTCTAGAGATGTAGTGGATACTAATTTTTATTTGTGGCCCTCTTGTCCTTTTTCTAAAAGCTTGTATTTCACTTCATAAATTTATTATCGACTTTTTTGGACTAAATGTTATGATTCATTTGATTTATTTTTTGGTTGTTTAATGGTTATAGTCTAATGTAAATCATTTACAAACCATTATTCATGATACCTGTGAAATTTTACCAAACACTGGGGATATGGAACGCACTTCAGCCCTTTCTGGATAGAGGGACAGTTTCATTTTTGATGGAGATGACATATGGTTCGGGAAAAAATTGTATAAGAGAAGTTATGATATTTGGGTTAGGATATAATTTTGGATGAGCGTGGTTAGGTAGGAGCTAGGACTATCAGTGATTAGTGTTTTTGATGCGATAAGTGTACCTAGGACACACCTCTCAGGATCGACCTTGACTGGACAGGGTTTGTTTGTATTGTTTGATTGAATTCACTTCTAAGTGGGATGTGTGGGATTTAGATAGCACGTGGACATTATGTGGGAGTGAATTCTTTGTTTCTTTCATTATTGTGATGATTATGGTTTATTTATATTTTATGTTGTTGGTAATCATTTTTAAAACTATTGTACTAATATTTTTTCTTGTGATTGTTGTCTTTTGCAGCAGCATGCCTCCCCGAAAAGCTCACATGCACACATGGGAGGATATTAGAGATAGTTCTCCCTCACCACTATATCAAATGGTTGTAGAATATATAGTATGAGATATCCACTGTCAAGGGTAGGGAGATATCCCTACTCCTACACTAGCCATACAAGATGATTCTGGACCAAAGAAAGATAAACCCCTAGAGTTATTGAAGAATAAACCCCCTTTATTATGTTGTAGCTTAGAACTTCTAGAGATAGAGGAATGGTTCTAAAAGATATAATATGTTCAATTTTCAGGAATCACCAGAGGATGTAATGGTGAAATGTTCCTCATTTTACACAAAGGGTCCCATTCGTAGGTGGAGGGATCATTTCATCAATCTAAGAAGAATGAAAAGATGAGCATGAAGGATTTCAAGACTATCTTCAATAATCAGTATTTCCCTGAGGTCTTAGTCTATTCCAGATCCTAGGCGATCATGGATATTTCAAAAGGATATTATTTAGTTATGGAATATGGTTGTAGTTTTGTTGAGCTAGTTTGGTACACACCTAAGATTGTATTTATTGTGTCCCTGAAATCTCAGAAGTTTAGGAAGGGACTGAAACAACAAATTTACTCTCAAGTCTTTTTTATAAGTTGGGGACTTATGAAAAGGTGGTCAATCATGCTTGTATGCTTGAGATTTATCAGAATGTAAAGTCTATGTTTTTTGGAGCGGTGTATACTATAGGTAGTGGTAGCTCAACTATGTTGAAGAATAAGTGAGTTGAGTAGGTGAACAAGTGAGGTTTAAGTTTAGGCCATCCTCCTAGACTGTTCAAATATATGTCTCTTGATGTGAGGATCGTTATTTGCCTTCTGTATAAGAGGATAGGGTGCACCCGACATTCATGTGCATTTCATACATGTTCTTGTTAGCAATTTGGTGATATGAGATACTTGAAAAATTTCTTCTATGTGGAATGTCCACATTTGAGAGGGGAATGATATATAACTTTTAAGGGAGTTCATGTTCAGAAAGAGTTGTTTAGGATGGGGGAGATATCAGTTTGGAGGCCACTGTGGCAGGGCCGAATATTCTTCTAGGCAGATCTAGATTTGAGAAAATCTACAGGTGAGTGTCCATTCTCAGGAAGAGGCTAGGAATCCCCATTTGGTGGATCCGGTACTAGAGGGATCAGATGTTGGGCCTTGTACAACTTGAGGTACAATTTTTTTTGCATTCTCTATAGTTGTCATTAATTTTGATACATGTGATTATATTTCATTTATCTATACCTATATTACAAACATGCTTAATTTTCCAATCTAGTTGTTGTACTTTATGATGGATTTGGTGACTCTATTGGGTAAGAATGAGGAACAAGGTCTCAAGTTCCCATCATGTGTGATTTCGATGCCAGGTGTTGATATGGAGTTGGACCTATTGGTATTAGATACAGACAGTTTTTATGTGATCGTCAGTATTGATTTTCTGGAGCACATTCAAGCGCACATCAATTTCTATAGGTAGTGGGTGGCTTTCTTGAAGCTTGAGGGGAGTCCTCAGGTTTTTAAGGGAATGAGATCCTCATTCATGTCAGGATGGTCCTTCACTCCTAGTGATTGGGAATATTATCTTTTGGTTATCATTTCCCAGGTGATATTAAAATGGTCTTTCTCTTGAGGGTGGATTACCTCATGGATTGGATGAGTTCTCGGTGGTATTTCTAGATGACTTTTCAGTATTTCCCCTCGAGTGGGACCTGAATTTCAGGATTTATTTGGCGGCAGTAACACAAACAATATCTCATACCTTGTAACATATGGCCCCTAGCATGTTGAGGGTATTGAAGATACATTTGGACGATTTAGAATCTAAATGATTCATTCACATAAGTGTCTCTCCTTAGGCCGCACCTATTCATTTTGGGAAGAAGGTCGATAGATAAATCTGGATGTGCATCGATTACCAGAAGTCAAATAAGGTAACTATAGAGAACATGTATCATTTTCCACAATTAGATGACTTTTTTGACCAGCTGGCGGGGGAAAATTGTTTATCTAAAATATATATCCACTTGGGATACCACAGAATCTGGGTGGGAGAGCTCTATATCCCATAAACAACCCTTAAATGTAGGTAAATCACCTTTGAGAACTTGGTCATGCCTTTTGGATTGACCAATGCTCCAATTGTCTTTATGGAACTCAGAAATATGGTCTTAGACTATTACCTCAACTATTTCATCATGGTATTCTTGGACGACATCTTGGATTACTCTAGATCTAAGGAAGGTCATAAGAAACTCCTTCGAATAAGTTTTGGAACACTATAGGATCATTTCATTTATAAAACATTGTCCATGTGCACCTTCAGGATCAGGGAAGTAATGTTTCTACGACATGTGATGTCGGAGGATAGTTTTTGACTGAAACATAAGAATATTAGTGAATTTATATCATGGGAGAAGTCAAGGAATGTGTTTGATATTAGGAGTTTCCTAGGCCTGGTAGGTTACTACCGGTGGTTATTTTCAGTATTTCTTTCACCTTGATACTCCCATGACTACGCTCACCCAGAAAGGGCTGAAGTTTGAATGGGCCCCATATAGTTAGGAATCCTTATAGGATCATATGTGGTGGTTGAATATCGCTCCAATGTTGATATTTCAAGAATCTAGAAAGGGATGTTGGGTTTATTATAAGGCATCATGTATGGGACTATGGTGTGTTATTATGCAGGGTGATCACCTGGTGGCATATGGATCTCGGTAAATATGATATTATAAAAAGAATAAACCAACTCAGAAATTGGAGTCAACAGAGTTGAAGTGTTATTTTAAGACTCATCATCACTACCTCTTTGGGGAGAATTTTTTAGTCTACTCTGATCATAAAAAGTTAGCCTACGTTTTCTCACAAAAGAATATTAATCTATGGAAGCACCATTGGATCAAATATCTATAAGGGTTCGACTATGATATCAAATATACATTGGGAAAGGTTAATGTGGTGTCTCATGCCTTGGGTAGAAGATTAATAGTGTAGGCTTTGATGAAGTACAATGATGACTGGTCTCTAATGGGGATCTTTTCTCAGATTCGCATGGAGGCCAAAGAGCATAGTGGGTGTGCATTCATAGAAAGCGTTCAGTTGAAACCAACTCTTTTAGAGTATATTTAGCATGATTATAACTTTTATGTGATATATCAGTTGTCGATGAAGTGTCTTCATCATGGGGAGATTAATATTGATTGGCCTTCTCCTCTTGAGGGAATCTCTTGCTTCAAGGGTTGTTTAGTGTTCCCACTGTCTCTGAGGAAGGTGGTGATGTCAGATATCCAACGGTCTCAGTGGTCCATTCATCCTCGAGAAACCAAAATGTACTATGATGTTCATCAGAAGTTCTTGTGACCACGTATGAGGTGGGATATATCTAATTTCATGTCTAGATGGTATACAAGTCAACATGTGAAAGAAAAGATTCAAAGGACCTCTAGTTTGCTTCACGTATTACCCATTCATACCAGGAAGTGGGATAAGGACTCCATGGACATCATCATCATCTTACCTTATACACATTAGGTTATGAATTCCATCTATGTAGTTATTGGTCATCTAACCAAATCATCCAACTTCTTTCTAATCATAGATACCGCCAAAGTGGATGAGGTGGTCTGATTTTATATTGAGGAGGTTAAAAGGATTCATGGTGTGTCATTAGAAATTATATCATATAGAGACCCATGAATCACCATTCGGTATTGTGACAGCCATTAGATTACTTTTGGGTCATAGATTAAGATTATCATACCATACCATCATTATATGGATGGCGAGACATAGTGGGAAAATAAGATTCTGGATGAAATTCATCATGAATGTGTCTTAAATTTAAGTGGTTTGTGGGATATCCATTTCATATTGGACAGGTTTTTGTTATAATGAAATTTACAGACCCTTGATTTTAATGGCTCCTTTTGAGGTTCTCTATGGCCGGCCTTGTCGGTCACCCCTATGTTAGTCTGAGGTGGGTAAGACCTCACTATTGGGGTCGAGCCTTGTGTAGGAGACATGTGAGATGGTCATGTTGAACAAGAATAGTTTACAGAAATTTATAAGTCACCAAAAATATTATACTGGCCATAATTTTCATGATCGAGGGTTTTTTTGGGTGATTGGGTATTCTTGAATGTGGCAACTCATCTAGGTCATCATCGTTTGGGATTGTAGGGAAACCTAATGCTAGGGTATGTCAGATCTTTTTAGATTACCAAGTTCATTATTAAGATGGCATATAGGTTTCATTTTACCTCATTGTTGACAACTATTCATGTTTTATTCCATGTATCCATGTTTACGAAGTATCATCTGGATCTGTCTCTTCTGCTAAATTTGGAAGCATTTGAGATTGAGCAAGATTTATCAGTGTTTGAGACGCTAGTAAGAATATTGGATTCTCAAGATAAGGTTATTAGAGGGAAAATATTGCATTAGATTAGTTCATTTGGAATTATTGTTATTATGTGCATGAGACTTGGTAGTGGAATTTGCGGGATGAGCAAGAGTACCCATTCTTGTTTTCTAGTTACACTTTTCTTTGAAATTCTGAGGAAGAAAGTTTTCATGATGGGGATAATTTTCACATCCATATCCTTCTTTTAAGGTACATTTTCCTCTGCTATCTTTTTCCTAACTCCCCCCTTATGTTTCCCCTAGTGTCCCATTGAATTTGGATGAATTGGGACATGTTTTGAGTGGATATAATTGGGCGCACAGTTTGTGTGCATGATTTATTAAACTGTATAAGAAAAAGATGATAAGTAGTCAAGATTATTAAAAATATTTCGTTTTTACAATTTTTCACATTCAGGATTAACCCTACTATGTCCATTTGTACCCCCTTTTATGCCTCATATCCATGTATGTCTTCCAATCTTCCCTAAGATCTCTTGTAACTTATTTTTGAAGGGGATTTTTGTAGTGGAACATCAATAACTTTCAACTATGTGATTACCTCTCTTCTTTCCTTCATTATACTTAGGGTTTATTCCATATCTCATGATGATTCCCTTTTTTGGTAGCTACTATTTTCTACATAGGGCTTTATTTTTGTATTATTGGTCCAATATTGTTGATTTAAGGTCATTTACACTCCCTTGTGGTGCGGCGATGGTCCAGTTCATGTTGCAAACATGGATTTGGGGTTTTGAAATATAAGAAAGGTGATTCCACATGCTTACATTCAATTCGGAATTTATAAATGTTTTTTATCTTTTTTATCATTTTTTCAATCCTTTTTGTGTGGTGAAAATTTTATTTTTGGTAGCATTTATTGATCATTTATTTTTAATGTTTAATTCTGACATGAAAATTGGTGTTTCTCATGTGTATTCACTGTTGTATCATTTTGGGTTATTTAGATATTCCAGAAATATTTTTCTAAATTTTTTTGAGCTTCCATATTTGGTTTCCAATGTTATTGGTGTAAAATTGGCCTTGAAAAGGTGTTTTTAAATGGATTTGGTGTGACAAACCTCTCATTACTACTAGAAGTAATTTTATAAACTTTTGGAACGGTTTATTGTGTTTCACAATGGTTGAAAAGAAATGAGGGGTAATTATGGTTGTGTTTATGTTATATAAATGACTTTTTATGTGTGAATGTTATTCTTTATCATATGGATCTTATTTGAGCATAAAGACAGAATCTGGGGTATCTATGCTGGCAGACTAAGACTAGTATGCTAGCGATCCGGAGTTGTGTCATCCCTATTCCACTTAGCAAGTTTTCTAATGAAAATAGTAACTAAACATTGATGATGTTTAGGACTACTAGGAGTGGATTGTTCATGATAATGATATATATTATGGTTACTTTTAAATTGATATACGATCTACCTTGGGCCCACAGCTAGCTAGTGCCTATGGGTGTTCCTATGACTAGTGCTCATCGAATATATTCTACATACCATAGGCATGTGGTATGATTGGAGTGAAATTTAATATCATAGAAATTTTAATTAAAATTGTACACTTTTTAATGATTCTTCCTTACAAACTATTTTCTTTTGAAGATGCATCCTTTAATAATTTTTACTAGCACTTCTTGTTTATAAGAAATGTAATAATCCTTTTTCTTAAAATGATTATATCATGGAACCTTTTTGGTGGAATATTATTGGAATTAATAACATACTCTACTTACACCTTAGGGTGTTAGTAGAATTTGGTTATGTATGACACAGGTAAGGGAAAGGTCCATAGAGATGGGGTTTTGGGTTGCTAGCTTCCATACTTGATGCAGTGTTCTGGATAAGGCTTAGGGGTGATGGAACCTTTCTGGGTTGTGGTCAATGAGTTTTATTTGATGCGAAATTTGAGTTTTGGACCTCTTGGGAATTGTTTAAAATCATTTATTTCATTTCTCAATTTTATTATAAGCTTATTTGGACTAAATTTTCAGATTCAGTTTATTAATTGTTTTTTGGTTGTTTAATGCTTCTAAACTCGGGTAAATTGTTTTCAAACAATTATTCATGATACTTTGGAACTTTTTAAGCCCATGGGGATAGGTAATTCCATTAATACCTTGACATGGTATGGGTCAACTATAAGTTTTGATGGAGACCACATGTGGTTAGGGAAAAAATGGTATAAGGGCAGGTTAAGATATTCTGGATATGTTATTATTTTGGATGAGTCCAGTTATAAAAGAGATAGGACTATCAGGGCCCAGTGTTTTGGAAGCGAGTAGGGTACATGGCCTGCACCAATCATGACTGACCTGGGGTCACAATGAGTTGTCAATACTATTTTTTTGACTTCACTTCCATGTGGGATGTGCAGGTTGTAGATTGTACGTGGAAATTGGTCGAGAGTGAATTTGTTGTATATTTCATTATTGTAATGAGTATGATTTATTTATATTTGATATTTTTGGTGAAATTTTTCATAAATGGTGTACTAATGTTTTCCCTTTTGACTGTTTCCCTTTTTAGTAACATGCCTCTCCACAATTCTAACATGCACTGGCAGGATAAAACGGGAGAGAGTAATCCATCACTCCTTGAACAATGTTTAGTATAAGTTATGGTTTGGGCCTTCTATGATCTGGAGTAGGGAGTGTGTCTTGCTCTTAATCTAGAAATATTAGATGATTATAATCCCATGAAAGAAAAATCCTAGAATTTATTGAACAATAAAGCCCATTTATTATATGGTAACTTGGTACCTCAAGAGTAGAATGAATGGCCCATGATGATAGAGAGTATGGTGGAGATCCTGGAAACACCCGAGGAGGTTAGGGTGAAATATTCATCATTTCAGCTATAGGGTCCCAATCGTAGGTTCTGTGATGAAGTTCTTCAAACATGGATGAATTAGAATATGAGTTGGAAGTATTTCATGACCATTTTAACGAGAGATATTACCCTAAGGTCCTAACCAATGCCAGATCTGGTGATTTCGTTGATCTTCCCTAGGGATATTTTTTAGTAATTGAATCTGCTACCGATTTTTTGAGCTTGTTTGTCATGCACATACTATTGTTTCTAATGATACCCTTAAATCTCTTCTGTTTGTGAAGGGGATTTAACAAGATGTTTACTCTCAGTTCTTATTTTTTAAGCAGTAAACTTATGTTGATGTGGTCAATCATGCTAGTATGGTGATGATTGATCAGAAAGGAATATATTGGATTTATGGAGTGGTGTCTACTATGGGAAGTTTTATATCATCTAAGAAGAAGGGGAAGAAAGGGGTGTAGGGGACAAAGGGAGGTGTTAGTTCATGCCATTCTCCTAGACAGTTCTCATCTATGGATTTCGATGCAAGGTCCACTGTGTGTCATCAGTGTGGGAGGACAGAAAACTCCATGATATTATGTAAATATCCTCTAATTTATTGTAATTATTGTCGATATAGGGGACACATGCATCACTTTTTCAAGGTGTAACATGAACTACGATTTCGGGAAGGAAAGGTGGCATGAAAGAAAGTTCCAGTTCAGACAGAGCTATCAAGGATGTGGTGATCGTAGTTTAGTGTCCATGGTGGAAGGGCCAAATCATCATATGGTCGGATCTAGTTCAGGGTAGAGCAGCATGTGAGTGGCTATTCTTAAGAAGAGGCTAGGAATCTTCATGTGGTGGATCAGGCACCAGCGAGGTCTGATTCAAGGCCTTCAATAGTTTGATGTACCATTTTTATTGAATCTTCTACAGATGTATTTATTTTTTAGACTAGTCAATAGTATTCTTTTATATTTTCCCATATTCTTATCCTACTTAATTTTACAACTTTTTTTTTCTTTTGATGGAGTTGGTTATGTCATTGGGTAAGAAGAGAGAGCATGGTCTCTGGTGCTTGTCGTTTGTTCTTTATTTATTAGGTATTGAGATAGAGTGGGACCTATTGGTCTTTGATATAGACAATTTTGATGTAACCCAAGTCATGGGATGTCTGGTGCACATTCAAGAACACATTGATTTATATAGGTGGAGGTTGAGTTTCTTGGAACCTAATGGAATTCCTCATGTTTTTTGGGAATGGGATCCTTGGTTGCATTTTGTGGGACCTCTGCTCCTATAGTTGGGGAATATTGTCATCCAGTTATCGTCTCTAATTCAATAGGTTTGTGATCATGCTCTTGAGGATTGATTTCCTAATGTAGTGAATGATTTCCCATAGGTATTTCTAGATTACTTTTCATGATTTCCCCCAGACTATGATAAGGATTTCTCAATTTATTTTGTTCTAGGAACTCGGTCTATATCTCATTATTCATATCATATAGACCCCACTGAGTTGAGTGAATTAATGATAGAGCTGGATGATTTGAAATACCAATGATTCATTCCCCCATGTATCTCTCCTTAGGTCGCTTCTATTATTTTGGTGAAGAAGGCAAAGGGATCCTCCAAGATATGCATCGATTTCAATATGTTGAATAAGGTAACCATAAAGAAAAATTATCCTTTTCCCTGAATAGATGATTTGTTTGACCATCTGAATGGTGGAAATTAGTTTTCTAAAATACAATTGGACTCAGGTGACACCCTTTTCAGGGTGATAGAGGTGAATATCCCCATGAAATCCTTCGAATGAAAGTGTGACCACATTGATTACTTGGTTGTGAATTTCGGATTTACCAATGTTCTAGTGGACTTTATGGAACTCGTGTGTATGTTTTTACACTAGTATCTTAAATCTTTCATCATGGTAATCGTGGAATACATCATATTTTACTCTCAATCCAAGGAACAGAATAATAATTACTTGTGGATCATGTTGGTCACTCTGTGGGATAATATCCTTTAGGAAGAGTTGTTTGAGTTCACATTTTAGATTAGGTATGTTATGTTTCTATGTCATATGATCTCGACGCATGGGGCTTCAGTAGACCCTAAGATGATCAGTTCTATTATGTCATAGGATTAGCTGAGGAATGAGTTCAAGATCAGATGTTTCCTCATTATGGAAGGATACTAATGGTTATTTTTTTGGGATTTAGCTCTCCTTTCATTTTTCATGACCACGCTCACCTAGAAATGGGTGACATTTTATAGGGGATAGAATGTTAGGCTTCCATAGAGGAGTTGAAGCGACGATCAACTACTACCCTCATGTTGATCTTTCGATAATCATGAATGGTCTATTTGATGTATTTTTATGCATCGGGTTTAGGTCATAGGTGTGTTATTGTGTTGGGTGATCACATGGAGGCATATGGATCTCACTAACTCCAACCACATGATACAAATTACCCAACCCTTGACTTGGAGTTATTAGTGAGGATACTGCTTTGATAAATTGGCATCACTACATTTTTGGATATAAGTTTATAGTCTACACTAATCAAAATAGTATAGCCTAAAATTTATAGTAGTAGGATCTTGATCTATGGTATCACTTTTGGATTGAATATATATAGGGGTTTGACATCGATATCATCAATACCCTGAGAAAGGGTAATGTGGTGACTGATGGCTTGATCAGAAGAGTACAAGTGAAGGCTTTAAAGAAGTCCCATTATGAGTGGTCTCTAATTGGGATATTTTCTCAGATGCATGTGGATACAAAGGAGTACAATGGAAGTGTGTTATTGGAAATTTTTCAGTTTACCCCTTCCCTTTTATAGCTGATTTAGTGGGGAGATGACCAGTGATGACCTAATTCAGTGGTTGATGCAGTGTCGTCATGATAGGAAGATTAGTTCATATTGGTCTTTACCACTTGAGGGAATATTATTATTTAATGGCTGTTCAGTGGTACACCAATCTCTGATGAAGGTGGTGATACAAGATAATCACAATTCTCATTGGTATGTTCATCCTAGAGATAACATATTGTACTATGATTTTTTTAGCAGTTCTTGTTTCCTGGGATGAGGATAAATATAGTTGATTTCATTTTATGATTCTATACATTTAAATACATGATATCAAAGCATCAATGGCCCTATAGTTTGTTTCTTTCATTACCCATTCTTAGCTAGAAGTGGTAAAGGCCTCCTTTGACTTCAACATCTTCTTAACTAGTACACCTCAAGGAAAAAATTCTATCTAGGTTGTGATTGATCGACTGGCCAATACATCCCACTTCATTCTAATTAAATATAAAACAAAAGTGGATGAGTTAGGCCAATTTTATATTCATGATGTGGTATGTCTACATGGTGTTCCATCAAAATTCATGTTAGGTAGATACCCATACAACACCTCACAGCTTTTTGGAAGGCCTTTAGAAATAGGTGGGTTTATTGATTAAAATGAGAAAGACATACCATCCTTAGACACATGGTCAAACAGAGTGGTAAAATCATATTCAATAAGTCATGTTTCAAGAATGTGTCTCGAACATAGGTTTTTTGTGGGATAACCATTATTTTTTGGTCTAGTTTTGTTATAATAATAGTTACCAATCCTTGATTAAAATTGATCATTTTGAGGTGCTTTATGGTTGGCATTGTCGGGCCCCCTGTGTTGAGATGAGAAAGATGAAAACTTGCAATTGGGGTTGAGCCGTGAGCCTGAGACATTTGATAAGGTCATGTTAATCAAGAATATGTTTTTAATAGAAAAAACTTTCCAACCAAATATACTGAAAAGAGGATTTGAGAACTTTTGTTTTTTTCTGGGTGATAAGTTATTCTTTAAAGTCTCCCCTTTCCTGGGCCAATATCACTTTGGAAGGATGGGAAAAATAAAATTGATGTATGTTAGACCTTTTGAGATCATTGTGTGCATTGGAAATATGGAATATATGTTGGATTTTCCTTTTTCATTTGATATTTATTCACGACATATTCCATGTATCCAGGTTGAAGAAGTAAAATCCAGATCCATCTCATGTGATGAATTGGGAGAGTTAGAGATAAACCCTGATTTAGCAGTGTTTTAGAGGCCAGTGAAAATAGTTTATTATCATGAGAATTTTCTTTAAGGGGACTCCATAATACTGTTTTGGGTCCATTGGAAGTATGGTAATGTTGTGAACAAATAATGGGGGTGGAATTTATGTGTCACGCAAGAGTACCAATTCTTATTTTCTGATTCAGCTTTGGGTTGAATTTATGGGGAAGAATGTTTTCCTGGTGGGGAGATTTGTAAAATATATATCTTTATTTTAATGTAAAATTTCCTCTTCCATTCTTTTCCTAACGTTCCCTACGTTTCCTCTAGGCACTCATGAATTTGGAAGAATTTGTACATGTTTTGAGTTGATATAACATGGTTCAGGGTTGGTGTTCACAGTTTAGAAAAATGTGCAGTCAAACAATTCATACTTTTCCAACACATTAAAAATATTTTGTTTTTCAAATTATATCCTTCGGGGTATAACCCTAGTGTTCTAATTTCGTCAACATTTTGTTACTCACATCCATGGAAGGATTTCAAGCTCTCTCAATATCTATTTGAATTGATTATTATGGAGTTTTTTGGTTTTAGAACTTCATGTTCTTTCAGATATGTTATTCAATCTCTTGTTTTATTCATTATTCATAGGGTTTAATCTGACTTTATTGATGTTACGCTAGTCTAGTTTCTAGGGATTGGAACCTGGGTTTTTATTTTGGTTTTATTGGTCCTATCATACGGATGAAGGTTTGTTTTCACTCCCTTGTGGTGTGGTGGTGTTGTTGCTGAAATTTTTCACAATGATTTGGGGTTCTTGACTATAGTGTATGTGAATCCATGTGTAGACATTCTTGTATGAAATTATTATGCAGGTTTAAATTGTTTTTCCTTTTTTCAATACTTTTTTTGTGTTGTGAAATTCATTTTTGGTAGCATTGATTGAGTGTCTAATTTTAAAGTTTCATTTTTACATAAAAAATATGTGTTTTTATTTTCTCTTCAATGTAGTTATAAGAACCCAATTATTATTCATGAGGTATGGGTTTCTTATTTTGCCTTTTCAATAAGTGTTTTTTAGAAAATTTAGAAGGTGGGGAAAAATAAAAAATTTTGTTCTTACACGCCGTGTAATTTTCCGCAGGCTATGTACTTTGGCCGTGTGGGATGAGTACACAGGGCACGTAGGCATGTCTGTGATGAAGGGTGTAAAAAATGACTACACACCCTGTACTTGGTATTTACACGCTGTGTAATTAGTCGGTAGGTGAACAGTATGGCAGTGGGAGTAGCCAGCTGTTGAGCAACAGTACACGCCGTGTATTCATAAATACACGTCGTGTACTCATGTCGACAAATGAACAGTGTGGCAGTGAAAGTAGCCGCTAGAGGAATAGTTAAATGCTGAAAAGTACACACCGTGTAATTTAGAGTACATGCAGTGTAGTTTTTTTTTTAAAATGGGTATGGCCTCCTCATTCGGTAGAGGAGTCTTCAGACACGTTTGGAGCTTGGGAGGAGAGGGAGGTTCTTGAAGGAGCTCCCTATCACAAGCCAGGAATATGTTTCTTCTGTCGTTGATCTTGTTTGAACCATGCAAGTAAGAACTTCCATATCCTTGAGTTGTTCATACCAATTATTTCCCGAGGGGAAGTTATTTACGTTTGAACGGAAAATATCTTATCCTAGATCCACGCCATTCTTAGTTGATTCAGGGGGCTTCGTTCACATATATCGATTAGTGGAGATAGAGGTAGGTGTTCTGGTGTTTAATTCCATTTGTTGACTGTTTTGCTATACCATTGTGCTACGCGCCCATGTTTGGGGTGTCATATGGGTGAGACCGTGGCTATTTATAAATCTAAAATAGCATAGGTAATCTAGTGATAAATATAAAATGTTGATTGGGATCATTGCATGGATCCAGGGCCACCACATAGGTTTGTTTCCCTTGTTCAATCATTTGGCCAGGTTACCTCTGGGTAAACCGTGACTTTTTTAAGTATGCATTGAATTTTTTTAAGAGGAATTGTGTATAAATTGGTTGCTTATGTGTTGGACTCGGCTCGGTTACTTCCTTAGCCTGAGGGCAGTGTTTCGTTTATCCAGTGGGAAACATTTCTCATGCCTGTGGGCAGTTGTTTCTGTGCTTGTGGGCGACACCTCGTACTCCTGTGGCCAATATTCGTTATGCCTGTGGGAAGTGACCTATAGGTTAAGATTCTGATTACCAGTGGGTAAGGTTTTTCATGCCTAAGGACAATGGTTCTTTGTAGATTCAATGTGGTGATTTATTATGTTGTTCCTCCTAAGCTGAAGTAGAATCTTGGTATTGATAAATAATTAATAAATGGAAATGTAATTGGTAGAGAAAGTTACTTTTTTGGAATGCCTATTTTACTAAGTTTTATTACCATACACTGATAGTTGGGAGTGGGTATTTTGTGGTTTCCTACTAGGATTTATTTCTCACACCCTTTTTGGGTCATGTCTCCATCCCAAACTGATTATATTGTAGTAGGTGTTTATAAGGGCAAGAGTCCCTATATAGGTACTTGATTGTTTCGGAGGAGTGAGAGAGCATGGGACACAACATAGGCTCGCGAAGAAGCTGAGTTCCTACACCACCGTTTAGTTTTCCTTTTCTGTACTTGTACTTTGTGTTGGAATATTCTAGATTTCTTTTTATCCTATTTTTGAAGCTTTATTAGACTTATAAATGTAACACATTATCATACTTATATGACGGTTGTTATATTTTACTTTTGTATTGTTATCCATTTTAATTGGGTATTGTTTACCACTTCTGCTTTTGTATGTTTATATGTATTTTCGATCTTCTATACTTTGAAAAATGAGGGCATAGTTTTCCCACTATCAGATGTAGTCCCTCACTGCTACTCGACAACCTCTGGTATTTGGGGAAATGAGCTTGAGGTCATGTGACCAATCGGGTTCGACGCACCCGTTGGGTGGCACCTGGATCCGGGAAATTACAAAGTGGTATCAAAGGATTTATTTTCTTCTTGACTTACTTTTTGGATCCTATAGTCAGAGATAGGATGGAATAGTTACTTGGTAATAAGTTGTTCATGGGAGTAGCTAACCCGTGTACAGGGAAAAGCCAATTCATCTTGTGTTGCAATTTCTCTGATTATGCAATTTTACTGTTGATTTTGTTTTCACCATCAGGTGACACACTTATTTTGTGCTATTTATATTTTTATACCTGGGTTTTATTTAGTTTCAACCTGATGAGATGAGGGTATGCCATCTCATGCATCATTTAGGCACATATTAGAACCACATGCCATGCATAGTCTCCATGCCATATGGGTGCATTAGAAATTTTATGTTGTTGTGATAGATGTAGTTCTATAAAATGAATGTTGTTATGATAGATTCCTTGATAAATACTTGCTATTTGATATGGTATTGTTAGGTAAGGTTCTGAGAATGAATGCCAAACATTGGTTTTTGAAGAGTATGGGCCCTCATCAACCGGATATTGGTCGATCATTGATATGTATACCTTTTTATAACACGCATAAGAGGCCAATATTTTGTTCGCGGGGAGTATGGGCCCTCACAGATCAGAATTTGGCACATTGGGGTTGGTTTTAGTTTTTTCTAGGCTCCGGAGTAGTTTCTGAGGATTACTGTCTGGAAAAACCCAGAATACACATCGTGTAGTTTTTATTACACGTCGTTTACTCTTCAGATAGGGAAGAAAAGAAAAAAATTAAGAATATTTTGTGTATCATATTTACAAGTCGTGTAATGTCTACCTGGGTCATAAACTATGTAAGTGGAAACAGGGGATAGGGAAAATTTGAAGACACGTTCCGTTTAATTATTATACATGTCGTGTTGTGTTGAACC
Source organism: Viscum album (assembly GCA_963277665.1). NCBI lineage: Eukaryota > Viridiplantae > Streptophyta > Magnoliopsida > Santalales > Viscaceae > Viscum > Viscum album. Next base: position 1,527,250,229 of record OY728145.1, read on the forward strand.
GGTGTGCTCCGTTTAACTGACAACGTAGTTGGAGAAATTTGACCATATACATGTTGTATCAATGAAGAACACACCTTGTAGTTTTACCTGGGGATATGGCTGTGTTACAAAAAAACACAGGTCGGTGTTACCTCTTCTTAAACAAGTCGTGTACCTGAGGGACACACCGTGTAGTCTTGACCGGTGAGAGACTGTGTGGACTTGGTTGAGTGGCTGGGGAAATGGGGTGGTGTACACACTATGTGCGGGTGTAACACATTGTGTTGTGTTAGTTGAGTAGTCAGTTGTGTCCCTAACAACACGGTCTATTGGAATTTAATTCGTACACATCGTGTCTATCTAGAACAGGCCGTGTAGTGTGAGCTGTGTACCTGGCTGTGTCTCAGACAATACTGGTTGGTGAAGCTCATCGAGTACACGCCGTGTAGACCATATACACTCCATGTAGTCTCATTAAAAATGAGATATGTGTGTCTACGACATGTAGCAGGACTCGGTTAGGGGAAGAAAATCAAGTACACACCATGTGTGTAGACAACACAGCGTGTGTTTTGGGGTGTTTCATGACTTGTGATGGCAGAGTACACGCCCATGTGAATGTCTTAATGGAACAAGCTGTGTAGTTATTATAATTGTCGTGTAATCTTGTTTTGTAAAACTTGAATGTTTTTTTCTCATGTTCCCTTCTTACACTCCTTGAGTTCAGTCCTTGATAATATTCATCTAAGGAATTTATTTGAACTTATAGAGTCATGTCGCTGAGACGACCACAAGTTGTTCGTCAGGGGAGCAACAACAAGTATACTCCAGAGATGGTAGGCCACAGGCTACCAATGGATCCTTTAGCAGAGCCAGATGTAGTGACAACCGTTATACCGGACATAGGTGCAGAGGTGCAGTTCCGTCAATGCTTTGTGCGATTCAGGTAGACCATCCAAGGTGCACCGCCAGCTGTCACATCTATGGTAGAGATGACTCATATATTTCAGTAGCAGCATCCACCAATGTTTTCTGGGGATGGGGGAACACAGGCCACAGAGTCTTGGCTGGGTTCTATGAAGACTATTTTTGAGCATCTGGAGAAGCATCCTGGGTGGAGGGTCAAGCTCGCAACATATATGCTACATGATTCCACCAAGAGGTGGTGTGATGTTACCACTCAGACCGAGCATCATCGAGACATGGCATGGGAAGAATTTTAAGTAGTCTTTTATGGTTTTTTCTTCCAAGAGACATTGTGGGTAGATCGAGCTTAAGAGTTCATGAATATGCAGCATGGTGCCATGTTAGTGATGGATTATTCTTCCTACTTCACTGAACCACAACATTTTGCACCTGTTTTGGTGGGAGATGAGACATTGAGGGATCAACGATTTGATGATGGTATTTAATATGACATTTGAGCAATGGTGAATGTTTTCAGGTTGCCTACAGTGCATACTATTATTAACCAGGCACTGATTACTATGTAGAACCTACGGGAGTCTAGTTCTGCATGCCCGAGTGGTTCGACATTAGTTTCTTGTACTATTTCTACTAGTATGAGGAAGAGGCAGATGGATTTCTCTCATGGTGGTAGTACTAGAAAAAAAAATTATTCATGTGTCCAGTTGAGGTGCTACCAGTGTGGTAGAGAGGGGCACAAGAGATCTCAGTGTCCACATGACCTAGTAGAGGGACAAGCATGTAGTGGGTTGGGTCACCGGCAACTTTTTGGCAGGTTGTTTCCACCAGTGGCTAGTGAGAGAGGATATGTGCAGACTTTGTGTGTGGGAGCAGGGCCTGTAGCTTCTTAACAGTTAGTAATTGGGATATGTCTTGACATTCAGGCTGAGGTGGTGGTCATGGCCATTGTAGCTAGACACTAGGATCTTAGAGATAGAAGGGTGGTTCAGTATAGGGTAGCCAAGATGTGTCACAGGACCGCGACACTGGGCAGGAATATGCAGTGCAATAGGCCAAATAAGAGCATGATCCCGAACCATCTATTGTTAGAGGTACTATTATAGTAGCTTCTGTTTTATCTTATTTACTTTTTGATATGGTTCCTACACATAGCTTTATATCTATGCCCGTTGTGGAGAGCCTTGGGTGCTGTGTTTCTTCTTCTTCTGATATTATGACGCTAGAAACTCTGTTGGGGATTAGAACGGTTGGTGTATGTCAGTTCTGGGAGTTCCCCCTAGAGGTTGGTGGGTATCCCTTTCTATGGGACCCCTATGTCTTAGAGATGACGAGATATTATGTCATTCTCAGGATGGGTTGTTTGGTACCCTATCGATCCATTGCAGATTTCTATTGTCATAGGTTGAGTTTTACGGCACCAGAGGGTGGAGAGTATCTATACAAGGGTTAAAGAATGTTCAGGCGAGATGAGCTGGAGCCGGGCATCATTGGTGAGCTAGTGTGACAGCCCAGATTGCGAGTTTATATCTGGATGACCCGTGAACTTGTCAAAAGGAATTTCCTCTAGTAGGTGATTATTTCAGGGATGTCTTCCCAAATGACTTTTCAGGTCTACCTCTAGAGTGATAGGTGGATTTCCCTATCGTTCTAGTTCTAGGAGTAGCACTGGTGTCCATTCCCCCTTATAGAATGGATCCCCCAGAGTTTCATAAGCTCAAGAGGCAGGCGGACGAGTTGCAGGCAAAGGGTTTCACCTGACCCAGTACATCTCCTTAGGGTTCTATTGTCCCGTTTGCTAAGAAGGCGGACGGTACCCTTAGACTTTGTGTGGATTATCGGATGTTGAACCAGTAGACGGTTAAGAACTGATTTCCTTTAACGAGGATTGATGATCTTTTTAATCCACATCATAGAGCCCGAGTGTTCTCAAAGATTGACTTGATATCCAGATATCATCATTTACACGTTAGATGATCAAATATACTACTTACATCTCTTCAAAGAATATATGGTCTATATGAGTACTTTTTCATGCCCTTCAGAATCATGAACGCGCCAATAGTTTAAATTTCTCAGATGAATCGTGTGATTCACCAATATCTGGATTCGTTTTAGGTAGTCTTCATGGAAGATATCTTGGTGTACTCTCACGCTAGACATGACCATGCTACCCATCTTGATATCTTACAGAGTACACAGAGAGATAATCATCTATACACTAAGCTCTCAATGTGCCATTTTGAAGGACAAGATATAATTCATGGGTCATATTATCTAAGCATAAAGAGTTATGATAGACCCAGAAAAAGTGAGAGCAGTAGTTTCCTGGGAGCAGGCTAAGAACGTGTTTGAGACATGGAGTTTCTTAGGGATGGCTGGTTACTATAGGTGCTTTATATAGAACTTCTCCCACTTAGCATCACCATTTGTGGGTTTGACTAAGATGGGTGTGATGTTCATATGGTCAGAAGCATGAGAGACATCCTTTCAGGAGCTGAAGGGGAGGTTGACATCGGCACCAGTCCTGATACTTCTAGAACAAGGGAAGAGATGCATAGTTTACTGTGATGCATTAGGTATTGGGCAGGGAGCAGTGTTGATGCAGGGCGATCGAGTGGTTTCTTACAAGTCCCAGTTGTTGAGTCCCCATGAGAGGAATTACCAGATGCATGATCTCGAGTTGGCTACAGTTGTTAATGTGGTATGACGTTGGAGACATTATCTCTGGGGAGAACATTTTGTGGGGTTTACGGACCACAAAACTTTTAAAGATATCTTTACCCAGCATGATCTGAATCTGAGATAGAGAAGTTGTGTTGAATACCTTCAGTCCTTCGACATTGAGCTTGCCTATATACCTAGTAAAGGTAATGTTGTTGCTGATGCACTGAGTAGGAGGAATCAGATACAGGCAGTGCAGGAGGACCATGGTGAGTGGCAGCTCATGGCTTTGTTCTCTGAGATGAATTTAGAGGTGCATGATAGTCAGGGGAGAGCCCATAGTTCTTCCTTAGCTGTGACTTCTACCCTCCTAGATAGAGTGAGTATGATACCACTATCAGATCTGGAAGGACTAGTTCTACGAGAGTGAGTGGAATGTGAGGACCCTCCTCCTGGTTGGATGATAGGCGATGATGAGGTGTTGCGTATCCATGGACGAGCATGGGTTATAGGGTATATATGAAAGGAGTTTCACGCGGGAGTTTCAGGCATCATCTTGGGTATTACATCCCGGAGTTACCAAGATGTACCGTGACATGAGACATCAGTATTGGTGTCCGGGTATGAAAAACAAAGTAGCAAGTTTTGTTGCGAGATGTTCCACCTATAAGTAGGTGAAGAAAGAGCATGAAAGGTCGGCTAGACTGTTACAGAAGTTAACCATTCTGGAGTGGAAATGGGATAATGTCGTGATGGCTGTCATGAATGAGTTGATGTGGTCACCATGAGGCAGTGATGTTGTGTGGGATGTTGTGGACAGAATTACTAAGGTAGCTCCATTTTTTCTGATCAATGAGACCTTCAGTGTTGACGAACTCGAGAAGATATATACCCAAGAGGTGGTACGTCTTCAGGGGGTTCCTTGTTCTATCATTTTAGATATGGACGCCTGGTTTACATCTCATTTCTAGAAAATTTTTTAGAGGGAACTAGGTAAACAGGTGATTCTGAGCCCCACTTACCACCCTCAGAATGGTTTCCAATCAGATCATACGATACATGTGCTTGAGGACATGTTGCGCGCATGCGTCCTAGAATTTGGGGGATTTTGGGATAAGAACATACCCCTGTCAATTTTGCATAAAATAACAGTTTTCAGTCAACTTTTGAGATGGAACCTTACGATGCTTTATATGGTAGGACATGCCGACAACCTCTGCGCAAGGAGGAGGTAGGTGAGACAGCCTTACTGGGACCACGTCTCTTGCAGGAGACATTAGAGCAACTAAAGTTGATTAGAAGTGGGTGGCTACCACACAGTCTCGTTAGAAATCTTATGTCGATCTCCGTAGATTACCCTTTGAGTTCGTGGTCAGGGATCAGTTTTTCTTGCATGTTTCAACGAGGTTGGGACATAGACGGATCAGAAGACATGGTAAACTTTCACTGAGGTACGTGGGGCAGTTTGAGATTTTGGAGAGAGTTAGGCCAGTTGCCTATCGACTGCAGTTACCATAGAGGTACCAGGCCATGCACAACATCTTCCACATAACTCAGTTGTGCCATTATCACTCAGACCCATCTCAAAAATTTCATCACGTGTAGGTTAAGCTTTAGGTTGATGCGTCCTTTGAAGATAATATGATTCGTATTGTTGATAGGAGCACAGAGGTTCTCCGAGGATGGTTAGTTCCTCTAGTACGAGTGCTATGGTAGCATGGGAAAGTGCAGGACGAAACCTAGGAGCGGGAGACCGACGTACATGCTCAGTGTCTAGAGTTCTTCTGCGATTTATCTTCAACACCCTTGGAAGGGAAATTCAAGGACAAATTTCTTTAATGCGGGACATTTGTAAGAACCCGGTGGTTATTCTTGAGGAGCGAGTTGCTTATATTCCTTTTTTCCTTAAGTTTTTTTGAAAAAATATGGAATGTGGGGAAAATTCCAATTTTTTTGGTTACACGCCATTTACGTTTCCTCACACCATGTACTTTGGTCATGTGGGATGAGTACACAGGGCGAGTAGACATGTCGGCAATGAAGGGTGTAAAAACTGAATACATGCTGGGTACTTGGTATTTGCACGCCATGTAATCAATTGGAAGGTGAACAATATGGAAATGGGAGTAGCCACCAGCTGAGCGACCATACATGTCGTGTGTTCAGGAATACACGTCATGTACTCATGTCGAGATATGGACAGTGTGGTGATGAATGTAGCCGCTAGAGGAACAGTAAAATAATGTAAGGTACTCGTCGTGTACTTTAGAGTACACACTGTGTTGTTTTCTTTTATCACTTAAAATGGGTAGTGGACTTCTCATTTGGAAGAGGAGGATTTGGGCGCATTTGGATCTTGGGAGGAGAGGCCAGAGATAGAAGGAGCTCTCGATCGCATGCCGGGAATCTATTACATTCGCCGTCGATATTGTTTTAACCGTGCGGGTAAGACCATCCTTATCCTTGGGCTGTTCTTTCCAATTATTTCATGAGGGGAATTTATTTAAATTAGAACGAAAAATCACATATCCCAGATCTATGTCGTTCTCCATTGATTCATGGGGCGTCTTTCACATATATCGATCAGTGGAGATCGAGGTATGTGGTCTGGTGTTTAATTCCAACTGTTGAGTGTTTTCGTGTACCATTGTGATATGATCCCATGTTTGGGGTGTCCTATGGCTGAGGCCTTGGCTGTTTAGATATCTAGAACAACATAGGTAATGTAATGATAAATATAAAATGTTGATTGAGATCATTTCTTGGAACTAGGGCCACCTTGTGGGTGTGTTTCCCTTTTTTCCGTTTTCCAGGTTACCGGTGGGTATACCATGATTTTTTTAGCATGCATTGAAATAACTTGAGAGGAATTGTGTATAAATTGCTTGCTTATGTGTTGGGGTCAGCCAGTTTACATGCTTATCCTGAGGGCAGTGTTTCGTTTAGCCTGCATGCATCTTTTATCATGACCAGGGAAGTAGTTTCTCTATATGTGGGCGACACCTCGTACGCCTACGAGCAATATCCATTATGCCTATGGGCAGTCACATGTGGGTTTCGATTCTGATTACCGGAGGTTAAGGTTTTCCATGTCTGCAGACAGTGGTACTTTGAATATTCACTGTGGTGATTTATTATGTTGTACCTCCCATGCTAAATCACAAGCTTGGGATTGAAAAATAATTGATAAATGGCAGTGTAATTGGTAGAGATAGTTATTTTTGATTAATTCCTATTTTACTGCGTTTTATTACCATACAATGACAGTTGGGTACGGTCCATTGGTGGTTTTCTACTCGGATGTATTTCTCACATCCTGTTTAGTTCATTTCTTCATCCCAAATAGATTATATTGTTGCAGGTGGTCATAAGGGAAAGAGTCCATATACCGGTACTTGATTGTTGCAGAGGATTAGGAGAGCATGTGACCGATCTTAGGATCATGATGTGGCTGAGATCCAGTTACACGTTTTTTTCCTTTTCTATACTTGTACTTTGTATTGGAATATTCTAGATTGCAGTGTAACCTATTTTGGATGCTTTCATATAATTAGAAACATAACACATTATCATATTTATTTGACTGTTGTTATATTTTACTTTTGTATTGTTATCCCTTTCAGTCGGGTATTGTTTACTACCTTGGCTATTGTTTCATTATATATATTTCTTTTGTGATACACTTTGACAAATGAGGGAATAGTTTCCCCACTATAAGACCTAGGCCCTCGCAGCTAGTCGGCAACCTCTAGCATTTGGGATAATGTGCTTGAGGTCATGTGACCAACTGGGTTCAGGGAACCCATTGAGTGGCTCCCGGATCTGGGAAATTATAGCGGTATCATTTGGGATCATTTGGTGATTCATAATTTGTCTATTAAATGTTGATTGGGATATAAAATATGGTTATGTATGGTATTGGGGTACATTTGGCCTTTAATGAGGGTTTTTAAATGTACTTTGAGTGCAAAACCTTGTTTTACTACATGAAGTTATTTTATGAAAACATTGAATTGTTAATTGGGTTACAAAAGGGTGAAAATTCATTTTTGTCATTTTTGGTTTTTTATGTTATAGAAATGGTGTTTTTTGTGAAAATGGTATTCATTAACATGTATAATTTCTCTGATCACAAAGGGGGAGACCCATGTATCTAGGTGGGCTGACAAGGACTAGTATGGCAGGGATTAGGTGTGGTATCATCCATATTTAACATAACATGTTTGATGATGAAAACACTAAATAAACATTGATGATATTGTGGACCACTAGTAAATTGGGTTTTACCATCATAGTGGCACATTCATTTGAAGTATATTGAATATTGTTTATTTTACACTGAGTTATGATGAACCTAGGGCCCACAACTAATTAGTTCATAGGCATGTTCCTGTGATTAGTGCTCGTAGAATATATTATAATTACATTAATCATATCTTTTGACTGGTTGGAAATTATGTAGCAGGTATATTTTCTTTAAAAATTTTCATTTATAAATGTTTCATCTTTAAATACTTTTTTCATTTGATGTTTCATCCTTTTATAATTATTATTATATGTTCTTGTTTATAATACTTGAAAACGTTCATTTTCTTAAATTGATAATCACAACAAATACTTTTTGGGGGGAATCCTATTATTCATAGACTAAAACCCAACAAAATCCTTTGGGTGTATGTAGACATGGTCATATTTTTCATAGGTAAGGGTAGGATCCTTAGAGATGGCAGTTCGGGTTGTTCGCTTCCATCCATGATGCAGTGTTATAGTGAAGGCTTTGGGATGATTTACCCTTACCATGTAGTGGTTCTACATTTGTAGTTGATTATAAATATGTGTTTTTTACCTCTTGTAATTTTTCTAATACCATGAATTTCAGTTCAGAAATTTACTAGAGGCTTGTTTGGAATAAATTTTAATATTTAGTTGACTTATTGTTTCATGATGTTTAAGACTTCTAAACATGGATAAATCGTTCCCAACACATTATTCCTGATAGATGATTAGTTGTTCCATCCTGTGGGTATTGAGAACACACTTCGGGCCCTACCTTGGACTAGGTCGGGTGATGGTTTCGATAGCCACCAAATCTAGATTTTGACACCATGCTATTGTCTTCAATAACACAACATATAAGGCTCCAATAAATGAATTTAATGAATTAACCTAAAATAGTCAAAATAATTAATGAAAAAAATTAAAACATGAATGGAAAACTTTTTATATCCCATAAATATGGCACAAAACCCATTTCAATATTATGAAAAATGCCTTTATAATAACATTTAAAATATTATCAAGTGGTTCATCTTCTTGTGACTACAATTCATATTTGGTTTGATGTTAAACTAAATCCAAATCTATAGTACCATTTCTCATTATATGATTTCCACAAATCTCATTACCATAGTCTAAAAATGACAAATATCACAGTCTATAATAATATAAATATCAACATCCTACATCTCCTTGATGTCCATCAAATTTATATTCATATACTCTTGTTGTATGACACCTTTACCATTATTTTAATGTCTACATGACCCCATCAATGTTGGATTCCGTACAAAAGGATAGAACACATTCCCATGTACATTTATGTGCATTTTGTTCCACCCCTTTCATATAATGAATGAATTTGACTTACTATGTGACTAGTAGATCCTATAATTACATATTCCCTTGATGTATTGATATGTCTCATGAGGAAAATCAGTTGTCAAAATTAAATGGTTGTTTAACCATTTTTTTAAACAATTTGTAAATGTAAATTTCAAATGTTCGTCATTATGGAATCCCAAATTATTAAATTAGTTATTGATATTCCATTTGATTATATGATTAGTTATAATTTTCATTTTTATTTCTAGAGATCATTTAATTATTTATAAGGGATTAATTTATAATAATTTATTCCTACAATATTATTCTTCATGTTAAATTTATTGACTAAATTACATTGGTTTTAGTTATTTACGTTACCATTTTGAATATGTATTATGTATTCATGATATATTCTGATGTACATATACCCTTGCTGATTTATAAATATCACTCTATTATTATTTTTCCTCTCTCGAAGATGACCGGATGTGTTTTATGATTTACTTGTTGGGATATTCTATAGAGAATAAACATGTTCTAAATTAAAAAATTTGTTTTATATATTTTCAATATTTTGTGATTTTTAATTTTGTATCTCCTATACCGAGGTTACTAAACTATCTAGGCCTTTATGTTGTGATTAAATGTATATTATTACTATGTAATAATTTAGCCACCTATTATGGGATACTTGATTTTTGGTATTTACTATTGGTATCAAAAAAGTTTTTGTAAAAAACGTGGTTACTAGATTTAAAAATAAAAATTATAAGTAATATAACACCTTGGTAGACATTGGGAATAAGCATAGAACAACATCATAATGTTTCAGAGAAATAGATATAATATGTTTTTCATGAATTAAATTCCATAATGGATACACCATGTTTATGTGGATCTAGAAAATATTTAACTTCAGATAATAACCCATAAAAAAGGCTTGTCCAGCATGACTTGAGCATTACATGGTACATGAAAATAGGGCTTACCACCCCCTTATATAACACTCACAGGTGATTTTTTTTTTAAATTTTCATTAAAATACATTTGGATTTAATTGAAAATATTTTTAGTTTGTCAAAACATTCCCAATAAGGCTATGTTTAGTATTATGAGATTATGAATGAAATTTTTTAATTTATGCTACGTGTATCACTATTTTTTGGATTATACAATATGTAACGAAATGTTTTCGTATAATATAGTGTGTGAATTTTATTTTGAAATGTAATATATTAGAAGAGACTTTAACCATATCAAGAAATGTACTCAATGTAGTGCTTTCCCACCTTGGAATGATAATGAAGCTCGAGCTGCTGTTGTAGCTGTAATAGATTAATTTATAATTATATTCGGGTAGTTGACTCGAGTAATGAGAAATAGATTTCACCATTTAGATAATTATGATAATCCACCACATGTTGTAAAAATTTTATACCTATTTATGCATCAAAAACCACAATTGTTTAATAGGTCATGAAATCTATTTCCTGATGAGAAAGGGATATCTTCCTCAGAGAATATATATGTTTCTTTGGGAAGAAATGAAATTCGAAATTTAGCCATGGTAGTTTATTACCTCTAAATATATTCATATCAAAGGTGGTCATTAACTCAAAATAATAACGATAAGAATAAAATATAAAACAAAGAAATGAAGGATTTAAAGGTACTCTTCTTGGAGAGTAAATTCCCCACAATATATGAGGGGATATGGAGAGGCAATTAATATGTACAATACAAAAAAAAGGAAAAATGTATCTATGTATGAATCTATATTTATATGGTTATCAAGTCATTCTACAGAGTATATACACAATCCAAATAATATTATTTATCAATTCTTTGATAGGATAAATCCAATTCTAAGACAGCTGCTAGTCTCTTAATCTTTCTCACCATATGAGGGCATAATATCATTTGGTATCAAGATATAGGATGAATTCACCATGTCTTATGGATTCAAATAGAACACAAATAAGATTAGAAAAGTGGAGGGAAAATAATATAAAAGGATGAATAGAAAGATGGATTTTCAAATAAGTTATAATTTTATAAGGAATAACTGAGGTACTTTATTGAAGGTAATTCGAGTTTACTATTACTATAGAGAGAAATGAATGCCTACTTAGTATTTTAAAATATTGATAAAAAACTACAAATTTTCGTTGAATCAACTATAAATATATTTTAAATTATACAAATTAATTACTGATGTTCCAAGGGAATATACCTCATAAGAAGATAAGGGACCATGGTCAAGATTATATTATTACTAAAGATGAAGTTGAATGATTAAAGTTATTCAGTTTAGATTCATGATTTATGTTATATTATTTTATATCAAAGAATTTTTTTATATTAATCATGAAAAATATGATGATTTATCTATAATATTTTTTCCTTGAGATTTTCCAAGAATATATTAAAAGGAATCGATGACGAGGAAAAGTGATTTAGTAGAAATTTGATCTTTTTGGAAACCACATGATTGAGGTACGAAACCCCTTAATATGTTCTCAATGTTGATATAATAATGATACAGAGATTTTTATATGATAGTAGTGGGGGACATGAAAATTATTAGTGATTTTTTTGTTTAATCTTTAATGTAGTTTAATGAATGTTTTTATTTTGGGAATTCTCTTGACAACTATAGCTTTTTATTTTAAAAATAATGTATGTATTCATTATTATTTTTAATTATAATGGTATAAAAATATTTGGAATTTGATATTGAGATCCATATTCTGTTTTTCTAGGAAAAAAATTTTATTTTGATTAGTGATGTCCCTTCCAATATTTTTTTGGCACTGAATATGGTTAGCCATATTTTTTATATAACATAATGCATATATTTATATAATTTGTGAAGTTGATTTTTTGGTTGTGTTTGATAAAATTTTCTAACCATTTTCGATTTGGAAAATATTAGAGGAATGATTTATTATTACATTATGTATATAATGAGTAATAAAATTTTAGTTTCAGTATTTCTAGTACAAAACTGTTTATATTGGTTATTAATTTCATGTAGTAATAGATAATTTATGAATAAGTAAAATACCAACCAAAGGATTAAATTATGATTATGAAATAGACATATATTATCTAAAATATATAATTAAATTATTAGTTGATATGGTTAAAGAAATACATATATTTAGGAAACATATCCTTGAAATAAAATGGTATATTATCACCTTTATTTCAATAATATATTTTTGGTGGCGTGGTTTTTAACATTTTATTTATAATTCGATTTATTTTGATTAATAAAAATTATTACTCTTTATATTTATTTTTTCTTTTCCTTAATTTCCATATTTTCACTACCTAAAAATGATTCCCTGAATGAAATCCTTTTTCTGTTTTATTCTAGATAGTTTTTTAATTTTTTTCCATATTATCAAGAGAAAGAATTCATTAACTTTTTATAAATCGGATTTTCAACACATGTTAGATTTATAATGAAAAATATATCATAGTTTTTATGTTAGAGTTTATAATTTGGAATAAATAAATTAAGAATATTATTTAATTTAAGGATGTTTAAAATAAATTTAATGTTTATATTTTGGTTATAAATTAAGTTTTAGGTATTTTAAAGAGAAAAATAATTTTCTTAAAAATTGTATATTTATAAAAATATGTTTAGTCATGCATTACACCTAAAATTTAATGTTAAAATTTACAAATTGTATAAAATTTATTTTAAAAAAATTAACAGAATTTTGTTAATCCACGTAATCTTTTTTTTGGAGGAAATTTTGGTATTTTTTTAAAACTTTATTTATAAGTGAGTATTAAAAAATATTGTCTATCAAAAAACATTCATTAATTTATAATAACTTAATAAATTTTGAATTCACACTATGATTTTAGTATAATTTCGTGTAAAATATTTTTTTAGTTATATGTAATCAAATTAACTTCGTTTTTGTCACCATTATAGTATATTTTATTATAATTCCATTTTAAAATAATTTTTTTTAAAAAAATTAATTGCATAATTATTACTCATTATTGGTATAAAACGAGTTAATGGGGTATAAACTAAAAAAGATATATATGAATAATGTCCTAATGATTTTCCAAAACACACTATATGGATATATTTGGACTATATCACCAATAAGGGATGATAATTACCAATTTTTTTGTCATTTTTAATTAAAAAATGATGGTATTACATTATAATTTTAAAAATTCCATGTTTTTCATATGACCCAATTATAAAAAGACACCTAATTTTTTCTCTTCTACAAATATTAAAAATCGTTTTTAAAAAAAATACCAAAAAATTATCTTTCTTACTTCCATTCTCATATCATAGAAGATATAGTTTTATTACGAAGGTATCAGATGAAGCATGTATGTATAAACTGAAAGTGTCTCTACGAGGAAGTGGTAAATATTCCTAAAAATACCACCATACTTGTTGATCATTTTTACGATATTCCAACACCTCAGATCAAAAACTAATAGATGTTTTTGGATCACCCCAATTAATGGAAGGATATAATGATCGATTTATCTTTTGAATATGATATATATGAAATTATTATACTTGTGGAATTGTTATATCTCATATATCTTCTTTATTTCCATTCAGTTGTGGGTATGATAATGTCACTCGTGTGTATGGTAGACTACCGCATTGCGAAGAAATGTGATTAATTTTAACTCATTCTTAACATGGATGTCAGTAAGTACTTTTTTAATGAATTTATATTATATTTATCATGTATATATAATTTTTGATTCATAATATCATCTCTAACTTGATACCATTCCACCAAATAAATTGTGTTTCGTTTTCCAAATAAACCACATTTTGTTTTTGTGGGAACCTAACAAGAATAATGCCATATGATGAAAAAATCCAAAAAATAAAAACAAAAAACCAAAAAAAATCATAATAAAAAACATTAATCAGACCACAAAACATGAATTAGGCCCCAAAATTCAAAAATAAAATTCAAAATGATCACAGTTTCGCCGTGTAGTTTCCTCAATCCCACCGCAATACGGACTTGTGAAATAAACCTCCATTAAATGTTTAGGATTTAAATAAAATTAAAATCACATCTCATCATCATCAGCCCACGAGTGATGATAATTCTACTATTCACAAACAACAAGACCATCCCCATGTCGCCATAATCAAAAGAGAACTATCATCATCAACACTAACCCTCGTCATCAATGTCGGCAGCCGTAGCTATCCACCGCCGAAGAACCAAACACCATACCATCACTGAAGTGGATATTCAACATGAAAAAACCACACATCATCTAGAATCACATCACTTTCATACTCCATCATCACCAAGGTACGTCCCCGTATATGTTCACTACTTCCTCCACACAACGATGTAAAATATTTTTAATTTTATTTATACACGTATAATAATAATTATTTATATGATGAATATAAATGATTTAATGTAATAATATTTACATTATAAATTGGAATTAATATTAATTTTCATTTTATTCCCTCCATTAAAAAAATGAAATATCATTCTTACTTAGGTATTCCCTACCATCTCTAGGAATAGTGTTTTCTATTTTCTATCTCTAAATTTTCTAGATTAATATAATACACATATTATTATTATATATGATATTTAAATCCCTTTTTTATAATATTTATTAATTATCCATGATTAATATAAAAAATGAATGAAATTACCAAATGAAAACAGAAATGAAAAAATATGGTATTATCACCTGAAACTGTGATTTTAACGAAGAATCATTAAAAACGGGTCATAAAAATACAATATGTAGATCATATATGATAGTATATATATCATTATGGTTGTATAATATATTTATAAGAAATATGTACTTATTATATAGTATGTATGAAGATTTTTGAAGGAAATATGGTCTGATGGTAGGGTTTCACATTTCACATTTACATCCATGAGACAAATATCTTTTGAACCGCTTATTCATCTGGTGTAGAGTATATACTACCAATTTTAAAATTTTATATAATTAATATAATCTTCTTCCTGTTATTTAATTTTTCATTCGAATTTATTACTTTTAGGTGTCTTGTGAATAAAAATTTTCTAAATTGATATGTAATTAACATTTCAATCACATTTTAATTTGGATTGATTATACGTAAATTTACATTGATGTTAATTATTTGATCATTATAAAATAAAATCCATTCATTTTAATATCATTTTTATTAATATACTTTTCAACTAATATTAACTGTTTACTCTCTTCATTATATAATCATATTTTGAATTTTTTATGATAATATCACATTAATTATCTGTTTGGAAAAAAATATTTATTATCTCATAACCATATTTTCTAAAAAAAATATAACTGTTTTTGAAATGATATAAATGATTTATTAAGAAAATATTTGCCCATATTTTAATTTATGAAAAATTATTTTTAATAGGAATCATCTTTTCATTTTACCAAAAAAATATCATTTTCATTTTACTATAAATTTGAAACAAATATATATTTTTAGATATACAAAATAAACAATATTTTTCTCCTCGATGACCACTAAATTTTATAAAGAATATTTTATAGGATTAAAATATTATTTTCAGAGAACTTTATTTTAAAAAATTAATTTTTATACTTCCATTTAAAAAGGATATTTACAAACTGAAATGGGTATTTTCTTAAAGAATGTATTTAATGGAATTTTAGGGTGTTTTAATTCATCAAAACATCACAACATTATTATAAATATGATATAATAGGGATATGTTGAATTGGTGTTGTCTTTATTATATTTTTCAGATGTTTTATTATTATTTTGGCAGTTGATGTATAATTTTATTACAATTCACCATATTATTGGGGATAGTTTATGATTTTTTTATTGGTTGGGATAAGTATTAACATTTTAGTTGTTAATTTTTTAATAATAAATATTATTTTTATTAACACTCAAATATTTTATATGAGTGATGAATTTCAATTTTTATGTGATGGGTGGAACCTGAAATTATATATAGACCTTCGATGAATTGGTACGTCTTATGTGACCGAATAGTTTGCCAAATTAAATGTTTTTTTAACATTCTTTTAAAATATCTTGTGAAGGGTCATGATTGTATATTTCATTTGTCTATTGTTTTTCATAACTATATAATGATATTATATTATTGATGATCCATGTGAATATTATATTATTTATAATATCCATGATTACGTTTCAAGGCCATGTGTTTATTTATATAACTTTATCTAACCATATTAAAAATCTTACATATTATTCTTCATGATCATATTTTGATTAAATTTCATGTTTTCCGGTTATTTAACATTTAATATATACTATGTAATATATATTAATGATATATTCTATTGTACACATACCCTTATTGAGTATTGGGGATCAGAACGTCTTTTTTTTCCTTTCTGGGGATGCTTGGAATTGTTTAATGATTGATAAATAGGGATAATCTAGATGTAATAATGATGATATCAATGAAAATACTATTATTTATTTTATTTCATTAAAATTTATGTGAAATTGATGTGTTTATCTTGTTTTCCAATATTACTAAACTATTCATACCTCTCGGATATGATTCCTTGTAACTTATGACAATGTGATAAATTAACCAAAGACCCTAGGCTTATATGGTCAATTTATTTACAATTATTATATAAACAATTATTACATCCCATATAATTTAATTTTAATATGTTTATTTCACATCTTATATCCTTATATAATATCCATAAAATTGTAATTGAATCGTTCATTTATGTAACATCCTTATTTCACCTCATTGTCTTGAGAAGGGGGTAGATGGTACTTGTCCATTAGTGACATCTCCAATATGAAAAAGGCTGGTAATAACTGAAAATGATTTTCAATGCATTTGGGGGATTATTTTACATTTAAGAATAAAACTAAAAATCCAAAAAAATAATCTAAACAACCCACTATATGATGCATGATAAATATAATTACAACTCAAACTATTCATTTATATCAAAACCCATGAATGTGTACTTTAATGGAAGCCAAACTAACATCAATGTAAATAGTGGATGATGAATAATAAAACTATACGATGAAAAAAAGAATTCACGATCCACAAGATCCTTGATCCAACACAACCAAACAACCCAAGAATCCTAAAGTAGTTCTAAAGACCTGTGATGTTTTACTTTTGCCCATTTCTTGGTAGATGACGTCTGCAAAGAACCCAAGTGAAAAAGTAGGGAAGAGTACTAAAACTCAGTGGGTGTTTCCTAAATACTTCCCTACCCACACCTCTAGGACAGAGGAGTTAGAAACATTTATATAAAATAATTTCTAAATAAAATTATACTTGAATACAAACAAGTTCTAAAGTATTTTATAACCAAATTTAAACTAGTTATATATCAACAAAGTTTTCATAAAGATAAATTTTCAATAAAACAAACAAACCAAAATATAGAAAATATCACAAGTTCTATTGGCCTAACAAATTTATTCCACATAACAACAATACCAACAAAGAATGATTCATTATGACAGTTCTATACTCTTTAGTGGTATCTCTTCAATCTACCATGTTATTATATGGAAATTATATCTGATTAGTGATTATACATTTGGCTCCGATCATACGGTCATATTCCAACCAAGCCTCATAAATGAAATATTGACACTCGTTCCAATTATTCCCAAAAACAATTCCTATACCATCATGCCAAAACCATTAAAAAAACCTTTTTATTAGGAACCCTTTTTCTATCAAAAAATATCAAAAATCAAACAATGACATGTTTTAAAACATCCATTTTTAAATCATGAAAAAATCCCTTTTAATATAAAATGTCCACTAATCCACAATGCCATCAAAAACCCTAAATTTTCACTAAATATGATTTTTAACAAGATTCTCACCAATAATTCACAAACAATTTCAATCAATAAAATATGTTTTAAATTAATCTAATCAATTATTATAAGAGGAGCCAAGAGTAAATACACTCACCTTGAGAGTATTGAAAAAATGATAAACAAATGAATAAAACCATTAAAACCAATTTAAATCATCATGAACATTCCTTAGATATCTTCCCATGTCATAAACATGACCAAATTTAAACTTATTTGGAATCCACAACCTTATATTTAAACACTTTATTTGTAGATATTTGAAAATGAGAAGTGGAGTGATGTAGATCTATGAAAAATGGATATAATAATGATGGGAGAATGCTTACCATGATTAATCGACTTATAATCACCTTGTAACGAAAAAATATTTCCTTAGGGTTGATGTGGGAACCATCCATGACCTTTAGGTAAGAGAAATCCCTTGTTAGGGCCACATAAGTGTGAAAATTAGACACATAAAGGTAAAAATGAGTTAGGACAATGTTTAAGGATGTGTTTTTTACCCATGCATTATTTTGTCTCACAGTTATAAAAACCATGAGCTAAACATGTGGTAGCCACTTCCTTAAAGATAACCGTTCACATGGTCTACTCTCACAGTTTCCAAAACCATGAACCAACAGTGCTAAATTCATGACCTCAAACTGGAAAAACTATTTTCGAAGCTCCAAGTTTATCCTAGGATTTCGTAGTGTTTGGACCAACCATACACAACTCATGCGCTTTCCCATTAGCCATAAAACCCATTTTGTGATATCACATCTCTTCCAAACATCACCCATAAATAATATATAAATTAAAGAAAAATGAAATGGTTTTATAATAGAAATAAAGGGTATTACATTCTTTTAACTATTGGTATTTCCATCCTCATAATATAGAAATCCACCAGTTTCATGAAAGAGCTACTACCACTATTTTGTCATTTTCTTCTCGTGTTCCCATGTCTATTCCTGAATCAGATCATTTTCCAACAAAACCTGCACTATGCTGATGATTTTCCCATGCAATACTATCAATTTATTATCTAATATCCACATAATAATATATACCAATGGAGTATCTATAACTAGGTCATTGTTATCCCATCTGATTACATGGTCAATATTAGGTTGATACCATTTCAATTGAGATACATGTAACATATTATGAACCACCCCAAAGTATGGTTTTAATTCTAACCAATATTCCACCTATCCAACTTATTCCAGTATCTCAAAAAAGCCAATTAATCAAGAAGATAACTTTCCATTCTTCCCAATATGATAGTTTCCAAGCCTTGGAGAAATCTAGAAGAGCACAAGTTCACACACTGTGCATGAAAAAGACCGTCAATGATTATCCATGAACAATTTCTGTTGTCTCTAATTCTTTTTCATTATTTTTTTAGTAAAATAAATCTTCTATATTGTTTAATGGACATGGATAGGCCCAAATATTGATGTTTTAACCTAACTACACCAAATAAAGAGTAGAATTTCAAGGAAACTAACACAATTCATCAAAAGGATCCAAATGTATCGAGGAATGATAACCGTTATTATACACGAAATCCACCAATGGAACGTTCTCTTCCCACTATCCACCGAAATCCATGATACAATCATGAAACATTTCTTCCATCATTTTTATCATCCATTCAGTTTTTCTGTCCTTCTGAGGATGATATAACATACTCATAGTGAATTGAGTCCCATGTCCTTTCTCTAAGGATTTCTAGAAATTAGATGTGAAACTCATATATCATTTTGATAGCATAAAAATTTATATTCCATGTATCTTTACTACTTAATGGATATAGATTTTGGATATATCCTCCACAATATGAGTATCATGAATAGGAATTAAATGAGCTATCTTCTTGTGATGACCCACTATTACCCATACGACATCATGTTTTTTAACCATTCGTGGGATACCTATGATTAAATATATAAATATTTTCCCCCATTTATGTACTAGGATAGGTAAATAATACAAAAAAGTTCTGGTCAATAAGGTTTTTCATTATCTTAATGACAATTAAATCACTTCGAAATAGACTCATCCATCTTCTGTTTTATATTGTTCCACTACAACTGCACCATGAACTCCTTATACATATTTTGTATTCCTGGATGAACATCCCTTCTCAAATAGTGGTAGGAATGTAGATTTTTTTCAGACAATCCCTAGGTAATCCCATATGAATCCTATAGTGCTACACTAGACTTCTAACCATCCTTGATCCCTCAATGTTCTCCCCACCATTTAGTTTTGGTCTCACTACCACGCATTCTGCATATTATGACTGTCCTTATTTAACCAACTATTCTAAATCAGGAACCACAACAACTAAAAAAAACTACATAATCCCATCGATATTTACATTCCACAAGCATATCAACCTAAACCGACAAAAACTACCAGTCATCTAAAGCATATTTTTCCAAATGAAGAAAAAACATTCTTCTCAATGCATCTACGACTGTATTTCTGTTACACGGTGTATACATTAAGCCAATGTTGTACCTATGGAGATATTACATCCATCATTTATGCCCTAGATTCAAATCACATTAGAGAAAAGATGTATCAAGCTCTTATAATGGATGGAAAAAAAATTCTCACCAAATAGGTAATGATTATATGTATTCTAGTAATGGAGGACAACAACATACTCCAAATCACGTGTTAGGTAATTAATCTCATGCACCCTCAGTTTCCATGATCCATAAGCCTTGTCATGATCTGTTGGCATGATAATGCACCCTAAAACAAATCACGAATCATCACAGTACACCATGTACTCATGCCCTAATTCTATTAGAACCATGATAGGTGATGATGTAAGGAAATCAATTAGCTCTTTAAAAGATTTTGACGTTATGAAGATAATTGGAATGGAAGATTATTATTTTTCACATCTATCATTAGAGAGGATAGTCGTGAAAAGTAATTAAAAAAAACATCAGTAATAACTAGCTAGACCAAGAAAACATCGTATCTCCAAGACATTCATTTTTGGATTCCAAAAGATTACATCTTCTATCATCTTTAAATTAAGAAACAACCTTCTCAGATATTTCATGGTGAAGAAAGTGTACTTTGTGTATCCAAAAATTAAACTTTGATAATTAAGAAATAAATGATGGTCTCTAAAAAATTCCATAACAGTTGATAAGTGTTTCTCATGATTAAGCCTGTACCTGGAATACAATAATATGTCATCCAAAAACACTAGAAAAAAAAAGAATCTAGATATTTGTGAAATATCAGATTCATCTTTTCAATAAATATTGTTGGTTCTTTTGTTACATTAAAAGCCATTACCACATATTCATAATTTCCATATCTTTTCCTGAAAAATATATTTGGAATATAATATTTTAGAACTCATAAATGGTGATATCCTAATTGAAATTCAATTATAGAAAACCAGTGAGCCCCTAAAAATTCATCAAACAGAACATCAATGCATGGATATGGAAATCGATTCATTATCATAACTTATTTAATCATATAATAATTGAAAACATGAATAGTTCCATCTTAATTATTTACGAACATGTCTGGTGATTCCCACAAGGATATTATTATCCAAATTAATCCCTTTCATTAAAGAGCTTCCATAAACCCTTTCAGTAACCTTAATTTTATTGGTTCCATCCTGAAATATAGAAGAGATACTCGAATAGTCCTCAGAACGAGATCAATTGTAATATCCACATCAATTATAGGTGGAAACCCTGTGAAGATCTTGGGGACAATATATTAAATGATCAAATGATATTAGAAAACTATGGTCCTCATTCTCTTCCATTGATTATAAAGTAAATGCCACCAACTGGTATGAGATTGTTCCTACTACTGGTTCCAACAAGCCCGTTGAAACTGTTTATACCACTCTTTCTCCTCTAAAGGGATTCTCACCACCTCCCTCTATTTTGAAAATAATCGTTCTGCTATAATAGTCGATGTGACCCATTATCATTATCAACCAATCCATACCTAGTGTTATATCATAAACATCCATCTCAAACACTGAGAAATTATATTTTATCTCATATCTATCAACTGCTATAGAACATGCTCTACACATGAAGGCTCAATATTCTCTTTGACCAAGTGGAGTTTGATGTTTTATCATTGAAGGATTCATATCGTGTTTTAAACATAAAATATCAATATCAAAATATGATAAAAAGAATGAGATGCACCAATATAAAACAACACTTTCATAAAAGTAAATTAAAAGTAATCATACTCTCATCATAGATTTTCCAACCTATCCATCTATAATCACCCGCTCATCTCTATATAATTGATTTGTCATACACTCTTATAATTGTCTCTTTTCATAGATCATCAATGTTGATGAGTCATGGTCTTCCTAAAATCATTGTGGCTAGCTATTATCTACTGATTAGACTAATTCTGTTATCCTCTCCCCATCATAGAATACGATACGTGTGACACCTAAGATGTGTCTCGAGCACCCCACATTAGATAAATGTGACAATAAAACGTCATATGTCCCATATTGTTACAATTGTGGCATGATCTGGGTGGGATTTCTACACTCTAACTTAATCTGGTTGAATTAACCACATTGGAATCATCCTCCTTTTTTCTTGGGTCTTGAAGGATGATTTATTGATCCATCTTTCTGAATCTATTTCCAACTCATGCCTTGGATGTTAGCATCAATATTTCATTTACTTTAAAAATTTGAGTTCCCACTATATTCAATGGGTTGAAACATTATTCATCCTCCTGTGGATCCTGATATGTCATGTGCATCCATCGTTTCCCTATTGTCAATCTCTGAATAGTCGACAATACTTAGCACATCAATATTCAATTGAATATCTTCCCTTAGCCCTAAATCAAATATGAATCCCTTTAAGGATTCTCTAGAATAAAATTAGAGTAAAAAACAAACTAAATTAATGAATTTATCCACTTAATCTATGCAGAGATATTTTCAAGTTTCTGGGAAAAAAATTATGTCGTCCTTTGAATCTTGAACATGTGGGGATAGAATTGTTTATTGAACCATTCATCAAAATCCTCCCAAAAAAGGCCTAGATCCACATTAGCTTAAACAGTTTGATCCCACCACTTGCGTGTAGGACCCTAGAGTATATACATTTCCATCATGACCATGGACTCTACCAGTATACTGATGAAATTAAAGATACAATTCATCATGTTCATCCATTCCTCTAGATTTTTTGGTTTACAATTACCACATATGATGGGTGGATTCTATTTATATAATTAGATGGAATGATCCCCTTGCTTTGGACCTTCCCTTTGGTTCCTTGTGTACACCACCAGAAATGACTGGATAATTACCTGAATAAGCTATTGTTTGACATGTGACTTAGGTGCAACCGTGTTCTCTGTAGCTTCTTTCAGATGGTTTGGACAATTCCTATCAGGTGATATTTTTTAAGCAGAACAAAAACCCTATAAGTCTCAATCTATAGAAATTAAAGTCATACATTTCAAATCATATCACATAAGCTATTAGAAAATGGGTTTTCAAAATCATTATTTTCCACGTTCATCAATATTTGAAAAAAAAATCCCACTTGATTATGAAAATAAAACCATTTTCAGAATACACCAACTATGTTCATTCTAATGTATTTTATTTAAAAAAAATTAAAATTTTCTCAAAAACAACACAATGCATCAAATCATATATAATTACTCAAAATATAAATGCAATCCTAGGGGGAACACATTCCTCGAATGCATGTCATGCTCATCTCATTAGATAATCCCATGAGAATGAGATTATAATATCCATTATGTGTCTACAAAATACTTATGTACGAAACTCCTTGGTAAATGGATGTTCAATATAAAATGGTTGGTTACATCTTTTATACTATAAATTTCAGGTCTCGGCTCTCCTTCTCCATTCTATGATCACAAACAACGGAAAATTCAATAATGAATTCAATTCTATGATTATTAAAACTAAGGGATACTTATTCCACTAGGGAATGAACTAGGAGATTCCACTTATGATAATATGTATTTTGGACTAAAGAAAAATGGTTCCATTTGTAACATCCCTCTCTCTCCCCAATTTTATAATAAAGGATGATTTAATTTTTCTTTATGTGATATTCCCAAGATGCCAATGGAAAGAAATTAATGATAATGTGTTTTAACACATTGGGGGGAGATTTAACATTTATGATTAAATAAAAAATACAATAAAACTATTATATGATGGTTGTTAAAAAAAACACAAAATAAACCATTACATTGATATCAAATCCCATAAAATTGTACAATAATGAAAGAAAAACTAAAATAAATGTAATTAGTGAAAGGTGACTCATAAACTCGATGATGACCAAAAGACTCCATGCTCTACAATTTCAATGATCCAACTTCACTAAAAACCCCCAAGTATCATGATGTAGTGATTAAGACGTGTGATTAATTACAATTTACCATGTCTGAAATGATGACATATGCAAAAGGAAAAAAGTGGAAATAAAGGGATGAGTACTAAAACCCAGTACATTTTCCCCAATTACTTACATACTCACACCACAATGATAGAAGTGTTAGAAACAATTATATAAAACATTTTTCAAAAAATCTATAACCAAATATAAAAAAAATCAAAATCTATTTATAACCAAAGTTAAACAAGTTCTATATCAAACACTATTCCTGTAAGAGCTATTCAAAGAAATAAATTAAACGATGATTTAAACAACTTCACATGTTCCGTTGGCATAACTAATTTATTCAATATAACCACAATACCAATTAGGTAAGCTTTATTATGATTGTTCTATACTCATTACCGATATCTGATAGAACATCTATGTTGTCAGAAGGTAACTATTTCCCATTTTTAATTATATATTTGGTTCCATGTAAAATGTTATATTTCAACCAAGCCTCATAAATGATATATGAAAACACATACAATTTTTTCCAAAAATCCTATTCCAATACAGTTATTCCAAAAAAATTCAATTAATACCCTTTTTTATTTAGATCCAATTTTCCATAAAATTATTTCAAAACCCAGATAGGACTTATTTTAAAAATCCCATTTTAAAATCCTAAAAACTAAATCACATTAAACATTAATTCACCACATTTCTTCAATTTCAATGAAAACCAAATATATCCACTAAAGAAGATTTATAACATGATTTTCACCAATATTTCACAATCAATTTCAACCAATAAAATCCATTTCAGATTATGAAAATAAATTCTGGCAAGAGGAGTTGAGAGTGAAATGAACTACCTCAGGAGTTTTGGAAAAAACAATAAATGAGCGAAGAACGCAATTGCAACCTTGTCAAATATTAATGAACCCACCATAGATCACATCCCATATCACAAACAGATATATAATTATTTATCATTTATAATGATAGATCATCCGCAATAGTTGTAGATATATTATACTGAGAAGTAGGGGGTAGTAAATCTAAGAAAACATTAAAAATGGAGATGAATGAAAAGATTCCTGGAGAAATTGACTTCATATCACCAATTGAATCCTTCATATCAAATCCATCATGAAGGGATAACCTTACATGTAATTTTTATAATAATTAATCCTAGTTAGTTCCATATATAAAGGAAACAAATACACTTAATGTAAAAAATATGTTTGATCCACTTTTTTGGAGGTGGTTCTAACCCAGAGATTGTTTAGGCGCACAATTATACAAAATTTGTGCTAACCGTTTATCGTCCACAGACTGAAATAAATCCTTATCTTGGTCCCCTCACATGGTTCCCAAAACCATGCACTAGACTTGATGAATCCACCACTTCAAACTGGATAAACCCTTTTCAATTCACACAATTTTTCTTAGGTTGTAACATAATTTGGAAGAAACGTTCACAACCCATGTTCCATTCATTTAGACCTAAAAAAATTTAATATTCCCCAAAATCCTAATAAATTCATCCATTAGATTTATTTATTAAAAAAATAAATAATGGGTTGCAAAATAGAAACTTGGTGCACTACAATTTATGTGTATAATTAAATATTTCAACACGAAGTGATGAAATTCATTATAATCCCCACAAAAAAATTCATTATATAATGATTTAATCAATTTTTATATATTTTATCAATGAAAATTATATAATTATTGAAATATAATATATCATTTTCCTTCTTATATTTTCATTCATTGAAAGATTATAACATCGTTTGTTAAAATGTGGGGACTACCACGTTTGTGAAATGATGTGATTAATTTTTCATAACTTAATGATATTGATATAATATATAAGTATATATAAGATTTTATATTATATTAATGATATTTTTATCATTTTTTAATGATGAAATAATAAACAACTTATTTCCACAATGACCATTGAATGATGTATATATTACTCATCTCTACATAAAACCTTACATCTCCATGACTGTAATGTAGATCATTTTACATAACAATGTTTAATAGGTAGATTTATAATGTTACAAGATAAATAAAATTATTACTTATTTATAGATTATTTTTACGCCAATTATATATAATGTCCTTTTTGACTTTAGACAGCTTATTGAAATCATTTTGGACTTATGGACCGAATGACATAAAAACATATGACATGAACATAAATGAGTTTGTAGTTATTTATGACCTGGTAATAATGGAAATGAAAGGAATAATAAACAATTAAAATTTTCTAAATAAATTAAAAAATTACCATTTCATAATTTTTTAGTATAATAAGTAATCTTTATTGTGAGACTGGTTAATGTTTAGGGGAATTTTTTTTAAAATAATCTTATAATGTTTTAGTTTTAAATATTTATTCTCTATGTTCATGTTTTCATATATATTTGTTGATGAATTATATGGAAATAAATTAATTATATGGGATATATTATTTCTATTTTTAATTTTTTTTGTTTTACAAATGGAATTGTTTTACATAATTTTTTGACGTTATTAAATAATATGTAAATAGAATGCTTTTTTTAAACCTATATTGTGAAAAAAAAATTCCAAGAACATTAAATGTTATTTTATTTTTTCATTTAAATTATAAAATATTTTTTTCATATAAAATCTATTTTTCCATATTTTTGGTTATTTTCATGAAGGGTTACCATATATAGTTGATATTTCAATATCTGGAAAAGTTTTCATATCTTTTAAAACAACTATCACTTTAATGTAAAAAATTGTATTTTTTATGTTTTAAGATTATGTTTTTGTTTATTTTACTTTTTATGATTATGTGAGGTTCTATTATAAAAAACAATTTTTTAGTACATTATTATCCCTGGATTGGTGGTTTCATGAAAACCAATGAAGGGTGGGTCTGTGGTAGACCTATAATTTAATGTGTATGGAAGTTGGTTGTATGGATATTCCATTAGTAAGAGTTGTTGTAAGAGTTATATTGAAATTATTTCTCATGTAATAATCATAGTTTATCAGTGGTTTCTATGTATTTTTATAAGAATATTCTGATTTTTTCATGTAAGACAAGGATATTTTGTTTAATGTAATGTATAAGCAAACTTTGAATGGTGAAAAGTATAACTTTGTGTCAATGTTATTTTGAGTTTTTAATGATTTCAAAGAAACTAATTTGAGTTTTAATTTTTCATTTAATATTTCACATTAAAATTTATTTTAATATCATTGGGATTAGACATTTATTTCATGGGAAAGAAAATATTTGATATTAGAAAAAACATATATATTCATGGACTGACAACTTCTATCAGTCTTTTTATGAGCCATAAGTATATTTCAATTCTCATACCATGAATTAAAATTCTTTTCATAGGGTAACAAAGATTTATTGGGACAATGATGAGGTCAATAAAAAATTGTGATGATTTAATGAAAATATTGTTCTTTTTAAATATTTGTTTTTATTAAAAAAAATTACACTAAATAGAAGTGCTAAATTTTTAATATATTGGTTGTTGTATAAGATTAATCGAAAAGTTATATAAGAATATTAACCCAAAATATCATTGGTAATTCATTAAATTTAATTCTTATTTAAATCATCTAGAATGTATAATTCTAAGGCTGATTCCTTAGATATCATGGCATAGATTTTAATGTCTTGTGGAGGGATCAATGTGGTTTCTTTTTGGGGTTGTTAAACCAGAACAAGTTGGAATTTTTAACTCTTTCATCAAAACCATAATTTCATATATATTAATGTTATACAATTCAATAAAAAATATTATATATGGACTTATTTTTTGTAAGATTTACCATTTTTTAAAATGTATTTAATCAATTTACACATATTTGTGAAAGGTGTAAGAGATTGTCATGAATCATCCACTAAGGCCCATGTAGTTACTACCCCAAGCCCTCCTTTAATATGTATGGGGATGGTGACTAGCACTGAGTATTCCAATCTTAAAAAGGGAATGCATTTTTTATAAACCCATAAACATGCTCAATGCACAAACTACAGATATGTAAACACGTTGTAAACCCATTCTATAACAGAGACAACTACATAAGGTATGGTAAATAATAAAAAGTAAAAAGGATCTAGAATACAATCCCAAACCCACAATGGAATGTTTATTTACCAAAGACTATCTTCTAAACCCCTATCTAAAGGGTTTGTGCAGGGTAGCTTCTTGTACTAATAGTAGTACACTCTTTCGTCCCGTATCACTAAACACCACCTTGTCTCAGACCACCATGGTCTATGTCGATGCATCGATCACCTGCATGAGACATGATACATGTGGGAGAATCCTTTGTTGTGGTTGGTAAAAAAATAATTAGTATGTACCCCAAACCACAATGGAATGATCACAATAAACGACCACACAAAAGAGTCAAAACTGCAATGACATCTCACACCAGTATAAATTTATGTATAGAATGTACGATTATATATCGTTGAGATGATTCGTCTTGAAATGCGGAGGGACTCATCCCTGGTGAACCATTGAGGTATGAACATATACTAGAACATTGAGGTGTGTTGGTCTGCTAGACCACTATAGTAGGCTTCTCTGGTAGACCACTGAGTGCTTATCGTCTATTGGACCACTAAGGTTTTCTCGTCTGTTAGACAACAAAAGTCTTCTATTCTGATTCACCACTGAGGTATGCTTGTTTTCTAGATCATAGGGGCCCGCTCCTCTTCTAGACCAATGTGGTCCACTCGTATACTAGAACACTGATGTCTTCTCATCTGCTAAACCATTGAGGTATTCTATTCTACTTGACCAATAAGGTACACTCTTCTACTAGATCATTGAGATACACTGGTCTGCTGAACCTATGTGGTATGCACATCTACTGGACCCATGAGGTCCGCTCAACAGTTGAGCCATTGAGGTCTTCTCATCAGTTGAATTACATAGTTATGATAGTGTATTGGACTACTGGGGTCCCCTCCTTTGCTAGACAACTAAGTTCTTCTCGCATGCTGGACCACTATGGTCAAATCTTCTGCTAGAACACCGATGCCCACTCATCTACTGGACCATGGAGGTCCTTTAGACTGCTGGATAAATGAGGTCTTTCTCATCATATCCTTCGTGTCACAACATATTATAGGAATCATGCTTGAAGAGCTATTGATTCTGAGAGAATTTCCTCCCCAATCTATCCATTGTATCTCTTCTTCCATTAAATAGAATATTGAGTATACCCATGGAACCATATCATCACAAGGGTCCCAAATCTAAAATAATGAATTCAATTAGATGCCCAGTCTGAATGTTATTGGGGTTTCAATAGCTAAGGTCCAATTGCATCCAGACCCAAACCAACTTGGTCGGGCAGAACTGGACAATCCGGATAGGGAGTCCCCCATGACCCGACCAAGTCTATCCATGTATAGTGGACTTGACCATTGAGATTTTCTATAAAAAGCCCAGTTTGGGAAGGGGTCCAGCTCATTAGGTCACCAAGTGACCCGATCCGCATTCTCTGACCGAGTCTAACTTAGTCAGACCATTACTGCTCTAATAGGCCGCCCGGTGTCCCAGTCATCAATCTGGCCTAGCCTACAATGGAATGATGGTTTTCCTCTTGCTCGGTCTTCCCAATGGCCCACCCGTATCCTCAGTCGGGCTCACTATCGGGCCGGTTCAGCCCCATCGGGACGTGACTCATCTGCTTCCAACTCCACGTCACACTTCTTGTTGAAACAAGTTGTATCCCACATGCAATCAGTTGGCAGCATTCCATGTCTCCTATGGACTAGTCCGTGGGTTGACTGGTAATATGCAACACCCCACTGGCACCCCACATCTCCATCACTGTGGCCAGTGATGGCTGTCATTTCACCTTTCTCAGTGTGCCGCTTCCCACTAGTCGCCTTCCTCGGTGCTATCTACTCATACAGTCGTCGAGGCCTGGGTCCCATAGACTTGTACCACAGCCACGGATGGGTGTCTCGAATTTGTTCCATTAGTGCAGCCTCTTATGACCACCTCTCATAGATATCGAGGCCTGCCTAGCCACGACCCTTTATTCCATGTGCCACAGGCGGATGCGCTGCCAACCAGTGTGCCATAAAGAATGTGAAGAATGAAAGTATGGATTATTAGATGGATTTTCACAAAAGAAAATCCCATGATTGATCTAGGTCATTGTTGGTCTAGTTTTGGAAATGTTCTTATTAGTAGGATCACAATGATAATAAATAGAAGAATAATCACTAAAATAGATAACCCCATTTATCACGCATCATTAACCATCCCACAATGAATGATCCATTTGTGTGATGACTTGTTCGTGAGGTAACCCGTGATGTTATTTTAAATGAATCAATGGGGAAAAGCAATTCACATAGAAAAGAATCATACCCCTACCTGGGAAAGGATATTTCGTAAGGATGATTTCTTTTCATTGTTCTTCGATCTACGATTCTGATTTTCTCTCCAATTGAATCGTCACCACTTCCCAAATTCACCAATGATCGTTGATGGAGTGTTTTCTTTCTGATACATAGAGTTATTTTCATGATCCAAATCTGATCTCCAATTTATTTTATCCCATTTAATAGGGAAACTATGTTGTTGAGTTTTTGTTAAGCTGATTTTCCTTTGTTACACTATTTCATTTATGAAACATCTTTTCCATTACTTAATGTGACAGATTAGTTACATGGTTCCATTTAAGAAATGAAATCGTCAGGTCTTCACTCCAATATAGTGAGAAAACATTAATAAAATAACCTTTTTACGTTCATTTTATTTTTCATTAAAATTTATAAAAAATAATTTTTCCCTTGAACCGCACCAGTCGATATTAAGCCCTTAATATGGAGAACATCTCATTATGAATTCAAGGATGGTATCCAATTTTTAATCCATGTATACTTTTGTGAGTTATGGGGATTTGAAAATAAAATAAATTATATTAAAATTATTTTATTTATAGTTACATTCCAAAAACCAACATTCACAACCTGCTTGTGTTGGCCAATGCTGGGCCCCTTCTAAGGGAAGCATACCCTCAAAAATTCAATGGTACTCTCAAATTTCCAATATGAGTTACTGTTTATGAGTTATAATGATTTGAAAATAAAATACCATCATTTTATTATTTTATTTATTACAAAAAAGCTTTTATCCATTATTAATCCTTGTAGACAATATTAGGCTCTAGACAAAGAATGAATACACTCACGATCTCAACGGTGGTCTCAAATTTTCAATCTTCTTCACTATTCATTAGTTATAATTGTTTAAAAAATTAAATAATTTAATTTAATTTTTAAACTAATGTTTATGCCATTTTATACATTTTTATCACTGAAGGACCATGCCAACTAAACATAAGAGGATCTTAGGGTTGTACCACCATCCTAAATGAAACGATATCCTTGGATTTCTGTTTCTGGTACCCTTTTAGAGTAATTCCCCTTTTTCATGGAAACTTCTTACTCCTCTATTTAAAACATAATATTTTCTGACGGACCATTCTAGACACACTAGGCCTCAGAATGGCACATAGTCTTAGCACTTGGTCTCAGAATATTCCCATTTAATTTTCAAACAATATTCATCGAATTCCTTTGCATTACATTACTCATAACTTTAGGGAATTACATCGTCATAAGCCCAAAAAATGTATAATCAAACAAATGGGGGTTATGAGAATATATTTGAGCCTCCAACTCCAACAATCACTCTTTGGGATTCCCATGCTGTCAATAGAAATACACAATGGTAATCAACCATCAATGAATGGACCTCACATGTCGATCCCCAATCCCTACGGGGTACTCCGCGAATGTCACCATGTTGTCAATATACAGCTCGCCATTGTCGATGACATGGTATGGGTCATACACATATCACCATATCTGGGATTCATGGAAGATGTCATGCACCCTCTCTAACAGTGGCAGTAGAGCCATGTGGTACACCACCTTGGCCACTTTACGTAGTATCAGCGAAGGTCCGATAAATCTCAGAGAAAACATGATGCCCCAACCAAATATTTTTATACCTCATAGAGGAGAGACACGTTGGAATATGTTCTCCCCACCTTTAGAAAACCCATTAGGGAATTATCAGTGGAAATCTAGGTACGTGCAATCTCGTAGTTGGAATCTTCAAGTTACACCTCCATAAAACATTGTATAAGTGGAGGGGAAACTTCCATCGAATAAAGATATGCTTCCTCATCTTTTTTCCAAAAGGATATTTGAAGCGAGGCCAACTACTCTGAGGCCTCATTCAATAGTTGTGATCTCTATCTATTGCTATGATTGTATTCCACCACATTCATATTCACCATAGTATAGACTATCTTGATTTCATAGTCTATGAGGAACTCTATCCTATGCCACTATCTCAGGTTATGATCCTTCTGAGAAATGATACATTAGGAACTATTGTGGTTAGATTAAACAATGATTCCTTCACTCATAAGATAGTGTTACCACATCATTACTTAGAAGACTTCTGCTTACATGTCAAGGACATGAGTCTCATAGTTCTGCTTAGGGGGTCTCAACTATCATGATCCATAAACACTCACATATTCTCATTCATTAGGACACAACCAATACTGAATCATGATGTGTCATAGAAAACAATGTACTCAGTTCCTTCCACTGGATACCTCAAGATATGATCACTCATCAAGCTAGGTCTTAGTCGTTGAAATATTCGCTGGAATCCTTCTATCCACAAGAATGGTTTTTTCCTTATTTTTCAACCTCATCATGGGATCTTCTACTCTAGATAATTCTGGTACAGACCACCAATTGTACATAACCAATGCAACGAAACTCCCCACCTTAGTAATGCTTTTGGGTGGTTCTCAAGAAAAGACTACCTTGATCTTTTCAGGATCCACCCCAACTCTAGACATTGAGATGGCATGTCCTAGAAAGTTAACTAGTCACATCTAGAACACACATTTTTAGAATTATCTGTAAATATGGTGCTCTAAGATTGTATCTAGAACCATCTATAGGTGTATCATGTGATCCTCCTTAGTTGCTCAATACACTACAATTTCATCATCGAAGACCATTATAAACCGGTATAAGTACAACTGAAAGATCCTATTACAGAGTACCATGAACACTTGTGGGGATATTGATATCAGAAATGGTATCACAAAGTACCCGTACTAGCTATAGTGACATTTTAATTTCATCTTCCAAATATCACCATCTCGTACTCAATGTTGGTGATATCCCAATATTTGGTCTATCATCAAGAACAATCTCGCTCTGTATAGCTAATCATATAAGTCATCAATCCTCAATAGAGGAGACGTTTTCTTCATGTTCACCTGGTTCAGGTACCCGAATTCCATTTATAAACTCGTTCTTTTGTGGGACTTCTTGGGAAGCAAAACATGGGATACCCTTGTTGAAACATCAGGCCTTATTTACCCCTTCCTATGGAAGTCATCCAAATATACCCTCAGCACCAAATTCCCATAAAAAGCCATCAGAAATGTATGTGTGGATATCGGGTCCATCCTGTGGTATAGATCAATGAATAAGCATAACTCTTTATGTATATAGATGGTAAAACTCCTTCATCTCCCCGTTGATCCCTACAGAAGGCCCACGGGTTGAAACCCCATCC
Source organism: Viscum album (assembly GCA_963277665.1). Classification (NCBI taxonomy): domain Eukaryota; kingdom Viridiplantae; phylum Streptophyta; class Magnoliopsida; order Santalales; family Viscaceae; genus Viscum; species Viscum album. The sequence goes on from OY728145.1 coordinate 1,527,284,371, forward strand.
GATCAACTGGAGTCCTCACTAAGAGGAAGACTCATGTCATTGCCTCTAGCCAATCCACAACGACCTGAGAATCTATATCCCCCTTAACCCTGGGGGGTCTCTGTCTCTGGAACTCAAGAATTGAACTGATCATACATGTGTCCTCTACCGGTATCATCAGTAGTAACTACAGACCGATTGGCAGTGGTATCTCTTGGACACAACCCATAGGTTCCATCTCCGGAAATGATCCCCATACGAAGGCCGCAATGCTCTGTGGACCATCCTTATGGTCATGAATTGGAATCCTGGATGGTAGTATGTGTGGTATCATATTGAAGGGAATCAATGTCAACCATGATTAATAGATTATACATGGTGAGATGACTGTGACTCAAAATTATCATGATAAAAACACTCTAGGATGCATGTAACCAGTGTTTTTGTGTACTAAGTCAGAAATCAGAATGCATGGTCTTGGTGAAAGGATATGTTGTCTTCTGCACCACCACTAGAATACCTATACTAAATTACGAACTCATGAATCATAACACCATTTCCCAATAAAAAATTGTAGACTCTTAGTTATTCTAGTAGAACTAACTTCCCTATGATACCACTTTGTCATGAACCATCCCCAAAGGCACGTGGCATGACTACCCCATGCCTGGCTTCCATAGGCCAGGGGATAGCGACTAACACCCAACAAGAATATCTCGATAAGGGAATGCATTACCAACAAAACTGTATACACACACCATGCTCAAACTATGAAAATTTATACACTATGCAACCCAAAACTCTCACTGATAAAACTTTTGAATTTACAATAGGAACAGAAAAGTAAAAAGTTTCTAGAATACAACCTAAACCCCCAAAGGAAAGTATATATAACATTTTATGTCTTCACAAACCCTACCTGAATTATAGGTGAATGGAAGCTACCTATTGTCCTAATAGTGCACACGTCCATCTATTCTCGCCGAGAACCACCTAGTTTCGAACCACCTAGGTCTCCGTTGAAGCATCTATCAACTGATGTGACACAACAGTTGTGAGAAAAGCCCTTGCAAGGGTGAGTAACACAATAAATAGAGACCCCAATCCATAAAGGATATATCACAAAGAAATGCCACATTGCAAGGCTACCCAACAAAGACCACACAAAAAAAATCCACATTATAATGAAACACACACTAGGTATAACATTAAGTATAGAAAGTATGATTATTAGTCATGGAGATGATTCATCATATAATGCTGAGGGACTCATTCCTATTGAGAAACTAAGGTATGCTCAAACACTAGACCACTAAGTTCCTCTCACATTCTTGAACACTTAATTATGATCATCTTCTAGACCACTAATGTCCACTACTCTGCTGGACCACTGAGGTCTGTTAGTCTGACGCACAACTGAGGTACACTCGTCTACTAGACCACTGAGTTTCACTCATTTATTAGACCACTGAGGTCTTATATTCTACTAGATCACTAATATCCACTCATCTGTTGGACTACTGATGTCTGATCATCTGCTGGATGACTGAGGTCTGGTTGTCTGATGTACCATTGAGGTCTCCTCATCTGTTTCACCATTGAGGTCTAATTTTCTAATGAACCACTGAGATATTTTCATCTAATGGATCACTTTGGTATGCTTGTATTCTGGACCACTGAGGTTCGCTCATCTTTTGGACCATTATGGTCATCTTTTCTACTGCACTACTTAGGTATGCTCCTCTACTGCACTATTTATGTATGCTCCTCTGATGGACCATTGGGGTCTTGTTTCCTGATGGACCACTAAGGCCCACTCATCTTCGTGAATACTGAGGTATTCTCTTATGCCTGACCACTGATTTTTTCATTTCTTCTGGAAAATAGAGGTCCTCATGGATACATGACCTTCAAGGTCTATCTCGTAAAATCCTTTGTAACACATCCAGTCGTTGGATTCAAGCTCGTAGCACACTTGATTCCAAGAGAATATATATCACAACAGATTGGTTTCATAGTAAATACCACTAAAACTCACTTGTATTATACCCTTGAGACCATCTCATTGCAAGGGTCCCAACGACGCCAACTATGTGTCAATCAGATGCACGGTCTAAATGTTATTGATTTTTTTTAGTAAATTGAGACAGGTCGCAACCAATCCCAAACCAATATGGGAAGACTTACCCGACCAACCCTGTCTTGGTGTCTTGCATTAACCGAACAGTTTTGAAAGTCCCAACCAAACCTGATCGGGGCCGGGCTGACCCATTCTGACTAGGTCTAATTGCTAGGATCATTGGGATTTGCTATAAACAGCTCAGTTCGGTCGTGGGTCAAGCCCACTAGGTCTCCCACAAACCAGGTCCGCATTCTCCGGTCAGGTCTGACATAGTCATACTGCTGCTACCTCACTGTTCCATAGAGTGGCATGTTTTTTTATTCAGTATGTCACGCAATGTCGGTCCAGTTTTCCCCAAGCCCGGGTTTCCCAATGGCCCGATTTCATTAGTCAAACCAATCTGTTTCAGCGGGCCGTATTTTCCAAACTCTGTCACTTAGTAGCCCTATCCTATCCTCAGATTGGATCATTGCGAGGCAAGTTTAGACCTACCCAAATACAACACAGCAGTGTATGTCTCCATGTCACATGGTCAGTTGAATTCGACAGCCTCTAGCATGTGATCATCAGTCTGGGTGCCATATCGTAGGTGGAGAGGTCCGCTGTATGACTGGCCAAATGTGGTGCCCCACTGGCACCGCACATCTCTACCATCATGGCACGAGTGGGCCATGACACTCAACACCAGGGTGCACCGCATCCCACATACTACCGATCAGGGTGTTGGTGGCTCCTACTGCTGCCACAACTTGGGTGTCGTGGCCTGTATTCATCAACGCGGTTGGGTTTCACAACCTTCTATCACTTCTGTGACCTCTTATCCCCACTATGGAATTATGTCGTAGCCTCTCACCGATGCCGTGGCCCGCCTAACCATGACCCTTCTCCCCTACCACCATGGGCCAGTGCTCAAAAAACCGTTGCAACATGAAGAATGTAAGGAATACAAGGAGTGGAGAGGGAATGAAGTCTCGCATAAGAACACCCAAAAAATGATCCAGGTCATTGTTCATATAGACTCAAATACATTATTGTTTGTATGATCACAAAGAATCAAAAAGGGAAAAATTATCACTAAAATAGCTATATACTTTTATCCTGTATCATCAATCATCTCACAAAGAATGATCAATATGCAGGTTAACTTTATCATGTGTTAAGTCTTGTTCTTCATTAAAAAGAAGGAACTGTGGAAATCATTTCACATTGAAAAACATCAAACCCCTACCTGGGAAAGAAGATTGCTCAATGATGATCATTCATCATCGTCTGTCGATCTCCGGTTTGATTCACATACCAAGGGTATAATTTCTGATTTTTTATTCACCGACATTCTTTGTAGGATATTATTCCATTAGAGACTCAGATGGATTTTCAAGATCCGAATTTCATATCCAATTATCGTTATCCCATTAAATGTGGATAGTTCACTGCAACATTTCTGTTACACTTAATCACCACCATTTTACTATTTCATTTATGAAACAAAATTTCTATTACTTTTCATTTCATCATTGTTTCATGGATCAATTTATTGAATGAAATAGTCAGCTCATCACTGTATTGTCGGGAAAATATTTTGAAAAAAATAAACATTATTGTTCACTAAAACTATCAAAAAAATAATTTTTCCCTCAGTCTGTACTACATGAAGTTAAGTCCTCCAAATTTTTTACATCTTATTACGAACTCAATGGTTGTCTAATATTTCTAATTTTAATAACCATTTTTTATTTATGGAGATTCGAAAATAAAATAACTTTTATTTAAATTATCTTAATTAAAATAACTTCTCAAAAAACCTTTCATTATCGGATCATGTCAGCCAATATTATGATCTATATAAGGAAAACATACCTTCATGAACTCAATGGTACTCTCATATTTCCAATCTGAGTTACCCGTTATGAGTTATAATTATTTGAAAATAAAATAATTTTATTTAATAATTTTATTTATGGCTAAAAAAATGTGTTCCATTGTAGACCCACATTAGACAATATTAGATTTTCCTAAATAAATCATTTGTTCACAAGATCAACACTCATCTCATATTTTCAATATGCGTCACCATTCACGAGTTAAAATTATTTTAAAAACAAATTCATTTTATTTTATTATCTTTTTTATGATTATTATATATTTGAGTTTTCTCAATCAAGGCATGCGCTGATTAAACTTATGTCGTGCCTAGGATTAACCTGCCATCCTGAACACAAATATACCATCAGATTTCTTATTTGGGAAACCATTTAATATTTATTCCAATTTTTTAGGAAAACTGCTTACACATTCTTTTTAAAACATAACATTTTTTGACTTACCATTCTAGGCACATCAGGCCCCAGAATCGCATGTCGTCTCAGTTCCTGGTCTCAGAATAATATCATTTAGTTTTCCAAAAATATCTTTGAATTACGAGGAGTTATAGATATGGATCATTACTAATTATTCATTTTTATAAATGTGGACAATTAGTCATGTTTATAAATTTTTTTAATTAACCGTTTTTGAAAACTATCCTAATTATAATTTTTTTAAATGTATCTATTTACAGAAATTTTACCCCAAAAATAATTCTCCACAATTTTTTCAAATGCATTTAAATGACTTGTAATATAACCCATATTTCCTAAAATAGGGGTAAATTTAATTTTTGTACTGAAATGAGTAATCAGTTTATTTATTTTAGGGATTTTTTATGGAAGCTCTACACCCCAAAATCCTAACCATGCATGCTAAAAATCCATCACAGTACCCCATCATTACCCATGTATAAACCCACTACGTAGACATAATGTAATCTGGCATGCTTGACTCAGCCACCATATGCCCCACCAACCTTGCATATACCCCACATGAGGTGAATGAATTATTCCACCAATGATTCGAACTCATGATGATGGGGTTTGGATGGGGGCATGTTAACTAGTCATCTTGAATCCCATTATAGTTAAAAATTATAAATATATATTAATAGATTAACATTCATAGAAATTGGGACTTATAATTTTATATACAAATTATCCAAATAATAAAATGAATTTATATATTTATAGGTGTGTGTGTGTATGTGTAATGATATATATATTAATATATATATATAAGACATAATATGAAAAAATATGTGGGCTTGTCTGTATGTTTGTGTTTGTGTATATAGGTATGTGTAAATTAACACACACACACACACACACACATTTATATATATAGATATAACCTAATTATATGCGTCTATATGTAAAATAATATTTATGACTTAATATGTCTGTGTGTGTCTGTCTTTCATAACTGATATATTTATACACGCACACACACACACTCACTCACAAACAGATATATATACCAAGACACCCATACACACACACCCACACCCACATAAATGTGTCTGTGTGTAACCTAATATATTTAGTTAACATATTGGGTTTTAAATCATTTATATATATTAAAAACTACATAGATTTTTTATGTTGTATATATACTGAAGAGTATTCTTGGTCTATAAATCCATATATATATATATATATTTCTATTTATATATATGGGTGTGTGTGTGTTTATATGATTATTTGTATGTATATTAATATATTTAATGTATCTTATTTTATTTATATATGTATTTATATAGTTATATTATAATTTTTTTTATTAATTAATACATTAATATGTATATATTTATATTTTAATCAATATGTTAACACACAAATAAATATTTTTATATCTATAATAATATAAAAATCAATATATATAAATATATATTTATATTTATATTAATTTATCGGTTAATGGGTAAAAATATTTATATGCGTGGAGTTGGGTGTGTAAATCTATTTATAAATTTAGTTATTAAAATAAATATAATATAAGTGACAATATTTTTTACATTAATGATCATTTAATTAATGATCATTAATATATATATATATATATATTCAAAATACACTTATAAATATGTATATGTTTATATATATTAATTACTAATGACCATTTATTTAAATATTAATAATTATTTTCAAATATGATTTAACTATTCTATGTTTCTGTATAAATTCATATAACAACACACACACTCACACACATATATTTCATTGTGTGTGTATATGTATATATTAATTTCTTAATTAATGATCATTGATTTTGTTAATATTAATATATATATATATATATATGTATATAATATTGTAAATAAACATACATATATACTAATTAATATTTTAATGATTATATATGTAGTTATTATTATTTAATTACAATTACATTAACATATATATTCTTGTGTTTATAGGTATGTGAGTGTGAGTGTGAGTGTGTGTTATAATTATATTATATGTTAATATATTTGTGTGTATATATAAATACTAATAAGTTTATATATTTATGTATACATTAAAATATAAATTTACTTGTGAATTTATATAAATTATAATTAATTGATACTGACGAGAGCACACAAACACACACACACACACACACACATATATGACAAGCGCAATTAAATTTAATGTTGGTAAATTTATAAATTTATAAATTTATCTATATAAATACATATAATTAAATATATGTTATAAATTAATATGCAAAAATACATACATACATAATTATACACATACATACCTATATACAAATACATTTATATACATACTTAAGTAGAACTATATATATTAGGCTTATCACGTATAGTTGAAAAAAATACCAATTTGTTTATTAATGTGCGGCAGGATAGACATTTTCCTAACAAATATATTAATCAGGACTTAAAAATGTGTTCATAATAATTAGGTTCTGTCTGAACTGACACTAACCTATATTTTCGACCCTAATATAATATTATATTACATAACATTAAAATATAATAATAATTAATGTATAATTTCTCATTCGTACTATTTTATTTAATAAAAAACCACATGATAACATTGCATAATCGGGTCGGGAGAGTTAATAATTTGTAGTTTGCTGTTTTGTTACGTATATATTTTTAATGAATTTGTTGACAATATTTAATTAATTATAATTTTAAAATAAATATATTTATATAAATGGAATATTAATTATTTGTTTATTATTAATCACATTTATAAAATTTTAAAAACACCATATTAATAATGTTTTATAATTTGATGAATTTAGTGTTTTTTAAAGACACGGACAATTATCAATGTTTTAAAATGAGGGTAAGTTAGAGATTTTTGATATGTGACCAAAATAGAAAAATTTGAAATCATGGGTAATTAGATATATTTTAAAATATGGCTAAACTATCTATGTTTAAAATCAGGGTTAAAAAACATTATTTTAAAACAAATATAAATTATGATCTTTGCAGTTATTTATAAAATGGGGATAAAAAGTGGGTTTTTATAGTGTTACTAGAACCTATTTTGATAAATTCAATGCTATTTGAAATGTATTATTAGTTGTATGGTCCTTACAATGGTTTCATATGGGACATAAGAAATATTGAATCAAATATTATCCCATCCTACTATTTTATAACTAGAAAAGGGAGATGATTATTGATTGTAGAAGGGGTATGAAATAGTGGAAGAAGAATGGTGTTTATGACAAATTAATGTTCTTGATTGGAACAAGGGATGTTGTCTCGGTGGAATGAAAATAATAGGGGGGTTTTAGAACAACCATGATCGATATAATGATTTATATAATTCCAAATTGTAATCCAAAATGAGTGATTGACATTATCAAAAGTAGACATTGTTAAATATATTTTTAAGATTATGCAATATTGGTGGAACAAACTAGGGGATAAATTACATGATCAGAAATTCACATTATCAAATGACTTCATGATTTCAAGATACATGTGAATACTGAAGATGACCTAAGCATGTATATTGGTCCGTGAATGTTTTGGATTGGGTATTGTTTGGTTTTTTTAAAATAGACCTAAGAAATAGTTAGAAAATGTGGTGTAAGATTCCATGATTGTGAATTTTTTCATATTATTTTAGATGGGAAACATGGAAAAATTATGTTCCCATAAGGTGTTGAGCAAAGTATTGTTTTCAATAATACATGTTCATGTTATTTAAAGGGGGAGATTATTGAAAATATTAATCTGTCTCTTTATGATAATTTTGATGCTCACAAATACCCTTAGTTATTTTCTAATGATTTTATTTAGTATTTTTCAGAAATTTCATAATTTATTGTACTCTTGAAATAATGAGAATTTATTACTTATTCAGAATCTGCTTTAAGCGCATTCTGGAATCACTGTTCATGCCTTACATAGATAAATATAGCACCGAATATGCTTTAGCGCATTCTGGAATCACTGTTCATACCCTACATGGATAAACATAGCGTAAGGATGAAAATCGTGTATACTATTTGAGATAATAGAAAAGTATATTTAAATAACCATACATTTTCATCAAATTATGGAAGGAGAACCATACCTTAGGAAGGAACCTTACATTTTGGTTATCAGCAATCTCTAGAAGGAGAACTGTACGTAAATTCTAAGCGTTGAATTTGTTTCCCAAAAGAATGGTTCATCAACATTAATTTTGTAAACAACCATACGTTCTTGGAAAAGTATGGATCAAGTAAAAGTATGGATCTTTTACTATACGTTTGATTGCTGAAGAAAAATTATGGATGATCAACCCTATGTTTTTGTTCAACCTTACATTGTCAACCATACGTTTGTGTTCAACCTTACATTGTTAACCAGATGTTTGAAGACCATGTTATTAACCCTACATTTGGAGGCCACGTCATCAACCTTACGTTTGGCATTGGAAATTTTGACAGATGATATTTATGTGCAGCGATCAGTAAGTTGATTTCTAGGCAGATTTCAAGATGGATTTAAAGTCGTTTTATAGTACGACTTTGACTGATTCAAAGCCGTTTTATTAATGGATTTAAGATCGAATTAAAATGAGCTTTTTATGCCGAGTCTTAGGGGATGTTATGACTTCTCTATAAATTCAAAATTTTGAATATCACGAATCAAGATGCGACTTTTATGGATCTAAATGTGCAACAGATATGCTTTATTTTATATGTTCTCTCTGAAACACCAAGTACTTGAGTATGTGATCGATCTATTATTGAAAAAGGGGGAAAACAAAGATTGCAACTATTCACGTTGATCTGCTGATTCAAAAAGGAGTGTGAAAGCTCTATTAATTTAAAAAGAAGGTACTCGATAGAAGATTCACCTGTTCTACATCGAATATATATTGTAGATCTACTACTGCTGAAGTTGTGAACTATATCTCTATATCTACTGCAACTAGATCAACTCTGAACTGCTTCGTCTTGAAGATAAATATTTCTAGAGACTTTGATCCATCTGCTATCAATTGCATTCTATTGCAATTGTGGATATAAAATGGAAATTTCTTTCTGAAATTATTTTTATTCTTGAGTTACCACCATCTCGTTCTAAGCTATGTAGGTTCATGTTTGAACCAGAAGGTTTTGTTTTTCCTTGGATTGTAAAGGTGTCAACTGCCTGTACTCAGTTGTGAATCGGTCTGTGGAAAAGAGGACCAGATAGTGAAAATCACCAAGCTCGTGGAGTTGAGCATTGGTGGAGTGGACTAGGGGCCTTTTGTTCACAAAACCACTATACATCATTGTGTTCTTGATTTTACTTATTCCGCTGCATGATCAAATCTGATAAACTATAAAGGACAGAACTCGTTCCAGAAGATAGTTATCAAAAAATTGCAAAAGACACATTTCACCCCCCTCTTGTGTATTATCTATAGATTCAGATCCAAAAATTAGTATCAGAGGATGAGCTTCGGATAAAGCCCTAGAAAGCTATATGAAATTTAAAGATTATACAACAGAGCATCATGACTGATACAAGATAAGGGATGTTAATGGTCAGAGAACCATATTTTAATGGAGACAACTATGGTTGCTGGAAATTGTGCATGATAATATTTCTGAAAAACCTCGGAGATAGATTCTAATCAATGATTCTGAATCCTTATGAAATTCCTGAAAATCCTGAGACATGGAGTGCTGCTATAGAGGAAGAGTACGATATGAACTCGAAGGCTATGAATGTAATTATCTGCGGTCTAGGTCTAGACGAATTTAACAGAGTATCTCAGTGCCCCACATTATATGAGATGTGGAAAACAATAGCTGTGGAATATGAAGGAACCTACAATGTGTGGAAAATGAGATATGCAACTGAAAAACTGAAATTTGATACTTTCAGAATGGTTGAAGGTGAGAGCATTACCCAAATGAATGGGAGATTGACAGAAATTGTCAATAACATAACTTCTCTAGGAGAACCTATCATGCAGACTGCTCAAGCATTAAAGGTATTGAGAGTACTTCCTACTCGATGGAATGGTATCTCTGCTGTAATCAAACAGTCAACACCTATCAAGGATCTAACTATGAGAGAGCTGATTGGTCACTGATGATGTATGAAGCTGAAATGAAAGATGAGTCTAATGAACATAAAGTGCATATGAAAAGAGAAGATACTACCTTGAAGGTAACTTCACAACAAAAGAATATAAATATGAAGAACAGAGAAGTCAAAGCTAAATCAGAAAGCTCTGACTCATCCAACACAGATGAAGAGCTGGCTCAGCTAGCTAGGAAATTTAGAAAGTTCTACAGCAAGAAAAGAGGCTTTAAAAAACCATTTAAGAGATATGATAAGGAAGTAAGATGTTATGAATGCAAAAATATGGAGCATATCAGAATAGATTGCCCAGAATTGAAATATACAAAGAAGAATAAATTCTTCAAAAGAAATGAATTTGAGCAGAAAGACAAGAAAGATATGAAAGCCACTTTGAGTGTATTTGAAGACACTTGTTGCTCTTCTGAATCAAGCTCAGAGAAAGAAGAAGTCAATCTAAAGTCTAAAATGTGTTTCATGGAAGTAACTAATGAGGTCCACTCATATTACTCCTCTGAATCAAATTCTGAATCCAGCTACTCAAAGGAAAAACTTGCAGCCTACTACAATATGCTTAAAGAAAGATATGACACAATATATAAGAAACATAAATCACTAAAAAATAAACATGAATTCATTTTAGATAGAAGAGATAAAATGGTGAAACAACATAAAGAATTAACTGATAAATAAAATTCAATTAACACTAACTATATTAATTTTGAATAAAGAATAAAAACAATACAGGATGAAGTAGAATCTTACAAACATGCTGCATTGGTTTTTACAAAAGGAGAGAATTCATTAAATGAAATTATTGAAGAAAATGTCATTAAAAATGAGGGATTTGGAATTGGCAGTAAAGGAGAAAAACCAAAGATATAAAAATATTATTATGTTCCTATCTCTAAAAAGGTTAATAGTAATTTTTGTGGGACAAAGGGACATATAGCTAAAAATTGTTTCTTAAGACAACATCAGATTTGTGGTATTAAAAAATACTATGTTTCAAAATACTTATATGATTCACCTAATTTTAAAAGAACAAAGAAAATCTGGATTCCCAAATCATTGCTAGCTAACACCCTTGGACCCAACAAAATATGGGTACCAAAGCAACTTGTTTAAATGTCTTTGTAGGTAGCAGGCCACCAGATAAGAAAAGTATATGGTACATGGACAGTGGCTGATCAAGACATATGAGTGGAAACTCATTGAATTTTTCTTCACTCACTCAAAAGGAAGGAGGACTTGTCACATTTGGTGACAATGCAAAAGGAAACAATCATTGGTATTGGATCTGTTGGAGATCCAAAAATATTCTCAATCATCAAAGTACTTTCTGTACAAGGACTAAAACAAAATTTGATAAGTATCTCTCAACATTGTGATGATGGATATACTGTTTATTTTACTAAAAATTGATGTATTGTTTATAAAGATAAACTGTTCATCTTTAAAGCACCAAGAACTGAAAATGTCAATACATTGGATTTAAATTCCTTGTGTAAACAACAAGTAAACTGCTTGACTGCTAAAGTAAGTGAATCCTAGATCTGTCATAGGAGACATGGTCAATTCAATGTATATGTTTTATATAAGTTATCTATGAAACATTTAGATTCTGATTTACCTTATCTCAAATTTGAAGGTCACAGATTTTGTGATGCATGTCAACTTGGCAAGCAAAACAAATCATCCTTCAAATCTGTTAATAAGGATGCTACATCTAAACCTATAGAACTTATTCATATGATTTGTTTGGACCTTCAAGAGTAGCAAGCTTAGCTGGTAAATTATATGTATATGTTTTAGTTGATGACTATTCGAGATTTACATGGAATTTCTTTTTGAAATTTAAAAATGAAGCTTTTACCTTATTTTAAAGTTTCTACAAATCTGTTCAAAATGAAAAAGGTTTCAATATTATCTCATTGAGAAGTGATCATGGTGGAGAATTTGAGAATCTATAATTTAATTCCTTTTGCTCAAATGTGGGTATTAACCATACCTTTTCTGCATCAAGAACACCTCAACAGAATGGGATTGTAGAAAGAAGAAATAGAACAATTCAAGAAATGGCTAGAACTATGTTAAATGAATATAGCCTACCTATGTATTTCTGGGAAGAAGTTGTGATGACATCTTATTATATAATTAATAGAGTTTTAATTTGACCTATTTTGAAAAAGACACCCTATGAGGTATGGAATAACAGAAAGCCTAAAGTAAATTACTTTAAAGTTTTTGGATGCAAGGTTTACATCTTAAACACCGAGGATAATCTTGGTAAGTTTGATCCAAAATCTGATGAAGGTATTTTCTAAGGATATTCTGCTACATCCAAAGCTTATAGAGTTTATAATAAGAAGTCAAGGATTTATGAATAAACAGTTCACATGAAATTTGATGAATCTGATCCTTTTGAGAAAAGGACAGAACAAATGGATGAACTTGACTCGAATGATAACATGAGACTTGAGAACCTAAATAATGATTTTGAAAATGATATAAAAGAAATTCAGTCCATTTTAGAGGAACATGATACTAACGAACCTTTAGATATATTACCTAGAAGGTCTAGAACCCTAAAAAATTACCCTTTAGAAACTGTAATAGGTAACCTAGAAACTGGTGTTCAAACTAGAACAAACATGGGAATCTAGTGAAATTCCCTGCCTTCCAATCTCAATAAGAACCCAATAATATAGAAGAATCTTTAGAGGATGAAAGTTTGGTAATAGAAATGCAAGATGAATTAAACCAGTTTAAATGAAAAGAGGTTTGGGAATTAGTTGAAAGACTTACTAATTATCCTGTAATAGGAAGCAAATGGGTCTTTAGAAATAAACAGGATGACCAAGGCACAATAACTAGAAATAAAGCAAGATTAGTAGCTAAAGGGTATAATCAATAAGAAGGAATAGATTATGATGAGACTTTTTCACTTGTATCTAGGTTAGAATCCATTAGAATCTTTTTAGCCTATGAATCTTATATAAATTTTAAATTATTTCAGATGGATGTTAAATCAGCCTTTTTAAATGGATATTTAATTGAGGAAGTTTATGGTGAGCAACCTCCTGGTTTTGAAAAGTCTCAAAAACCAGATTCTATTTTTGAACTTACTAAAGCTCTTTATGGCCTTACACAAGCACCTAGAGCTTGGTATGAAATATTAAGTTCTTTTCTTTTGAAAAATCAATTTACAATGGGTATGGCAGACCCAACACTATTTAAGAAAACTGTGAAAAATAATGTTTTATTGGATCAAATTTATTTTGATGATGTAATCTTTGGATCAACTAATTAAACTCTTGGTCATGAATTTTCAAAATTAATGCATGAAGAATTTGAAATGAGTATGATGGGAGAATTAAATTTTTTTTGGGTCTTCAATTATTTCAAAAAATGTTTTGGAAATGTTTTAAATCAAAGCATATACATTACAGATTTACATATGAAATTTGGACTTGAAAACAGTAATTCATTTACAACTCCTATGTGTACTAATATAAAACATGATTTGGATAAAACTGGAAAATCAGTTGACAATAAGTTATATAGAGGTATGATTGGTAGTTTGTTGTATCTTACTACTAGTATGCCAGATATAATGTATTCAGTATGTCTTTGTGCTAGATTTCAATCAAATCCTAATGAATCTCATCTAACTACCGTGAAGAGAATTTTTTGATATTTAAAATGAACTATTTTTAAATCTCTTAATTATCCTAAAACTTCGGATTTTAATTTGATTTCATATTCATAAGATAAATTTGGAAGTTGTAGGTTAGATAGAAAAAGCACATCAGGTACATGTCAATTTTTAGGAAAGTCCCTAGTGTCATGGTCTAGTAAGAAACAACATTATGTTTCCCTGTCAACAGCTAAGGAAGAATATGTTTCTGCTGGTAGTTGTTGTGCACACGTGTTGTGGATGAAAAACACTCTTACGGACATTGGATTGAATTTTTACAATACACCTATTTTATGTGATAATACAAGTGCAATTAATATTTCAAAAAAAATCCTATTAGTCATTCTAGAACTAAGCACATTGATATAAGGAATCACTTTTTGAGATATCATGTTATTTAAAAAGATATATTTTTAGAAATTATAAATACTGAAATTCAATTAGCAGATATTTTCACTAAACCACTTCCCACTGCATGGTTTGTTTTTATTAAGGGGGAGCTAGGTTTATTTAATTTTAAATAATTTTTAAATTTTTATTTACTTTTATTTATTTATGTAAATTTTGTTGAATACTGTTTATTTTTTTCGTTCTTTCTTCATATGAAAAATGCATTTTTTTTAATATAAATAATGATTACTGATTAGACGGGAATCAAGGCTGTCAGAGCCTTTTCGACTTCTAAACCCTTTCATTCTATCGAAACCCTTTTGAAATCAGAAAATCACACTTCTTCTCGAAAACCCCAACTTTCGAACTTCTGAAACCGTAACCATCGAACCTCTAAAACCCTATCCTTCAAACCTTCAGAGACTCTTGCAGAAATGGTAAGGACTAAAAGAGATAGTGAGGTTGAGCCACGAAATTCAATGAGACAACGCACCAAGGGAATAAAAATATTACAGGGTAAGGTAATCGATCTCGACTTGTTATTTCAGAAAAAGTTGTTATTGAATCAAGCGCTATCATTTCAGAATCTTAAACAGATGTTCAACAGTGAAAATACGGAATTTATGTAAGAAGTAGAACTTAGATTCTTCTTCAAATATCTACAGTTTAGTCTGGGAGATATAGAGGATATTATGATGGCTAAGATAGAGGATAGATATTTCTCAATCTCTTCAGAAGAGATTAGTTAGATTCTCAACTACCCTCGTGAGGGAGTTTTTCATTTCGACTTGAAGAATATATGAGATTATGTGAATAAATCCGAAGACATCATGTCTTTTATTTTTGGTACCAAGAAAATAATGAAAATGTTTTTCAAGGATTTGGAGCCAGATCAGAAGATTTTGGTTAAATTTATTTAGATTGGAATATCTCCACAGATGGAAGAAATGGAAAAGATTATGTACCCTGATATGTATATATTGTTTCTTATGATAAATCATATTATGTTAAATTTTCCAAGATACATAATAATGTATCTCAGTTACTACTGTCAAAGTGAGGCCAGGGTGAATTTCTACCATTTTGGTAGATTTATTTCTAAACTGTTGTTTAAGAAAGACATGGTCAGATTAGTGGATGCTAGAGTTAACTGTCATCACAATAATACGTTTAATGTTGGAACTTTGAGGAATGTTGGATATTTCTGGAGCACAATTAATGGAAAACATTTTCCAGTAGGGGATGAGGAAGACTCAGCGAGTGATCAGGTTCAACATGCTCAGTCCAAGGAGGGATAAGCTGAATCCTGAGTCAGTAATGTAGCAAGAAGGATTCGCTTTGAAGTGGCAGATGTTGAGGAAGACAAAAGTCAGGAGGGACTTCAATCAAAAAGAAAGAGGCCAGTAAATCAGGAAGTCACTTCCACTGCATTGCGAACTACAACAGAAGATTTATTTTATTATAATTTTGTGATAAAAGTTGTTGTTGATAAGACCATGGAAGATGTTACAGAGAGAACAGCTCCAGTAGAGGAATCAGGAGCTCAAGAAGAAACTCAATGGAAAAAATCAAGAACAGAATGTAGCTAATGTTGAAGTTTCACTTCAACAAGAACCTGAGATGGAGGCAGTTCCTGGAGAAGAAGTGGCCATACCTCAGGAAACTACTAAAAATATTGTTCTTGAAAACCCAATGGAAGGCATAGATGATGATTTTTGTGGTGAGCATGCTTTTGATGCTCACACAGAGGTACATCAAGAGGATTTTTCTATGGAGGTGTTTGAAAACTCTAAAGAAAAATATGTGGAACATCCTTCTCAGGACAGAGAAAAAGAGAAATCTGATGCTGAATCATTTCCTTTGGTACTGTTGCATCAACCTGAGACTGTGAATCAATCACAAGGTGCATCTGATTCAAGGAAAGAAGAAGTTGAAGAACTGTACAGAAAAGTATCTCATTTGGAATTTGAGAATGTTTCTCTCCGAAATTCCATAGACATAGAACATTTGAAATTTCAAAAGCTGAAGGAGTGTACAGTTTCAAGGCAAGAAGTTGAAATGTATAAAGAGGATATGATGACTTCTATTACTCAATTAAAATCTGAAATGGTTATGAAGTAAGATTTATCAGATCTGAAGTTGTTTATGGAGAACCAATTTGTATCAGTTGCTAATAATGATGTTTTTGGATCAGGTACATCACCGGATTTAATTAGAAGGTTTCATGATATCACACCTGCGATGAGAAACATGAATGACAGGATACAAGATCTTCAGTGTAATAGTGCTCTTTTGTCAGTGTTGCTGGACAATCAGATG
The DNA here is from genome assembly GCA_963277665.1 of Viscum album. NCBI lineage: Eukaryota > Viridiplantae > Streptophyta > Magnoliopsida > Santalales > Viscaceae > Viscum > Viscum album. The sequence goes on from OY728145.1 coordinate 1,527,301,294, forward strand.
TTCTTAGTGGATCAATTGACATCTAGTGAGCCATCGATCAGAATTCTATTAAATCAGTTATCAGAGAAGCTGTCAGTATTTTTTGAAAAAGTGAAAAGGATGCATGAGTTTTTCAGAGTCAATTTAATTGAAGATATTCACATGACTCAAGAGAATATAGAGCTCATTATCAAGCATGGAGATGGGATAATTAAAATACTTCGGGAGCAGTTTACAGAAATCAATTCTGCAATCCAGAGGAGATAGACCCTGTTGCCTATCTTACCTAAACCTTGATTCTTGTGTATATCATTTTCATGTATATACTACTATTTTTGAATGAAAATTTTCATCATTGTTTATTTGTTTCATTCATTATTTGTTTTACTGACATTATTTTGGATATGTCTGTACTCCAGATTTTATTATAGATAAACAGTTCATAATATCATTTACTAATAGTTCAGTGCAATATTAAAAGTGTTAAAATCCATGATTTTTCATTCTTTTTTATATCACAAAAGGGGGAGAATTTGGATAAACACAACATCAAAACCTCAAAATTTTATTTAGGGGGAGAATTCATTTTATTGAGGAAGAGAATTAAATTAGAAATTTGGATTAATAATTATCTTTTTGGCGGAGAAGTTTTTATTTAAAACTTTATAACAAATTTTGAATGTTAATTTTTGTTTAAATAGTTTTAATTATTTTATGGGTTTTTTGTTTTCTGATCATAAAAAAGGGGTATATTGTTGAGAAAAGTATTGTTTTCAATAATACATGTTAATTTTATTTAAAGGGGGAGATTATTGAAAATAATACTCCGTTGCTTTATGATAATTTTGATGCTCACAAATACCCTTAGTTATATTATAATTATTTTATTTAGTATTTTGCAGGAATTTATTAATTTATTTTACTCTTGAAATAACGAGAATTTATTACTTATTCGGAATCATCTTTATGTGCATTCTGGAATCATTGTCCATACTTTACATAGATAAATATAGCGCAGAATCTGCTTTAGCGCGTTCTGGAATCACTGTTCATACCCTAAAATGATAAACATAGCATAATGATGAAAAACGTGTATACTTTTCAAGATAATAGAAAATTATAGTTAAACAACCATATGTTTTCAGAAAAGTATGGAAGGAGAAACTTACGTTAGGAAGTAACCTTATATTTTGATTATCAGCAATGTTTGGAAGTATAACCATATGTAAATTCTAAGCGTTACGTTTGTTTCTCAAAATTATGGTTCATCAACCTTAATTTTGTAAACAACCATACATTCTTGGAAAAGTATGGATCAAGTAAAAGTATGGATATTTTACCATACGTTTGAGTGTTGAAGAAAAAGTATGGATGATGAACCCTATGCTTGTGTTCAACCTTACATTGTTAACCCTACATTTGTGTTCAACCTTACATTGTTAACCTTACGTTTGAAGACTATGTTATTAAACCTACATTTGGAGGCCACATAATCAACCTTACATTTGGCTTCAGAAATTTTGAATGACGATATTTATGTGCAGCGATCAGTAAGCTGATTTCTGGGCGGATTTCAAGCCGGATTTAAAGTCATTTTTAAAGTACGACTTTGACTTATTCAAAACCATTTTATTAATGGATTTATGATCGAGTTAAAAGGAGATTCTTATGTCGAGTCTTAAGGGAAGTTACAACTTCTCTGTAAATTCAAATTTTTGAATATCACGAATCAGGTTGTGACTATTATGGATCTAAATGTGTAGTAGATATTCATTATTATATATGTTCTCTCTGAAACACCAGGTACATGAGTGTTTGAGTGATCTATTATTGAAAAAGGGGGAAAGTAGAGGTTAAAACTATTCACGTTGATATGTTGATTCAAAAAGGTGTGTCAAAGATCTATTATTTTAAGAAGAAGGAACTCGATATAAGATTCACCTGTTATACATCAAATATCTAATGTGGTTCTACTACTGCCAAAGTTGTGAAATATATCTCTACATCTACTGCCACTGGATCAACTCAGAACAGCTTCGTCTTGAAGATTAATATTTCTAGAGACTTTGATCCATCTCCTGTCAATTGCATTTTGTTGCAATTGTGAAGATCAACTGGGAATTATTTTTCTGAAATTATTTTTATTCATAAGTTACCAGCTTCTCTGTGTAGGTTCGTGATTGAACCATAATGTTTTGTTTTGCCTTGGATTGTAAAGGTGTCAACTTCCTGTACTCAGTTGTGAATCGGTCTATGGGAAAAGAGGACCATATAGTGAAAATCACCAAGCTCGCGGAGTTGAGCATTGGTGGAGTGGACTAGGGGCCTTCTATTCCCCAAACCACTATACATCTTTGTGTTCTTGATTTTACTTATTCCAGTACATGATCAAATATGATAATGTATAAAGGACAGAACTCGTTCAAGATGAGAGTTATCGAAAAATTGAAAAAGACACAATTCACCCCCCCCCCCTCTTGTGTATAATCTGTAGATTCAGATCCAACATACGGGACTATTGAAATTTGGGTAAATTAAATTTGAATGGAGTAGGAATTACACAATGGATAATCAAATTTAATGGATGGGAAATACTCTAATTGGAAATATTGATTTAATTGGCACCCAATGAAATTGATTTAAAGTTGGGTTATGCTTTATTTTTTAGAGAAAAATTATCACCAAGTCCTAGAACCCTACTTGTATCCATTTCCCAACTTTATAAGAGTCCATCATCTGAGCCTAGGTGGGGTATTATTATAAGTGACTCTTTTTTAGGGTTCAATGTGTAATTCAATTATATGACCTAATTACACATTCCATTAATTATTTTTCACAAGATATTGATTAAAAATCTCTTATTGGATAGATTTGAATGGATTTGGAATGTGATCATTCATTTCTAGTACTCAAGAATAGGGTACCTCTTTGTCTACCATGTGTATGAAAAAAAGATGCTAAGATTCATTTTTATAGTAAACTGATGCTATGGAACTCATGTTTTGGAAGTAAAAACCTATAGCTGCTTAGTGTGATGATGTATAGATAGATTTGTGTGGTTTCTCACTGTTCTGGTGGTTTTGGATAAGTAATAATTCAAACACATGGTCATGGGTTCTATAAAAGTCACTCGACTTAGAAAGGGTGAAAGAATAGGGTAGGGTGCTGATTCAAGTTATGAAACCATACTAGTTATTTCCTTTTAAATATTTTATACTTCTATTAAAAAAATATAGAGTATACTTTTACAAATTTTGTTAAAAAAATAATCCCTTCATAATTGCATTCTATTGGAATTAATAGGATCAAATTTTGAAAATACATAAGACCTTTTTATGGATTTGGTTTTGTAGATAGAGTCGACCCATGTTTATTATATTGGCATGTGATTTGGTGACATTTTGGGTGAAAACGTTACCATAAGTTTACCATGTTCTCTACTTTTTGGGATGTATATTATTTAGGTTATGGATTATGGATACTTATTTCTATATGTAAGAGAGGTCCACCTCATCAGAGAATATAGATTTTTTGGAATTTTATAATTATCCATCATTCTTTTTCACCTTTTTGACCCTAATATTTTATATACTTTTATATTTATATGTTCCATTAGTTCCATTATGGCCTCAAAATTATTTACTAGGAATATTCAAATTGGGAGTATTGTGTGAGTCATTGTGGGTAACATGTGAAAAGATAAAGAGCTAAAATCATTGGTTTAGGTGATAGTGGATTGAATATTTGTTTTACTATATTACATTTTTCGAATTCTTCATACCATTATCTACCTCATGATTCAATATCTCTACTTATACGTTTCCTTTTTTGTTCGTTTTTTACAATTTTTATATTTAATTGTTCAATTTAAAATATGGAATCACTTAATAATCAACAATGTATTCATATTAGGTTAAAATAGTATGTTTCTAAGTAGTTATCAATGATACTGAGCTTGATTGGTCATTTAAATTCTCACTAATTATCCATGTACAACCTATTTTGTAGTGATATTATTAATCAACAATTTCAATAAATCATGATTCCTTTATAGTTGTTTATTCACCTTAGTGATTAAAAAACTACACTGATAGACATGAAACCCTCTTATGCTACATTGACAATAATAAATAGCCTCATTTAGAATAATGTTTGTTTAAATATGCAAATAACGTATGAAATTCATAATGGTGATTTATAACATTCTAGAAAACAATATTCTAATAATGAATAACCATTATCAACCCTAGAAACCATATAATATTCAGCAGTTAGGTTGTCCTATAAATAGTTTCACATGAAGTGTAATATTATTAAATAGGATTTTCATATTTGGGGTAATTTACCTATAAATATTTCTATTGATATTTTACATAAATTAGTGATTTATAGATTTCAATACCCAATTAGATTCTATCAAATTATATAATGATGTCTGGATAAAACAATTTTCACTCTACGCACATGTTAATCTCATCCAATGAGATGTTCCATCATAATCATGAGTTCAATCCCAGTGTAATATCATTTTTGTCAATGTTTATTGTGTTTGGGTCTCGTTGAGAGATTTAGAATCATGTGTTAGGTGATTAGAGTAGGGGAAATGTGAAACTAGCATGAACAGTGGTGGAATAAGAGAACTGTCATAGTGAAGACATACAAGAAGAAGTGTGTTCAAATAGAAACTCCACCGGTCAGCTAGTGGAAGCCCGTAGGCTATCCAGTGAGACTTTTGGTGGTTTAAGATTACTAACTATATCCTTCTACTAGATAGTGTTATCCACCGTGTAAATAGTGGCCTTGGGTTGGGCCAAAATAATAGAGGATGATTAGTATTGTTTACCCACAAAACCCTTGTTTAACAATATTACTCACCCACTTAATCCATATTACACATTAAAAATACCAGGTCTCTCTAGTGTTGTACTCTAATTAATCTGTATTTCATTATTTTTGATACCATCTTCATTCATGTGCTCATTCATCCATTAGTATGATTGACTGAATCCCTATTTTTATCCATTTCTATTGGAATAGGTAGTGTTTATAGGCTATGTTGTTTCAAAATTTTATTACATTGTCATCTCCTATATCTTTATAGATTCATAAATTTTTTATATCCCTTTTACCAAATCTCCGACTGATTGTGGTGTCGCAAATGTGAACTCTGATTTATTGGTTGATCTGTTATCATATATGACATTTTTTCTTATGGAATCCTTATTCTGACATGTAAAATTTGATTTTTATGGGTTTATCTCATTTTTTTAAAGTATTCCTCATACCTATGGTTTGAGGATCCAATTTTGGTTGGCATATTAGCCGGTGTTTAATACTAGTTGATCTATTTCTATACTATATTTGATGATTCATCAATGGTTTTTTTCTAATTTATTTTGTAAAAAAATTATATGATCTTTGATGATCTCTTATGCATTAACCAATGAGTTTTTTTATATAAAAAATTTATTTTTTATTTTTTTGTAATTGAATGATGTTTCAAAAGCATGGTTGATAAGATTTATAATGTTGGTTTTTAATGAATTTATTTCTGAAAAAATGGGTAATGTTTAAAGTGTACATGATGTGTGATATGTTATTGAGTCATTTTTGCAATAGCTAAAAAATGGGAGCCTTTGGTACCTAGGAGTGGGATCTAGTACTCTTGAATTCCATTCTTTTTATAAGGGTTTTAACATTCAAGGGTGTTATTGCAACCTTAGTTCATATAAAATTGTTATACTGACTCGTTTCTATCACCATAAGTGGTCCACTCGGGGGGTGATCCTTTATTCCCGTGACCCTTCTTTTATATAGAATGATATTAGTTTAATATGTCCTGATTTATTACCAGGGTACATAATACCAAGATTTCCCAAACCAATGTTATCGTAGGGGAGATCCTAATTTTTCCGAATTATTTATTATTCTGAAGTGATAATATTTATAGTGCATGATTGGAAAAATATAAGAGTCTTATTTAAAATGTATTCTGAAACATTCTAATTATGCTTCATTTTATTAATATGTATATCATACGGGTTAATTTTGATTTAAATATTTTTAATATATTCATTAGTTATATTTTAGAGTTAAATGCATTATAAATATATTATAGAATATTATAGTAAAAATGTAAAATCTTTATATCCATTAGATGTGGATTTCTAAACATTATATAGGTTAATATAAATATTTTTGTTTATAATTATATAGTTTTAATTTTTAAATATGAACATCATTCTAAAATTAGCATGTCAAAAATATCTTAGGATAAATTTTTGAGAATAATCTTAAAGGTTGTATTTTTTCATGGATAGTGAAATTTAATAATATTTATTGATTTATTTTGTCATATATATTATTTAGTAATACAAATATCATTTTAACTCAATCATAAAAATTCATTTAGAAGGTATTATTTAAAACAATCTTATTACAATTTTTAATACAATTTTTTTACTTGAATTTTGTATTAAAGCATTTTATACATAAAAGAGAATTTTTCAAAAAAACCATTTCGTTGGTTTTTTTGGTTTAATTTAAAATTACAATTAAAAAATTTATTATTTGGAATTTTTTAAATTCAGTGGGTTTAAATTTTAAAAATTTAACCCTTTTATTTTCGTGGAATTTGAATACTAACCCTTGTAATTCTTCATAACACAGGTGACAGTAAATAGTGTAATCAAAGATAATAATGAAATGATCATGACCATAAAATAGACCCAATACTTTCCTTGATTGTTTTATCCAATTACATATAAAATTATCCATGACTAGGTTATATGTATTTTTTACATTGATGTGATTATAACATTAATGTAATTTTATTTAAAGAAATGTCTTAAATTTCACACTCCTGTTTTTAATAAGTAAAATATTTTAATCCTTGGGAGAAATAGGGGATATGTTCAATTATAAATGTTAATTTTAAATATAAATTATCATTATTCCTCACAATGATTTATCTTAATTTTTTACTTACGAAATAATTTCAAAAAATGCTTACACAACATCAGTGCAGTAACTATTCAATAAATTGAAAAATAAAATAAATGATATTAAAAATAATCAAATCAACAAATTTTTTCATAATAAAATAAATAAAATATTTTTTAGATAACTACTTCTTTTTAGTTATATTGAAATTTATTATATTCAATTTACTTGGTTTTATTACTGATAAAAAATCAATGTAAATGAATAGATTAAAAATGAAACAATTGATGTTTTATAAAAATAATTTTTCATTAAATTATAAAAAATTAGTAAAAATAATATATTAAAATTAATTGGTATGACATATTTACTTACCTTACCCATGGTCCACTAATAGATCATTTTAAATTTTATAGTTAAATTATAAACACATAAATTGTTAAAAACTTTAATATTGCATTAATTTTCAAAAAGGTTAATGAAATGCAAAAAATGAAAAGATGTAAAATGAAATCCAAATATGATAAAATATTATAGTATGATATTATTTAGACATATACTTATATTATATTTGTATAATATCTTTTAGAATCTATTTGGGGGATAAAAGAAATTGAAATTATGTTAATATTTTTAGATTTCCCAAAGTGACCATTTTTCTCATCTAAAAGGGAACCACTTATTCACATTTCATCAAACATAAAACCCCATTTTCATCATAAAAAACATTCCCATATCACTTCATATAACCCCTCCCCTGATTATTAACATCTTTTTAGAATATCCACCTTAGAGGGATTACAATGTTAATCAATAGAGTCATTACAAAGAAGACATAGAGTTTTAATCGCATGTTTTAATTTCGTATCTACTTCCACATATTAAAATGTTCTTCAACCATGGTAAATTAATTTCATTCATTTCCAAAAAATAATGAGTTGTTATTATTTTAACATAATAACTTATATTTATCTCTATCCTCCATCAAATTTATATTGGAATTCATAATTATTCTAAACGGAGGATTAATACATCACAAATCAACATAATTAGTTTTGGTTCACTATTTTTGACAAATGATTATAATGATTTTTTAATGTATAAATATTATATTCATGAAATAATTATAATTATTAAAATTTTATTTATTATTTAATTTCATTTCATTCCATTCTGTTAAATGTAATATCTTTTTTGGGGGTATTTGTGGCCAATCACCTCAATGAAGTGAAGTTATTCATTTAAAAAACCACATGAAAAAATGTTATATATACATATATAAGAATAAATATAAAAATACTATTATAATTATGATATTATTGTAATTATATAATGATAAAATGATACTTACATTATTTCCAAAATGATCATTGAGAATTTGAGACGTTACTCAAGTGTAACTACAACCTATCAACTCTATAATTGTAATAGAGTTCATTTATGATAATCATGTTACATTATTGGTTGTAAGAGTATAAATTATGTATTAAAATTATAATTATGTTCTGGTAATTATTCTATAGATTTTGGAATAATGAACTCTTTGGCCATATTTATCCAACCAATATAATTTATAACTTGTGTACCAAATTCCATGAAAACATACGATGTGAAAATAAATGATTTAGAACTTTTATATTAGTTGGTAATAAGTTATATAAAAAATAATAAAAAAATGTCACATGATAAATTAAATAACTAATAAAATATTATTATTCTATATAATAGTGATTGTGCTTGACAACATAAACTCAATTTTAGAGACATTCTATTATAAATCATAATCCAATGACTCACTTAAAACATTCTTTTTCATCCATCAACATAATTGTAATTTTATTTCCTTTTTTATAAATATAAAAATATTTTAAAAAAATCTATTCCATTATAGAGTTTCTTTTATTTGTTTTCAAAAATAATATTTATATGGAATTTTTTGGCATACTGTAAAAATGTCAAATAATATACTCTATTTTATCCTATATGGAAACAATGGCTTCTAATAATTCCCTAGCCATCATTTTATTGAGTTATTCCCTTACAATATTTCATTTTTCAAAATTTAATGTCCTTATTTTCATTTATCCTATGAAATATTTAATATATAATTAGGTTTTTATGAAATAGGATATATAGATATAGAAATATTAATTTTTATGTGTGTAAGGAATGTTTTTTATAATGCATATTTTTTGTAACCATTATGTTATAGTTATTGTTAATTATTTATTATTATGGGTTATTAATTTTGTAAACCAAGGATGTGTGGTTTAGTTGTTAACCAATGATGACAGCGTACCTGATGAACCAAGGTCATTTGATCCTAGTTTAGCTCTCTAATGAATTGGGTAAATGAACATAGTTAACCAATTTATTTTGACCAATGGGAATATGTTTATATGCTATGATAGTTATTATACGTAATAAAATTATGGTTATTACAAATATAACAATAATGGTTACACTATGTATAACCATTATGGCCATTCCATGTGTTTTTTATGGTCACTCCATAAATAAGAGTGATATGTAAATGGTTCCTGGATTATACTATGTGTTTTATCTATGAATGATCTGGATTTTTTGTAAAAATATTATGATTTAACAAGGAAATAAATTTATATTTTTATTTTTAATAATTCTTTGTACTGATTTTTGAAAAATTTATAAAACACTTTTAGTCTTATTTTGACTTCATTATTTCTTATGAAATTTTATATAAAATATCTTGGGCAGTGATGTTTTTTTAGTGTGTATGAAATTAAATTTCTTGAACCCAAATATTACTTTCGTCATGTAAATTTTTTATATGTACTCATGGACTAATGATTTATTTATTTATTTTTATATCTGATATTAGATTTTTTGTGCTCATCCTATGTTTTCAATTGACTTTCACAATTTTTTATTAAGAAATAAATTATTATATATTATAGATATTCCAAAAAAAATTAGTTTAGGAGTGCATTAATTCCCATGAAAATATTTTTTATTTCCAGATATATTCATATCATAAAAATTTCAGTCAATCTATTTTCCATTTTGAAGGTGAAAATAACAAGTGGTGGTCAATAGCCCATAATTTTCTGGAAATATTTGCAATTTATATCTTTCAATGGGTTGTATTTTAGAATATTTTCCATTATAAATATTTTTCTAATGTGGAATGACATTGGATGGAAAATAAATTCATGGAATTAAAACAAAATAAAGAAGAAGTAGTGTTCGTTTAAGAAGAAAACCTAACATGATGAGCATGGTACACAAAAAATTATATATATTATATTGAATGTATTGAATAATAGTTTTTACTTATGATTGAATCCAAAATATCTACTGGGATTAGATTTCAATGAATTATATATGTATTGGAAACATTTTATATTTAACGATAATGTAGAAATATAGTTTTGTAATGATCATGTATTCTTTGAAAGATAGTAGAAAAAAGAATTGCGGGGAAAGAATAGGGATGAATGGGTCATATAAATCTTATCGTATGAAAATTAAGTTTACAGTTCATTTGATTTACGGTTAAATGATCTCTATGGAATTATATATTATTTTTTCTATGTACTTATAATGTCATAATATTTTTTGTATGGATCATAATTAAAAAGAAAATGATCATGGCTGTGGGAAGGGAAATTCTGATAAACTCAGAGTTAAATGATTTAAATGTAAGGAGATGGTTCATTATGCACATGATTGTTCAGTAAGAAACATAAAATATGTAAATAATGTAGATAATAGGTAGAATGGTGTGTTTTAATACATCTTAACAACTTAAATATATGTGGGGCTATAAAATTAATTACTATCAATTTCATTGGTTATTATGTTAGATAATGGTAATGACTCATTTAATTAAAGGTCTTCATATTCATTCATTTATGATAAATTTTCTACTAAATTAGAAATTCAAACATGTCAATATATTATAGAAAATATTTCAAAACACATTTGGTATGTATTATAGAAAAAAATAAATTATAATAATCTTCCATTCATTTTTTTGGTATTAAATTTCTTAAAAAACATATTTACTTTCCACATGTGGATATTGATGTCATTAACGTTATGGAATAACTTTCAGTTTAAAATTATGAAATTAAAGATATATCAAAATCAGTTGTTTTTTAAAATAATTTTACTTTTTATATGATAATGGACTAATACCTCTATTAACATATTAAGAATAAATAAAACTATTATGCTATGAAAATAAAATTTCCCTTCAACATATTTTTTATAATAAAGAAATTTTATAGTAAAATGAATTGTTGATTGTAATTGAATTACTATATGTTTTTATTGATTAGTTTCTTAGTGTCATGCCTAATTGAGAAGTTGAATTTACTATAGGCTTCATTCCTAAATCAATGAACACTTCAAACCCCCTTAATGAATAGATCACGTATAATATAAGGAATTAAAAAATAAGCTGTGTGAGTATCTTCATAAAATTTTCATTAGTCCAACAACATAACCATGGGGTTTTCCATTTAATAAAAAAAATGGTTTTATTATTCATTTAATTAGTTAAATAAATTTTTATAACATCATTTTTAAGAACTAGTATGATTTTCCTCATATCGATTATTCATTTGATTATCTCCATAGATCTATGTATTTTTTGAAGGTTTCCATGAGGTTCATGTACTATTATTTGATGGTTAGGGAGGATGAAATTTGAAAAAATTTATCTCAAATTTCATAATTAAATTAAGAGTGTGTGATTATTCCCTTTGGGTTAACAAATTTAGAATTATATTTATAAATCTTATGAATAGAGTGTTACATGATTATTTTGAGAGAGATATTTTTTTAGAAATGATATCATGATTTAATCAAAAAATTATGAGTATCATGATAGAAACCTGAGTACTATTCTTCAAATCCGTATGTAAAATAAATATAAGGAAAATTTTTCAATTGTGATTTTTGGTTACAATTGATTTCATATGATGGACCAATCATAAATAAATATTTCATAAATATTGATCAAACCAAAACTAAAGTCATTCTAAAATGAATAAGTCCAAAAAATTGTGAAAATATTTATATTTTACTTGGATTAGTTGGATATTACCTGTGGTTTACAGAAATATATTTACAATTATCTTTCCCAATGATTATCTTAACTCAAAAGGAATTAAACTATTTTGGACTAAAAAATGTGATGATTATTTTCATGATATGAAATCAAGATAGGTTAATGATCTTATTTAAGATATTCCCTCAGGAATTAGAGAATTTTTATCATCCATATTTTATTTTTTGTGTTACTTAATGGTTTCTTAATTAAGATTATCATGTAATTTCAAATGCTTCATGAAAAACGAAAACCTCATGAGTTAAATTTTCCTGCATATGATTTGAAATTAGATGATATTTTATAACATTAAATTTTCTTTTAAATTATTTATATGGATCCAATTGTAAAATATATGTCGATTTTAAATGTTTGAAATATATATTCACACAAAAAGGGTTTTAGACATAGAATATGGATTAAATTGATAAATTAATAGAGTGAATTATTCATTCATCCTATAATTGAAAACAAATTATTTGGTTTTTTATGTTGGGAATGTAATGATGCATCAACCATTTCATGTTTTGATTAGGACCCTATTGTTAATTATTTTATTAATATTTCCTATAATATGTGTATAAATAAAAATCATCTATTTTTTTAGGTTTCATAACAATCATCTCCCACAAAAAGAATTATTCATGCTCAACAGAAAGACCATGAGTTATTGGAAAATGTATAATTTGTTAAGATGGGTAGGTTGGCCAAACTTGACAAAGGTAAATATTTTTTCCAATATATCGAATAAGATTATATATTCCTTCTGATTACTAGTTGATGATAGAATTATTTTATAAACCTCATAGTTCCCTACATTACATGAATCTTGGATGTAATAAGATGTACCAATACCAATGGATGTTTTATTAGTGTGATGATATAAAATGAAATATTTATACTATTACCATGAAATGTTTGTCGTGTCAGTAGGTAAATATTAAAATACAATGAATTAATGAGATGATTTAGCCTTTTCCAATGCCTCAATGAAAATCAGAAAATATAACCATTTATTTTAAATGGGATTGAATGAATCATCTAAAGGTAACAACATGATTTGTTTTATTATTGATTGTTTAACTAATACTACACATTTCATTTTCATAAGAGATTATATGTCTTTATATTTTCTTTTTTGGTTGCATTGTAATGATATAGTAATGTTATATAGAGTTAGTCTCTTAATTTTATCTTCCCATGCTCCCATGTTTAGTTTTAATTTTTGGAAATGACTTTATTAGTCAAGGGATGTGAATTTATAACTTTTTGTTACCCTCTATCAAGTATTTATCTTCTATTTTCTTATTTTCTAAATTAATTGGGTGTGTCTGGGAACTCATGTAGATGGATAATATATTCATATGAAAATAACATAATGTTTTGGGAGGTCTGTTTATTTTATTAATCGAGTTTTTGTATAACTATGTTAATATAAATGAGGGTTTCTTCCAGAGTTATAAGATTGGCTGAGTTAGTTTTATTTTTTCTCAAAGACTCTACCGTTGTTGTGGTCTTCATGAGTAATACAAACCATTTCATGGGATTAATCAATGTGTATATGCTGTAGGGTTTAAATTGATAACCTTATAAACAACATGATGTTAGTACAAGATGTGTAAAGGTTTCATGACTTGTAATGTTAAAAAAAGGGTTTTAATAAAATGATGATAGGGTTTTCCTGTGTATCTAAGCCCTGAGGATTATAAGATGTGTAATGGGATTAAATTCCATGTAAATATATTTATCAATTATATTAGGGTTTTGAGTGTGTGAAATGTTCATTCATTCATCCACGAGTCTTGTTTCCTAGGACCTAGAAGGGTTATTAGGAAATTTTCATAGTCTTTGTTTAATCTGGATTTATTGACTCAACATTATATCATCAATGTGGATTCATTGCATCTCTACAGGTAAGATATCCTTTCTTATATTCATTTCAATTGATCTTGGTAGTCATTTTTTTTACAATTACTTTTTTTGGTATGTGGTGATTTTTATTCTTATTTCTCTCTATATCAATTGTGTTTTTTTATTCTGATAAAGTTTCCTTTGTTATTTTTGGTGCAGAAGGTGTGTATTCTTATGGTTGGTTTTGTTACCTCTTCTCGTCCAAACCATTAGTTGTATTGGATTAATTATAATATTTTTCTATTTATTCTTGGGCCTCCACTGTAGTTGTTCATTTCATGGTATTTAAAAATTCATTTGAATGAATGTGTGGCCCAAGATTCAGGTTGGTGGATTCATCTATAACATGTGACAGTGAGCTGAATTTCTCTTCATTGGAATTTTTTATTATTAAATAAAATTGAATGATATGAAATGTTTTTGTGTGTGTGTAGAAGTGTGTTTTTATAAACTATGGTTTTCCAAAGATTATTGGTAAGTAGAAAAGTATTTTCGATGAATTTTGAAATGGTTTAGTGAAATGGTGTTCAAATCATGATTTGATTGAATTGGTTTGAAAAAAAACAAATTATAATCCATGGGTACTTATATTGAAGATATATTAATAGGTAGTATCCAATCTATGGGGGATTCTCTTGAGGCTATCCTCTACCTTCATGAATAGTTGTTTCAGGTACTTGTTATATCTATTGGGAGGTCCACTCTCTTTGGTGTTCCAATGATCATTAGACATAATTCATATGTCTAGTGTCTATATGCTTGAATTAATTAATATGTTAGGTACAAGTGTCTATGTTACCCAGACCTAGTAAGATCTCTTGCGTGATATTACAATTTTTTCTGCATTTGAATTGTACTATTTTTTAGTTCCATGGATTCAATATTATTTGTAATGCATGCTTTAGTTTGTTTTGAAAGGATATATATGATGTGATATATGGATATGAAATAATTTGAAACTGATTTACAAACATTCTTTGGAAATGTGGGAAAAGGGGAAATTAATATGTTTCCATCCATTTGATATAAAAACTTATAAACAATTAGCCTTCACTGTTTTCATAAATGTGGAACTTTCTAGATTTATTGTTCAAAGTCTTGGTATGGAACACCCAGGAGAGCCCATACTGAGCATGTTAGCTCACACCGCCTATACGACTTCAATGGTGTGAAGACTTGGTTATTTCCTTTAATGTTGGTAAAGGGAGTATTACACAATTAGGAATATTTTTTTCACATGAGTTTAGTTGCTGGTGGTGTGATGGAGAGATTCTTCCCATTCCTTCACCTGGAGTAGCTGTTTTTCTATAATTGTTATCCATTATCGTTATACCAATTTTAGAAGATATTTCTGCTCACAATTTTATTGGTTTCCACTATTGATTTTTAATTAGGGAATAAATTAATCTTTTCCAATTTTCTCTCTGACGTATACATATACCATTTTTTTCTCCAAGATCGGATAAATCATTACCTCTAGTTGTTGTTTGATTTCTGTGTTCTATTCACTGACCAACTGGGATCAGGAAAAACCATCGGGAATGTGATGAGTCATTCCAAGTAACAATTTGATAGAATATTCATGTTCTTTTGTTTTAGATTTTTATCAATGGTGTTTTATCCTATATTTTCCTTCTTTTGTGATTTTTTATAGTCCAGTGATATGTTTTTCGGGACTATAGTTGTATATTGTAAGGAATTATTAACCATCTCTTTTTATGATGAATCATATGTTACCATGGAATGATGGCATGTGAGTTTCATATTTTTTGTTCTTATGTAATTATTAGTTTTTTTCCTTATGGGTTTCTAATTTTAATAGAGATTACTATGTTGACTGATCATTTCATTTATTTCGATGTGAAACAATATGCCTCTAAGGTATGTTGTGTGTGATCCACATAAGGGTTCCAAAAATGTTCCACGAGGAGATTTTTCAATGGATCAAATCATTAACAAGGCTATCATATTGAGAATTCATGCTATTGACCATAATGTTCTACATGTTTAGAGTGCATTCATTGAGGTATATCGAGGAGCTATAGGTGAAAGATATCGATCACGTGAGTTCCTGCATGAGAATCAATTGTCCTTTAAATATACTAATGAACTATAGTAGGTAGAAGACTAGAATGAAAAGATTTATGTGATCTTTCATTTACTGTATACACCTAAGAGGATCACGGTGAAGTGTGGGACATTCGGACTTGAGTTTCTTATAAAGCATTGGTTGGATTATAATGTGCAGGAAGATTGGTACATGGGTATGGTTTGGATGAGTTTATAGAATATATTCCCTGAGCATCTTTATAAAGTTCCTTTGATGATGGTTAAGTGTATGGATTTCCTCCCTTTACAGCTTGTATATCATTCATTGTCGGTGTAAACCAATCAGTTTTTAGAGACGCTTAGTTTTTTACCATAGGTTTTGAAGAATGACCAGCATAAAGCTCAAATGTACCTGTAAGGTCTGAAAATAGATATCATAATCCATATATTTATATTGGTTATTTTGAACTATGTATCCTTAGTGGATAGGGATATGATGGAATATTTGAATAAATAAATAAATATTGGATATTAGTATCCTTTTCTTCCACTTAGTGGTAGGTTTAGTTGAATTACAGGGAAAATAAAGAATACAAAACATCACCGTAGGAGTGGGGGTGGTAGTTCATAGTATAAGGCCACTTCAAAACCTCTAATTATAGATTTTGGGGAACCTACGACTTCATGTCAATGTGGAAATTTTGGAAACACTAGGTTTTCAATTCCTTCAACAATAAATATGTGTAAAAATTGTAGATATTATTTTCATCTGTAGTATTTTTTATGGATATTTCTAAAACTTAATATAATCAAGGATCTTTGGTTCCAATGGATAATACAGGGTATTCGGATGGTTCAAATACTATAGGGCTCTATCCACATTCCTTAATAGTGAAGCACCATCACACTAAATATTAGTTTCTAATGGAGTTTTAAGTGGGTCTGGAGACATAGAGAGGTACCTTCTTTATTTCATATTTGATATTATTTTCTATATATGATGTTAGTAATTCATACAATTTTAAATATGATTGTTTTCTTGATATTATTAACCTTCCAACATAACTCATTATATTTTTTATGTAGTCAGTGATAACCCTAGATAGAAGGAAGAGTATGGTTTTTAGTTTCCTTTAGCATGATCGATAGATATTTCAGTTCTATTCAACGATTTTCTTGTCAATATTCTAGATATTTTTGACGTCATCATTGAGATGAATGATCGTATTTCTCATAAATATAATGTAGATTTGAAAAATTTACATGTCTTGTTACTTGATATCGATGGGATCTCACGTGTGTTTTAAGGAGAGCCTAATGTATCCTATTTCCATATGTTACCCACCCACACTGAGCTTAGGATTTCATTGTCTATGGTAGTAGTTATTCACAATGATATCACTTTTATTTTTATCTTCTCATGGTTTTTCATGTCATTCCTGATTTTTTCCCAGAATCTTTCTCTTTCCTTCTTTTGGAGGGGGACAAAGTTTTTATAATTTTCATTGGGTCAGTTATGTCGATGATGGAAATACATTATTATCATGACCTAATATGATTGTCCAATGAGATCAATGGAGTTTTGGGGGGTGTCATAGGCTTGTGAGGTACCAATTTTCCTAGATTATGGAAAAGGTAGTTGGTCCTCACGGTTATTAGAAATTTTCAGAGCTGAGAAACACGATTTGATGAAACCATTATAGACTTCCCATACAATGTCCAGAATCAAAATGATTGATGAAACTATGCAACATGGGTGCAGGCCCATGCGAGAACTCCAGAGATTCTTTAGGGCCAACATCATCAAATGGTTCTTCTAATTGTATTCCATGATCATGTGATACTTACCTTGAGATAAGGAAGGGTTCACAATTTTTCAAACTGTGATGCTAAACCATCAAACATAGTTAAAAATTAATATATTTATTTCTTAGCCTTTCAATTTAATAACAGAAATCCCTATCATTTATTTCCAACAATAAATATCCATGAGGGTTGGGAGATCCATTGAAGCCAAATTCTTAGAAATGGTCATTGTTTCTCTATCTAGACTCTGATTCAATTACTATAGGATCTGGGATAGTAAGTTCTTCATTGAAATTATGTCATTATTAGATTGAATTCATATCGAGGGGATTAATTTGATGAAAGATAATATAACCTATTTCCATTATTATCGTCATTTCTCTGTCATTGTTCTGATATGTACCAAACCAGAGGTCAACACAAGATGATTTTTCTTCTATAGTTCAATAGTACATCATCCATACCATTCTATAATGGTTTAATGTTTTATAATAATAGTATTTGTTGTGTTTCATTCCATACATTCTTCTAATACCATTTTAATTAGTTAAATTCATGAACTAAATTGATTGGGTCATGAAGGTTTTCCTATTTTGTACCACAAGTATATTTTGAGGTTATTAAACTCAACCTAAACCACCCATAGGGTGTACTGTTTCATCTTCTCCTATGTTGACTAGATCATTGGTTACATCTGTTATTTACCATTATAGTGGGATCCTTAATGATAATTTAATGTGTTTTTAATGTTATCATACAATGTTTTAACAATTCGAATATAAAATAAGTGATTGAATTGAATTGAAAAAATATGATATGGTTGATTCTTCCTTGTCATGTTACATCATACAATTAAAATAGATAAATTTTTTATTTGGAAATTTTTGAATGAGTAGCGAAAACTCATTACATGTGAATGATGAATAATTTTATTGATGAATGGAAATGCTAGTGGATTCTTTTGATGATTTCCTTGGATTTTAATTCCATAGATGTCAGGTATTTTTCCACCATGGGCCTTTTTAGTGGTAGTGGATTCCTTGAACCAATATACTCCTTTGATCGTGACTCCTTAAGATTGAACATTCCCTTTTAAACCATGGATCTATCATTCATGGAATCACACTGGACAAGCTCTGTTGACAAGATCATTTGACTCTACCCATGTATTTACTAGATTTCCATAAAAAACCCCTTTAACTTGCTGATATATCCTTTGTCTTCTATACCTTGGATCCATCCATTTATGGTTTGACACTTGGTTATGGGGAATGAACATTATGTATGTTCACAATACATTACATGGAGAGGATGTTGCATATGTTTTATACCTATTTTCTTGGTATTTATATTGTGGATATTACTTCTATTCTTCACATAGAGCCTTAGTATGGTAATCAATTTACATTTTTTACATTGGGTATTATTACATGTAATATATTTATACCTAACGTATATCCCTAGTATTTGTATCAGTTAATATTTGTTAAACATTGAAATATTAAGAATAATTATTGAATACATTACAATTCCACTTGTGTTTTAGTGCATGGGCATTTTTTAGGGATCCACTCTTGGTTAGATGGAATCACATTTACTCTCTTAATGCACTATTATTATTTCTATGCATGTGATATACTGCAAACTTCTTTGGAATATGCTGGGGAGATTTGATTTGTTATAGACACCATTTTTGGTGGCTAATGATGTGTTATCTCTCACCCTATTCGAAAAGCCATTGGGTAAACAGACAGACATCATGGATGCAGGTAGGGACCAGGGAAATAACCCACTATATGATGATTGATTTTTCATGCATAGGGGTAGGGGAAAATAGGATTGAGCTTGCCTTGTGGTGAAATATAAAGATAATTAATTTGATATCTTTTGTTGTTTTGTACATGTATTGTACTTTAGGCATGTATACCAATTTTTCTACTTTTGAGATACAATGCATGGTCATTATATTTTATATAAATGCATATGGGTTTGTTAGTATTATAGCCTTTAGATGTTAATGTTATCTTTGTTGTTCCGTTATTTACCTTCTTCTTCTGTATGATTGATATGATTATACCACTTTATTACACTATAAAATTAGTTCATATTCAACCCAAAGACACACCCTAGGATCACACTACTATTCAAAAGCATCTGGAATACAGGGAGGAAAGCCTGAAGCCATGTGACCCACCAGTTTAAGAGAATGTTTAGTTTATATTGGATCAGGACGTTATAGAGTGGTATTAGAGTGTATTATTATTTTGGTAGAATAAATATTTTTAGATACTATAATGGAACATAAAAATTTATTAGCATTCAATACTGAGATATTCTTATGAGTAACTAAACCACATGTAAGAAAACCAAAAATTGTATCGAATAAAAATTGTTGTTTTTGGTATTTATCTTGTTATTGAGGATTTGACTCTATAGTTGGGCGAACCACTTTCTATTTGACATTCCTTATGATTATGGATTTTACTATTTCAAAATCAAATGATAATTTTCCATCTCTTTCATCATTTAAGCCAATTTATAATATAATCATACCACATATTATACAATTCCATATAAGATGCATTTCCCGACTATGTGATGTTATTATTGGTCCCATCGGTGGTATACATGTTGTTTAAACAAATATTTCTGCAGGGAATTAAGATTCATAGTTGGTATAAGTAGTGAACTCTGTAACCTAAATAATATCTTCCTACTCAGGAAATATTAGTATCCATAATCATCTAATTAGGGAATTTTGGTTCACAGACAATTGGTGGCATGGAATGGAACGTGTTATAGATTAGGTTACATTGAGGCCACATTTCAGTTCATGTGGTGTATGAGCCCATATGGATATGAAATCGGTGAACCGTTTGGTTCAATAATTTATAAAGAGTTCTATAAATTAATATTAATTTGATGTAAATTGGATTGTGAAATAGATAAATTGATCTTGCCCTTGAATTAGAGTGGGCATAGGCCTGGTCTATTTTACTTTTTATGTTTATTCCATTTCACCTAATCCTAGATTTAGGAGCTGGCCGAGGGGAATCACTTGTTTATATGTAGTGATCAATGTGTCCTTTACTTTTTCCAATTATATTTTCATTTTAAGTCATTTATGTGGTATTTGTTTGGAATTGTAGAGACATACATTATGATGACCTCTAGTTGCACACTATGAGGGTGGAAACAGTTATCTCATGGGGTGGTGGGTCTTGGTTTACTGGTATATCCTCAAACAGTGATAGTTATAGATCCAATAATAGTACCATATATGGGTAATGAGGGATAGTTCTGATATTTTTTTATGTACTTTATAAAGATCATTCTAGGATCCCCAGAGCATACCTCTTCTTTGGATAAGCTAACATGTTTATTTTAGTAGCATCATATGAACACATTTTTGGGGATAGAGTTCCACATGATGGGGAGCTATTGTTGGAGACTATATTTTCAATTTTTATTATACAGATACACCTACTAAGAGAATATATAATCTTGAAACAAAAGTTCTTGGAGGAGTATCTAATCATTGGTGCTAGATTTTTAACTATGCTAATATGCACTGAGATATTGTTTGGAATGATTTCCAATCTGGATTTTATGAAGACTCTTTTTTAGAACCATATCGATGAATGGTGTTTTGATTTTATGCATATAGAGAAAGTCATGATGTCTGATATGGAATATTTAGAATACTTTATATATATTCTGTGTTTTCACTCATTTATCTTGGTTTAAAGAAATCACGGGAGATCTGATTTGAGGAAGGTTCCAAAAATTCCATTCGATCAAAATTAATTGTGTTTTGGTTGACTACAATTACTGAGATAGTGAATCTTGAACTTATTTCTAAGAGGAAACTAGGGGAAACTAGGTGTAGAATGTACGATAGTTCAACCTCTCAACATAGTGGTTCATTGTCATGTGGACGAAAGATCTATTTTGGAGATTCACATGTGGGGAGTTCCATCCAGGTTGTTAGTTCTATTAGTTATTTATTTTTTTATCATTGAGGTAGATGGTGAAATATATGGAATTAGATTGATCGAGACCCAATCATGTGTCAAGAACATGAATGGATAGGCCACATAAAAATATTTTATAGAACATTCCAACCAACAATCAGTGGAAGGTAATAGACTCTGAATCAAAGTTCAAGAGATGGGTCTATAGCTCTATATCAGATAGAGAGTTTGAGTAGTGCAGGTAGATTATAATAAAGTTGTATTTTTAAAAAAAGAATACATTCACATATTGTACCTAGATAATAGATTTCACCTAATCTGTGTAGTGAGGTTGTTTCACAGTGATGTGACTCAGTCGAGATATATTCTGTACAACCTACACTTGTAGAGGATATAGCTGAAATATCTTTGGTTATCACTATGATAATTTTAACATCTAATTTGGTATATCATCATATTTATACAAGTTATTCACAATGATTTGTATTTGAACATATTTTGGAGGGAATTGGGAATCTTGTTCAGTTTTATGACGGTCTTATGATTTTGGATACTATATTGGGGGTCATAATGGGGGGGGGGGGGGGTAAGCCAGTGTAGGGAGTTCCCACTTATGATTGGATGGTTTTAATTCATATAAGATATTTTTTCCTTGATATTACTAGGTTTTATGTCATTCTCCAGATATAATGACTAGTTTTTCATTATCCCATGAAGATTTAAATAACCGGAGGGTGACCCTTACATCCAAAAAGTATAGAGTTTTTATTTACAAGGTTGAATGGGACATACATGTGTATAGAGATGGACCATAGAATAATGATCTAGGATAAATGACAAACTAGAGTGATTGTTTATATCTTGATGCTTGGGGATCATGTTAGGAAGATTTACCTTTAGTTTTTTATGCTTTCATGATCATTTTTCGAGATGAATTTTATGGTTTTCCTCTTATGAGAGTGGTGGAGTTATTTATTGAGCATGTGTAAGGATGTCCATCGGTATCCATATCTCCTTACATGATATCCACTACTAAGTTACATGAGCTCATGAGGACGCTGGGGAACTGGAAGGAAAAGTGTTTTATATGACCATGTACCTCTCTATAAGGTTTATATGTCTTTTTTTCATAAAAGGTATATAGTACCACTAGTATACGTTAGGTTGTACATGAATTGAACTAGTTGTTGGTTATGAACCAGAATCATTTTCAATGGGTGTATGATCTCTTTGACTAGCTCCATGGATTTGAGGGTTTCAAGGTGATTGATTTGAGGTTAGGTTATCCCATGGAATATTTTTGACCTACCAACACAACTCGAATATTTTTCAAAGTATTTAGGTTTTAGATTGGAATATTTTCTTGTCGTTTGGTCTCACAAACATTCCCTTAGTTTTTATGGAAATGATGAACTGAGTTTTACATCCTTATATATATATATATATATATTAATTTTTTGTTCTATTCATGCATGATATATTGGTATATTCTAAAAATAAACATGAAAATGACAAACACTTGGAGATTGTCTTGGATAAACTGATATAGAATAAGTTATATGTTATGCTCACAAATTTCCACTTCATGCTTAATATGATTCACTTGCGGGGAAATATTATCTCAATGAAAAGAGTATCAGTTGACCCAATATGTTTAGTGATGTATTTTCCTAGGGTAATCCCATGAATATATTTGAAATATTGGCATTCCAAGGGATATATATATATATTACATACATTTCTTATAGAAATTATCATGATTATTGTCACCTATTATGGGATTGAATAAGAAGGGTGTTATGTTTGTATGGATAGATACCAATTAGAAAGACTTTTAGGAGATGTAGGGTAGATTGACTTTAGTGTTTTTTTTTAATTATGGAATATATGTGTAGGATCTATAGTTTTTGTCGTGATTCATCAGGTATTCGGATTGCATTAGTTTTGATGTAGGTGGAACGATTCATGGCATACAGATCTTCTCAGTTCAAGCCACACTAGAGTAATTACCTAATACATGATCTTGAGTTAGTTGTTGTTGTACATGTATTTTATTTTTTTGTAGCATTACATTTAGGGAGATCATTTTGTTGTATACACAATCCACAAAATCCAAAAAGTATATATTTTAATAGCATGATTTGAATCTTAGTTAGCGGAAGTGGGTAGAGTACCTATAATATTTCAAATTTGAGGATTCATGTATTCTTATAAACGGTAATAAATTTTCCAATGCACATAAGAGGAGGTCCTAGATACAATAAATTAAGTAGTCTAGTTTTGAGTGATATCTAAGGGCAGTGTTCTCAAAGATGAACTTGGTGGTGAAGGATGCTTAGTTATAGACTTTTTTATCATCCTTGGTAGTTAGTTACACTCTTGTAGGTAGATTCAATAAGAGGATGTTATCTGAAGTTTAAGGGCCTATCCCTATGGATGTGGGTGGAAGGTGATGACCAAGTTCTTATTGGATTATGGGAAAGGATAAATCTTATGTATTCACGGTTGTTATGGAGTTCCATGAGACATAAATGATGAGATTATGTGGGATATTCATGCATCAGATTGATGAGGGTATATTGACGTTAACAAGATGTAAAGGGATTTATGTCTCTAGTACTAGTGGTCAAGAATCACTACAACAAAAGCCGGTCCTAGCGGCGGTTTTTTTCCTATTTAGCGGCGGTTTAAACCGCCTCTATATTGTGTGGAGGCGGTTTACAAAAACCGCCACTAAGTTTGGCTTCGACAATATATTAGCGGCGGTTTTTTCGATTCCGCGGTGGTTTTAGAAATGTGTCGTAGATCCGTCATTTAGCGGCGGTTTCTCTTCATTTAGCGGCGGTTATATGGGTATCTGACATTTTTTATTCGCGGCGGTTTTAACCACCGCTAAATTCAGGCGTTTGATGCGCCTATTCTGCGGCAGTGAAAACTGCCGCTAAATATCAACATAATATATTTACCGGTGGTTAAAACCGCCGCTAAATGCTGCCCAGTTCATCATTTACCGCCGCTAAATGCTTCCATGTTCATCATTTAGCGGCGGTTAAAACCGCCGCTAAATGCTCACTGGTATGGCATTAGCGGCGGTTTTAACCGCCGCTAAATGTTGAAGTGGAAAAAAAAAATATGTTGGATCTGCTCCACCACTGCCCTAAATTTTCCAAAACCACAGCCACATCTCACCCATCAGCCCCACATAATATCACATCCACACATCATCATCCCATAATCATGTACATGCATCACAACACATCAAGGATCATTTTATAGATTTATCAACGGGTATTTTATCACATGATACTTTATTTTAGGAGTGTTGTAACACAATCCATAATCATAGAGTATCCATTTCATTAGAAAAATATAAGTGGTTGGTTAATTTCCCTTTTAGGGTGATATCACAACAATAACAATAGACACAACAGTCACAACACATATCATCCAGTGAAAGAAAATCCCCCAATGACCATAATTTTAACCAAGGTATCAATACCATACAATCCATCATATCATAATAATATCAAAGCTATTAAAACATGTGAATCATTCCTATTTTCCCCCTTCAGTTTCAATTAGCCAATTATTTATCTTTTATTAAGCCAGCACAACTAGAACCCATAGAAGAACAAGAGTAACCTCCCATGCATGATACACATTAAAGAGAAATAACTGATTCCCTACCTTAAAGAATATTTTTCGACTCACAGCACACCATAGGGTGAAGAAGAAATGACCATAAACCACAAATGCATGAAAAACGCACAAATAAACCTACACTGTGCCAAAATATCATCAAAATTTAATCCAACTCAGACCCTAGACCAAAAAGGAATCATTGTATTGAATCCCCAATAGAATAATAAGAGGAAACTAACCAAGAAGAAGGAAGGTATTACCACCAATTTCCAACCAACATCCACCGAATCCAATGCCATCCACCATGCCTAAACTAAAAACAAATTGGTATTCCTAGACCCATTGAAGTGGTGTAAAAATTTTAAGGCCATGACAGAGCCTTTTATCATTAACCTTTCATGCCTTAGCCATTTATGGTCATGGGATTGGTCTTTTAGTGTGATACATATTGGATATGGATCCAATTGGGGTATGAATACGGGTTACATATATGGTATTCTCATTTAATGTTGTATCATCACATGCATATTGCATTAAGAATCTTTTTGTCAACACATGAGGAATCTAGAACACAATAAATAAAATGCATAGAAGGAAACATGAGAAATCAAGAAAATGTTAGGACATGGAAATGTTTCGTGGCAACTATGTGCCATAAATGTTACATATACAAACCAACTGTTATCATACTTGTTCAACACATCAACAATACTACTACTCATCATCTGATGCTGCATCGTCACCCTCTCCACCTTCATCTCCACCACCTGTTGCGACCTGTAAGAACATTATATTGAAAATTAAATATTGTTGCATATTTATAATAAAAATTAAAACCAATAAAAGTTTGCAAAATAAATGATTTTGATTTTTTTGTGATTTACCTGCTCACCACTACCCGATGCACTACCACCGGGGGCATATCTACTCATATGCTGACGTATTTCAAGCAACTCTTTCTGCAAAGCAGATATCTGATCCCCCTGCTGGTGAACTGTGTTTTGTAGAGCAGACATCTCTATCTGAGCATCCTCAGGTATGAAATGACTATAACCAGGATTAGATGAGGCTGAAATCCCTGATGGCATGCGAAAGACCTCAGATGGTACGGGTCCCAAACCCATCCCGCGCACTCTGCCAGGATGCTCCTTCCCAAGGACTTGACCAACCGGGTCATCCTGGGAGACAGAGTAGGATTGCCCAGGATTGGAAACCCATATTTCTTTAATTTTTACCTATAAATAAAATATCAATATATATTAACACAGTAAAAACTGATATTAAGTTATTATAATAAATAATTGACTTCATACCCCAACTTCTCTGGAAGGTTCATTAACAAAACATCCATCTGTTTTTTTATGAACATCCAGCCACAGTTCTGTTCAGGAAGCTTCATGCCCTAAACTCTGTGACTGAATTAAACAAAGATAAATCATCAATCAAATATGTTAAATAGATAATATTATCTTATAAATATTTAAACTAATTAAAAGATTACCAATGACATTCGGCTTCTTGAAAATCTTTTTGAACCCGCAGTGTGCGGGATTACCTGCTTCGCCCGGTTTGAAGCATTCTTTCTTGAGAGATCCTGAAATAAATAAAATTCAATTTAACAGTATTGTATTCAATGTCTATCTCCTCTTAATGTACATGTATAAATTTAAAATGAGGATAATATAATATTATATATTTCAATACCATCCACTTCTCATCACGATGTCTATCGACAAAAACCTTCCACTGTTCTTTCGGTACCCCACTGGGTATCTTCTCATACATATGCTGCACGGTCAACGAAGAATCGTTGACATCACACCACAACCTCCATTTGAAATCTTTCCATTTTTTTCCAAGATTTTTCAATGTCCACTTCCGTGCTTTCACATCAGCAACGGTAAAGTGGAAGAACATCTGTATACAGAAATTCATTTTGAATATATTAGTAAAATGACATTCAATTAAACCATAAAGTAATAAAATTACCTTTATATGAGAATCATAAACTTCATTTTTCCATTTTGGAGGCATATGCCTCCAATCATCATACGAAATAGGCAGGGAAACGGGCTCCGTTGCCAGCTGACCTATAATCTGACCAAGTAAACCAGCGGCGTCATCCGTCCGGACCCCATAAGAATCAAATGGCACCACTATCTTCTTGCCATGCATGTTCCAAACATCAGAACTTTTTATATCTTTTTCCACGGTTTCATTATCTTCATCTGTAATGAGCAGACAATTACTATAAACAAAATGCAATAAATTTATTTAATTAAAATTTGTACCTATGACTGCGACCCTCCAGAATGTCCGTGATGAACTGGAGGGGGCGTGTCGCTGCCCCACTGCTGAAGCTCCTGTAGGGGGAGGCGATGACTCATCCTCTAATGAGGCATCCAATGATGGTGTCAGAGATGGTGCAGGGGGAGATGATGTCGTGGGGACAGACGGATCGTCATCTGTCGCAGAAGAAGAAGGAATAGTGTACCGCTTCTTCCTTGGCATTCCTGTCATTTAATCAAATAAAATTAAGTTCAGAATATATATTTCAAAAAATTTATGCAGAAAAAAAATTAAAAATGATAATAGATGCCCAGTATTAACAAACAAAATATATATAACAATGATAATGAATGACTACAGAAATGAAACAAGTAGTTGTTGAATGAATAAATAATTGTACATACAATCATTTTCCCCTTCAATAATGTCGGTTTCCTGCTCCATTGCTTCATCCACTTCATTCATCCTTGCTAGACCAATATTTTCAATATCATGATGGACAAATAATTCTGCTTCCTGTTGTTGATGAAATTCAATTGCAGAGGTCAAATCTTCCACTTCATCACCCATATCATACAAATATTTTTGTATTACGTGAGTAACTACACTCCACCCTTCATCCACAACATCATTCACATAATATACCATTTTTGCCTGCGATGCTAAGATATATGGATCATTCAGTTCACTATCACCAACATCCATCAAGCGAGAGAAGTTTACAGAAGTAAATTGCAAGGAATATCTTTTAACACCTCTGATAAAATCGACCCATTTTCATTTGAATAAATCAACAGAAAAATGCCTGTGGTAGTTTAATTCAATAATATCATGCATATTTCCATAGTATTCTACTTCAGCAAATGTAAAAATACCACTATTCTGTGTTTTCAAACCCACTTCTCGATCGACTGTACGAAATCGAAAACCATTCACATTATAAGCGTTGAACTTTCAAACTTGTTTTATAGGACCTCTAGCAAGAAACATCAAATATTCTGAAAAGTCAGCTCGAGTATCAGTATTCATGATCTGAAAAAATATATATAATTTAATAGATTTGAAAATTGTATGTGTCAAAGTAATATTCATATTTATTGCAATATTTATAAACTTACACGTCGTGAAAACCATTCTACCAGCTCTTTATTCACAGCTTTCGTTATATCTTTTTCATTTCGTGTTCGGCTTCTCATTCGTCTCTTTGTTTGTATCCTCAACTCTTCAATAAATGGATCTACAATTTCACTATTCAGCAGCACATATCTATGTGCCTGTAATAATTCCAATTCTGTTAGTGTCGCGTATGAGGTCCTCCCAACTGATCGGCCAATAGCAGGAAATATTTTTTATTTCTGATGCATTTAAGATTGAGTTGATGTGTCGTCAACACGTCCAACTCGAGTAAATATTGTCTCAATATCATCCAAATATCTGGAACAAAAGGTGAGACACTCCTCGGCCAAATAGCCTTCAGCAATAGAGCCTTCTGGTTGAGCTTTATTTCTCACGTATGCTTTCAAATGCCCAAGATATCTGTGAAAAAAAAAATAATATTATGCATTTATTTAAATGACAAAAAATGTTTACTTAACTGGAAACATATAAATAAAATACCTTTCAATTGGATACATCCATCGATAATGAACGGGGCCTCCTAATTTAGCTTCGTCAACCAAATGCACAGTTAAATGCATCATGACAGTAAAAACGATGGAGGGAAGATCATCTCCATTGCACAAAGGGTCAATAAAAACCTCTCTTGTAGGTTGTCAAGCTGAAATGGATGTAGAGATTTCTCACATAACTGTCTGAAAAATGTGCAGAAATGGAGTACAACAGCAGTAACTTTTTCAGGTAATAATGTACGCAATGCCAATGGTATTAACTGTTGTAACAAAACATGTGAATCGTGACTTTTCAATCCATATAACTTACGATTCTTCAAGTCAACACACCCCGAGATGTTACTCGAATACCCATCAGATACCTTCACATTCTTTAAAATTGGAAGGAACGTATCTTTATCCTTATTTTTCAATGAAAAAATGGCCGGAGCATACTTTTCATTCCCATCTGGCCAGAGATCACGTTTTATGTTCATTACTTGTAAGTCTTTGCGAGCATTGAGATGATCGTTCGACTTTCCATGCTCATTAAGTAATGTGAAAATCAAATTATCACATACATTCTTCTCAATATGCATCACATCAAGATTTTGGCGCAAAGAATTAAATTCCCAATACGGAAGATTGAAGAATATACTTTTTTTCTTCCATTGTTGCGTTCTGATTTCACTTGACGATGCACTTCGCACTCGTTTTCCGCTATCATTCAAATGATGAACCT
This sequence comes from Viscum album, assembly GCA_963277665.1. Lineage (NCBI taxonomy): Eukaryota > Viridiplantae > Streptophyta > Magnoliopsida > Santalales > Viscaceae > Viscum > Viscum album. Next base: position 1,527,331,330 of record OY728145.1, read on the forward strand.
TCCCAAATTCTGTTTTAACATTTTCAAGCTGTGTGAATATTTCAGAACCGGTTAACAATTTTGGAGGTGGTCTACGATCAATGCAACCATTAAATTTTGATTTTTTCAGCCGAAATCTATGACATGCATCAAGAAATCTTTGATGGCACAAGAAGCACCATTTTCTACTGTGAGGTAGCCATTTGGGCTCGAAATCAAAGTTACAAACGGGACAAGCCAAACCCATATAAGTGTTCCAACCAGATAAATTCCCAAGCCCAGGGAAGTCACTAATGGTCCACATTAAAGAAGCATTCATTTTAAACACTGTTTTAGAAGAAACATCAAATGTCTCAACACCGTTGCTCCATAACTCCTGCAATTCTTCAATCAAAGGCTGCTGGTATACATCAATATCATTTCCAGGCATTTGTTTTCTAGGAATAATCATCGAAATGATAAAAGATGTTTGTTGCATACACATCCATGGAGGCAGATTATAAGGGATCAAAACAACTGGCCAAATGCTATAACTCGTACTCAAAGTCCCAAATGGGTTGAATCCATCGACAGCCAATCCCAATCGAACATTCCTAGGATCAGCTGAGAAATCTGGATGTAATGAATCAAATGTCTTCCACGATTGGGAATCCCGTGGATGTCTCATTAACCCATCATTGTTATTATCTATAGCATGCCACTTCATGTGTTCGATGGTTTTTTATGACATGAATAATCTTTGCAATCGAGGCTTCAAAGGAAAGTAACACAAAACTTTTGCAGGTGTGTTCCTTTTCTTCTTCTCCGTGAAATTATGTTTAGTCATACTTCCAACATCACCCTTTGACTGCCATCTAGAAGAAGAACATTTCTTACAATTCTGTCTACTTGAATCCTCTTCCCAGTAAAGCATACAATCATTGGGACACGCATGTATTTTTGTATAATTCAGACCAAGCTTGTTAACAACTTTTTTCATATCATAAAACGATTATGGGATTTTTGCTTCAGGAAATGCATCATGAATCATATCCAATAACATGGACATTGCCTTATTTCTAATTCCACATAGACATTTGATATGGTACAACTTCAGTAGAAATGAAAGATTTGAATATTTCAAACACCCACTATACAACTCTTGATTTCCATCGTCAACTAAATCATGAAATGCATTTTCCTCACTGAAGTTTTCCCTTACATTTGGCTCCACAGAATCAAGAGGATCCAATGATATGTTACAATCTTGATCTTCTTGTGTTACAGTCTTAGAAACATCACTTGTCACGTTGAAATTTGTAGCACCCTCTTCTGGTTGTTCTGATATGTTTTGATTCTCATAGTGGTGTCTTGCAGTGCCGATTGCATCATTTATGAGGTTTTGCATTTCATTTTCCATTGTAGAAGAACTTGGGACCTCATTCTGTGGATTAACATCAGTCCTCAATCTTTCTGTATTGTTTGATTCTCCATGCCAAATCCAATACAAATATTGCTCATGGAATTGCTTCAGTATTAAATGTTCATAAACTTCATCTCTCTTCAACCATGTTCTAAATTTACATTTAGGACATGGACATCTTATTCTCCCTTCAGCGGATCGATTAGAAATTGCAAAATCTAAAAACCCATTCAAACCCTTAACATATTGAGGTGTGTTCCTTGGTAATGTGATCCAGCTTTTATCCATGTATTTCACAATGTGCCTACACAAAATATACGATAGTGTAAGATTACAGAAACATAATATAATAAAGATGAACCATTGACCATAAAGTATGCATAATATAATAAAGATGATTCATTGACCACATTTACCGTTTCAGACCAACTGAACAAGTCTGGTCCATAGGAGACAGCGTCAACACCTCATTGAGGAGCAATAAGAATATCGGGATACACACTTATCATAACACCATCGATCACACATTTATGTTGCCTCAAACAACACCCCATTGATGTGTGATCAAAACTGATCATAATGCATTTTAAATCAAGTTAACTACATTCACTGAAACCATTTTCACAATGGGTAATGTTTGTTTTATTGTTCTAGGGAAATCTAAATGGCCACATTTAAGTTTTGGGGTTCATCTTGTGATGGAATCATGAGACGTGGTGTTTGAATTTCTTGAATAAATTAGTGATAATGACCCCCCTAAAGTGGAGAGAATTATGTTAGTCATGGAAATGTGGAGAAAACTGTAGAGTGGATGTGGAGGAATCAAGGTTCCAAATAGAAACCTATAAGGGACATGTTTGGGGGTTCTTAGGGAAGGCCAGGTGGAACATGGATATGGTGTGTGTAGGTGATGGAGGTATACCTTAAGTGAGAAGGCTTCGTGTTTGGGTAGAGGGGCGACATGCCAATAGGGGATGTTGGGAACCAACAGAGTGAGTTAGCAGGAATGGAAAGACATAGTTGGATAGAAAGGGAATGGATGTGGTGGGCTGCAAGGCACCTCAAGTTAATGTTGAAATGATAAGTTTATCCTAGTAATGTGAATGAGTTTTGAAGAAGAACCAAGTAGTCCTTGGTTGAGATATGGATGGTGAAAGTGTGACAAATCTGGGTATTTTTGGCAGAAATAATGAATGCTAGAATTGGGTGGAGTTTTCATGGATGTTGTGAGTTGGAAAACATGTTAGGGAAGTTTTGAAGGTTGAGTTGAGGTTTTGTTGACCTCTTTTATGATGAGTGAAGTTCTCAAAACTATAAAATTGTGGTGATGAAGTAAGTAATATGGTGTTGATAACCATGGAAGGAAAGTAATCGATTAATGGTGTGGCTAGAGTTTCAAGTTGGATGGTCTCAGGTAGGAACCATATTAGTGTATTAGTTTTGGTGATGGGTATTGGATCAGGTTTTGGATGGTTGAATACCTTGAGATGAAGGTTATGCTTGGGTTGTTCTTTGGATGTTTGAAATGGAGTGAGGTTGTTGGGCCTTGAGTTCTGGATTGATGTAGGTCAGAGAATTTGGTTGGAATCTATGTATCCCTTCAGCGACAATGAGTTTGTGTCACCATTATAATTTTGGTAACTAGGTGAGGTGGTGCTATGAATTTTGGGCCATGAGTTGTGGAGAGGATTGGAACAAAGGTGTTCCGATTGGCTCTCCACATGGTAGTGTAGTGCCTTATCGATATCCTCTTGTGCGGTGGTATAGTAACATTACCTAAACCTTTAATTTTCATTTGATGTTGATAATAAATAGTTGAGGTGGATGCGTCCTCAAAGATAATTGGGTTTTAATTGTGGTTCATGGTTGGGGAAAATGTTTTCAGGTAGGACCTTTTCCTTAGTCCGAGTGTTGTTATAACATGGTTGAGTTCAAGGAGTATATTAGAATATGGAAGTTTATAGGTGGGTCCGTGGAACTAAAATTGGCCTTAGGGGTGCTGTGATGCTTGGGAAGTTTGGATATGTGATGATATGTTATAAGTTGGGGAGGTTTTAAGATCCCAACCCTTATCCATGTGATATGATGAAAAAAATTACACCATGTAACCATAAATATCACACACCCTACTAACATGGATACCCATGACTTCTATGAGGAACCTTTCCGTTACATACATTATATAAAAAATGACCTGAAAACACCCAATGGTCTGTGTATGGTGTGAGAAAATGAATATTAGAAATATTACACCATGTTTTTCATAAGGAGACATTAGAAAAATAAAACAATTATTCTTATTAAGGGAAAATAAAATAATAAAATATATATATATATATATTAAAAAAATGGTAATTCACCCTTTTAGAATATATTAAAAAGAATAATCAAATTGATACATCATATTCCATTTAAAATAAATGTGATTAAGCCATTTCATAATGTATTTATAAATAACCTCTTTGAAATGGAAAACAATAGAAAATACTCTTATGATATATTAGGTATAAGTTATATAAGATCCTTTTAAATCTATGGTCAAATGACTATTTACATACATATCCCTAAAATATGTTCCCTTAAACGACGTAATCACCCTGATAAGTGAATCCACTATGGAAACAATATTTAGTCATATTTTTAGTGTAAATAATTGATAGGTAGCCACAATTCATCCTTGAATTATTTTCTTATTATATCCCTTACTAAGTACCACATGATCCCATCTATCGCAGCCCATATTGGAAGGATTTTATTTATTAATTTTCCCACACATAAAGCATTTCCATTTCACAAATGACCCATAAATGTTGGATTTAAATTAAAAATTCAAACTATTTGGAGGGAATATCACACATGAATAATCAAACTACTTAATTTCAAATAAAACATGATTCAAAATCCATTTTCAAAATAAATTCCAAATTAATAAATCATTTAATCAAATAATTCAAAAAACAAACCATTATAAGAATCATAAATCAATCTATTAATCAACTTATATAATCCAAAAAAATGATATAGCAAGTGTGGATTATAAAATAAAATATATCTTTAAATCCTACTACCTAAAACACATAATTTTTTTAAAAATGAATGAAATAAATACCAATAGGATCAAAAACTAAAATAAATCCATTAACAAAGAGACCCATATAATGAATCTCAGATTCAATTAGAAACAAATCATCAAGATGGATGTGATAATAGAGAAAAATCACTTTGGGGCCGAGGTCGAAGTGAGGAAGGTCGTCGGGAGAAGGGGGTCGCGGGTTGTCGGTCGCAGGCACCGCCGGAGGAGGTCGCGGGGTCGCCGGAGGAGGTCGCGGGGTCGCCGGAGGAGGTCGCGGGATCACCGGGGGGTCGCGGGGGGCTGCGGGCGAGGGTTGCAGCACACAGGGTCGGGGGAAACGGGGGTCGGGGTAGGGAAGGGATGGGGTTTTTAAAAAAAAAACAAAGGTTTAGCGGCAGTTTATTAAAAACCGCCGCGAAACGTATTTCGGAAAACGTTTAGCGTCGGTTTTGTGAACCGCCGCCACAAAACTGCCGCTAAACACTGTTTATTTTGTAGTGAATAAACCATGTTGTGTCTAGTTTTTTCACATGGTGTTCCACATTTCATAATGTGAAGTAAGAACACTAGTGACTTTGTAGGGTTTTACAACATTTAATTATTACTAAGTAGAAATGGGAGGATGTTTTTATGTAATACATGAACGGGTAGACGAGGCTTTCTCAAGTTAGTGATATTGTATGGGTTGTTATGGGAAGGTACATTTATGTTTCATACTTCATGTAGATCAGGGAGAATTTCTCAGTAGATGAGATTGGGAGGTTTTATGTTCAAGAGATAGTGATACATCATATAGTATGTTATACTACTGTATTGTATAGGGATTATTTGTTATGTATTTTTTCTATAATATTATGTATGGGTATTTTGGTACACATGACCTTCTAATAAAAACATACCATATTAAGACTATAATCCAGTCTGATGACATGATTCTAGTTCTGGAGGACATGCTTACAGAATTCTTCTTTGGTATCAAGGGCTCTTGTGAGAGGCATGTAAAACTAGACGATTTCACATAAAAGTAGCTATAAGAGAGTGTGTAGATGATATAATATTACTCTCTATATGATTTTTCATTATACTCTCTTCTATGTTGGTTACTGGAAGGATTAGAAGCCTTTCATGGGCTATTCCTCTTTTTGGAGATTTTAGAGAGACTCATGTTGATTTGGAAAATAAATGGTATTGTGTAGTAAAGATTAAAATCTTATGCTGATTTTTGTAGATGACCACTGTAGTTCGTGTTTAAGGATTTTTTCTTTATATGTATCACACCTAATCTAGGACATTGATAGATTAGGAGATATGGTAATCTTTCACTGTGAGAGTTTGAGGTCTATGTGCCATCATTTTCTGCATGGGATTTGTGTAGAAGTTCATGTATCTGACCCACCACCCCATAGAATACGTCTGGATTGGGGTGAAATATATGATTATATTCCATCCAACATGGTATTTTGATAAATGGTATGATTTTTATGTTTCTTGTTTCCTCTTAGGACATCTTCAATAGGATTTCCATTTCTTTCTTTGTAAAATGTCAAATCCGAATGATTAGGGTTTGGTCCACTATGAGATACAATTAAAGGGCACCTGAGATCAAATTAGTTTGGTTTGTTCCCTTACAAATGATGGGAATCCTTATGTTTTTATGGATATAATAATTACTCAGGGTTTGATTCCTAGTTTGGATGCGTATATTTATCCTGTCCCATATTAAGGGAAACCCCAATGCATTTTCCTTACAAAAGGCCCCATATTATCACACATTGTGTCATCCAGGGTGTCTGTTTTTTGAGTTCTCTTGCATGTTACCATCTATAGTTGTACCAGTGGAGAAAATTGTGCAACCAATGGTTTATAGATCAGGTGACTCACCCGATTTAGGCACCAAAATGACTGAAATTATGGATCTATAGTGGGTAAATTTGGTTCAGTGTGTTCTGAATGGATCAGATGACCTTCTGAATTGATTTTAGGCCTTGGAAGACTAGTTTGACGATGTTTCTCTTCATGAATAATCGAAAAAAATTGCAAAAATATGTAAAATAATTTGAAATGATTCCATGTATTGATCTGTATGTATGACAGAAACCCATGTAATATAACCTATATAGGATTCTGATGGTGTGATGTAACTCTAATTGTTAGCTGATGATTCATTTAGTCAATTCTCAATTGATAGAGTTGAATAGATGCATGTTAGTGGTCTTTATCCCTCTTTGAGGAAAATGGGGTAGAAAGGAACGTATGACATAAGAAGTCATGTGGTGCATAATAGAAAAAAACCAAATGTAATAAAGATTATTCTTATATTCCTAAGAGAATAAAGATATGGTTAGGAAAAAAAACTAGGGACCATAATAAAACCAAATGTAAATTGATCATACAAGGGAGGACTCATTAGTAGCAAACTAATACCTAAAAGATTAACCACTTTTTATAGTATAAGGTTTCAATATACCAATATATGATTTTAGTTACCAATTACTTTGTGTCTATAGATGTATAACCATATAAAGAACCAATATGGAAGTATAATTCAGTTGATTTGGGAAAAGAGCATTGTATGGGGAACATACTACACTCTAAATAAGATATTTTTTAGGAGTCTTTTCCTACTAATTTTAAAATGGAAGAGGCCAACCACATTTTTGATATGATGATCTATTTAAAATCAATGAGAATCAAAGGGTATGGATCAGAAAAAATTAGATCATATTTTCATGAGGAATCAACGGAAATAAAATTAACACGAAGGAATACATCCAGACAAGGGAAATGTTGGAAATTGTTTTTGATGAAATAATAAATAAAGACCTTTGTACCAAGGTAACTGGCTTATAATGGGGATTGTATAGACAACCTTGTTAAAAAAATATCACATTTTTTTATTATTTCATAATTTATTTTTTTGTTAAATATCCCACTATTATGAACATGTAAGGCTTCCCACTTTTCTGATAAAAGAGATTTCGAAATAATAAAATTATTTACAATAGGTATTGAGAGTTAGAATAATAGACTAATGATTGTTGTTATCATACATGTTTCAATCCATTCACTCCATCTTCCTTGTATCTCAGTTATTCCATTTTCACTCAAACAATTCTCAAAGTCCTTATCCAGATGATATTGATTCAATGGTGGACACATATGTTGAGGAGCATCTTATTCATATCCTTGATAGGAAGAAGAAGGTTCTATGAGACTAGTCAGTTCCTCTAGTATGAGTGTTATGGTGGTACCATCATTACCAAATGAGGATTCTGTGTGGGAGGCTGATGTACATGCATAGTTCCAGGAGTTATTCTGAGATGATTTTTGACCAAACCTGGAAGGGAAATTCGGGGATGAATTTTCTTATGGGGGGATATAGTAAGATCTCATATTTTATTATGAGGTACATATATTTGTTTTCTGTATAACTCCATCATTTTCATCTAATATTAGTATATAATGAGATCACAAGAGTTTTTTTGGTATATAATACTATTTTGGATCTTAGAGGCTTGGTTTTTGTAGAATGCAGCTGGAAAACATGTTTTTATTGAAATCGTGAAACACAACATGCATGATTTGATGAAACTATATGATTGGTCCAACCCACCATCCAAGGATTCATGGGTTGAGGGAATCATGCTACGTAGGGCACATTCCAATTAACGATATCTGTAGTTTTTAAAAGATGATTATTGCTTGTTCAGAAAATTGTTTTTTTATAGTGCACTATTACCGTGAAATGTTCACCATGAGATAGAAATACAGGCACAATTGGCGCATGGTATCACAAAATGGGAAACTGAACTATGGATCCCTATTAGAAAGTGGGAAATTTATTCCCTCTCCTAGATCATAAATAACTATAACTCCTTTCATTTATTTGTTCCATCTGATATCCTTGAAGTTTGGGAGCTCCTTGAAATCAAAATTCTTATGATTGGCCATAATTTATCCATATGGACTCCAATTCGAAGACTATTTTTCTCATTGGGTCAACACTAGTATGTTCTTAGTTCTTCCTTCTTAATTATTTATTTAGAATATTTTTTAAAGGGTAATTTTTCTTCAAGATAATATGCCCTTTTTACAAGATTTTCATCTGTTCCTTATTTTTATTAAAATATGGATCGAATTAGAGGTTGACACTGGATGACTATTTTTCAGCCGACCTATGGTAGATTGTATGTACCATTCCATAAATGTTTTTTTATTATCATTGTTTCCATTTTTATACCCACAAAAATTTCTATCCATTCCCCTGGAATTAATTAAATTCATTAATTAAATGGATTTCTACCGATTAGGGTTTCCTTTTCTGTACCATTGTGAGGGTTGGAGGCCATTAATCCCCACTAGTCCACACATGGGGTGTGACATGGTATCTACTCAATGTTGTACAATCCCTTTTGTTGTGTATGTGCACTCAAATTATTGTTGGATCCTTAATATGATTTTAGTGATTTTTTATGGTTTTTATTTCTTTTTTATTTTTTCATTTGTAAATGAAATGAATAAATTGATTTGAATTGATAGTAAATATTTCTTATATCCATTGCATGTTATGAAATATGATTAAAATGTATAAATGGATTTCATTTAAAATGTTTAATTTTTATGATAAACTCACTACTTGTGAGTGATGAATGGTTTTCTTGACGAATTAAAATTATACTACATTCCTTGGATGAGATCATAGAATCATGAATCTATAGATGCCATGGAAATATACCCCATGGATCTTATTTGAAATAGTGGACGTCTTGGACATATTGTCTCTTAATATCTTGATTCCATTGGATTCCATGAGCCTTTCAAACCCATGGATCTAGTAGGCTTGGACTTACATTATACATGATCCTTGGACTCTAACCAATTCATTACTGTGTTCCATCGACAAACTCTTGGGACTCAATAAGGATGCCTTGGTCTATTATACCATGGAATCATCACTTCGTGGTATGAAACTTAATTTCATGTAATGGTCATGGTAGATATTGACACTAGATTACCTAGCACTGACATTATATAGGTTTTATATTTGAAAAAAAAGATCATCAATTTTGGATATTTCTATTCTGCTGCAATATAGCCATTTTATGGGTTCCAATTTATTGTTTTTAGAGTGGATAGTATGAAGAGTATTTTATTTAAGATTTATTTATATCCCTAACATTGGTATCAGTTTATATTTTTTAAAATGGATAGTATTTCATAAATCAATCAATGGTTTATAACTAGACATGTGTATGGGAACTTGAAATTTATTTACAGGGATCCATGATTAAATAGACAAGATCAAATTTACATTCAAAGTTCATGTTTATTATTTCTATAATTTTGATATACTAAAACCATATTTTGTTTATATTACATGGATTAAATTTTTTGTAGACACCGTTTGTGGTGGCCTAATAACTATTATCTCACACCATGCTTGGACCACCGTTGGTTACCATGAAATACATCATGAACTTTGGTAGGTACTGGGGAATAGTCCCTCTATATGATACTCTATTTTTCATGCTTAGGAGTAGGGCAGAATAGATGAATCCTTGGATCATAATTCTATCTGAAGATATTTATTTTGGTCTCTTTTATATTTTGATAAAAGTATTATTTTGGAGGACTATAGCCAATTTATTTATTTGTAGAGGCAAGAGATAATCAATATATTAAACAGGAATTCGTTTTAAATATTTATTATTATAGTTTTAAATGTTTATATTCTCTCTATTGTTAAATTATTTATCTATTTGTACTACTTTTCTAATATAATTATTCCACTATATTGTTATATTACATTAGATAATGGACTACCCATAGACGTACCCTAGTCCCTCAGTGATTTTTGAAATCCTATAACATATGGGGAGGGACTCTTTAGGATTTGTGACCCATGAGTTAGGAAAACTATTTAGTGGATCAAGGATTAAGATATTACAAAATGATCTCATGATTTTTCTGGATGATCTGGTGGTGAAGAGTTTTGTCACCATATTTATTTTCCAGGGGCTCCCTTGTTCTATTTTATAAAAAATTTATTTATTTAATCCAGTTGTGAAATGAATATCAGTTTTTTACTCAGTAAATGTTATGAACAATTAACATTTTCCTCATGTGGATTATTTTTTTTGAACTGTTAATGGTGAAATGTTGTTTTTGTATACCAATCCATGTTCGGGTTGTCATCAACTCAATCATTGAGATTATGATATACCAAAATTTACTTTTATGATAAGTTATAGTCATTATCAATATATTTTGACTTATTTTATAAAAAAAATAATCATTTATTTTTTGTGGATTTTGTGAATTAGTTATTCAATCATTATCTTGATTTTTATTGTAGTTCTCATAGATGATATTTTGGTTTATTCGAGATCTGAGTGTGAATACATGAACTATCTATGTTTGGTTTTTCAAATCATTGTGGGAAATCATTTCTATTGAATCATTTCTAAATGAAACATATGGACTCATGAAGTGAAATTCATAAGGCATGTGATTACTAATCACAGATTATTAGTTGATCATGAGAAGGTATAAGTTGTTTTTAATGGGATGTTCTCATGAATATCTTTGACATTCGAATCATACATGGTCATATAGGATACTATAGATCATTCTAAAATGATTTATCAAATTTTCATCACCTACGGATACTCTTCACAGAAAAGAGGTAAAATTCATATAGAATAAAAATGAAAGTCTTCTTTGGGAAAGCTGAATAGACATCTAAAATTTTCTCTTATTTTGATCTTAGATAATCAAGGTAACAGTTATGTGGTTTTCTATGATGCTTCTAGTGATGGTTTGGGTTGTTTTATCATGAATGATGATTATATCTCCTCTTATATCTTTCATCATCTGTGAAAACATGAGAATAATTTCCCCTCAATTATGATTTAAAAAATCCCATAGTTATATATATTCTTAATTGTTGGTGCACTATATTTTTAGAGAATGGTTTATAGCATTTTCTGACCACAAGACATTGAGATATTATTACATTTCCTATTAAGAATTAAATCTTATAAATAGACAATGGGTGGAATAACATTATACATCTTACATAGATATTTCCTACACCCCTAGGAAGGGGAAGGTCATTGTAGATGCTCTAAGTAAGAATGTTTCATCTAAAGGTGTTTTGTAATTGATAGGATAGTTTAACCTTATAGTGATTTTTATGAGTTACATGTGGATTCATGGGAGGATATATCATGAAATTTTCTAACCAGTGTTTAGTTATCATCATATCTCCTTGAGACTATTCTATAGAGTAAAATAATGATGATTAATTTAGAGGAATTTAAGAAACCCTATATGCGGGGGTGATTGTTTTTGGGTGGTTTCTCTATTAAGGTCTTATTATCAGTTTTGGGGATCATTTTATAATCATGGTTTCATTGAATTATTCAATTTTTTTTGATTGTTTTTGTTGTTATTAATGGGAAACTAATCCAGTACATGTGATGTTGTAATAAAACACGAGACATCGATTCTGGTGGCTTGTTATGAATAATTAAATTTATAAATGTGTGATATGTTGTTACACCTACCAATAGATAAAGGAATATCAGTTGAACACTCATGTCTTCAGTAGCCTATTCTAGTTTCCTATTATAAATGGGACATGGTATCCACTAACATTTTCCCTATATTACCATAGGCACCCTTAGTGAGAAATGCTATCTGGATGGTGATTGATAGATTTATAAATTCATATAATTTATTTTTGATCAAGGACACTACTAAAATGGATTATTTTGATATGATGTATGTGCCTAAAATTTGGATGTTACATGGGGTACCATCTTCGATTTTGTAGATAGGGATTCTCGGTTTACTATAAGGTTAATCATAAGTCTCAATGATGTGATTGGGACTTAGGTAAAATTGATCATAACTTATCATCCATGACAAATGATTAAATAGAGCATATTAATCATATTTCAAAAGTTATGGTATGTTCCCTTGTCTTGGATTTTTTAGATCATGGGATAAAAATCTATTACTGGTTGATTTTTCTTATAAAAATAGATATCATTCATCAATTAGAATGGATCCTTTCAACGATTTGTACTGTCACCCATGGGGATCATATCTTTATTGGGAAGAGGTGGAAAAACACCATTTAGGGGGACCATGTTTGGTTCAGGATATTTATATGAGAATTAAAGATATTTTTCAGAAACTAGAAATTGTAGAGAGTTGGAGAAGGCCTATGTGGGTCAATAGTGTCTTCCTCTAGGGTTTATTATTTTGTGATAGAGATCTCATGAATGTATATCCTTAGTTGGATCACCATCATCTGGAAAAATAGAGAAATTTAATTTCTAGATATGTTATACCATTTGAGGTCACTGAGTGGATTTGGAATGTTGCATTTTTTTTTTGAATTTTTCTTTCAGTTGATAAGAATGCTTGATGTTTTAAATATATCACATCTTAAGAAATAGCATCCCAATACCTCTCACATTTTAATTTGGGATGGGATTGTCTTTAAGTTATAAAATTAATCAATTGAACATTTTTTTGATATCATTGAATATCATGTTGAACTAATGCACAATAAGTCTATTATATTGCTTAGAGTGTTATGTGGCTATGAATCATATTCTCATGAGACATGGGAGTGTGAGTAATTGATAATGATGTAGTGGCCTCTCCTATCTACCAGACATCATTATTTAACATTAATTCTTAAGGATGAAATGCTTTATGAAGTGGATTATGTAACATCTGGTTACCCACAATCATGTCTTCATATTCCCATTTATTTTTTTACACATAAATAACATGTTTCTGTGGATTCCTGAAGATGGAAAACATTTGCTGAGAGAAATGGCCTCATGTTCAAAGATGTATTTTTTTTTGAATTAAATTAGTAAGGTATATATTTTCTAATGGAATTGAACGGTTTTATCATAGTTTATAAAATGAATGAGTTGGTCAGTGTTTTTTAAAAAAAAATACACTTTATATTGAATGTAGCAGATATAAATGTTGTGTAACAGGAGTACATTATGAGTATGTTCTCTGGGGTGGATTTCATGAGCATGGTAGACAAAGAGAAGGGAAAACACTTCATTTATTGGTTTCCCAATAAGTATTGTTAGAAATTTGTATTTTAAAAAAAATTCTTCGTATCTATGTCCAGAGTATTACATTATGTGTAAAGAATTTACACACCATGTAAATTTTTTTATATGGGTTTTTGAGATTTATATGATTCATATGTTATTTCATTCCATCATGGGTCTTCTATTTCATAACCTTATTGGGTTCTAAGGAGATTTTGAGTGTCTCTTTTTAATTTAGATTGAGTTGTACAACATTTGTTCACCAGGGTGGTTTTGTTTCATCTCTCTAGGTAACATATACTTTTATATTCTTTATCTCTATTGATTATGGTGTCAATGTTGCGTTTCAATATTGTTTTTTTATCCATGGAGATGATTCTTCTTTTTTATCTCAAGATTTGTTTTCTAGTATTGTGTTGAGGGATGCTTCCATTGTTGGTTGTGGTACAGATCGTGTGTATTCTTGATGTCAGTGTTATTTTCTCTTCTCAGACAACCCTTATTTATATTTGCATAAATTATAAGAAGTGTAGATTTATGATTGGGCCACTCTTGTCATTTTTGGGATCTTCATTATGGTTAATATCATTATAGGTTTATGTGACCTAATTTTTAGGTAAGTAGTTATGTATATGGAATTTTTTGGTTAACTTAATTTCCTATATTTTGGATAAATTTTTTATTAAATATAATGGCCTTATTTGACTACTATTTTTTTTTGTTTTCTACTGGGATTTTTTGAAAAATAGTTTCCCCCATGTTTTGGTAAATGTAATTTGATTTCAAATCATAGAGAAATGGTTTTGTGAAATGGCTTTAAAATAATGGTGTAATTAACATGGATTGAAGAAATGTTTTGGAAAATAGATCACATGGGATGATTTTTTTACATAGGTGGATGGTATTGTAATAGGTTTCATACACTATTAGGGGGTTTTCTCATGGGACTTTCCTCTTCTTGGTAGGAATGTTGTTCTATGGACTTGTTGGACCTATTCCGAGGATCACTTTCTTGAGTGTTACTATTATCTCTATACATGATTAATATGTCTTGTGGCTTGATGTGCATTCCATTGTCTATGTTAGGTATGAGTATCCTAATTATCCTTCCCTATAGTGATCTATGTCATAATGTTTCATATACCCCTACTTTCAGCTTCTAATGATTTGGTGGACTACCATGGATTTGATATGAGATGTGATTAATGATTTTGTTTGATTTAACACGATATATTTATTATGATATATGGACATAAAAATTATTAAATATGATTTAGCTTATTTGTTTAGAAATGTGGAAAATGTGGAAATGAAATTGGTTTCCTATGATTTTGATGTAAAACTACTAAAATGTTATCATTCATTTTTCTCAACAAATTTGATACTTCTTGTATTTTTGTTTAGGTACGTGATATGGAACACCTAGATGACACCCTAAATAATCTATTAGATCCTACAGTAGGAAACCATTAAGCGGAGCGCACACCTAGTTATTTCATTTAATGTAGGGAAAGGTAAGTTATCATTGTGAGGTTGAGATGTTTTCTATATGTTCAGTCGAGTAGATTATGGTGATATGGGGGTAGTCTTCCCACTCTATCACATAAATTAGTTGGTTTTCCGGTTTTGAACTTCCTTTTTGGATGTACTTGTACCTGAGGATTGTTTTTAATCATCTGTTGTTTGGATTCCAATTATTTTCAGTTACTACATATATTTATCATATCTATTGTTTTATAGATTGTATATATTTTTTCTGTTATAACTTTAGGAGGATGGAAATTCATCCGTATTATTTTAAAATGATGATTGGGTGCTAGTTTCCAACCTGTGGGGATCAGGAACTCCATTCTGATATGTGATAGGTTGGGTTGGGTACTGCACTGAGATGGTATTCAGGTCAGTTTGTAAAAAAAATTAAATTTAAAAAAAAAATCCATCATAAAATATAATGGAAAATATGAATAAATGATTAATACATTAGAGGTCATAAATCGGGATTTTTCAATGAAATATTAGCGATGTTGGGATCTTCATCATTAAAAATAATGATTTCCTATAATAACAATTTCCTTTCATGTTATATATGAAACCTTTTGATGAATTATATTGAATGATATGATAGAATCCATATTTTTTGAATAATGTACCTTAAAGGATGTAGATGGGAGTATATTTAGAAGAGTAAATTGTTGAGAAGGTAATGATAGTTTAGAAATATATGAGGAAATTTCAATTTATTTAAAATTAATGTAGATATTGGGATAAAATATATCACTTTCATGGTAGATAATACTATTTTTATTAATGTATCTATTTTGAAAAGTGTTATAGGTATTTTTGAAAGGGTTTAATTATGTTCACAATTCATTAGACCGTATGAAATGTTGTATAAATTTTTATTAGTTCCTTAATGAGTGTCCATTCTTATAATTTTATCTCAGGTAAACAATGTTTACATGTTTAAATGTTATGAAAATATGTTCCATGTTCATCTCATGTTTTGAACCCAAAAATAGTTTAGTTGGATGTGAACCTTTCTTATGTGGAACAACAAGTTCAGATTCTTAACCATAGAGAGTATGTATTACTGAATAAGGTAATTAAATAGGTTAGGGTTTCTTCTTGAACATTCATATGTTTGAAGAAGAAATACTGAAGTTCTAAAATTCTATGTGGGAAAAAACCGCCAATTTTTTTAAAAAGTGATTAAAATTACAAGGATGTAATATACAATATAAGGGAAGAATGTGACTACCAGTTTAATTTTAATATAAAATAATTTCATACATTCATTAGATATATTTTATAGAGTTATATTCATTACATAAAATATGAGGTAGTTTTTTCAAAAGGAAAAAATCTTTATTTATAACCAATTATATATATATTATATAGCCTTATAAGAAATATATATTTCCAAATTATATAATTTAAGTTTGTAAAATAATAATAATTTATGAATTCTTCATGTCAAACATATCTAATGATGGATTTTATGAATTGAAATATAAAGGACTGGAGAAAAAAATTGATTTATAATGAAAACTATATATTCTTTTAAAGTATTTATAAAGAAATATTATATATTGATTTATACATAAAATAAAACAATTTCATTATAATTTAAAACAATAAAATTATTGTTTTTAATTAATTTTTAATATATTAATTTAGGATCATAAGTTTTTCATCGTAAAATGATTTTTTTTCTAAAAGGAAATTTTTATACAATTCTTCTTACGTAATTTAAATTAAATTCTTGCACATATAAATATTTCAATTAAAAAATGGATTAAATATTTTGAATAATTTGTAGAAACATTTAAATGTGGCCATTTTATTTTTTATTCAATATTAATTGTAAACATAGTATGTATTGATACCATAGTTAAGGGTAAATCAAGTAATTAAAATTAAAATTTAAACGAGAAGAATGATAAAATTACCATAAATCATGACATAATTTTATTCGATGAGTATGTTTTTTCTATATTAATATAGTAAAAGATGTGTGAAATTTATTCCATATTGAATTCATAATAAACATTATAATATTTTATTTAATTAATTGTAAAAAATATCACACAATTTTTATAATAACTATTGGAATTTGATGTAATGACCAAATCATTTATCAATAAAAATTAATCTTGATCAAATTAAATGTATTATTTTGTGAAATGGTTATATAAAATTTCGAGTTCTTTGGTTTTATGATTTTGGATTTCAAAATATCATTATGAATTGTTATTATTTCTAATATAGTTGTTCAATAGTGATAAGATGCTTAGTATAAATATAAGGTTTTAACAAATACAATTTATGTAGAAAAAGGAAGTGATGGAATCATCTAGTATAATTTCTTCTTGTAAATCCCATTTTCCAGATCTAGAAAATGTGGTAGCACCAATGGGCTTCACTCTTGACCAATACCAAACTAATCTTCAACACGTTAACCATGAACAGAACTACCTAAGAGGGAAGTCGAAGTTGATAGAGATTACCACCAGAGCAATATTATCTGAACCTCCTCAAGAGCCTATCCATGTCGCACACCATACCCTTAGGTCGTATGTGGTTGTTATAATAGGTTATGTAACATGACCGTCACACTATGATTATGTGATTTATGTTTTGTATAAAGAATATAAATTCATTTCATTATTGTTAATTTATAAATGGTTTTTAAAGTCAAAATAGTATTTTTAGTTAATAATAAATTAAGAATTATATTTTTATGAATTAATAGATTTTTGGAAGTAATAATTATTTTAATAAAATATTATAATCACTAAATAAATTTTTATTAAATATAAATTATCATATAATATTTATGAATACAATTGAAATTTTTATTATGGTTTGAAAGCTGTTTTATTCAAAACCCTTGAATTTTCAATAAATACCAGATTTTATTTTAAAATGGATGATAAAAATATTTACAAAATGTTTGAAATAAAATGAATATTATTTTTGGAATTAGTATGTTGAAATATTCTTGTAGTGAATTTTTTATAATTTCATGAGACAATCAAATGTTTGGGTCAAAATTAAATACCTTTTAATTATATAATGATTTAATGACATCTTAATGTCCCAATAGTGATGTAATAAAAACCAATAAAAGGTATATTCATCCAATTTTAAATTTTAACCTTTAAAATAATTTGATTTATGATATGTTTTATTTATTTTACAAATCCATAGGGGACCCTCCAAGAGATATAAAACATTTTAACATTTTAAAATTATTTCTTTGAGAGTGTGACTCACCTCATCATAAGAAAACGTAATATTTTAATATGTTTTTCCATTTTACATATAAAACAATGTTTTCCACACCCCTTTAAAAAAACTTGGATAAACCCATGGGGTGGTTTGTGGTTTTCATTAGATTAATGTGTAGTGTGCCAAACAAAAATAATAATGAATACATTTTCTTTCATTATATAATCCCAACAAAACTCCCAGTTCCACTTCACTCAATACCTTGGGATCACAACCAACCTATGACTTACTATGTCTCGAATTGTCCCAAGTCACCCCAATCTCCCAATAAGCCTCTCTAATTCCTCTCCCAGGCCATTGAGATCACACATCCAGGTAAGGGGGTTCTTCCTCTCTCATTTTTTGTCCACATTTATTTATGTTCCTATACCATTTTATTTTCACTTACAAATATTGGGGTATGATTTATCACCTCCCCTATAATTCCATCATTATTTTTGTATAATTAGATACCCCTTTCTCTCTCATTAATTCCTCCCATGTACACCCATTACCATGCCGATATTATGTAAGGGATTTCTCTCTCCTCATTTACATTCAAACAATTCTATTGTATTATTAATATAATTTCCATTAAACTTGTTGGGAAATGTATATATATGATCAAATTAATTTAAATTTCATGTAAATATTATTATTCACCCCTTTCTATCTCATCAATCATTTTTTGTAATTCTTAAGTCACGTTGTTATGCTACCGAAATTGCACAACGATTTTCCAAGACAAAATCATTGTGTAGTAAATATAGTTTTTATTTATCTATCAATGATATTCAACTATATGAACATTAACTTATTGATTATAGGGGTTCATGTATGAATTCCACATTCTTTTATCATGGAATCAATGATTATGTTTAATGAATCCATGTTATATGATCCATGTGGCACACTAATGCATGCAATTAAATGATTAAGAAGTGTGCTCCAT
Source organism: Viscum album (assembly GCA_963277665.1). NCBI lineage: Eukaryota > Viridiplantae > Streptophyta > Magnoliopsida > Santalales > Viscaceae > Viscum > Viscum album. The sequence continues at coordinate 1,527,350,598 of OY728145.1, forward strand.
GATAGCACTCCAATTCATTGGGTAAAGATGAGTTTCATGATAAATCATGTTCATTGAGGTTTTACTCATGCTAATTCAAGTTCAATTATTTTTTAATCAATCTCTATTTTTAATTATTTTTCGGTTCATGCTAATATCATGTTCAATGTAGTTAGCACATTTCCATGTTATGATAATCATGATATATCATGCGTTTTTGTTAATGTGTCTATTTTTCCCAATTTATATGCATATTTCCTATCTTGTATTATAATCATCATGTTATTTCTTGTTTACACCCTTACTGGGGTTTGTAGTTCACCCTTTTTCTTAAGTGTGTCCTCATGCTATCCCATGAAATGCTATGAACGAAGGAATATTGTCCTCATGTAAAATAAAATTTCAATAAATATTTTGTATTTTATATCTTATGATTTCTTGAGATGCATAAAATTTTCCAAGACACTAGACCTAACAATTCTTAGAAGTTTTCTTAAGTGCATGATTATATTATAAATCATGTTTAAGAGTGTAATAATGAGAAGGGTTGTTATAGTTGGTATAAGAGGATATGCTCATTTATTTTATGGGATTAGGATTAAAAAAAACATAGTGAAAGCCATAGTGATAAGACTTTGTATAATAATAACATACGAAAATTTTGGTTTTTATTGAATAAGTCGTTTTCCAAGAAAAGGAATCCTTTTCTGGATATGAGTAGGTAGAGGGGGCTCTGGAACATATGTATCTAGGGGAAAAACCTGAAAACATATCTCTGAGCTAAACTCTAAAGGGAACTGGTGCACGATAACGGGCCTTGCTGCACACTTGTATATGACACTTCTATGAGATATAATTTGGTAAATTCATATGCTTATTATGAACCATAATTAGGAGAAAAAAAATTCCCCTAAGAATAAATTTGGGGATGAAGATGATCGATAACAAAGATTGAAGCCAATAAATTCATATCCTATGGAAATAAAGGTAATTTATAAATCATATATATTTTCGTTGGATTAACCTTTATATGGTACCCCTAACTTTTCTTTTATTCTAGAAAATGGCCAGTAATGGGAGGAATCAGGAAAACAACATATACAAATATCATTGTGACAACTGTTCTAATATGATGCCCAATCCGATGACAGAAGGAATAATGAAAGTTTTCATGATACTCTCTTAGTCAACTCAGTTTTCGAATTGGCACATGGGTGAATAAGAACATTCAAACCCCACTAAGAAATAAAAAGTCTCAATTGAGATCTTAATGGGACAATGTCCTTATATATTTAATGGTTCATCTAATCCCTCAATCATCGAACAATGGATAAACTCCATGGAGAAGATCTTATCCCACCATAAATGTTCTGTACAATATAAGAGACTTTTCTTAGATTATCATATGGATGGTGAAGCTGATAAATGGAGGTTATTGATAAAAAAATATGAATCTTGAGAGAGAGAGATCAAGGCATTGGAATGGAAGGATTTCTGAAAAAAAAAATTAGATTAATATTTTCCTCGCACCCTCCATCATAAGATGGAATCAGACATCCTTTATCTCCAGAAAAAACATGATGAATCTATCATATATTACAAGAAAAACCTTAAAGGCTTGCACGACACGCCTCTGGATATGTCGTTACCCTTTAATGCAAGTTTGACCGCTTCTTTGGTGGGACATAACCTATCCTATAGAAATCTTTTGTGATTTGGGACCTAGAGAGCTATGTAAAAATTGTCAGATGTGCCATCATAGTTGAAATGGAGATTTTCAAATCTTAGGGGTATCATGGGGATATGAATCATAAGGTGGACTTCAATTATTGTGGTCTGATGGATAAATCTAATAGTGCTAAGAAAATCAAGCACCCCACATTCCAATGGTGTGCAATAAGTCACCATATAAATTTCTCGAAGGGGTGAGTAAATGATTTGGGTTTGGAAGAGAATGGAACCTAGAGAATAAATGATAAAAATAAAAACACGTGGTTGAAATAGAGGAGAGGAATTCCCCATTCAACCCTCAATATGTTATTAATTACTTCAACTATAAAGAACCAGGGAACTTTAAAAACCAGTTCTCTATTACAAGGGTTTTCAGAGGCAACCAACAACCTCCAAGGGAGTAAGGGATAGATTTTTCCATCACTACCAACGAAGTGAACCCAAACAATTAAGTGGTCACATGTACACTAGTTATTCATTGACGAATAGAAAAATTAATTTTTTATTTTGGTTCTATGCATTCATTTATATCTAGAATTTTTGGTAGAACAATCCTAACGCCACTATCAATTGTGGATGTAATGAGGTCTGTGTGAATGAAAAATACAGAAATCATTTCACCCCATGAATATAACTCCTACCCTATAATAATTTGAGGATTAAACATCTCATTGAACCTCTTAATACTATCTCTAGTGGAATTTAATTCAATTATTTGGATGGATTGGATTTCTATATATAGATATAACACAAATAGTCATGATATGGAAATCACACTCCATATGGAAAATTGACCCCCGATTGGGTACAAGTGTGAGGAGGAAGATTAATCTTATTTAGAACCATCATCCCAAGCTGGGAAATTACTACCCTCTGAGCATGAATATCGTACTTAGATTACCGAGTCTAAAGAAGAATCCATCTATGAAGACATGCCTATTGTTGGTGTGTTCACTAAAGTGTTTCCCAAGGAATTTCCTAGTCTAACTCCTTTACGATATTTTGAATTCTTGAATGAAAATATACTTGTGGTGTTTCCAATATCCAAGGATCTATATAGAATGGATTTTTTACAGTATGAGGAGCTAAAGAAACAACTAAAAGAGAATTTGGATAAAGTGTTTATACGCAAATTGATTCACTGTAACACCCTAACCCCAGTTTCCCAGATTCGGTGCATTATTACATTACATTAGCATGATCACAAGAAATGAAGTCTCTAAAGACCAATTAGTTTAGTAGCCTTGTAAGTACTAGATACTTATACAAGTTTTACATTAAATCATGAAATAAAGAAAAAAATTGTGTCCCCTTTGAACACACTCATATCCCATAGCCTACCCATACAAGTCAATCATAATAAACTTCTTTACATCCTAAAAAAAATAAAACATAACAAATGGTTAAGATCAGATGCACAGTAAGGATAACAATATAACTAAAACATTCCTAAATTAATATAAAAATATAAGGAAATGTAAAAGACTAAAACACAATCCTTTTAATATTAAACATTAGCATAAAATTTAAAAGATAAATAAAATAATTCCATTTTCTTATTCACTTGGATATTCTACTCATAGAATAATCAATTTTAGTAACAACATCTAATTTCGTAATGATACAATTCATAATGTTGGACATCATAACCACATAGTAAATGCCTCATGCCCAGACTAAAAATAAGATTTTGACATGTCCTTGTTCCAAGACAATATTTTGTTTCATGAGACTAACAATTTATCGAGGAGCTATAGCGTGCCCCACCCTTCACATACTAAGTCCAATGCATTCCTCATATGAAAAGGTTGAAACAAAACATAAACATTCGTATTAAAACTAGAATTCCAAATGTTAGTACATTAACCATTAACCATGAATGCTATAAAAATAACACATCCATAGTGAAACATGTCATATAACCTTCAATGCAATATGGAAGATTGTATCACAACAAATCAACTTCAAACAAGTGTAAAATACATCAATGGTTGTTAAAATAGATGAAATCAAAAATATTTATTGAAATATCTCTATCTAATTTGAATAAATTTAAAATGAAAATAGTTATAAAAGAAAACAATTATTTTGAAAATAATCATATAATCATTTAAGGGAAGCATCAAAAGTGTTATAATGGCGGAAAATAGCCACAGCCATAGTATAAGATAAAAAATTCATTCCATAATTTGTCTAAATAATAATAAAGTATATTGTTTGGAAAACGATAGAAAGATTCCATTATAAATATTTTAAAAATATTCAAAAAAGTGTATAAATGACTTTATACTATAGTCTAGTAAATTGTAAAAAAAATTTGAAATACATTTTTAAGAAACACCGATGTGGGTGATAAATAGGTCCATGTAGATACTCACGTATAAACAACCTCGGATAATAAACAGAATGTAAAATTAACCCTAACCTTTTAATTTTCCATGGTGATAAGTTAGTTAACCTCATTTATAATAGTTATATAATTGTTATTAAATTATAAAAGAATAAAATGCATATATATGATATAATATAATATCTTCTAATCTTGTTTTGTTAATAATATTTAAGTAGTGTTATTGTTTCAGGTGTTAACTGATTCATTTCCCTTTATTTGTTTTATTATGTAAGTCATGTTTGTTATGGATAAGATGTATTTGATTCATATCTAGAATTACATTAAGATCATAAACATTATTTTTATTAATAAAATGAAAATTATTCTTGAATGGTTATGATGGAGAATGAAACTAATCACGTTTGTGGAGACAGTAATCTGTACATACACACGAGCGAAAATACAATTATATTGATGGTGAAACCATATGTAATTGGATGGTATATCATATATAATGAATCATTAACATGTCATTTTTATTATTAAAATCAATTATACTCATTATTATACCCATCCAAATAATAAAGTGTTCAATAAAAAACTACACCATGGTTGGAGATGGTAATCTGTACGTACGCACGTATGGTGACATTGTCATTCATAAGATAGATAGTAGAATGAATATGGTTGTACCATATTTATAATAACATCACAGTATTTATAAGATATTGGAGTTATTATTTTGGTATAGAAACAACAGAGAACGAGGTTGTGAAAGAACAAAAGAACATTGGAATAGGTGATGTAATTATTACATCTTCATCAGGTGCTTCCTATTGAATTGATTAGAAGGGTTCTGTAGGTTGGATTTATTTACAATATAAGGCTTATAGGTTAATGTGAGTGTAGTTGTAATGATATTTGAATAGGTTTTGGCCAATCCAAATGGATATTGAGGTGTGATTTTTAGATAAGGGGAAGTACTCTTTTATAAGAGAGGTGATGCCACTTTAAGAAAAGCTTGAAATATTATTTTATTATACAATCATATTAGGTACATAGTGGATCAAAAAAGAAATATTTCAATTATAAGTAGGTTATGGGTAAATAACCTCTCAAAAAATAGGTTTTATATAGGATTAGGTTACCATATTACTCATATCTTTTAGATTTAACTTTTAGATAAACAGTTTAACTTTTACCAAATATTCTTGTATTATTATAATAAATGGTTAATAAACATTCAATAAAAAATGAAGTGAACCTCAAGTGGTTCATTAATGACATATCTAACCTTATATAAGTCCTTTGGATGAACCTTATATTTTTAGGAATATTATATCATTTAATAATATTGTATTTGTTTAAAAATACATTTATGTTAATTTTGACACTATTTAGTATTTTGAATTTTTGAATGTCAAAAACACATGATTTCTTCAGGAAAATACATTATATAGACCCTAAAATGTCATATTATTCTAGAAAATTAGTGGAAGGAATAAATGTTTCAATTTACATTTATTTGGATATTTATAATATCATTTATATTATTCATTTATTAATATGGTAATTACTACATCCTCATTGTGTCATAAATAAATTTACATATTTAATGTCTACAAATGATAAATAAAATACCACTATTTATGAAATATTTTTTTCCATTCTAATGAATATTTATAATCGAACTTACATTATGTATAACCCCATATTAAAAATGATTTAGTTATTAGAGATTGAATTTAACAATTTTAACTATTCATTAAATAAAGTAATAATAAATGTCCTAATGTAATCCAAGTTGATCAAAGAGGATCATATTTAGTTCCAAAGGTTATTATGGTTTAAGAACAATTATCTAATAGAAATAGGACTTGTGTTAGGGTAATTATAATATCATTTTTCCTGTAATTACCCTATTTAATTTTAATCGTCGTCAAAAAAATTCAAAAGAAACTATTCACCAAATAAAATATTTTAATGCCACTGTACCACATTTTACATAATTATTTCAACCATGTCTCTCATATTTTGAAATCTATTCAAATAGGCTCTAATTTTTTATATTATGCAAACTTTCAAGTGTGCCTAGAGGGTTGATAAAATAGTTAAATTGTTCAATAAAATCATATACATATAATTTTATTATATAATGACTACAATGAATTAAATTGAACATATATAAGAATTAGGAATCTGTTTTGACATAAAATTTATTTATATTTAACTAATAATTATTTAAATAAAATTTCAGTTTTAAAAAATAATGCAGTTTTTTTCAATATTCCTCGAAAATTTAATGTTTTCATCAAAATACAAAAAAAACTCACCAAAGAGAATTTTGTTATTCCAAATTCCAAAATGATTCATATTTTACCAGATTAAAAACATAAATTTTTAATTAATTAATATAAAATAAATTCCTGTTGTCAAAACCAGAAACAAGGTTTTTGAAAATAAAATCTATGAAAAGATTGATATGTTTTTATTTCTAATTTAATTGTAAAATTACTTCCAATGACATAAATTATATTAAAAGATAAAAATATAATTTAATGATTGTTTAAAACCACTCAAATGTATAACTTATGAATATAAAATATTACATTTAAAAAATTTGTTTTTAATAAAAATTTATTATTTTTCACTATTCATCCAAAATATGAAAGTTATTAGAAATTTACCAAAAATTTAACCAAACTAAATTTATATATCCCATTTCTAAATAATAATGTTGTTATATCCAATTGAATATATAAAAGTGTCAAATATTGGATTTAAAAAGTGTTTTCTATTAAAAGGAGGTAAAATTTCTTTTTTAAAGACACTTCTTTTATCAGAAAATGTGATTTTGCATGTATATTATGTCTAGGAAACAAGAAATATGAATTTTAAAATTATATAGGATATTTATAAAATTTAAAATGTGGTAAATAATATTCATAACCTATTTTTAAATATCCAGATTGATAGGTTGTGATGCACTTGAACTCGGTGAAGTATGTTGCATAAGCTATTGAATAACCTTAAAGAGATATTGTACTATGAAATTATAGTGATTTACATTCTCCGATACTTCAATAAATTGTATCCTCACAATTTGATATTATTCTTCATAAATAAATGTTTGTAAATAGAAAATAACATTGTGGATAACTCACATCGGAAATAGGGCTACTAACATTGTGTCGTAATAAGAGGGAAAGGGAATTGAAATGATCAACACAAAATTAGGTTTTCGAATAGGATAACATTGGTGGAAATTATTGATACATAATTGGTGGAAAAACATAAATATTTATAGGGATCTATGGGGGCCATCAATCCAAAACATGTAAAAAATAAATGGAAAATTAAGGGTCTCAAAACCATAAAAATATCATCAGATTAACAAATATTAAGGTATTAAGATAACACCTTTTTGGATTTGAGATAATTTTCCTAATGTTTAATAATTAATATCATCATATAATATGAAAAAAAATATTTGACAAGTATAGTTCCATCCATTAACTAATTTCAACCACAAACTCATCTTTATCTCCAAAAGATAATAGATTTAAAAAATTATTCTATTAATCCTATTAATATATGGTTTTAAAAAAGAATGAATATGAAATTCATATATCATATCATTTAAAAAACTACATTAATCAAACTAGTAAATCACGCATTCCAGTGGAATGTGATGCATCCATGCCGCCCTTGAATTGTGGTATCATATCTCGTGGCCTTATCGGACATGACGGGTTGTCGCCTGACAATTAGGTTTTCATTTTTTAAAAAAATCCAAAAATAATCATATGAAATGTTTTAACTGTCAACCATAGTATATGATGTCCAACATAATATATTCTAATCTTTCGTCTTATCCAAAACACTTGTTCCCAAACTAATAGTCCAAAATATTTATGGAAGGTCAACATAACATAATGAATAACTCTTTTTGCTACATAATAACATGTGAGTACCTTCATCTTGTAATCTATTAAAACATAGTAACACCCTAAAATACCATAAAACCTTATTTATTGCTTCCATGCTCCCTTATTCCTTATAGAATACAAGATATATTCCATATATCCAAAAAAAATTAATACACCAACAAAGATGGAATAACCAAACCATTAATCACTTCCATAGTATCAAGAATGTCCAATATAATTTATCCAAATCAGCCATATCTTATTCCAAAATCACCACCTCAGTATGAATAACATATTAAGGATTATCTTTCCTTAAACCATGTATTTTTTAAAAAAATGTTTAACCTATTTTTGATTACTTTTCATAGTACCATATAATCTAAAATCCTCAATGAAGTAGTACTGCAGTCCAATCCTTATTCATTTCCATAATTCATATAACCAGTACCCCATTTATACAACACTAATATGATATAATTATTTAATAACGACATAATTAAACTAATCATTCTTCTTCATATATGGGAGTATAATAACTAGATTATTATCGAATAGCATCATTTGGGGTATATTCTAATGATTGGGATATTGATTTTCATAGTGACCCAACTCCTTGAAGATGAATCATTATACATTTGACAATTTTTTCTTACCCTTACAATCATAAACATACTGTAATTTTTTACTACACATATAAAAAAATACAATACCCTTTACACATTTACCAATATGATTCATTCCAAAGTTATCACATGTGGGAAAAATACTACTTTCCCTTCTTCCCTTTATCCATCGTTTTGTTTTCCATCCTCTACTTCTCTGATTTCTCTTTAAATCCATAAGACTAAAAGAATTAATTACATATCATATTAACACATGATATTGTTTCTTCATATTATGAGAATATATGGGAAACTATTTATTTTCTAAACATTGGATTAAAACCATGAAAAATATGATCCAGCAGACTCATTGGATCATGCGTATTGTCGGTGTTCTCATTCCTTTTACTGGGGACCATTTCTAAATGATGAAACACACTAGGTTAGATCATATCATTTTGTTTAATCCAAGATTAGAGAAAATTTCAACATTAATTGAATATTTTCACACATCAAGTATGATAATCATAAAAATGTGTTCATTTCTGGCATATTAACTCATAAATCCTTTATAATGTGTTTTAATTAAAATGTGAATTAATCTAATCATATCCACTGGGAGGGTCATAACGAAGATTGTAGCAATCCCTATTTATGTGTACCAAGATTGCCCGAGTCATGTGCAAAACTCCATGTCAGTGTTTTCACTCCTATGTATATATATATACCAGAGTCACCTCTACCTGCTCGTTTCCCGACTGGGATTTATTTTCATGGAAAACCCATATAATATTTACACAACCAAATTTTTTGGATGTTTTTATATACTAATCCTCAAAGTTTATAATATGGTAATATTCTCTAATCATAGTTTTTCTAAATCTATTTTACATGGTTTTTACTAAACATCCTCTAATTCCATCTGTAATGCCTCAACCCTAGTTAGCCAGATTTGGTACATTATTACACAACGTTGGAATGATCATAAGATATCGAGTCTCAAAAGACCGATTAGTAAAGTAGAATTGAAAGTACTAGATACATAATTATATCTTACATTACATCATGAAATTAAGAAAACCGACAAGGTGTCCCCTTTGAACACAATAATATCGTATAGCCTATCCCTAAGGGTATATCCTAATATACTTCTTCACATCCTATGAAAAATAAACCATAATAAACATGTGATATCACATGGTTAGTAATGATAAAAATATAGAGTAAACTTTCATAAATATTTATAAACATTGAAGGCAATGTATAATACAAAAACACAATCTTTTTAAAATTAATATTCAGAATAAAATTGAAATAATAAATCAAATAATTCAATTTACTTATTCACATGGATATTCTGCTAGTCAAAGAATCACATTTAGTATCTAAAACTAATTTCATAATGATAGAATGCATAATGTTGGACATCATAACCACATAGTCAAGGCCTCGTGCCAAGCCAACAAAAAATATTTTTTTAAAGCCTTATGCCAAGACACTAGTTTGTCTCATGTGACCTACTGATGCTTCGGGGAGCTATAGAAAGCTCCACCCATCACTTACTATGTCCAATGCATTTCTTATATGAATAGGATGAAACATAACATCAACATTCGTATTAAAACAAGCATACCAAATGTCAATACTTTAACAGTAAACCATTAATGGTATAAAAATAACACATCCATGGTCAAACATATCACAAAACATTCAATATATATGGATGATTTTATCATAATAAATCAATGTCAAATAAGTGTAAAATCTATCAAAGGATGTTTACATAGATGAAATCAAAACTATTTGAGAGAAATATTGCTTTCTATTTTGAAATAATTAAAAAGTCACGTAATTATAAAAGAAAACATTTATTATGAAAATAATTTTATTATCATGTGGGGGAAGCTTCGAAGGTTTTATAACTGTGGAAAATAGCCACACCCTCCCTTTAAGTTAAAAAACATTCTTACCATAATTTGTCAAAAAGGTCATAATGTACCGTGTTTGGAAAATGATGAAATGTTTCCTTTAAAACCATTTTATAAAAAAGAAAAAAGTTTATTAATGTATTTAACCAGTATTCTAGTAAATATTAAAAATGTTTTGAAATACATTTTTTTGAAACACAGATGTGGATGATAGAGAGGTCCTAGTAGATACTCATGTATAAACAACCTCAGATAATAAATAGATTATAAAATTAACCATTACCTTGTAATTATCCATTTTAAAGTGTACATTAACCTCTTGTATAATAGTTAAATCAATATTATTAAATTATAAAATAACAACATACATAAATATGATATTATATATGATATTCTATTATTGTGTTGTTAATAATATTTCAGTTGTATCATTGTTTCGGGTGTTAATTAGTTTATTTTAAATTATATATTTATTACATAAGTCATTTTTATTAGGTATTGAATGTATTTTATCCATATCAATAATGATATTACATTATGAAACATTATTTCATAAAATGAAAATTACTCTTGAATGGTTAGGACGAGGAATGAATCCCATCGATTTCATGGTGACGGTAATCCTTACGTACGCACGAACGACAATACCAATCTATTGATGGTGAAATAATAAGCAATTGGATGGTATATCATATATATAGAATCATTAAAATTTTATATTTAATATTTATAACAATTATTCTAATTATTATACCCATCAAAATAATTTAGTGTTGAATAACAAACTATACCATGACATGGAGACGGTAAGTCGTATGTGTGCATGTATGGTGACTTTGACATTAATATGATGGATATAATAATGGATATAGTTGTAAAATATTTAAAATAACATCACAGTATGTAGAGGGTACCGTATTTATAGTTTTTCTATGGAAACAAAAAATAAAGAGGTAGTCGATGAAGTAAAAAACAGTGAGATCGATGATGCAATTTTTACCTCTTCTCCCTATTCATTCATTTGATTTGATCAAAAGGGATCCTTAGGATGGATTTATGATCAAAGTAAGGCATCTCAAATCACATTATGGTAGTTGGGAAGATATTTGAGTAGGGGATGTCTGATCCAAATGGCTTTGGATGTGTGATTTTGAGAGAAGGTGAAAGACCCTATTACAAGAGAGGTGATGGTCACTTTCAGAAATGCTTGAAGTATGAATTTATTATACAATCATATTCAGTTATTAATGGATCCAAAATTATTTATTATATGTTTTAAGTGAGGATAACTCTATATCTTCTCAACCAGTAGGTTATAGATAGGTTTAGGTTACCATATTAACCTTACCATTTAGATTTAACTCTTAGTAAAATGGTTTAACTTTTACCTTGCATTCTTATATTATTATAATAAATGATTAATAAACAAACAATAAAACTCCAAGACAACCCCATGTGGGTCATTATTTACATATCTATCATTATATATGTCTTTTGGATGATCCTTATATTTTAAATAATATTTTAACATTTAATAATATAGTATTTATTTTAAAAATTCATTTATATCGATTTTCACACTATTTTGTATTTGGTTTTTCTGATAGTCAAAATGAATTGATTAAATGTAAAAAAATAATCTATATCAACCCTAACATCTCATATTAACCTAGATAATTAGTTTTTGAAATCAAAAGTTTCAATTTAAATTGATTTGTATATTTATAATAAAATTTATTTTAATATTTCATTAATAAGGTAATTAAGTCGTCGTAATTGTGTCATATATAAATTAAATTATATAATGTCTAAAACTAATAAATAAAATATGATTATTTAGTAAAACCTTTTATCTTTATAATGATTAATTGTAGTCTTATTTAGATTATTTATCACCATATATTAATTTTTTTTAGTTTTTAACATTTGAATTTAACAGCTCCAACTCTTTTCAAAATAAAATAATTATAAATGTCAAAATCGAGTTATAGTGGATAAAAAAGAATCAAATTTTAATAAAATGTTGATTTTGGCCAAAAAAACGTGTCCAATAGAATTAGTTCGTATGTTAGAGTAATTATAATATCATTTTTACCTTTAATTAACCTATTTACTTTAAACCGTGGTAAATAAAATTCAAACTATACTGTTCAAAAAAATTATATGATTTCTGTTGAACCACATTTTACTTACTGATTTCAACCATGTGGCTTGTAATTTAGAAATTAAATTCAAGGAAGCGGTAAATTTAGGTTTTATGCCAATTAGCACATGTTCCAAGATTGTGGGTAAAAGACGTTAATATGCTCAATAATGTTTAATACATCAAATTTTCCAATCAAATAACACCAATGAATTACATTGAACATATATAAGTATTATTTATCTATTTTTACCTAAAATAAATTTAGTTAATATAAATATTTTTTTAAATAAGATTTCAAATTTAAACAATAATGTTGTTTTTCACTATTCGACAAAAATAAAAAGTTTTCAGAATAAATACCAAAAATTCACCCAAAGATAATTTTGATATTCTAAATTCAAAAATGATTACTATTTTAAAAAATTACAAACATATAAGTTTAGTTAATTAATTATTAAATTATTTCATGTTGTCAAAACCAAAAAGCGGGTTTATGGAAAGTAAAAAAATCAAAAGATTGATATGTATTTATGTCTAATTTAAATGTAAAATTACCGCCATGTACCTAAATTATATAAAATAATAAAACTTTAATATAATGATAATTTAAAAACACTAAAATGTATAATTTAACACTCTAAATTATTTCGATTCAAGAAGTTGTTTTTAATTAAAATTTATTATTTTTCACTTTTCATCAAAATATAAAAGTTATCAGAAAATTACCAAAAGTATAACCAAAATAAAATTATATGTCATGTTTCTAAAGAATAATTTTAGTTGTGTAAAATTTAATATATAAAAGTGTCAAATATTGGTTTAAAAAGGGATTTACAATTAAAAGGTTATAAAATTGCATTTTTTGAATGACACTACTTTATCTAAAAATTTTATTTCTCAGTATATTATGTCTATGAAACAAAAAATATTAATGTTAAAATTATATATAATATATATAAAATAAATAATGGGGTTAATACTATTTATAACCTCTTTTTAAATGGCTAGTTTGATAGGTCGTGATGTAGTTGAACTTGGTGTTGCGTGTAGCACAAGCTATTGAATTACATTACATAGATGACGTATTATGAAATCTTGAGGTGTTACATCCTCCCCTACTACAATAAATTGTTTCCTCATAATTTCAAATTGTTCATTGAAAATAGAAAGTTTATAATATAAAATAGCTTTTTGGATAACCCACATCAGAAATAGGGTTACTAAAATTTAGTCATAATAAAAGAGGAAGGAAAATGAAAATGTCACCACCAAATTATGGTTTTGAATAGTAGAACATTAGTGGAAATTATAAACACAAAAATGGAGGAAAATGTAAATATTTATAGGGATTTTTTGATGTCATCAATCACAAACAAGTGAAAAATAAATGGAAAATTGAGGGCCTCAAATACATAAAAATTTCATTAGTTTATCAAATCCTATGGTATTAGGATAACATTTTTTTCTTGAGATCATTTCAACAATGTTTATGAATTGATATCTTCATATAATAAGAGAAATGAATAATACTTGACAAGTATAGTTCAATCTATTAACTAATTTCTACCACAAACTCATCTTTCTCTCCAAAAGATAATAGAATTTGAAAATATTCTATTAAACCAAATCGTATTGGGTTTCAAAAAACAATGAATTAATAATTTATCTATTATTCCATTAAAAAACTAAATTATAAAAACTAGGACATCATATAGGCGATTAGTAGGTGATTCACCCTTGTCCCCTTTCGGTTCTTGGTTCAAGTCTCGGGGCCTTGCCGTATGTGACAGGTTGTCGCCCAACCATAAAGTTTTTTTATAAATAAAATAATCTAAATAATGTTTTAACAATAAAACATAGTTTTTAATTTCAAACATAATCCATTACAATATTTAGACATATCCAAAATATTTTTGACCATACTCATAGTCTAAATATTTATAATGAAGGTCAACATAACGTAATGAAGATCTCTTTTTTCCACATAATAACATGTAAGTACCTTCGTCATGAATTCTCTTAAAACATGGTAAAATCTTGAAATACCATCAATCCTTATTGATTACATTTATTCCCCCTTATTCCTTATAGAAAACTAGATATATTCCTTATAACAAAAATTTTGAATACTCCAACAAAGATGGAATAAACTAACTATAAATCAGTTCCAATGTAGTCAACAATATCCAATATAATTTATCCAAATCGACCATATATTATACCAAAAATCACTAACTCTGTATCAGGACCATATTAAGGACAATCATTCCTTCAACCATGTATTTTTACAAAAAAATAGCTTACTATTGAGTCACTTTTCTTAGTACAATATAATCTCAAATACTCGATGAAATAGTACTGCAGTACAATCCTTATTTATTTCCATAATTAATATAGCCAGTCCATCATTGATTAAACACTCAAAGGACATAATTATTTAATAACAACATTAGACAACTATTAATATTTCCTTATCTGTGATATTATCATAAAAAGATTATTATCCAATAGCATCATTTGGGGTATACTCTTATGATTGGGATGTTGATTCTCAAGTGGCCCAACTCCTTGAAGATGAATCATTATACATTTAAAACCATTTTCATACCCTTATAATCAAGAACATGGTGTCCTTTTTCTCCACACTTATAAAAAACGCTCATTATCTTACAAAATTTAGCCAGTGGATTTTTTTCCACAGTTATCACATGTGGGAAAATGTCTCTTTCCCTACTTCCCATTATCTATATTTTTCTCTACCATCCTCTTTTTCTTTTGATTACCTTCAAATACATTGGACGCATAGAATTCATTACTTATCTTATTACACATGATACTATATATTCAAATGATGAGAATATATGGGAAACTATTTTCATTCTAAATGTTAACTTAAGACCGTGAAAGATATGATCCTTATGACTCTTTTGATCATGGCTATTGATGTAGTTCTCATTCCTTCTACTAGGCACCACTTATAAATAACAACATAGACTAGGATAGATCAAATAATAATTCATAATCCAAAAATTATAAAAATTATCATCATTAATTGATTATTTTACCACATCTAGTATAATTAAAAATTTGTTTAAAAATTTACTCATAAATCCTTTATAGTGGTTTATAAATAAAATGTGAATTATCCTAAGAATATAACCTTGTCGTTTCATAACAACATTTCCATCAAGGACGTTTTTTAGGTTCTAGGATACCGCGAGTTATGCCTGAAAATCCTTGCTAGAGTTTTCACTCATTGATATATCTATGATAGAGCTTCCTTTACCTGCTTATATCAAAACAAACATGTATTTTCTAGGAAATACAACGTAATATTTACATGACGAAAATTTTTATATGTTCTTCTATAATAATCCTCAAAGCCTATCTCAAGGTAATATTATCTAATCAGAGTTTCTCTAAATCTACTTTTGAAGGTTTGTACAAAACATCCTCCGATTACAACTGTAACGCCCCGACCATAGTTACACAGAGTCAGTACATTGTTACATAGAATTTGAATGATCAAATGATATCATGTATTGAAAGACCAATTAGAATAGTATCTATTTTATTACTGGATATCTACATAAGTTTTACACTACATCATGAAATAATAAAAAGAAACATTGTGTCCCCTTTTAACACACTCATATCCCATTGTCTATCCCTGTATCTCACTCATAATATACTTCTTCACATCCTCGTAAAAATAAAACATAATAAAGGGGTGAGAATAATTGCTGAGTAATGATAACAATATTGCAGAAACATTCATAAATTAGTGTAAACATTAAAGGTAATGTGTAAGACTAAAACACAAGACTTTTAAAATTAAAAATTATAATAAAATGGAAAATATAAATCGAATAATTCAATTTACTTACTCAAATGGATATTTAACTAGTTGAATAATCACAAGTAATATCAATATATAATTTCATAATGATGTAATGAATAATATCGTACATCACATCCACATAGTCAAGGCCTCGGGCCAAGACTAAAAATATTATTTTTTCATAGCCTTGTGCTAAGACACTAGTTTGTCTCATGAGACCTAATAAAGCTTCGAGGAGCTATATCAGGCTCCATCCGTCACATACTAATTACAATGCATTCCTCATATGAAAAGGTTGAAAAATAACATAAATATTCATATTAAAACTATCATACAAAATGATAATACTTTAACCATAAACCATCAATATTATAAAAATAACACATCCACAGTCAAACATATCATAAAACCGTCAGTACAATATGGAAGATTGTATCATAACAAATCAACATCAAACAAGTGTAAAATTGATTAAAGGATCTTAACATTGATGAAATCAGAACTATTTGAGATAAATAACAATATATATTTTGAAATAATTTATAAGTCACATGATTATAAAAGAAATAATTTATTTTGAAAATATTCATATATTCTTCTAAGGGCAGATTTGTAGGTGTTATAATTGTGGAATATAGCTGCACCCACCATATACGTTATAAACATTCTTACATTAATTTGTTGAAAGGTCATAAATTACCTTGTTTGGAAAATGACTGAAAGATAATTTTCAATCAAATATTATATAAAATCAAACATGGGTATAGATTACAATAAACCATATTCTATTAAACAAAAAAAATGTTTTTAAATACATTTTTAAGATACACAGATATGGATGATAAAGAGTTCCCAATAGAAACTCATGAATAAACAACCTCGGATAATAAGAAGATTATAAAATTAACCCTTACCATGTATTTATCCTTGGTCAAGGGTACGTTAAATACCTGCATAAATTTAAATTACTTCTATTAAATTATATAGGAACCACATACATAAATAGAATATTATATATGTTATTCTAATATTGTTTTATTAATAATATTTTAGTAATATTATTGTTTCGGGGGTTAACTGTTTCATTTTCCGTTATATATTTTGTTATGTAAGTCATGTTTGTAATGGATAGGGTGTATATGATTCATATACTGAATTATATTATGTTCTTGAACATTATTTGTAATAATAAAATGTATATTATATTTGAATTGTTATGATACGGAATGAATCTTATCAAGTTCATGGAGACTGTAATCTGTACGTACGCAGGTGCGACAATACCATTCGATTGATGGTGAAATATTATTTAAGTGGATGATATATCATATATACAGAATAATTAACATGTTATATTTATTATTTACATCAATTATACTCATTATTATTTCCATCCAAATAATTAATTATAGTATAACAAACTACACAACAATGTGTAGACAATAATTCGTACCTACACAAGTATAATGACTTTGTTATTCATAGGATGGATAGAATAATGAATATGGTTGTACCATATTTATTATAAAATCATAGTATGTATAAGGCCCTAGAGTTATTATTTTGGTATGGAATCAAAAAATAAAGAGTAAGTGGAAGAAAAAAGAAATTTGAAAGAGATGATGAAATTATTACCTCTTCTGAGGGTTCTTCATTCTGATTTGATCAAAAGGGATACATAGGTTGTAATGATAGTAAAATTATGGCCTCTAGGAAGAGTATAAGGTAGTTGGAAATATATTTGAGCAGGGGTTGGCCAATCCAAATGGATTTGGAGATGTAATTTTCAGAGAAAAGAAAGTACCCAAAGATAGGTGATGGTCACTTTAGGAAAATCTTGAAGTATTAATTTATTAAATAGCCATATTAGGTTTATAATGGATCAAAAAGATTTTTTTTCAAGGATATAGTTCTTATGGGTCTAAACCCACTCATACAATAGGTTTTAGACATGTTTATGTCAACATTTTGACCTTGTCTTTTAGATTTAACTCTTTGATAAATAGTTTTTCATTTACCATGTATTCTTGTATTATTATAATAAATGGTTAACAATATTACTATAATAAGCCAAGATAACCCCAAGTGAATAATTATTGAAATATATAACCTTGTATAATTCTTTTGGTTGAGCCTTATATTTTTTTAGAATATTATATTACTTAATAATATAGTATATATTTTAAAAACTCATCTATATCAATTTTGACAATATTTAGTATTTGGTTTTTTTGAAAGTCAAAATAACTTGACTACTTCAAAAAAAAATTAAATAAACCCTAAAGTGTCATATTGACTAGGAAAATTAGTATAATATATCAAAATTCCCAATTTACTTTTATTAGGACATCTATAATATAATTTATTTGAGTCATTCATTAATAAGGTAATTACCGTGTCATCATTTTGTCAGAAATAAATTTAATTATTTATTGTTTAAAATTTATAAATAAAATACCATTATGTTAGAAATATTTTTATATTTCTAATGATTATTTATAGTCTAATTTATCTTATGTATAACCCCGTATTACAAATTATTTAGTTATTAAAATTCCATTTTTACACTTTTAACTCTTCTTTAAATAAAATAATAATAAATGTCAAAAACTAATCGAAGTGGATCAAAGATGATCATATAATTTTCTAAATGTAGATTTTGGTTGAAAAAACTTATTCAATATAATTAGGACATGTGTTGGGGTAATTATTATATAATTTTTACAATTAATTAAAATATTTACTTTTAACCTTGGTAAATATAATTCAAAAGTTACTATTCACCAAAAATGATTTCCATCCTATTGAACCAAATTTTACTTACGGATTTCAACCATGTCTCTATGATTTTTTAAATTCAATTCACAGAAGTGGTAAAATTACCTTTTATGGATGTTTTCACATTTGCCTAGAAGGAGGGTAAAAGAGGTTAAAATTTTTAGTAGAATTATATACAACTAGTTTTATTTTAAAATGACTCCAATTAATTACATTTATTGAATATAGATATTATATATCTGTTTTGAACTAAATTAAATTTAATAAAACAAATTATTTTTTAGATAAAATGTTGGTTATAAACAATAATGTAGTGTTTTCCACTATTCATAAAAAATTGTAAATTTTCATAAAAATTCCCAAAATTCATCCAAATATATTTCTAATATTCCTTATTCAAAAATGATACCAATTTTAACAAACTCAAAACATAAAAGTACCATTAGTTAATCTAAAATTAATTCCTGATGTTAAAACAGGAAAGCGGGTGTTTGAGAAGTAAGAACTATCAAAAGATTGATATGTGTTTTTGTTAAATTTAAATGTAAAATTACGTCTAATGACCTAGATTATGTTAAATGATAAAATTATAATCTTATGATACTTTAAAACAACTCAAATGTATAATTCAACAATACAAATAATTTTGATTAACAAATTTGTTTTTAATTAAATTTGTTTAATTTTTTCTATTCATCAAAATATGAATGTTATCTAAAGAGTACATAAAATTTAACCAAATTAAATTATTATATCCCATTTCAAATGATGAATATTATTTTTACAAATTTAAAATATATTAATGTTTCAAATATTGGATTTGGAAAGGGTTCGACATTAAAAGTTGATAAAATTGTATTTTGTGAAATACAATTCTTTCATCAAAAAAAAATTAATTGGTCCATATATTATGTATAAGAAACACTGAAGATGAATGTCAAAATTATAAAGGATATATATAAAAATATTAATGTGGTTAATACTATTCATAACCTCTTTTTAAATGGCTAGTTTGATGGATCATGACGCACATGAAGTCAGTGTTGCTTGTAGCACAAGCTATTGAATTTCATTAAAGAGGTAACTACCTATGAAATCTCGAGGTGTTACATTAACCGTGGGGTCCACCAGTCCACTTTGTCAAGAAGAAGGATGGTTCAATGTGACTTTTCATTGATTATCTAGAGTTTAAAAAATCCTAATAAAGAACAAGTATCCATTGCACCAAATTGATGACTTGTTCGATCAGCTATGTATAGCACAATACTTATCTAAAGGTGGATTTGCGGTAATGATATTTCAAAGTAAGGTTGAAGAATGAGGATATCCTGAAAATTCATTTTGTACAAGATTCATGCACTCTGAATTCATAGTAATATCTTTCAGACTCACTAATACTCTATAAGTCATCATGGACTTGGTGAATAGAGTGTATAAAGATTATCTTGACATATTCTGGTCTTATTTATAGATGAAATTATAATATACTCCCAAACCAAGGAGGATCATGAGGAGCTGTAACAACCCGAGAATTTATAAGATATATTCTTTTTAATTTATTTCATATATTCTATGGTACGCTACAACAAGATAATCTTGCTCTACACGCAACATCGTATTAGATTTCGGTATATGCAACAGTAATCTTGGATCATGTTACACACAATTTCAAGTTTGTTTGATAGTAGTTATTCTAAGAAACATTGACTGTGTGTTTATATATATATATATTCAATTTATATGAGAAATATGGTTGGATTTTATTATACGCAACAACAAAGGAGTCTTTTACTACACACAACCATGACATGGCTTGCATTACACGCAATCACAACCTTCCTCGATAGCGTGTGTTGTACGCAATACCGGGTTTCACTAAACAACGATATATAGTTATAATATTATTATAAACTATCCATTATGAATAGTAGTAAATAAATTTTTAATTTTATGACATTATAATTCATCTTACACATTTTATAAAACATGGTATGAGAACAAAATAAATTTTTTGTGTAAAATAAGTATTTTTCAAAAAAATGCAGTTTTTTTGCCTTTTGATGGCGCACCCATTTTAAATATAATTTTGACAAGTTAATAAGTTAAATTTTACAAAATAAACTTCTTCTTTTGAATCAGGATATAAATATTTACATTGGATAATGTTTTTATATTTTTCTGATAACCTTCATATTTTAATGAATAGTCAAAACACGCTATATTTTTTTAAAAAAAAAATACATCGTCATAATTTATATGGATAAATTATAATATTGAATGGTTTTAAAGTATAAATAGAATATATTTTTATCATTTACTATAATTTATTTAATTATCATTGATTTTACATTGAATTCATATGTAAAATCATTTCAATCTTTTGCAATGGTTTAACTTTTAAAACTCATTTTCTTAACAACGAGATTAATTTTAATTTAATTTCTTCAGCTTTTGTGTATTGAATTTAAGAAAATTGATTAAATATTTGGAATCAGTGGGTATAAATTATGTTAATAGGCTACATTTTATTTTTGGGCATTATGAATAGTAACTATGGTAAAATTTATTTACCATAGTAAAAGTTAAATCGGATAATTAAGGGTAAGTATAACATTATAAAATTACCCTAACACTTGAATTAATATAATTTTATGCTTATATTTCGTCTTAAGGAATATTTGGGTCGAAATGGAATCCATTGGAACCCACTTGGAGGTGATTAAGTCCTTTAGTTTACTTTATTTAAAAGAATGTGAAATATGTCTCACCCAACTTTAATAAATAAAGTATTTTTAAAATAAGTTTATAAAGAATATAAATTCAGTTATAAATACTAATTTTAAATATAAAATGTTTTTATTTATCATGGTAATTTATTTATAATTTTTAAGAGATATATAATTACCTTAATAGCTTATACATGGATGATGCAGAAATTATTTATTTCGTGAAAAATAAGTAATATTGTTTTTATTGAAATAATAATACCCATTAAAAAGCTCAAAAACCTGACCAAAACTTATTGGTAGTGTATATATACACAATAAGCATCCAATTAACGAATATATGACCGTTTGGAGTCTTATAAAAGTGATTATGACACTTATATTATTTTATTGTAAATGATGTAAAAGTTACACCTTCGTAATTTAATAAATATAACATTTTAAAAGGTGGGTGTTTTAGAATATAAATCTGACTAAAAGTATTCTTATGAAATATATAAGATTTATCTTTATACTAGTATTTTATTTTTAATTTTTATGCAATAAATAAGTATATTTAATAATTATACAAAAATGTTGTAGAAATTATTTTATTAAGAGAAGTATCAAATAAATGGTTTTACAAATAGTAAAATAATTATTATATAAACTATTTAATGTGCTACACTAATTTTATAGATTAATATGAAATGTTAGGAACCTATTAAATATTTTAGTCTTAATATATCCTCTTTGTGGATTTTATTTAAATTCTAATAAATGAATAGTTTCAAAATTGACACTATTTTTATTTTATAAAAATAACATATTATTAAATTGTTTAAAAGTCTAAAAAATATTTAAAAATTATAAATTGAAATTTATATAGTCTCAAATGTCATAAAGTATCCAATTATGGAAAATTAATAACACATAAGCAATTATTTATAACCATTTAAAATTTATAATTTTATTACCACAAATAAAATTAAATAGATTAAATAAAAATAAATCAAAATGATAAGGTTTAAAATAAGATCAAAACATGTTTTAATTGGATTGGTTGATGATATTACAACCCAATCTCATATAATAATTGAAGTTAGTCATTTTTTGAGGTTTTTATGTGGGGTTTGAATTTATATTAAAATAATATTTGTGAGGATTCCAAAGGTGCCTCTGTCCTCCCTTATAAAAGGGAACCTCCTCCATCTCATCTTTTCAAAACATTGAGATTTAAATCTCGGCCATAAACCTGCCCATTTCCCTTATCAACTTCCCTATAAATATTATAGAAGTCCTGGTCTTCATCAATGACCAATTTAATTCCCTAAGACGAGGTTTCAAAGAGGCGTGTCGAAGAAGAGGTAATATCCATTACCGATTCATTCAAATTTATTTCTTCTTCTACTTCCTATTCTTTAGTTGGTTCATTATGAAGTAATATAATCAGTGTCACTCATATAATGATATTTTATTATAAATATTAAACAACCCTATTCCACCTTCTATCCATCCTACGGAAAACAAAATCACCACGTGTGCATACGTACGGAATACCGTCACCACGCCACGCTGTAGTCTTTTTTCCACCCCCACCTTACTTGTATGGGTATAATGGTGTGAAGAATAACTATATGTGATTATTGTAAAGTGATATTGATTCTTTAATAGCTGACATACACTTAAATACAATTCCATGATCATGGGAACGATATCATTGCTCATGCATACGTACGGACTACCGTCTCCCTGAACGCGATAAGATTCATTCTTCATGTTAACCATTCATAAATGATTATAAATTATATATAATGAATAATAATGAAATATATGACATAATAATTCTACTGTATTTGTGTATATATATATGTATGTCATCTATTTAATTCCATTCAATTCATTAAGTAAACGAAAACATCGTTCACACATACGTATGGCCTACCGTCTCCATGAACAGTGTATTTCATTCCATTTATCAATCTATAATATATATGTATATTCTGAATATTTATTATATATAAATCATGTTTTAAATTTTAAAATTAAGGAAATCAGGATATAAGTAATAATATCAAGAACAACAAGTCAAAACATATAGGATAAATGAAACCATTTTACCCAAAACGCTGCTTTAACATGGATTTACAAAAGAACGGGTAATAAAAAGTCATAATTGAACCATATATGATATCATAACAATGAATATGATTATGTAATTAGTCAATGAAATTATTTAAATCATTATACTGGAGGTTCAGATAGGTACGAAGCATATCGGGCCTAAGGTAAGGGATAATGTTCCAATCTCAATTGTTTTCTATCCGAGATTACTTATACGTAAGTATTTACTGGGGTTATATTTATCATCTCTATCCATATTTTATAAAAATGTTTTCCTATATTTTTAATGTCCTTTTTACCCATTTGACTTTTACCACATGTTATGAAAGGAAGATTTATTTTGTTTATCATACGAGGAACTTTTTGACTTTTCCTACAAAAATAATAGGAGAATGTTTTTTTAACTTATATAGCATGAATGTATTTTTACGGTTTCATAACACCTTATTTTCATGAATATTACACTATTAGATTTCATGATTGTTTTCAAGAAAATACCCTTCATTTAAAATTTCATGGTATTTTTCTAAAAGAAAATGATTTTGAATAAGAAAGGTTATTTTCCTCAAGAATTTAATTCAAGTGTTTTATCAAAACTATTTTCCATCTAAGATGACATTATTTCATATGTTTATGTTTCAGTTATAATTTCTCTATGATTTACATGGTTTCTCATCTCTTATGATGAAATTTTATCCATTTATTTTATACGGATTATGTTATGATGGGATGATTTTTATGAAGCCCATTTGTTTCTTTGGGTTATGATGAATGGTTTATGTTTATGTTGTGGAACAGGTAAGAATGATTTCATTATGATATGGGTGGGAACTATATCTCCCTCCAATTAATTGGGTTGATATTTATATCTCATGAGATAGACATGGATGAAATGGAAAGTAAATCTAGTTCAATAAAACATGGATGGAACGACAAGTAAACCCGGTTCAGTAAGGGACTTTGTCCACAAAGATTGTCTTGGCAGCAATTCCTTAGCTACTATGGAATTTATATCGTCTGATTAATGTTTTTCCAAAATTACAAGTTTTATTACCATGCTAATTTTTCATGTTTGATGTTCCATTATGATATATGTCTTATGTACTTCCATGTTTTATGTCATTTCTCAAGATCTTGATGTTTAAACATTATGTTCATGTTTTTAAGTTCCAATATATGTGGTTGGTTTTATTTTATCCATGATTACCCTTACTGAGCATTTGAGCTCAACCTTTTTATATTTTCCTTTCCCCTAGGATTAGAAGAAAGGTTTTAGGTAATGAAACAAAAAGTCGGATATTGTTATGGGAGATGTTGAAGATCTTTAAACATGATCAGAATTTTATATTCCATGTTTCCAAAGACAATAAACTATTATGGTATTTTGTTGTTTACTTATGTTATGTATTAGATATTCTGCAAGAATAATGTAATGTCTATGTACATCATGCTTTGGGTCTGTATAGTTGGTATCAAGGGAAAGGTTTAATCAACCATTGGAAACTAGGATCCAAGAACTTTAGTGAGATCCCTAGAAATATTTATATGGTATGTCTAGGGATGTCCCTAAGGTTAAGTATAAGTATAGGTTATACTCCTAGAATTAAGGAAACCATATTAGAATTAAACCTAAGATGTTACATATTGAATGTACTCCCTCTTTCTTATGTTATTTTCCTAGAATGATTTTTTCCTCTCACACTATTCTTTTTGGGTTTTAGAAAATGGATAGAAACAGGAGGATTCATGATAATGGAGGATATGATGGACCATGGAATGATATTCTTCATTAGCTAACAAATGAAATGGAATTTGGAAGGATAAACATTGTTATTATTCCCAATCATAAATCTCATAATATGATCCACAATCTCAACTTTGGTAAGATGACCGACTCAGGTAATAAGAGAAAGAGGGAGTTTCATGAGGATCATAGAGGAAAGAAAGTTCAATTTCCCTTATGCAATTCATGTGGGAAGAGGCATCAAGGGGAATGTTTCAAAGGAACTGGAAGATTATATGGGTGTGGAAAAGGACCCAAATCCAGTAATTGCTAAGGAAAAGGTTCAGTTAACACCATGGACAAGGATAATGGTATTTCTAAGACATCAATAATGGTGAAATGTTTTAAATGTGGAATGTACAGGAATTATGCAAACCAATTACCTAAGGGAAAATGTCACGAAGAAAACCAACATGGTCATATGGGTAGTATTTATGATGATGATGATGAAGAGACTACAAATGGTATATGAGATGAAAGAAGTGTTGATGAATACAATGATGAAGCTTGGTCAATGGATTAAGAAGGCTGTGTAATTATTTCTGTTTATCAAGAGTTATGTAGTATAGGTAATGGTATTATGGAATAATGACACATCTAAAGATTGTTACACTATTTTTTTTCTAAGTATTTGATAGTATATGTTGAATGGAACCAATAACCATGAAAGGTTATTTGAATATTTTTGGAAGGTATATGATATGCTCATAATGAAGGGATAAGGAGAAAATAATATGTAAGATAGTATTCATGAGCTCATGACTGATATAAGTACAAAGTGATATAATGGTTTGAGTATATCGAAATTTTGGGATTTTGGTATGTGGAAAGAGTTAACTTTTGACAGTATTCATGTTTTCACTAAGGGTCAATGGGTATTATTTTTTCAATAGAATACATGATTAATGTATTCACATGTTTGGAATGTGACCAACAAGATATATTGTATGATATATGGTGGATAAATTATGGTATTCACATGCTCGGTAGATGACATTTCTAGTAATTATTTTCTTTATAATATGAACTTGGACATAAGTATTTTGGAAAATCCTAAAGATTGGAATGTATTATGTTGGATATAATTTAGTATTATTTAAGGCTATAACTTTTTTGATATTATTGACGGAATGTTATAATAATGTAGTTTTAGAAAAAGGACAACCCATAGGACGGGCGACAACCCGTCGCGTCGGATAAGGTTGCAGGAATAGAACCCACAACCGAAGTGCGACAGGCCTTTATCTCCTACCACTGGCCTACAGGAAGTCCCTTTTTAGTAGAAACTAGTTTTATTTTGTTAAGCGGTATGATAGATGAAGTATAAGTCCATTTTTGGAATCATATATGATTAACCACACCATAGATGGACTTATGTATATTTGATAACTTTTTCTAACCTTTTGTTTGAAATAGATAGAATGACTCATAATTCTATCACATGATCTTCTAACACTTCATGAATGAACAATTAAACTTCATTTCTTAAAGAGATGAAGTTGAAATTTTTCCGGGCACGAACAACGATGAGATTGTACCAAAATCAAGAAAGTATTTATTTTGATTCGAAAATTATTCGACATTAGGGAAATGATCTTGAAACAAAAAATGTTGTCCTAGTGCCTTCATATCTGATGAATCAGATGGTACCTTAGAATATCACAAATTTATGGCTTTGTGATTGTTGGCTTTTTCATAGCCAGGTTCTCTACCACTCTCCATCAGAACTTGATGGTTTGATTTTTCTTCCATATCCATATTTTCACCTATGTTCTCCTATAAGGAAACCCAATAATGAGTTATTGTGGGTTCTCTATACGTTTCATTCTTTAGTTTTTAAAATTATGTTTTAGTATTCTTTTTTACGATGTGGGTTTCAATGAATCGTAAACGATTTATAACCCCGACGAATTCCGAGGGCGAAATTCATTTTAAGGGGGGTAGAATGTAGAAAAACAAGAATTTATAAGATATATTATTCTTAATATCTTTCCCATCTTCTGTTGTATTCCACACCAAGATTATCTTGCGCTATACGCAGCACCGTATTAACTTGCATTTTACACAACACAAATCATGGATCGTGTTACACACAATTTCAAGTTTGTTTGATAGTAGTTATTCTATGCAGCATTGAGTGTATATATATATATTCAATGTATAAATGAAATATGGTTGGATTTTGTTATATGAAACAACAAAGTAGTCTTTCACTACATTCAACCATGACTTGGCTTGCATTACACGCAATCACAACCTTCCCCGATAGCGTGTGTTATACGCAATACCGGGTTTCACTAATCAACGCTATATAGTTATAATATTATTTTAAACTAGCCATTATGAATAGTAGTAAATAAATTTTTAATTTTATGAAATTATAATTCATCTTACACATTTTATAGAACATGGTATGAGAATAAAATAATTTTTTCGGGTAAAATAAGTATTTTTTTTAAAATGCAGTTTTGCCGCCTTTTGATGGCGCACCCATTTTAAATATAATTTTTGATAAGTTTATAAGTTAAATATTACAAAATAAACTTCTTCTTTTTAATCAGGATATAAAAATTTACTTTGGATAAAGTTTTGATATTTTTCACATAACCTTCATATTTTAATGAATAGTAAAAATACTCTATAATATAATTAAAAACATCTTTTTTCATCGTAATAATTTATATCGTTAAATTATAAAATTAAATGGTTTTAATGTATATATAGAATATATTTTTACCATTTAATATAATGTAAGTCATTATCATTGATTTTACATTGAATTCATAGTTAAATCATTTCAATCTTTTGCAATGTTTTAACTTTTAAAACTCGTTTTCTAATCAACGGGAATAATCTTAAAATAATTTCTGAAAATTTTTTGTATTTAATTTAGAAAAATTGATTCCATATTTGGAATCAGTGGGTCCAAATTATGTTAATAGGATAATTTTTATTTTTGGGCATTATGAATAGTAACTACGTTAAATTTTATTTACCATAGTAAAAGGTAAATCAGGTAATTAAGGGTAAATATAATATTATAAAATTACCCTAACACTTGTCTTAATATAATTTGATGCTTATATTTCGTCCTAAGGAATATTTGGGTCGAAATGGAATCTATTGGAACCCACTTGGGGTGATTAAGACCTTTAGTTTATTTTATTTAAAGGAATGTGAAATATGTCTCAATCATCTTTAATAATTAAATTATTTTTAATATAAGATTATAAAGAATATATATTCGGTTATAAAAACTCATTTGAAATATAAAATGTTTTCCTTTATCATCGTAATTTATTTATAAATTTTAAGAGATATTTAATTACCTTAATAGCTTGTACATTGATGATATAGAAATTTTTTATTTAGTGAAAATTAAGTAATATAGTTTTTATTGAAATAATAATACCCCTTAAAAGGCTCAAAAACCTGACCAAAACTTATTGGTAGTGTATATATACGCCAAAAATCATCCAATGACCGAATATATGACCTTTTGGAGTCTTATAAAAGTGATTATAACACTTATATTATTTTATTGTAAATGATGTCAAAGTTGTCACCTTCATAATTTAATAAATATAACATTTTTAAAGTTCAGAGTTTTAGAATATAAATCCGACTAAAAGTATTCATATGAAATATATAAGATTTATATTCATACTAGTATTTTATTTTTAATTTTCATGCAAAAAATAAGTATATTTAATAATTATACAAAAATGATGTAGAAATTAATTTATTAAGAGAAGTATCAAATAAATTATTTTACAAGTAGTAAACTAAATATTATATGAACTAGTTAATATTCTCCACTAATTTTATAGATGAATATGACATTTTAGTAACCTATTAAATATTTTAGTTTGAATATATCCTCTATGTAGATTTTATTTAAATTCAAACAAATGAATAGTGTCATATATGACACTATCGTTATTTTATAAAAATAACATATTATTAAATTGATTAAAAATATCAAAAATATTTAAAAATTATAAATTGAAATTTCTATAGTCTAATATTTCATTAATAATCCAATTATGTAAAATTAAAAACACATAAGTGATTATTTATAACCATTTAAAATTTAGAATTTTATTACCACAAATAAAATTAAATAATTAAATAAGGATAAATAAAAATGATGAGGTTTAAAATAAGCTCAAAACATGTATAAATTTGATCTGTTGATGATATTACAACCCTAACTCATCTAATATTCGAATTTAGTCATTTTTGGTGGTTTTTATGTGGGGTTTTAATTTATATTAAACTAATATTTTTGAGGATTCCAAAGGTGCCCCTCTCCTCCATTATAAAAGGGCACCTCCTTCCTCTTAACTTTACACCACATTGAGCCTTCAAGCTCATCCAAAACCAACCCATTTATCTTATCAACTTCTCTAAAAACATTATAGAGGTCCTGGTATTCTTCAAAGACCAATTTTAGTGCCTTAAGAGGAGGTTTCAATGAGGCGTGTCGAAGAAGAGGTAATATCTGTTACCGATTCTTTCAAATTTATTTCTTCTTCTACTTCCTCTTCCTTAGTGTTTTAATTATGAAATAATAACATCACTATCACTAATATACTGATATGTTATTATAAATATGAAACAACCCTATTCCACCTTCTATCCATCCTATGGAAAATAAAATCATCGCATGTGCGTACATAAGGAATACCATCTCCACATCGTGGTGTAATCTGTTTTCCACCACCACCTTACTTGGATGGGTATAATGGTGTAAAGAATAACAATATGTGATTAATGTAAAGTTATATTGATTCTGAAATAGTATACATACACTTAAATTCAATTCCATGATCATGGGAATGATATCATCGCTCGTGCGTACGTACGGACTACCGTCTACACAAACGTGATAAGATTCATTCTTCATGTTAACCATTCATAAATTATTATAAAGTATATATAATAAATAATAATGAAATATATGACATAATAATTCTACTAGATTTATGTATATATATATATATATTTATTTATTTCATCTATTTAATTTCATTAAATTCAATAAGGAAACGAAAACATCGTTCATGCGTACGTACGGCCTACCGTCTCCATGAACGGTGTATTTCATTCCATTTATCAATCTATAATATATATATATATATATTCTGAATATTTATTATATATAAATAATGTTTTGAATTATTAAATTAAGGAAATCAGGATATAAGTAATAATATCAAGAACAACAAGTCGAAACACGTACGATAAATGAAATGATTTTTCCCAAAACGCTGCTTTAACATGGATTTACAAAAGAATGGGTAATATAAAGTTATAATTGAACCATATATGATATCATAACAATGAATATGATTATGTAATAAGTCAATGACATTATTTAAATAATTATACTGGAGGTTCGGATAGGTATGAAGCATATCAGACCTAAGGTAATGCATAATGTTGCAATCTCAATTGATTTCTATCCGAGATTGCTTATACGTAAGTATTTACTGGGGTTATATTTATCATATGTGTCCATGATTTATAAAAATGTATTCATGTATTTTTAAAGTCCTTTTTACCCATTTTTGACTTTTACCACATGTAATGAAAGGAATATTTCTTTTTTTACCATACATGGATCTTTTTGACTTTTCTGAGAAAAGTAAGAGGGGACTGTTTTTTTGAACTTATACAGCATGAACAGATATTTACAGTTTCATAACACCTTATTTTCATGAATCTTACCCTACAAGATTTCATGAAATTTTTTTAAAAAATCTGATTCATTTAAAATTTCATTGCATTTTGTGAAAAGAAAATAATTTTGAATAAGAAAAGATATTTCCCTCAAGACTTTATTTAAAGTGTTTTATCAATGTTTTATCAAAACCATTTTCCATCTAAGATGACATTATTTCATATGTGTATGTTTCAAGTATAATGTCTCTATGATTTACATGGTTTCACTTCTCTTATGATGAAATTTTATCCATTTATTTTATATGGATTATGTTATGATGGGATGATTTTTATGAAACCCATTTTATTCTTTGGGTTATGATGAATGATTTATGTTTATGTTGTGGAACACGTAAGAATGACTTCATTATAAGATGGGTGAGACTTATATCTCCCTCCAATGCACTGGGTAAATATTTATATCTCATGAGATAGACATGGCTGAAACGGAAAGTAAATCCGGTTCAGTAATACAGGGCTAGAACGACAAGTAAACCCGGTTCAGTAAGGGACTTTGTCCACTAAGATGGTCTTGGCAGCAATGCCTTGGATACTATGGAAATCTTTTCATGTGATTAATGTTTTTTCAGAATTAAAAATTTTATTCCCATTCTATTTTATCATGATTGATGTTCCATTATTATCTGTGCCTTACGTACTTCCATTTTTTATGTCATTTCTCAAGATGTTGATGTTTAAACATTATGTTCATGTTTTTAAGTTCAAATATATATGGTTTGTTTTATTTTCTCCATGCTTACCCTTACTGAACATTTGAGCTCCCCCTTTTTATGTTTTCTTTTCCCCTAGGATTAAAAGAAATGTTTTAGGTAAGGAAACTAAAAGGTGAAAACCGTTATGGGAGATGTTGAAGATCTTTCAACATGATCAGAAGTTTATATTCCATGTTTCCAAATACACTAGACTATTACGGTCCTTTGGTGTCTATTTTTGTTATGTATTAGATATTCCTCAATAGTAATGTAATGTCTATGTACTTCAAGCTTTGGGTCTCTACAGGAGCGTCAATGCACTATACTAGAGACCTTGCGAAAGGTGAATCATTATTAAATGTAAAGCATGTATGATTTCTAGTTGAAAGAGGTTTCACTATTGGGACTTATCATCACAAAAAATGAGATATATGTGGATCCCTCCAAGACAGCTGAAATTGAGGGATTTCCATGTCCAACATTTATAATATATATCCGCAGCTTCATGGGGTTAGCAGGATATTATTGCTGATTTGTGAGAAATTTGTTACAATTTTCCAACCGTCTTACCATGCTAACATGGAAGGTGGTAAATTTTTGTTGGAGTGATGAATGTGAAGATAAATTCATGGAGTTGAAAAGGAGGCTTATCACTGCACCTGTGCTCATACTACCCACAAGTGGAAAAAATTTTGTGGAATATAGTGATTCGTTGAAGAAGGGAATGAGTTGTGTGTTGATGAAAAATGACAAATTAATTTCCTATGCTTTAAGGAAATTGAAATCTAATGGGAAAAAGCAATCCAAAAAAAGATCTATTGTAGGATTCAGTTATCTTCTATTTAAAAATTTGGAAGCGTTACCTATTTCAAGTGAAGTGTGAAATATACTCGGACTAAAAAATCCTCAAGTATATATTCACATAGGAAGAGTTTAACAGGTGCCAAAGAAGATGGATTGAGTTGATAAGAGTCTATGACTGCTCAATCCATTACAACCATGGGAATGTGAACAACGTGGTGGATTCCCCAGTTTAAGGGACCCACATATTCTATCATGGATGATAATGTAAAAGGATCCAATCTTATTTCATTGGATGAAGATGGTCATTAGAAACAAAAATATGGGAACATCAACAATCCGTTCACAAATGAATTCTCAACTACCTCTTTTGGAAATGTTAAAGGATGCTCATATTGACGATTTGGGAATTCATAAGAAAGTGGAAACTATCACAAAAGGTAAATCCACAGAGTTCAATGTTAATGAATAAGGAATTGTGATATTTTGGTCAAGACTTTGTCTTCCATAAAATTTGGAGCTAATGAAAGTTCTTTTGGATGATGAAAATAGTTCAAATTTCTCTATTCACTCTTGATGCAAGAATATGTAATCAGATCACTGAGAGCATTATTGCTGGGATAACATTAAGAAGGAGATCATTGAGTATACATCAAAGTTCCTGGTATGTCAGCAAGTGAAGGATGAGAGGAAAAAATCTTTAGGGATTATTCAACCATTACCCATACCCACATGGAAATGGGAGAACATAACCATGGACATTTTCATTGATTTACGAAGACCTCCAAAGGAAATAATGCCATCTGGGTTATTGTGGATCTTCTATCCAAGACTGCGCACTTCATTCTAATTTGAGAGGATTTACCAATGGATCAACTAGTAAATGTATATATTAGAGAAGTGGTAAGGAAGCATATATTAGCACTATCTATTATATCCAAGAGAGAACCAAAATTCACCTCTACGTTTTGGAAGATTCTTTAACATGAAATGAATACTGAGATGAACTTCTGTGTGACTTATCATCCTCAAACTGATGTTCAATCTGATCGGACAATCGAAACACTTAAGGACATGATGAGTGAATTTTCATTGGAATTCAAAGGAGGATGGGATCAACATCTTCCTCTGGTTCAGTTCACTTACAATAACTGTTTCCACTCAAGCATCCAAATGGATCATTATATAGCCCTTTATGGAAAGAGGTGAAGAACACCGACATATTGGGATGAAGTTGGGGAGTGAAAATTTCTAGGACCTGAAATGGTCTATGGAATGGTTGAGATGGTTAAGACCCTCAATCAACAAATTAAAGCTGCTCAGTGATGAAAAAAGAGTTATGCTGATAATTGCCGACGAAACCATGATTTTTATGTCAAAGACATGGTATTACTCCATATATCACCATGGAAGAGAGTTATGATATTTGTGAAGAAGGTAATGCTTAGTCCATGGTACATCGGCCCTTTTGAGATATTTTATCGCATTTCAGTAGTGGCCTATCAACATGAACTCCCACCAAACCTATTTCATATACATGATATATTCCATTAATCACTCTTGTAAAAGTATATACATGGACCCTCACATGTACTAAATCTAGCAGTGGATTCATTATAGAATGACATTTCCAGTGAAGCGAAGCTAGTGGAGATCATAGATCATAGGGAAAATTCTCTATGAAATAAGACAATTCTCCTCGCAATGGGGTTGTGGAGAAACCAAACTTTTGAATATGAAATGTGAGAATAAGGGAAAGTGACGAATTAGGGTTACCCTTATCTATTTTTGTGTAGGAAAGGAAAACACCGATGGGGAAATTTCTTAAGGGGGGAGATTGTAACGACCCAAACTTTTATCAATTAAAATTCATCTTGATATAATTAAATGACATATTATATAAAATGGTTATATAACATAATCACGTTTTTTGTTTTATGATTTTGTATTTCAAAATACCATAAACGTTTTATACCATTTCTAATATAGTCTTTAAATAGTGATCACGTGATTTGTATAAATTTAGGGATTTAGAAAATCCAATCTACTCAAATAAAGGATTTTATAGCCTTATCTAGTTGAATTTCTCTATACAAAGCTCATTTTTTAAAGCTCAGAAAGGAGGTATCATCATTGGACATGACTCATGAACAATCCCAAGACAAGCTTCAACATAGTATTCTTGAACAGAACCGCCTACGAGAGAAGTGAAATTTGATAGAGATTACTACCCGAGTGATGTTATCTGAGCCACTCTAGGAGTCTGTCACCATCGCACACCTTACCATTAGGTCGTATGAAGGTGTTATAATGGGTTATGTAACATGACCCAAGGAATATTTTTATGTGCTTCATTTTTTGAATAAATAATATACATTCATTTCATTATTTTAACATTGTAAATAGTTTTTAAAGAACAAATAATATTTTCCATTAATATTCAATTTTGAAATATAATTTTACGAGTTAAAGGAATTTTTCAATTAAATAACATTTTAATAAAATGTAGTTATTGCTGAATTACTATTTATTAAATATAAATTATCATATAATTTTTATGAATACAATTCTAATTTTTATTATGGTTCGAAAGCTATTTTTTTCAAAACCCAATAATTTTTAATAAACATTGGATTTTATTTTAAATGTGAAAATTCCCATATCTAAAAAAATATATAGATAAAATGAATATTAATTTTGGAATTTGGATGTTGAAATTATCAAATAATGAATTTTTTTTTATTTTCTAGGATAGTCAAAATTTTGGGTAAAAATTAAATACCATTTAAATATATATTGTGTTAAATGATATCATAATGACCCAATAGTGGTGAAATAAAATAATATAAAGGGGATTTTCAGCCAATATGTGTTTTAACTTTAAAATAATGTTATTATATATTTGTTGGATTTATTTTTACAATGCCTTAGTTGACCCTCTAATACTATTAAAACATTTTATCATTTTGAAATGATTTCCATCATAGTGTGACTCAATTTTACTTAAGAAAAACTAATATTTTAATTAGTTCAGCCATTTCCCTTATAAGATATTTTTTTACACTCCTATTTTTAAAAAAATCATGGGATGGTTTGAGGCTTTGATTAGTTTAATCTATAGTGTCTGAAAGCAAAATAATAAAAAATTACATCTCGTTTCCAATATAAACCCACCCTATATCCCAAATCCTCTTAACTAACAACTTTTGGAACTCAACTAAACTATGCTTTAGTCTACATGTAATCCTCCCAAAGAGGCCCAATATCCCAATAATCCTCTCTCAAGTATCTCCCAAGCCTTTTGTATCACACATCCAAGTAAGATATTTCTTCCTCTCTCATTTTTTTCCAAGTTTCATTATGTTGTTATACCCTTGTCATTTCAATTAAAAATGCTGGGGTATGATTTCTCACCTCCACAATTCATCCCTCAATATATTATACTGATGATATACCACTTTATCTCTTATTAATTCCTCCAATATACACCCATTACATGCCGAAATGCATTTAGATATTTTTCTCAACATTTTTACATTCAAGCAATTATTTTGTATTATGAATCCAAATTCCATTACATATGATGGGACATGTATATATACGAACCCTTATTGTACATTTCATATAAATAATATGAAACCCCCATTTCTGTCTCAACAACCATTTTTATTAATTTTTATGTTATGTCATTATGCAGCATAAATTGCACTTCAGTTTTTTAGGCCAAAGTCACGGTGTAGTGAATACCATGATCATTTCCCTATTAAGGGTGTTAACCATTATGCACATTTACATATTTATTATAGAGTTTCCTGTATTAATTCAAAATTAATTTATCTTTTATTAAATGAGGATGTTTAATGAGTCCGTGTTATATGATACATGTGGCACACTTAAGCATGTAATGAAATGATTATGAAGGGTTCACCCTAATACCTCTTCAATTCATTGGGTAAAGATTAGTATAATGATATGTCAAGTGAAATGAGGATTTAATCATTCTACATATGCAATGATCCTTGTATCAAGCTAATATCATGTTAAATTTTGTTGCCACATTTCCATGATATGATAATCAATCTATATCATGCCTTTATGTTCCAGTTACTGTTATACTAAATTGATATGGCTATTTCATATCATTTATTTTATTCTAAATTTTATTCCTTGTTTTAATTATTATTGGGATTTATATCTCACCAATTTCATATTTATGTCCTCAGGTTATCCCACACAATTCTATGTATGAAGGAATGTTGTGGTCACATAAATGATGTTTTCAATAATGTTGTTGTATTTTATGTCTTATTCTATCCGGAAATATTCCTAATTTCCAAAGGCACTATACCTCTCAATCCTTAGAGTTGTATTAATTTCATTATGATGTAATAAAACTTGTTTAAGTGTGTATAAAGACCAGGGATGTTACATTTGAACACGGCGATAAATAAATTGTATGTATATTTATAAATAGTAAATTACAACATAATGAAATAATTTTGATCTGGGTGATTATTGTAATAATCATAGTGAATAAATAATTACATTAAATTCTTACACAATGATAATGCAGTAACTATTGAATTAATTGATAAATAAAATAAATAATATTAAAAATAATTTAAGTAGTACATTTAGAAAGAATTAATGTAATACACAAATATTTTGACAACTACAACAAATTATGGATATTAGAAGTAATTTTATTCAAAATTAATTAGTTATCATCATGTAATAAAAAAAATATGAAAAGATAAAAAATTAGAATTATTTATATTTTATGAAAATAATATTTTTATAATTTATATAAAATTACTAAAAATATTATATTATACCAAATAAATGGTATATGGTATGTTAGATCATCCAAGATACATTGTTGGATTGTTTTTAATTTTATATTCATATTATTAACCATTAATGATATGAAATGATTTGTGTTAAAGTTACTCTCAAATAAGTAAATAAATATTCAGAAAAAATTTTGGTTAAAATAAATTTCAAACTAGTTTAAATTTAATAGTATAAATTTATTTTGACTCATCCCCGTATTGGAATAATTTTTTTTTCAATTTTGATCCATTTTGGAATTAAAATTCACAATATTAATTTTTTTAGAAAAAATTATAAATATTTCATTCTGCTATCTTATAGATGGGAACCAGTTAATTCCATTTATTCATGCATAACACCTTGATTTTTTTGGCATTGTCCTCAAAAAATACCTTACTAGAATCGCTCCCCTAATTATATAGGTCTTTGTAGAATTTCACCATTAGAGGGACTTGGGAGTTAATCAACTGAGTCTTTCCAAAGAAGGGGTATTGTTTTTAACAATATAAGATAAACATAAATTAAAGTTGTTTTTTAATTATTTATTTCATAAAACATTTTTTACTCATTTACTTTCATTTCTATAAAACATCAAACAATGAGCTATATTTAGTTTATACCACATAATTAGGTGATGTTTATAAGCATCACTAATCATTGTTAAAATGATTAATTTAAAAACATCACTAATTAGCGATGATTGAAAATAATTTAAATTAGTGAGTCATCATTTACCATTTTATTAGAAACATTCAAAAAGGAGTTTATAAATACCAAAATGTTATATTTTTTTATTTCAGTAGCCTTTTTATTACACAATGTTTTATTAAAATAAATTTTTTCTTTTTTTGATTTTCCCACTCTCTCATTCCACCCTCCTTAATTCCCCCCATATACCGCAACTACTCCATGATTGGAACCACAATTTCCCCTTCCCCATTGATCGTACACCCTACACCCCTATTATTCAATAAAAACTCCCCTTCTTACATCATCAATGAACTGTGTTCCCACTACTTCGTTATGCACTCCCCGCATTCAATCATCCATACACGACACAACCCACTAATCCACCATGGACACACCTGCCTCCGTCCTCCAAAAAGCACGTTCCATAATGATACCCCTTAAACTCAATTACTTACATCCTATAAGTGTGAGCCCCCACCCTCTACTTCCCCCAAAAATTTCCATCCATTCTTAATGAAACCTCACACATGGGGACTCATTTCCAATGAACGGACCATCCAATCGAAGGATTATTTGTTCAAAAAAATTTATTATGATATATATATATTAATAAATTTAAAAAATTTAAAAGCAATAAATTTTATATATATTTATATTTATATATTAGTATATATACTAATACACACACATATATATATGTGTGTGTTTATTATATATATACTTATATTTATATATTTGGGTGTCTGTGTTTCTGTGTGCATGTGTTTATATATATATATATATATTTGTATGTGTGTGTGTCTGTGTGTGTGTAAATATTTGTGTGTGTATATACATATAATTTAATAAGAATAATAAATTTTTATTTATATATATGTTCATTAATATAATTATAATTATATAAATATATATAATTTTCCAAATTTTACTAAAAACATTACTAAATTTAAAATTTATATGTGTTCATATATATATATGAGTGTGTGTTTATTAATATATATTTTTATATATATTTATCAAAATGATAATATTTAAAAAACATCTTTATATATATGTTTATATATATGTGTGTTTCTATATATATATATTATAATATTTATATATAAGTCATGTTCTTGTTTTGAAAATATAAATATATATATATAAATACAGTTAAAAACTTATAAAGAAATATATTAATAGAATTATGTTTACATTTAATTAGAAATGATTTAAAATTAATGTAAAAATGGTCAATAAAATATCTTCGTTTTCTGAAAAACATCATTAATTTTGAGAGGATTTCAAAAAATGTGTCAAGATTACGGGATTTTTTAGGGAATGTACCTAAATTTAAAATTGTCCTCTTTTTTACACGTGGATAAAAAATATCACTTGATATTCCACATTTTATGGAATTTTTGAATTAAAGACGTTAATAAATTGTTATTCATTGTAATGTAACTGTGTGTTTTAATTTTATTTCCTCTTCAGTCTTATTCAAATATTCTTCTACCATGACAAAATAATAGCACTATTATCTTTACTATACTGATATTTTATTATTTTAATGGAATTCCTTATATCTATCTCTAACCTATAACAATTGGGAGAGAAATTCATTATTATTCTGTTTGGTGGACTACATCCTTTTGAACTAATGTAATTCGTCTTCCATAAACATTCTTCAACAGTTGTTATAAAAGTTTATTTAAAAAAATATATATTATTCAGGAAATGTTTTTACTTTTTATAAGATTGTATATCATTTACTTTCCAACCTTTCTATTCATTGAAAAATGATGATGTCGTTGTGTGTACATGAGGAATACCACGTCTATGATGGGGTATGATAATTTTTTCATCACTACATAACATAAATGATATATATATATATATAAGTATAATTGAAGAAATTATATTATATTTATGATATTATTAGAGTTTTATAAAGTTAAAATTTTACTTACCTTCTTCATAAAATGATCATTGGAAAATGGAAATGTTACTCAGGAAAAAATATGACTTAGCATCCCAATGAATATAATAGAGTTCATTTTTAATAAAATTTTATCTTTATTTGATATATAATCATATTTTTATTATAAAATTATAAATATTTTATGATTATTATTCTTTATTTGATGGAAGAATGACCTTTTTACCATATTCAACCAACCAAATTCATTTTAGACATACAT
Source organism: Viscum album (assembly GCA_963277665.1). Classification (NCBI taxonomy): domain Eukaryota; kingdom Viridiplantae; phylum Streptophyta; class Magnoliopsida; order Santalales; family Viscaceae; genus Viscum; species Viscum album. The sequence continues at coordinate 1,527,391,420 of OY728145.1, forward strand.
ATCAATTATCATCAAAAAATCTTGCATGAAGATAAAATATTATGTAATATTATATAAAATGGTAATAATTTATAAAAAAAATATAAACAAAAAATGTTATTAAGAATTTAAATAATAAAATTATCTCATTATTCGAGAAGATAAAAAAGGTATGTGATGAGTCAGGCTCAATGTTGCATGATTTTATTTAAATATCAACGTTAAAATTTTCGGTTAAACCCTCATTTTATTCAACCTAAATATTTTTTAATTTATTATTTTTTATATTGACATAAAGTATTTATATAGGAAACATTATGCCTATTTTTTCTTTATTGTGATTGTTTTATAAAGGAATATTTTTGTTGAATATTTTGGAATTATTTAGTAAATGAAAAAATGAATGTTAAATTTAACATAGATGATAAAATTTAATTTTAGCACCACCATATATGTATTTTTATTTTTTTATTCCATTGTAAGATTCTATTTCTTCTTCAAACTAAAAACCCCATTTCACTTTATTCTGGTTATTTTTTTAATATATTTTGTTTTAACAAAAATTTAAATATCAATATCTAAAAATGAATTCTTATAGGAGAAAAGAATGATTTAATAATTAATGTATTTATATGTTATGATTTATTTATTTTTCATGTGAATTATTTAAGATAATGGGAGAATCTTTTAAAAGGTATGGGTGGTTTTGTTATTAACCAATGATATGTGGTTCCATGATAAAAAATGTTTTGGTAATCCCATTATAGCTCTCCAATGCACTGGATAAAAGGAAGAAGCCATCTTATATGGACTATCCTAAGAGAATTATCTAATATTCTAAAATATTTATTTAATATAAAAACATGAACGTTATTTCATGAGTCAATGTGATGGTTATACTATGTATTACTGTGGTTGTTAATCCATGTGTAACTATGAGAGTTATTCCATAAGTAATAGTGATATGTTTATGATTCCTCATGTAATCTATGTTATTTATCTTGGCTTGCTATTTTTTATAGAAATTATATTATTTCACATCATAAAGACAGATATATTCTACTTCATAAGTTTAAAATATTTAAATTTTTTAAAAAACATTTATGATTTTTTTCATTACATCAATGAAACATTTATGATATTTATTTTTACTTTTATGATTTATTATTATATATTTTATATAATAAATTCTAAGAAGAATATAATTTCTTGTTTATGAACATTTTTTATCCCAATGTTTATTTTAATGATGGAAATTTTTTATAATTATTCCTAGTGTAATGGTTTTTTTCATTCTTTTTATGTAATTGAATTATATTTTTATGCTCATACCACACATCAAAATGTTTTTCACTATGTTATAAGGTATTTTAAAGGAATATAAGTAGTCTTTCTAAAAGTCCTAAAAAATTTTAATGTAAATAAATCAGGTTTTAATTTTAAAAGTGTTCTTTTTACTGAAAAGTGAGAACTTATTTGAGGTGATGACATTGCTATATATATATATGTGTGTCTGTGTGTGTGTGTCTGTGTGTGTGTATATGGGATGGTAATATAAGATTTAAGACATAACTCTATAAAACACTAATACTAAACGATCATTGTAAATGTAAAAATTGAAATCTTTTATATTGTCACTTGAATGTGTTTCTTTTTTAATTAAGTACATACACTATGAAAAAATTGAAATCATTTTACAATGATTTGATATACATCTTATAATATTTTATCAATATATATTTTCTATGTTACTTATTTTCCATAATATTCTCATCACGCTTTTTAAAATTAATTAATCTCATTATATTTGAACAATGAAATTTGGTATACGGATTTTATATTTATTAGTTCGGTTTTATTTTTTTATATATACTGATATTCTAATTATAATTTTATTCAATTTATTCCTTTGTGATGATAATAATTGTATACTCGTTTTATCTATTTATTTCAAAATATAAATGTAAATAACTCAACCCTAGTATCCTAGATTCAGTAGTTACATTATTAAATGGGAATTAGGTACAAGGTATCACACCCGAATGACCTAATAATTTAATAGACTTGTCAAACTATATATATATTTTTATTTCACATAGATTTTAAACAATAAAATACAAAAAGTTTTTTCATTGATAATTCTATTATTCTTCTTAGTGTATCCCATCAAATTAATAATAAACCACTTTCTGGTATCCTAAGTGAAATGGAGAATAATAAAGGGAGGTGATAACATTATTATTAAAGGTAAGAATACAATGGAAGTTGTCATTAATAAATAAGAATAATATATAATGTGATGTAAATAACTAAAACACATGACATTTAATTAATAATGTAATCATAATATTTATGAAATAATTGATGATCCGATAATCACATCCAAATAATCACATATTCTAGAAATGTATCCATGGATATTCTAACTAATCAAATATTTTCATGGAAATAATTTATCTCATAAGGATGGAATGTATAATTCTATACAACTAAAGCATACTAATAAGATTATTCATAGGACAACTTAAATATATGGGTTTCATCCCAACTAATTTGGCCAACTAATTTCTCTCATGAGACCTATTGATACATCAAGGGTCTATCTATAAGCATTCCAAACCCATCACTCGATAATTAAAATTCATTCCACAATTTAAATGGTAGGGGCTTAATCAATATCAACATTAATAATTATAAACTATCATATGAAATGTAAAAATGTACCCTATTAAAATAACTGTAATCATAACCCATCCAAAATAATATGGGTAAAGGAAATAAAATTGTACATCCTTTGTGAAACTAATAATAATATGTAACATACCGAACCTTCTAATTGGATTGAGTAGTGAATGTTTTTCCACTATTCATTAACTGATATATCCAAGACATCAATGAATGGAATGAAATTCCATGGGATTCATAAATAAATGGGGAATGATTTTAATTTTTAAAAATTTAATCAATAAACCCAAATGAGCAAAACCAAAGAAACTCTACATAATGAATGAGTGCCAAAATATAATACAATGGAAAAACAAACCAACGAACAATATAAGAGTAAAAAGGGGAAACCAAGACAAACAAAACTCAAAATCACCGAAGTCCCAAACATAGTATCCCCCAACCTAGTCTAACAACCAAATACCCAATTCATGCCCACGGTATCCCAATGAATCAGTAATGAAATGTTATTCCTTTTTTTTTCCGGTGTATTAATATAGATCATCTGAAAATGCAACCCAGTTCCCAAGCCGGGGGTGAGTACCAATTTCAGTAGTTTTTTCCTAATAAAATCCATAATCATTCCATTAGGATAGAACATGTTCTAACATTTATATTAAATAGTTTAAGAAAGTTTAAATAATATAATATCAAATAAAAAATTTACAAATCAACCAATTCTCTAAATCTAATAGTTTTTTGAGGAATGATACTTAACAATTCATTAAAATCCCCTGAAAAATACAATTTTTTAAAAACCATTTTATTTCTACACACCCACATTGCCACACACATCCATGAATTCATGCCATCAATAGACATCCCTATACTCATGAGTGGTGGATGATCCTTTCACAATGTCATTATTGGTGAACCATTTTAATTAGGGAATCCTTCTTCCATTATCTCTCCCATTTTTATGAGGGAAATATCATGATCATAGCCATCCCGAAAGCGCATAATAATATTCCAGCCATGTATTCCATAATACTATGAAATTGCAGATCTTTTCAAGCTGTTTGAATAAAAAATCTCTTTTATTGAAAATATTTCTACATGAATTTTCTATTCCATTAATGCAAAGTATAATTTCAAAATAATAATTTTTAAAACATAAACCCAAATCCAATTCAAAAAAACTAGACAACTTCCATAATTCCTCAAATCCATCACTAAATAGTCTTTCTACCAAAATCACACATCAATTTTACAAATCAATTTAATTAATTCAATAATTTAAAAATAATGAATTTATGTTATAATAAATAGGTGTTAGGATTGAGGCTACATGCATCTAAAACCTTGAGAAACTAATGAATGGAATAAAAATTAAAAAAAACAGCTTAATAATTAATTTTTTGAACATATATCTTGTCTTATTTAACAAAAAATATCATATATAATCATGGTCAGCATCACACAACATGGATTTGTTTCCATCAGCTTAAATATATGATTTTATGATATTAAATATAGTAAATATAAGGAAAAAACAAAGAAGTAGAACTTACTAGGGAATTCAAGTCCCCAACATACATATATTCACCTACATATACCTATGAGATCGAAGGGAATGGTCTCCATATCCTATGGATGTATAGGAATTCAATTTATGATGTTTTTTTAAATGAACAAGAAACATATATGGAAAACTGAGTTAGAACCACAAACTCTAGTTTTTATGTTTATGGTGTGTTGTTAGAGATTATGGTTTCAAAAATCATGCACTGGCCATGCATTTTACACTATATCCAATCCAACCTCACATGGTTGGTACACAGAGTTCAAAAAACAATGCCAAAGACATGAAAAAACCCTTCGTTCCATAATTCACAGTTTTTCATAGGTGGTTACACGGTATTGAGAAACACTCCACCTTATCATACACCTACCTTGTGAAAAGGATTATAGTTACACTATTTTATATATTTTTCATTTTCATTTCCTCTAAAAAAATTTAAACTCTTCACCACCATAAAATATCCATAAAAGTTTAAACTCCTACCTACCTCTCAAAAAATATACCAATGAAATTATATACATAAAATACATAATTAATGGGTCATGTACCAAAAAACCGTGGGTTCTAAATTATCCCCACCACTGGTCATTCCATCCCATAATGTAAAAAATCACAATTGGACTCAAAGAGCCTGGTCAATTTCCCAGCCACTTCCTTTTGAAGCTCCCAAATTTCTTCCTTAATATGAGTATTTTACTATAAAACCCTCACTAGACCAATGTTTTTCCCATTCAAGACATTATCTTACCTATCCACAATATTCACGTACACATCAACCAAAATAGAATCCGGCTCTATGTCAATGTGATCGCATCGAAGAAAAATTTCAGGATTTGGTTGATACAATGTATAATTAGACACATAAAACCCATTTTTCACTTAATTCAACCATTTTGACAAAGAAAACCCATATTCTTCCCCACCCACCCATTCAAGAATCTCAAAAGGGCCTATGTATTTAGGAGATAGCATTACCTAGTTCCCAAAATGATGATTCCCAATCCCTGGTGGGATTTTTAAGAACACTTGATCACTCACCCATAAATTCAATGAATATTTAAGATGATTCACATAATATTTATAATGAATCTAAGCTTCATCATCTTCCTAATCAATTGAATCATCTATATATTTCTTACACATGTATTTGTTCAACGAGTTATGTATCCCATGTCTCAACGAAACAAAATAGAAAACATAATATATGATTATAAAATGTTTCAAAAAAAGACATTTGTATAATTTGTTGGATAACTATTGTTGTTGGAAAACTCTACTAACAGTAATTTTTCCTCCCACGAGCCACCAAAATCCATCACAAGAGACCTAAGCCTATCCTCCAAGGTTATGATTTAATTCTGAGATATTCCATCTATTTGAGGATTATACCTTGTGATAATAGTCAATTGAATCCAAAGGGATTCCATTATGTATTTCCAAAAGTGATATATAAATCATGAATCTTGGTCCAATACAATCAGAACTATTATGTCATGTATTTTTAACAATTCATTTAAGTAAACTTTGAAATGTCTCCCGCTGTATTTGATTTGTGAATTCGGATAAAATGGGAAGAAATTATGGGCCTATTTACTATCACCCATATAGAATCATGCATTGGAACCATCCTCTCTATACCAATTAAAAAATATATAGCTGAAACCTCTCATTTCAAAATGGGAATCGATAAGGAATGCCTCACCCTAATGGTTGCTACTGCTCTTCCTTAACCTATTGACATTTGAGTCATAAACAAAAAACTTTTAAAATTTTATTATGCAATATCACCAAAATTATGAATTCAGTGACATATAAATGGTTTGTATTATAGTATGAACATCCCATAATGATATATTTTAATAATAATGATGTTTTTTTGACATGCCAATGGTATTAACATCCCATCACGAAACTAAAAACTTGATCATTTTTCCAAATTCTATCCCTATATAGTCTATCCAAAATAGAGTTTTGTCCTCATAGAAACACGTTAAGAATCACATGATTGATCGATATTATCCTTTTCAACAAAATAAGGATAAAAATATATCTAAATGAATACTATAAAAATGACTTAGTCTTCACAGTTTGAGTGAATGATATCTATAACCGACATCATCTTCCATTTATCGGAAGGCACTTTCACTAAATAACAGTATGAATTTTTTCTAAATTCATCCACCACCAAATATCCATTACCAAGTGTATAGATCTAGTCAAAGTCAACCATTGGAGATACTCCATCAATATTTAATGCCTCAGATTAAAATCACATTGAGATAAAAAATTTCAATCCCTTTTGAACCGTAAAATTTTATATTTCTCTCCAAAATTGTAATGACACCATGTCTTCGAATAATGCACCACAACCACTAATTATAAATCATGTTTTGGGTAGTTATTCTCTTTATACCAAATATTATGTGATCTATAAGAAACACCGTGATATCTTTTAATGAGAAAAAACCTGATCCTAGATCATGAATCATGACAATGCACTATATATCCATGTCCTGATTCCAAAAAAATTTAGGATCGGTGATTATAAAAGGGGAACAATATTTTCATGAAAAGAATTCCGACATTATCTATTCCATGGAAACTACATTTCTCAAAAAAATCCTCTTTGTTGGTTTCTAATAGATCGAAGTCTATATCATTTCTAGATCCAAAAAAACTTCTTTTTCAATGATAACACGAAAAAGGAAGAATTTATCTTTTATCCAAAAAAATCACACATTTAATGTTTGTAATACATATGATGATCCCACAATATGACTAACACTACCATAAAAGGATGATCGTGGTCATCTAGGGTCATACAATGAAAAATTATGTCATTCATAAACACCAAGATTAGAGAATCTAGATGCCATGGAAATATCATATTCATTGAGGCCATACAGAAAAATTTTGAATTCCTAAGACTAAAAGTCATCAAAACATACTTTTAATGTCCATATATAATTCAAAAAAAAGTTTTTTGAAATTCCAACCTTTCATTCCCATAATTGGTGATATTTCAATCACAATTCTATTTCTAGGAAACACAAGGATCCTGTAAAATGATCAAACATAACATCCATGCTTGGAAGATGATACAAGTTCTTCATATTTACTTAGTTATTCTTTTGATAATGAACTCAAAGTTGGAGAGTTTCATCCCCATTTTTTCAAAACATAATTGGTGATTCCTATGAATATGTACAGGGTTGAATGAACCATTTTTCATTGTCTTCAAATTAGAATTTATATTCCCCTAATTTGGTTAGATTCATCTGATAAGAATGAGGTGAGATTGGATTGGTCCCCAATGAAATATCAATTTCCAACTCTACATCTATTGTGGGTGAAAACATACATAAATTATTCAGTAAAACATGGGGAAACTATTCAATAATTGCTAATATAATGTTATCCTGGTTATCGGCCTCTGATGGTATGGTCAAAGCTTCCGACTGGTATAAAATATTTCTAACTATTATGGCCCAAAATTACATTTCACTTATCTTTTAATTTATATCCCCTCTAATGGGAAATTAGAATCCATCATCATTTCTAACAAACCCATTCGATATAATAGTTGATGTGATATTTTAACGTTGTCTAACAATTCATACAGAGGATTACTTCATAGACATTCATGTCAAGCACAAATAAATTCCAAATCAATTCATCCACATCGATAGTTATAGAACATGATTTCCACATTAATTCTATACATTATCTTCGTACAAAAAGAGTTTGATGTTTCAAAATAGATGGCATCATCTCATCAAGAAAACATAGAATGTTTACAAAACCAGAAGAAAAAAAATTAATGTACCTCTCACTATCAAAGGATATGATTGATCATCCATGATCACATTATAGGATCCATAAAATTGATTAAGTTCCATAATTTGGACATTATCTCCATGATCAAATTGTGATAGATGAGTATTCATGGAATTTCTAGATTAACCATGGCTTCATCAATTCTACTGATGATAAATAATATGCTTCCCTAATCCCATTGAAGCATACGATTCCTATTAAATATTATATGTGTCTCTATCGCCAGACACTAGAGAATTATGGAAAAGGTGATGAAGATGTCCCATATTATTGAAATTGTGGCATTCAATAAGGGGTGTTGTATAATATTTTGTCATATGTTCAAAGGAACCACACTAAAAGAATTCAAGATTACTCTTCATTTTAGAAGGAAGATTCATCAATTATGATATATGACTCAAAGTCATACACCATCCTTGGAAATAGTTTTCCCTATTAAAATTATTCTTAAAATTATATTTCACATTATTTCACATAGGTATCTACAAGCATCATCCACCCATAGACCTGGATATTTCTCTTTTGTTTACCTTATATCTATCGACCATCTCGGTATAATTCATTATACAAATCATAACAATCATTGATAAAATTTATTGACTTAACCCGGATTCAAAAATGAATTCATCAAGGGAACACATTTAGAAGCATCAGTTGAAAAGAATAATAAATTCATAAATTTAACTACATAGTCTGTTTCTAATATATTATTCTCCTCCGTAAAAAAATATTCATGTTTTTATATATTTTGAATGTCTGGGGATACAATTGTTTGTTAAAAAATTCATTAAAATACTCACATGAAATGCCCTGTTCAAATTTATCATAATATATTAAATCCAACCAATGACGTGATACAACATCTAGAATGGATATTGATTACTTGACTTTCAACTAAGACTATGCGTAAAAAATATATATTATTCGATTCATATAATTTTTTCACAGTTCTACTTTTTTTAGTTCTGCATGACCCCCATAAAAGTGAAGATAATACTTTTATAACATAATGGAATGATCCAATGTCCTTGTTCTATCCCATTTCTTCCATATATCCATGACTTTAAAATCAAAGATAAAACTCTGAACTAGCTATTGTTTCACTTATTGATCAAGGGAAACCACATTCTTAGTAGCCTCTTCTAGTTGGTTCCTATGATGTCTACCAGATTCTAGTCTCTATAACCAATATAAAATTACGTATACTCTCACCATCTAGAATCTAATGACTTAGAAATATCAAATATAAAAAATCACACATATCACCACATCTATTTACAAAAACAAAAAATTCCCATTTTCAAACAAATTTTGAAAATTCCACCATGTTTTGGAAAATCAAACCATTTTTAACTATTTTAAATAATCTTTAATTGAACAAAAAATCTTAAATCAATAAATAAATAGGAATTATTCATTCCTAGTAGGAATAAATTTCTAATATTTAATTTCCTGATCTTACCATTTAACAAAACCATGAAAATGAGGTTATGATTCAAAAAAGTGTCTCAAAACACTCATGTACCGAAATTCTATTGTAAATAAAAGTTTAGTATAAATATGATAGATACACCTTTTTGATCTCGACTATTCTTGTTATGACAATCCTAAATCTTACTACCAATCCAACTCAAGGACTAAACCACAATGATTTTCCAACTCAATGACTAATAAAATGATACCCTTTGTAATAACAAACTATCCAAATGGGATTATGAATTCTTAGGTGTGCTACTTGGCCTTAGTAGACATTCCCAAGACACCAAAGGTTGTAATGAAATTACATTGGATTAATAAAAAATTAGTGAATTATTTTAAATTTTTAAAAATGAAAAAAATAATCTTTCATAAATATAAAAAAACAACTTATATATGATGCATGAGTGCCAAAATATAAGCCAATACAAAAAACAAAACAAACGATAGTATCATATTACAAAGTAGAAACCCAGAAAAAAAAACTCAAAACACTAAAAACACCAACTCATAAACTCAAAACCCAATCCATGCTCCAGCTTTGTAATATATTCCCACGGTATCACAATTCATCACTAAATAAAATTGATGCCTTTATTTAACCCTATTGTTTGACATAAAACATATAAAATATACCAAATATACCAATAATGGGTGAGTATAAAACACAGTAGGTTTTCCCCCAATGACTTCCATAAAAACACCACTTGGATTAAATAAGTTACCACATTTATGTAAAACAATTTAAAATAATTTAATATATTTTATCTAAAATCCAATACAATGTCCAACTTAACTAGTTTCCACAAAACCGACAATTTTTCAAATAATTAATGAAAATGTTTTTTTGAAACCCTTTCTCAAATTCAATTTTGGCGTACACATTCATTTCCCAACACACACGACCACACATATCTACACATGAATGTAAATAATGAACCTACCAATACTAAAGACTTTTGATTCATTATTTCATCAAGCTATCTCATGGTGAAGCATTTTGATGGTGGAATGTTCCCCCATAATTCGTCAATATTCAATAGGGTAAACCACAAGCCCTTATTCATCATCAATGAACCTGAACACTTTCCAACCATGTATGATAACAAACATGCCAAAAAATTCATGCTAATACATTTCTATATATCATTCCTATTATAGATACAATTTATAAAATCATTTTTCATCCATCAGAACCAAACTCTAATTTTAAAAACATCATTTCAAAATCATGAACTAAAAACACATTCCAAAAAATTTCCAAATTCCAGAATTCTAGAAAGCTGTCACTAAAGATTTTTTTCCATAAAAATCACAGATCAATTTTACAATTAAATTTAATAAATTTAAACAATATGAAATCAAAAATTCTTGTTCTAAGGAATATGATTCAATATAGATTTACCCTACATCTCAAACATTGGAAAAACAAAAGAACATCAGAAAAACGTTAAAACCCCAATGTGAAAGATCAATATGAGACAATAAATCATGTTACCTTCTACTAAAACTGTCATATCTCATCATTATTGTAAGGAGTCGACTTGGTTTTATCCCCAATTAATTAAATCTATGATTTCAAAAGTGGTAAGAATAAAAATTCTAATGGGAAAAACCAATGACTAGATATTACCGTGGAATATCGTCCCCTAAAGAACTTATATTAACAAACAGATCATACTCATGTCAAAGGGAATTATATCCATATCTTGGGAATGAAAAGCTATTTGGTTTATGATATGTATAGGGGAAAACATGAGTCTTAGAGGCTAAAAAAATTTATATCCCAAAAATATGGATCTAGTTTTTAATGTTTCTTGGATAGGGAGAACTATTATGAAAATCATGAAAAAACCATGAACAATCCACTATATCCAAACACACCTATCATTATTGGCTCATACTATTTGACAAAATTTTCACCAACCATGTAGAACACCTTTATCTCATAAGGCACAATTTTATTGAGGTTGTTGAATGATTTTGATAAATCTTGAACCTAACTAGGTGCCTACCCAGGGCCCACATAATTAGTTTGATGATATCCAAGAATATGTTTCCCTATTTATACTAACCCTTATCATCACATGCAACACCAAAAAAACCCAACATAACAGGCCAAAACTCCTCCAAACATTCCAATATAAAACCCAATTACATTACTTACATAAAATAAATAAATAACTGGTCATTTTTCAGAAATTAGGAATGATATATAATCCATAAAAATAAATAATAATAATGATATCGACACAATATATCCCTAAGGGATCATAAGTAAAATAATGGTTTGATCTCATTGATGAATTAAAATTCCAAAAAATGCCATTAACGACAACTTTTTTTGAAAACAAAACTTTATATTTGAAAACATGATTTCAAAAAGTGAAAAAAAATATTTTAAAAAATATTTTAATTGAATGTTACCTTTTAAAACATGTAAAATATTCATTAACTCATTAATTGGTCATTACTGCTAAAACTTCCATTCATGTCATACACATCCAAATAAATTATACCGTTCACATTTTCAATAAATGAAAAATGTACCATGACTTGAGAATGATATAGAAATTTATTAATAAAAATATTTTAATAATTAAAAATGGTTAAGTTAATATATATTAATAAATTTGGAAATGTTTGAAAAAAAAATTAATTTTTTTAAAAGTCATTTATTTTGATGAAAAAAGATTTTCAGCGAGATGGGGAAATTAAGTCAAACATTTTAAAAAAAAATATCTTATTTTTAATTACCAAAGTGTATAGAAATGGAACCATGACTCTAAAAATAACATTAATATCTAGATTAGAGTAAAATAAATTATTTTTAGGATATAAATAACAAATAATACCCCATGGTACATTTATAAAACAAAAAATCTCAAATAATGACAATATTGTGAAATAAACACTTACCACTTTGGTATCATATAAATTAGAAGCCTCCTAAATGAAATAAAATTAAATAAAACATTGAATACAATCAATATATTTTTATTCTAATATAAAATATTAAATTATTATCAAATACACTACACAAAATAAATAAATGGCAAAAATGGAAATTATATCACAGAATTAAAAGTGTGATGAGAAACTCATACCATAGGTTTGATTCCTTTGGTATGTGCCTATTCCTCCTTTAAAATAAATATAATTATTAATAAATATATTAATGAACCATACTCAAATATATAACACCATAATTGATCAAATTATAACACGTTACAAATATTTTGTTAATAATGATTGTTTATTTTCATTATTTTGGGTCATACTTTTATTATTTTCCCATATATGTTTTTTCATGAGTGTTTAGGTTTTTTTCATATGATATAGTTCCATATCTACCAGAATTATATTATTGTTTTAAATATTATTTACAATCACTACTTACATCCTTATAACATTTTTTAAAAATTGAACATATAAAATGAATCTCATCCCTTCGTGGATATGATAGGATGTATGTATACATGAGAAATGGCATCCCCCCATAAATGTTTAATTGGTAAATTAATATATTATATAGAAATTTTAAATAATTTATATCATGCCATACATATACATTATGTTCATTAACATAATGCATATTACATTCCATCTAATGAGTAACTACGAAAGGAATAAAATCACTTCATGAGGTGTTAGTATTCCATACACATGAGAGACATTATAATATTCTAAATAAAATGGAAGGTAACAAGGTATATGTGACATTATAAAATATTTATTATAATTATATCATAATTAATATATATATATATATATAGATTGTTCGGGAGGTAGTCGGGCCTCCTCTAAAAAATTGTTTAATAAAAATTCATATGTAGAAAGAGGAGAAATATATGGGGGTTCACAAAAGTGGGTATGCGCATCCCCACATAAATCATCTTCAAAAAAATATGAAAAAAAATTGAATAAAAATGACCATATTCATTTTGCCTCCAAATTTTGTCTCTTGGAATGACCACTAGTAACTTGAATTTCTTTTTTGTGAACAAGTGTATCATCTCAACAAAGAGAATGCAGAAGCCAAAGGTAATTAATCTAGGACTGGAACATCAGTCAATGGACATTTTTGGAATGACATTTTAGAATTTACACAATCACACTAAAATAAGATCCTATCCATAGAGTCCACAAAAAATGGTGGATAGTATACTTGACCTCCTGATCATATCCCACAATTATTCTTCAATTGTATACCCTTTTCATATAAAATTTAAAAAGAGGCCCTAAACAAGGCCCCAAGGAGTGAGGAAGATACCACCATGAACTAGGGCCCTCATTTAACCTAAATTATCCACATACACATTAAATTATATCCATTTAGGGATCATAGTAATCCATCCAAAAGACATGTCCTCTAATGGTTTCTTATTCTTTCAATTAAAAGTAAAAGATCTTAAGATAAACAGGTTATGAAAATAATTTTTCATTATTCCAATTTGAATTTCAAATTAAATCTTGATTCCACTATTAATTTCTCCAATTATATAATGTATAGATTTTACTTGATTCTCAAAATCATTCCAATTCATATGCTTCCATAGTTATGAAATGATAAGATGTAGTAGTAGTGTGCATAAGTGACTGAACCTACTCACTAAATCTTGACATGTGGATAGATAACATTAGCTCCTCAAAATTACCAAATAAAATATTGCATCCAAATATATCATGATTATAATTTTACATGGTGAATTTCAAAACATAATAAAAAAACATGTGAGTAATTGTTTCATCATCTTTTAGACATAGATTTATTAGAAGGGCAAGGAGCATCCTTGAATATTGAATCAACATGGTTAATGGTAGTAACTGCTTCTAGATCCTCTAAAAAGGATGCATAACATTAGGTAAAATAAATGTAATCCTAAATAAAATCATATATGAGTTAATTTTGGTAGATCCCAAACAATTATTTCAATAACATTCCCTAGTAAAGAATTAACCAGTCATAGTTTGTTTTAAAATGATAGTGCCTCTATCATTGTATTCATTTTTGTTAATCTTCACACTAATTTAAGAGGGTATAAAAATGTCTGAATAGTAGTGTGTTATATATCAAAAATTGAGAAATAAATCATTTATTATGGAATATCCATATCTCTTTACATTGGCCTTGAAATCAACTAAACCTCAAGAATATTAATGATTATTTCATATCAACCATTCAAATTCATCATTTCATTATATAATTATAAGAATTCTTAATAAATTTCATGGTAGATGAAGGAATGTAAATATAATTAACATTATTCATTTTGAGCATAAATCTACTAGAGAGACACTCAAATTAGGATTCATTGGAGGTGTGATGTATCCTTGTTATTTTTTAAAGTATTACCTCCTTAAAGACCCTATGGTCTTTTATTTCCATTCATCCCATATCAACAAGATGGACACATACATTCCAATGGACATTAATAATCTTCATTCTATGAGTTGATCTAATCTATAAAATGTTAAGTATTATAATCTTCATATCATTAATAGTATTTATATTCCATATATTTAATAAAAACTAGAGAAAAACATATAGGTCTTCATAGAGTTTATTTGACAAATTATCCTTTCATAAGACATATATATCCCATTCCTTGTTTCCATTATGAAGATAATTATAGAGTTTATCCTCTATATGTGAAATCATATAAAATTACCCCCAAAAAACCCTAAGGTAGGTAAAAATAATAGATCCTATCACACCACCAATATCCCAAGACACTCTATTTTATTTAGATATAGACACTCCTTATCCAAATATTATAGATAAATAATTCCAGCTAATAATATTTCGAGCCATTTCTTCATAGTGGACAAGTATATCATTAATATAATATATGGTGGTTCTATCATATTTCTTCAAAAATAATAATGTCATAGGTATATATATGATATAAGGGTGAAAGGATACCTCTTAGGAACATTATTTTCTTATAAAGACGATTATGAGAATGATCATTTGGAAAAAAAACTGAAATAAATTTAATCTACAAAGAAGGAACCCCAGATAGTGGATCCTCTCTCCTCACCCCCTAGAGAAGTTAATGAAACCCCAAGGTGACCCTTTCAAAAGAATATAGAGCATATATATCTTGAGGATTCTACTGACCAGGTTGATATAGTTATTAAAAAAATCATGCACACATAGAATAGAAAAGATGAAAATTAATTTTATTGTATCAAAATCCATATAAATTTCAATTTTAAGATGCATAATCCCAAAAAATCACCATTTACGTTATGATGTTACACATTCTAATAGTGTAATGATTTTCATGATGTTACTCAAATGAAAAACCCAAAACATGTTATTAGTAATAAATCGAATGGAAATATCCCACAATCAATGTGTATAATGTCCTAGTTTAGCAAAAACAAATTTCAAAATTAATCATGTCCTGTAACACTATAAAAAATAAAAGAAATGAGAACAACCATTATTTTTTACATTTGATACTTCAATAATACATTTATTGAATATCATTAATAATAATAGTTAAATTTTTTGTTAGTTTTTGTGTTTTTTCATCTTAATTGTCTGTAAACATATTCATCAAATATCTATTCCGAACATTAGATATTCCATTTTCAGTACAAATAAATTATCTATTTTAATTGAGGCCAGTGATCCCTTTTCTGTCCTTATAATCCATATTCCTAGTTATATATATATTGAATCCATTAATATATCCAACAGTAAGAAGTTATGATGGAAAAAAAGTTACATCTTTTGGGGAGGCAGTAGTTTGTCGTACTCATGATTGATAACCATGTTTCCCATTTTATGTAAATGGATATGGATATATTTTATTATTTTTAAAGAATAACATATCAGCAGATGGGAGATAATGAGGTTATTATATTTGAATTTTTTAGATGTTATTCTATGATTATAAAGAAGATAGAAAAAACGATATTAGGGAAGAAAATCACCTCTTCTTAGAGAAACCTCATTTGGATCTCCTCTTAATGACCATACGGTTGGTCTTTTGGGAATAATTTTCATTATAATGTGACTAAGTATTTTAGGGTATTTTCCCTATTTTTTTGAGCCATCAGTATTTATAGGTTTGATGGGGTTAGGGGAATTAGTGATTTATTATAGTTGAAGAGGAGTGGAATTTTTTAAAATACCCAACACTATTCAACAATGGGAAGTTAGTCTCACACCATGTGGATCCAGAATAGATAATTAAAGGGTTAAATTGTTGATTTGTAATATTTTAACCTCCAAACATATTTTTAATCTCATTATTGTATAACATCTTGGTTCACTTACTTTTACCTTTTTAGTTATTCATTGTGGTAACTAGAATTTTTTAACAAGGTAATTTATCCATTAATAATATAATTAAATGATACTTAATAGATATTTTTTTCACATTAATTCTACAAATTAGATCAATTTTTAAAATAAAAAACTTATATGTGTTGGAAATTAATATTAATGAAAGTTCTTGTGACCTGAAAAACATTATTTTAACTATATCCCTTGAAATTTATTTTTTGGGTGTCAACTATTCATGTTTTTCTAAAATGAAGTGGACATTATTAGTTAATATAGAATATTTTGATTAAAAAAATGTAATTAATTTCTCTAAATTCTATTCACATATGTGTAATAAAACAATTTATAAGTAAACCATAGATGCGATTAAATAGTCATTTCCCAATGAAATAATTCTTATAATTATAGAGTGTTTAAATATAAATATTTAATGAAATTTGTATAAAATGACCTATAATTGATAAATTCATATATAATTGAACTAATTTTACATTAAATATATCATTAAATGTAATTTTACTTTGTATATATTTTAAAAGAACGAATAATTTTCCAATAAAATCTATATATGTCAATATTAATCAAAAAAATATTATTTTTAGATAATTAGACAAAAAATATCACCAAAAGATAATTTTGGAAATTATATTTGTAAAATGTTGTTTATTTTTTCATTTAAATTTTCTAAAAATATTAAAAATTAGTTTTAAATTATGTGTGTAAAGCGCAACTGATCCTCTTTTTAGAAAAAATTCATTTTTCATAAAACATTGATTTTCATTAGAATGGTTTTATTTTATTTCTAATAAATAGAATACCACTGAATTTATTATGTACATGTTTCAAAATAACAATTTTAATAATTAATTTATTCCTATTCATAGTCTCCAACTTAATAACTAAGTTATAAATATCACGTTTAAATAATAAAATTTTAATAAAGTATCATGTTTCATTTGAACCCAACTTTTCATAAATTGCTTGTTATTGAAGAGATTTAATATTTTATGGTAAATTATATGGTATAGTCTTTGGGAGATACATCCCCTTTTAATATTTTCTTTTCATTTTACACACTCTATCAAATAGGGTGTTCTACTTTTAAAATTTTAGGGCATAACATTATACCACCAAAACCAAGTTGCATCATCATATGTTAATCATTCTCTTAGAAGTCTACGATTTCAAATTTAGAAATACCATTCTTATAACCACGCATAATAAAGGAGATTAAAACATACCATTAATAATAGATTCATGGATTTATGATGTTCGTTTCTAATATTACATTTTAGGTTTCCAAATAAGGGCACACTGTTAGTAAGTGTAGATATAGACATTGAAGAAAATACTAACAGTGAAATATTAATTGTGATTTATTGAGGTTATTTATAATAAAAAGATGAATGATGTATAAAATTTAATGATAAAAATTATATAAATATGTGATTATTTAAGTTACCATTTGATTCATCATGAATTAAGGTACTAGTATAATATCTTTTTGACATCATTTTTCTTATAGTTAGGTAATTCCATTAAGAAATTATATAATAACATAATAAAATATATTTATTTTATATCATTATAATTCATGTGAAATATTTCATAATTTGGTAGTTCAAAACTCAATTTCCCCTTTAGTTTTTAGTATATAAAATTAATATATAAAAATTAGTTTTTATCACTACAGAACCTTTAAGGTATCACTAGAATTCCATGTTTTTCATCATATTTGTAGATATTTTCCAACACAAAAATTTAATTCACAGGATATCTATTACACTCAATGAACAACATAACCCATTATATAAATATTTAACCTTATTACTCATCCCAAATACGTATGAAAAAAAATTAAAGTTCAAAAATTTTGATGGATGGTCAGCAATTAAACATTATATTCTCAAAAAATAATGTTCCTCTTAATGTCCCATTAAAAATAATTGAATAAATTGATTACTATAAAACCACAATAAAAATTTATATGATTCTAAAAATAATATAAATTCTTCTTTAATATATTCCATAAGTCAATACGTTTAGTAAAATACAGAAATGTTGATATAAACTATAGAACCTCTAACCAATGTCAGGGTCACCAATATCCAATTAACATCACATTATAATTATTATCTCGAAATAAAAAAATATTAAAGGATATTCAACATAATTAAATTGTTTTATAAAAATATAAATCTTCAACTATGTCAATTCTCATTATCATCATTACAATTCAAAATATGTGTTGAAATTATTATATAAACACTATTTTAGTATAATCAATATATATTTTGTGATTCATCCCATTAACAAAATACTTCCACATCATTATTATTTAATTCAAATATAGAATAATATTGATCATCCCACTTATAATATTGAAATAAAATAAGTTTAACCCTAATCACTAAGCTTCTTCTAAGTTATATTCTCTTGACATTTTGGTCATTCATTCACATAGTGGCCCATATCCTAAAAATTGTAAAACAAAAAATAAATATTTTATTCATACCCACGTAATCTTGAGGATGGTGGAAATTCTCTCCACATATATATCAAACAACCATTACATTCATGCATGTACCACGATGTTTGTTTCCTCAATTATCACATGGGGAAACTACTTATTTCCCTAATTCCTTTTTTCCATCTTTTTATTCAGTTTTAAATTATTGAAATTATTCCATTAAAATACATAATAATTTTATAATTATTTCCCTTTATTAATTGAATATGATTCTATTTCCGTGTAATATTTGAATTTTTGTGGGACTATATACTTTTATAGGATTTCCTTAAACCTGTCAAATAAATGATAATTCCTACTCTTTTGATTATGTGTATTAGTACAGTTCAAATTATTTCTTCTAGGAACCATTTAAAAATAATCTAGTACACTATATTTGATTGTATAATTACCAAAATTAATTTATAATCCCAAAAATTAAATTATCTTCTCTTCAATTGAACAATTATTTCATGGGTATCTCATTAATATAAACACAGTTTCTTTAGAAAACAATTAAAATAAAAAAATGATTGAAAATTCATCATAATTGTTTTTAAAAAATAGGAATTAACAATATTCAATCCCCTAAGTGTGTCAAACTAGATGCATAGTAAGGCCTATTTTTATGTACTATGTAATGTTGATGTCAAGACCAACTCACCATACTCATAATTATTACCAATAGATAAATCTATTCTAGATCCTTGTCCACTTGTAGTATCTATAATGGGATGTGTTTATATGATAACCACATAATCCCTAAACGAACCATACTTTATGATTTTGTATTATACATTGAATTATATGGAAAATAATTCATAATGAAATATTCTTTAAAATATATTTACCAAAACCAAGTTCCCAAATTTTTTATGAAACATTTTGTAATACCAATTATAAATACCCATACACTAATAGGCTAGAGTTTATGGTTTCATTATTAAATTTTTATTATATAAAGTGTATAAAATTCTGATGGATGAAATATTTTAGTAGTATTTTTTAAATAGATAAATACATTAATTTCTCATACATTTGAAAACATCAAATGCACAATGTGTTTTTCTAGAATTCCAACATACCTCATCTTGTATCCCTACATAATAATAACTAATATCTTTTTGGTATCATGGGGGAAAAATATAAGAAATTGGTGGGATCATATCTTCTGTGATGGTAACAATACAATGAAATGTATCATTAATAAATAAGAATAATCTATATGGAAAGGTAAATAAATGAAATATATTCTATTTAATCAATAAAATGAACATAATATAGTTGGAAAATGATGATGAAATAAATACAAATATTTAATAACATAATCATAAAATAACTCTATGGATATTATAACTAATAAAATAATGAAATGGAAATAATAGATCTCATATAGATAGAATGCATACTTATAGACATCTAAATCAAATTTTGTAAGAACCCAATTACTCTCAAAGGAATAGATCCATTAAATTCTGGTCTAATTATTCATTTTGAACCTAATATGAATGCATAATGGGTTAGTGAAGTTTTTGGATGTGTCTGGGGATTGTCTGGAGATCAAATACCATTTTATTTTTGGGCAAAATGGATAGGTCTCCCTATTCACACATGGTTGGCACACAGTTTGGATAACCATGCATATTGAAATCTTTGGACATAAAAACTTCTCACAATTTGCAAACAGAAATGCGGCCTAAATGTAAAAAGTTCCTTTCTACCCAGAAAACCTTGCATGGTTGGTGTACAATTTTTTAAACTGTGCGAACAAATAGTAAATATTCAATTTTATGGGAAAAATGTTAAAATTTCCCTTATTGATCTAATTGGATCCCATCTTTTTCCCTAATCTGATATTATGTGTGATTATCCTCAAATTCTTTAATTTTGGATCCCATTGAAGATATAAGGTAGGAATCAAGAGATATAATTCTTCATGGATCAAATTGATCTTTTGGTCATCACGTAGGATGCACAACGGTATGTATTTGAGTCCTCTTAACCCATTCTCTTTCTCCTTTTCTCTCGACCTAGATATCAGGGTATTTGCATTTTTCTCATTTTCATATAACTACTTTGATATGGATCCAAATAATTGTCCAATTTTTGTGGAGAAGCATCATACAACCCTTAGGTGGGTGGTCTATAACTCATCTGTAAAGTTATTAGATTTTTTTATCTATCATGTGGGGCCCACCAATTTCATCGGTTAACTTTTATGGTAGTTATAATCCATGTTTAATATCATTAGAACTATATAGTTATGTTATTTCCAAATATGTGATTAGTTTTACTTGGTTACAACCACAACACCATAATTTCCTGGTCGAATGTTGTTCCATATTTGCAGTTTAGTGTATTGACATGTTGCACAACCGTTTGGTTGTTCCATGGCTTGACCACTCAAAGGGTAGAATTTTCTCTATTAAATTTCTTGTTTATAGTGATAATTTCATAATAGAATGTACGATGTATTCCCACCACTTTACCATCCTAAGGTAAGTGCTTCAATTTGACAATTAAATGTGAAATGTGAATTGGTATATATACTAAGTATAGGACATGGCTATAAATGTTTATTTATAGTAGGTTTAATATCTATAAAACCCCTTACCACATGATTGGAAGGTAGTATAATGAACCAAAAATATGAAATATTATATAATTGGATTTAATGAATGGGTGTATGCTACTTGTCCTTGTCACACTAATGAATGTCCAGACCTAAAACAAATGACAGTATTTAAAGGTTTCATGCTACATGCCCTTATCACAATAAGGGTAGAACAGGATTGAACCAGATGAAATATTAAAAGACTTTAGTATTAAATATAAATTTCATGACTCAATCTCACTATTGATGCTCCTTTTCGTCACATTGTCTAACAGAATGGAAAGGGAAATGACATAGCACAAATTGATTCATCCTTTGAAGAAAACATCAAAAATCGACAAAGGAAGGAATAAGGCGTCAAATGCACAATGGTCACGCAAGTTCCATAAATGTTGCACAAGTATACTTGCACGACACATAATGGTCGTGCAAGTGACTTGCGCTCCCTAAAGGATAACCGCCTGGGGTCTTTTCCAGCCTATAAATACTCTCAGTGGGCCCCCCATTTTGGGAGGAATTTTTCTAGAATTCACAGACAGAGATCTGAATGCCCAAGCCTCTTCCTCGGGTCTTCTGAACTCTTCTAAGGTAATTATTTACCTAGAATGGAAGGTCTAAATAGGAGTAGTAAGGTCTAAGTGTTAGAATTCACTGACACTTGCACGCCTAAATGTTTTACCCTTAAGGGGAATGAACACACTTCCACGCCGCCCTACTTCTTCATCATATCTTGCGTGCCATCTTCTGGAAAGCCTATAGGGATAATACCAAGGGTTTGAGCCAAGTCTTTCCCAAGAATTACTCAAAGACAGAAAATCGCACAAGTACCCATGTGTCGCGAAGGTATACCTGCGCGACCAGTACATGAGCGCCCACGCAGTACCTGCGCGCCTTCCATGACTTGTGTGCCCCTACCTTTTTGGGTGCATTTCCTGCCCATTTCACCCCTCTTATGTCATTCCACCTCTCCTATTCAGGATTCCGTCTTCAGGACACTCTTCAAAGCCATTTATGGCATGATTTCTTGATTTGGGTTCCTTATCTTAATGGAAATCCATGGAACATCTCTCAAAATCTAGTGATTTATAGATCTTTATGTCACTAAAGATTGAGATTTCATTCATTCAACCTCATCCTTTAAGATTAGAGAATTCTTAACTTGGGCCTCCTTTTCAAGAGTAAGCCCCTGTCTCAAATATGGGCATCCTACTTAGGAGTATGCCCCAACCATAATTCTCTTAACATGGGCCTCCTTTTTAGGAGCAATCCCCAGTCTCAAATATGGGCATCCTTCTAAGGAGTAAGCCCCAACTATAATTCTCTTAAGTCGGGCACCCTTTTCAGGAGTAAACCCCAGTATCAAATATGGGCATCCTCCTTAGGGGTAATCCCCAACCATAATTCTCTTAACCTGGGCCTCCATTTCACGAGTAAGCCCTAGTCTCAAATATGGGCATCCTCCTTAGGACTAAGCCCCAACCATAATTCTCTTAACATGGGCCTCCTTTTTAGGAGTAATCCCCAGTCTTAATTTCTCTTAACCAGTTTTAATTTACTTTTGATTTGGGGTTTCTTTCTCAAGAGTAAAACCCAATCATAAATCCCCTCTTCATAAAGTACATATACATTTATGGACCCTGTTCCTGGATTTCATCCCTAAAGTAACTCTTAATCCTCATCTATTTTGGGAAGTGATAAACACATAAGCCCCACATCATTGAATCTTTCGTGGCACAATTGTCTGGCTTCACCAATACCTCTTGTTTCTCACACTGAGCATGACTCACGTGAGATTAGAGTTTAAAAGTAATCATGACTTCTTTCTTTGAGCCATCAATCATGCATAAGCATCATACTCCCTTATTCGAACTACGTGGGATCTGATTCCTTTTCCAAAAAATGGATACATAGGTAGCCCATCAATGGGTACGATCCCAATTCTGAAATAATCCATGTCCTCCTAAATGACAATAAACATCCAGTTCCCCACTGAGTGTCTTTAAAACCAGCATGGTCATCATAATGATCGAGAGACTTTTTTGTATTTTAAGGATACAATCAACTAAGAATATCTAACAAATACAGATGATTCTTCATCGATGAAGAACATATAATACATATAAAAGATTCTCTGAATTTATTACATATCAATCATTGATTTTCAGAATAATGGACAGCTCATTTTATACTTGGTAATGTAATAAGGATTGATGAACATAACATAAATCTATAAAGAGATTCCCGTAGTAGACAATAATTCCCCTAAAAAGGTGTGATGAGTCTGACCTCCCATCCTCTCGACCAATGCAAATTCCTCAGCCTCATCAGTTCACAACTAATGAGTGCCTACCTTTGGAAAGTAGGTCCAAATGGATATGGAATCATTGGATGTTTCCAGTTCTACGAACAAACCCATTTGAAACTGATTGGAAAGTTTGAAACTTCAATCAACGATGTCATCCATGATTCAAGAGGGAAACAGAAAATGGTGAACCTGACGTGAATCCATAACCAAGTTAAAATAATGTTTTTCTCATTTGTTAGGCCCCTATTTAAAACTCAATGAGAGGGCCAAAAAAACAATCATTGACATATGTACTCATCCAAAATATGTAGTGGTTGAATTTATCTTTATTACGTCTGTTACATAAGACATGCACTTTTTTTAAATATTTTCTGCATTCTAAGAAATGGTTTCTCTCATGTTCACACCTATGAATACCACTGCTTTGAATACTACTGCTGAAAATGCCACTGCTGTTACTCCTTCTGGATCGTCATCTGCTTTGAGGATGACATCACCAACTCAGCATCTTCAATGCTGGGTATCAAATTCATTGGTTAAGGAGTACCGTCAACATGGTACTATTCCAACACTGGAGGTTGCTCGACAAGCCCTCCAAGTGAACAATTCACCCTGGTCATCCGGACAGTGACGACCAGCGAGCAAGAAGCAGGCGGTGCTAACTACCGACTCCAACTATTTCAGGTCATTATCCCTGGATCGTAATCACCATTCACTCCCATATTATGGGGAGGTGAATGAGTAGGTCCA
Source organism: Viscum album (assembly GCA_963277665.1). Classification (NCBI taxonomy): domain Eukaryota; kingdom Viridiplantae; phylum Streptophyta; class Magnoliopsida; order Santalales; family Viscaceae; genus Viscum; species Viscum album. Next base: position 1,527,416,439 of record OY728145.1, read on the forward strand.
TCAGGGCCTTAATTCAAAGAAGCATGAGTCCTTCCTGAGGTCTCATATCAACAGTCGCTGCCAGACTCGTGTGGCAATACACCCCCAACATGATGAGGGTACTGACTCCAGGAGTTCGGCTCAAGTTCCTCAAACCCGAGCAGGCAAGACGAACCGCCAGAGGTGGAATCCGGTCATCAGTGAGCAAGTATCATCTCTTACATCTCTAGATAAGTCCACCAACCTGACTTGGTGGCATGAAACGAGAAGGCGCATACACCTGCCCGTTTTAATTCCACTGTCCAGCAGACTCCTCTGGCATCATCACATCAATCCCGCCATGCAATTCTGGCAGAGTACTATAGGTAGGAACATACACATGTTTATACATCATCAGCTAGTCAGTAGGCTCATCTGAGTACATGTGATGGATCTCATCAACTATGTTCAGCGAAGTGCAATCAGCAGGCACATACAACTGCTAATATTAATCAAGCCTACCAACAGTCTTTCTTGGTAGCACACTGAGAAGTCAGTAGGAACACTCTGGTGACAAACATGAGGCCGACTCAACTCTCTGCCCTCACACTTGAGTACTGTCATGATTCACTGACTGGAAAAGGAGGACAGGAGCTGGCACATACACCTACTCCAAGCACGAAATGGACGTATATCCCCATTCCGACGGCTGAAGTCACCAAGCATATTTTATCAATGGTGAAAGAGCACAAGAAAATCCCTGCTCATATTCTGGATGCTTTCCAGGATATTATAACAGCTTCAGTAGCATCTCAGGGAAAGACACATAAATCTATCCCTACCAGTGGAGTGACACATCAACAGTTCACACTGGAACAGACAGACGCATATGTTCCAGTCTAAGAGGGTTTTGGGGAATACTCCCCCATATCATACGGACAGCAAAGTGAGGCACATACACCTGATTTGAGTGGAGATCGTCAGCCTAACCTGGCCATATTTCCTGATCAGGCACATACAGCTGCTCAGAGCAGCCACATTCATCAACAAGTGGTTTCCAAGGTGAGTAAGAAGGCATCTAAGAAGAATACCCGCCCCACATAGTTAAGAGATCAAGAGCCAATCTGTAACAAGTCCTTGCTCGATTCTAGAGTTATTGAATCCCTTATACAGTTATCTATTGGAATTAAAGATTCTACTCCCTCATTTCCCAATAGTGGGAACATTAATTCGGAACATCTTCAACATACACTTCTTCATCAAGTCTTTCTTCATGACAATTCGGTCGATCTCGAAGTTTCATCTTCAGATGAGATCCACAGGAACCCTCAGTGTGGTCATAAGACCAAGGAGCAAGAGATCTCATCTTTTTTTGTAACCCACCATGGTGGTCCTCCCCATGATGATGTATTTCACTACGAAAGTACTCTCTGCAGCAGCGATGCACATTGCCCGTAAAATGCTCTAGTGGACAATGTAGTTCCAAGAAATCCCTCTTATCTTGAGGAACATGGAAATGTGAAACCATTCGTGTCTGATGCTTCATCGCTAGCAGGTGAAATACTTTCTCAATCAGAAGGTATCCTAGGGTATAGGTCATTCTCTGAACAACCCCTAAGTCATGCATCTTTTAGTTTGATTAGTGATTTCTCTACCAATCTCGTTGAATCTGATGAATCAACAAAGAAGCACCAGCTCTGGTCAAATCAGGTAGAAGAATCTTCATTGAATGATAAAGAGTAAATAATGAACCTGAGAAAACAACTGGCGAATGGTGAAGTGCCAGTTATGTTTTGGCCTCTGGATGACTCTCATTATGACATTCCAGAGATGTTGATGGAAGATGAGATTCATTATATTCGTCTCAACATATGGAAAAAAAATTTCAGTCGAAAAAGAAAGTATTATCTTATGATGAATATGAAAATCATCTTAAGATAATATAAGGGTTACAACATCAGATTGATTTGGCATCTCTATCAATCTCTCAATATCCGAAGGCTGAAAAGCAGTAGAGAGCCCTTCTGCGTTCATGCCTTGGAGCACTAAGAAGATTGCTCCAGTTAATTGCCAATGTCCCATCTGGTATTCATGTCAGAGGATGGGGTGTTCATGGAGCACTATATTTCACAGTGATCTCCAGTCAGCAAATCCCACTAAAAATGGTCTCATGAAATGTTATTGCCCATGGACAGCCACAGTCAATGGGATTTGTTTTTAATCAAAAGTTTTCCCAAGAACGGGACTCGACTATTTTATCTCAAAATCAAGAATACAGAGAACGAGTTGTTAAATTACTCCTGCATGAAGCAAACGAGAATATTGAACAGGCCTATCATATGAAGCTAGCACATCATCAAGTGACAGAGGTGTCACAAATCATCCAATGGTGTTTTCAAAACGGGTGATAAAAGTGGATACAGGTTGATTAATCTAGCTAATTTCTGGACTATGGTCTGCAAGATCAAGAGGGCTTTTAAGAAAGTCTCCGACATAGCATTTCAAGAGCCACCCCAGCTAGCCAGACTAGGGACTCTTTTAATCCAACCATCAGAATCGACAAATAAGATTCAAGGAGTTGAGAAAAGATAGTAGGAATAGCCCCAGTCCACCGGATTGGGGACTTTTTCAAATCATCAATCCCCTCCTCAAAGAAAGTCAGTCTTTTCTCGATTGGGGAAGAAGCCTCAAAAGGAACGAAGAGAAAAATTATCAGGAGATTCTATCCAAATTACGGTTCGTCAAGAAGTTCCCGAGGGATTGAGTCAACAAAAGGCAATGTCTCATCAAAGACATGGATGAAGACAATATCATAGAAATGCAGATAGAAGGGATGCGATGCGTTATGTATCAATCAATGTCATCAATTCCGTTGTTGCTGATCCACCAGATGAGGCTCACTCATGGGACTCAGATGAAGAGGATCCTGCTCAGAAAATTATACGCATAGACACAAATGAAGAAGGTGTGCGTACACGAAATCATAGGTTTACCCAGAATCTGGGTGTTCCTTCAAATAACCCACTTCACCCTCTCCGAAAGGGATCAAAAAAGGGGAAGGGAATGAATCAGGTTACATATCCTTCCTTTGGAGAAGGCCAATCGCTCTCACTAGAGAAAAGATTAGCGCAACAGGAGGAAGAAATAAAGGAATTGAGGAGGTTGAATGCAGAACTACATCAGGGTAGTCTTCCTCCTAAGTGTACTGGAGTTAGTCAGCCAAGGGAGTTTGTTGTAGCTACTGAGATGGATCAAGAATATCCTTCTTTATCAGTACACCCTCACATGTCTTATACTATGGGTCAAGTGCAACAACAATTGGCAGTGTTGCCATCAGTTGCAATATGAGATGCCATACCTGTCCAGACTCCAGTCATTGCACCTTCCCAAGACCAAGTTCAACCAGATGTTTCTAAAATGTTAATAACTACCATTGAGTCATTAACATCTTGGTTAGAGACTATGTAATGGAAGCGTGTGCCAGTTCAACCAGAAAAGAAAGCTTACCCTGAATGGGTAGATTCAATCTCTCTTCCATCAAATTTTGGGAACCTTGTATTCCCTATTTTCAATGGGTCAGGCGAACCTGAATAGCATTTGACGCATTACGTGTCTTGTTGCGATCCTATGATGGGAACTCCGAAGAGAAGGAAGTAGTGAAACTCAGATGCTTCGTGCGAACCTTGCATGGACCAGCCTTTGTCTGGTACACAAGCTTGAAATCCCGGTCAATTACCAGATGGGAAGATCTCCGATAATGATTTCTTCTTCAATTCAACTCAACATTTCCAAAAGACAACAGTTTTCAATCATACAAACTGTACGAAAAGGGATAATGAAAGAGTCTCTAATTTCATTGCTCACTGGAAGGGATTAACATATTCACTGAGCTTAGCAATCCCTCAAGAGAAACTGTTGCAAATCTATGTGGATAATCTGCGTGACGAATTACGCACACCACTGATCACTATGAAATACACAAGAGGGTTTCGAGACCTTACATCAATCGCTCAACAAATTGAAGATTCTCTAAGGCTAAATATCGTGTAATTCCATCGTCTCCCTGAAGGAGAAAGGGTAAAGCAGAAACTGTAGTAGTTATGCTTAAGCAAGCACCTGTACCTGCTTCTACCTCAAAACCTTCATCTTTTCGAAGGTCTCATCCTCCTTAACGCCAACAACAAAGGCCATTTCATCAAGACAATCAAAAAGATCAAAGACGAATACAATTTGAGGATATGAAGAGAATAACATACTCTTTACGAAATGAACAAGTTCTTGGTTACTTCATTTTGGCCCTAGAGAATAATTTGGTTCAGCTGTCAAAGCACAAGAGGCTAAACAAGGAAGGAGTTGAAGACCATCCCAATTATTGCCTCTTTCATCAAATGTTGGGTCATCCCATCCAGGAGTGTTTGGTCTTCAAAGTCCTCCTGAAAAAGATGGTCGACTCGGGTCAAGTGAAACTGAAAGGCTGTTTAGTCCAGGTAGCATGTGTCACTGCTACAGTTCCAGAGGAGGAAGGCGAGTGGCAAGAAGTCAAAAGTGAAAATGCACAAAAATATGATGATTGGATGGTCAGAAAGATGATCAACCAAACTCATGCTATTTTGTGAACACAATTCAAGAAATCAATTGTACCATCTACCAGGAATGCCTTAGCAAAATTCTCTTCAGAGGGAAAATCCTCAAAAGGGCGGGATAATTCCATGAAAGAGAAAGAATCAGAAGAAGATGAGTATGTGTCAATGACTAAGTTGTCTTTGACTTTGGAGGACTTCATGCCATCTACTTCAGATCAACGGGAACTTCCCCACCAAACGGCACAACCTAAATTGGATATTCAGGCAGAATCTTCATCAGATAAAGAGATGATTTTCGGTTCTGTTAATATGATTCAATTAACAGATCCATATGCCAGTCGCAGTTTCGATTTCAATGAGCCTGAATTTCTTGTATCAAACAGAGGAATCAGAGGAAGTTCTAGAGGCTTAGGATACAGGGGTAGACGTGGATCTTTCAGAATCCACTATTATAATTTTACCCCTGCTAAAACTGTGTACGCAGCAGAAACTCGTGGTAGAGACCTTCAACAAGCTCAACAAGAATAAGCATGTTCTTCTACCAATAACAAATTCAGTCCTGGCACAGTTATTCTGAAAGACTGGTTGAAGGTTCTATCTTCATCCTCTCAACAAGTGAATGGATCTAATCAGTCTAATCTTCCAAAACCAAGAATATTTCCAACTCCTATCCCAATACAAGATGCATCAACTTCCAAAGCATCTGCATCCGAGGCATCTTCTAAACCACATGTTTCTATTGGGAAACACAGATCTTTGGATCAAAAGTATGAGGTATTGAAACACTTGGCCCAAGTACCAGCCATTTTATCAAATCTGTATGCTTTGAATCTATCAAAGGATATTTAGGAGGCACTCATCGAGGCTTTGTCAAGTCCTCAGGCTTTTGAAACTGAAATTGTTGCAGCTGAAGTCTATCACATAGATAATAATCCTGCAGAATTCCATGAAATAATATCTTTTACTGATGTAGATGATGATGATGTCATGCATGGAGATATTAGACCTTTGTACTTATCTGGAAAGGTCAATGGCGTAGACGTCCGAAGAGCTTTCATTGACAATGGTTCAAGATTCAACCTCATTTCCATTCGTACACTTCGTCGATTGGGCCTCACGGAATCTGATTTATCTCCTTCTACAATGATGTTACAAGGATATGATAAAAATGAACAATAACCACTAGGAGATGTTACACTCAGAACCCATTTTGGAGATCTTGTATCCAATTCAGATTTTATGGTTGTTGATCAAGACTCAGCCTTCAACATCCTGCTTGGAAGACCCTGGCTACATCAACATGCGACTATCCCTTCATCAAACCATCAATGTCTCAAATATTTTTTTGATGGTCATGTTAGGACATTGTATGGTGATAAGGCCACGTTCAAGACATGTGAGTCTCAATACATTGATGTGGAATTCTATCACATGAAGGGAAGGGAGAAATCCACAACAAAAAAGATTACCAAAGTTAATGCTCCGTATGGTTTGGAAAAGATTCCAGTAAATCCATTTGCGCATATGAGAATAGATTATGTGTTTCCTATCAATAAAATTTACAAAATAGACCCAAATCAAAATACACTTATGGAAGGATCCATAATGTCAATTATGGCAATCGAACCAGACAACATGGGAGAAATTGGTGATCCTCCGAACATTGATGAAAGCCCAAATGGTGACGTCTTCATTTCATCTGCTGAAATCCAACAAGTCTATACATCGACAATTAGTCTAGAAGAAGATATAGAAACATCATAAGTGAGCAATGATGTTGATTCTGAATCCATCATCTCCTCTTTATTACCCAATGAAGACCCTTCATCATCAATCGGGTCGGAAATGGAAGCTTCTTCTTCAAGATGTGCAAATTTTGTTATATGTTCTGATCATGGAAATTCGGCTTTATCATCTACTATGAAAGTAGAAATGGAAGAAATAACACATGATTAAGAAGAAGAGGATGATCTCAGAGTTGCTCCTCTAGCATTTGAAGAGGGTATCTCTACCACCGTGGATGAACTCAGAGAAATAAATTTGGGTACAAAATAAGATCCACGCCCCACTTTAATCAGTGCAGCCATGACTCTTGAAGAGAAAGAGATATATATTTCCTTTCTAAAGAAAAATAGAAATAAATTTTCTTGGAACGATACAGAAATGCTCGTGCTTGATCCCGATGTTGCTACTCATCATTTGGGACTACTAGAAGATCATCAAGGATTTAAGCAAGCTGTGAGAAGAACACACCCAACTTATGCTTACAAAATTGAGCTGAATTGGATATGATTATCAAAGATAACCTCGTCATAGAAGTTCAATATCCCAAGTGGTTGGCTAATATTGTCCCTGTAAAGAAAAAGAATGGTCAAATTAGTGTTTGCTTTGATTTCAGAGATTTTAATCGGAATTTTCCAAAGGATGATTTCCAAGTTCCGATTACAGAACTTTTAATTGATGCAACAGTTGGCTATGAAGCACTTTCCTTCATGGATGGATATTCCGGATATAATCAAATCTGAATGGCCCTAGAAGATGAGGAATCCACACCCTTCAGAGCCCCTCAGGGTGTGTTTTGCTATCGGGTAATACCCTTTGGATTAAAGAATGTGGGCTCTACATATCAACGTACCATGCATCGTATCTTCAAACCCTTTCTAAGGAAGTTTGTTGAATTCTATGTAGACGATTTGGTGGTTAAATCCAAACAATGTTCTAATCACTTGGATGATTTGGAAGTCATATTCCACAAGCTTCGACAACATAATTTGAAGATAAAACCCTTAAAATGTGCTTTTGGGGTAAGCTCAGGAAAATTTCTAGGCTTTGTTGTACGCCATCCTTGTATTGATGTCGATCCTGAGAATAAAAAGTTAATCCTTGGTATGTCACCTCCTCTAAATTTTAAATAATTAAGCGGACTTCAAGGACACTTAGCCTATATTCGACGTTTCATCGCCAATTTTGCATGCAAAAGTTTACCCTTCACTAAATTGATGAAGAAGGGAGTCACTTATTAGTGGACTAAATAATGTCAAGAAGCATTCGATATTATCATGAAATACCTCTTGGGTCCACCGGTACTCATACCACCTGTTGAAGGAAGACCACTTATCCTCTATGTGACAGCTCTAAAGCAATCATTGGGTGCCATTCTTGCTCAAAAGAATGATGCTAGGAATGAAAATAGCCTCTACTACCTCATTCAGATTATGCTTAAAGTAGAAACACGGTATTCAAGTATTGATAAGTGCTGCCTGTCATTAATCTTTGTATTTCAGAAGTTGAGACACTACCTGCAACATCACGAGGTCCAATTGGTATCTCGCAATAACCTGCTCAAATTCATCCTTAGTCGTCCAATGCTTACCAGACGTATGACACGGTGGGAAATTATTTTACAGCAATTTGATATTCAGTATGTGTCTCAAAAAGCAATTAAATACCATGCTCTGGCTGATTTCCTGGTTGAACACTTTTTAGTAGAAGACACATCTTCAGATATTGAACTCCCTGATGTGGACATCTTATCTATTCAAGAATGTCCTCAGTCATGGGAAATGTATTTTGATGGTGCTTCCAGAAGTCCAACAGAGAGGAAAATGGAAAATCCTAAATTCAACAATGTTTGGCTTAGGAATTGTGCTCATTTCTCCAGAAAAGGCAGTGTTACCTTATTCCTTCTTATTGTGGGAATGTGGTACCAATAATGAAGCAAAATACCATTCTCTCATCGCAGGCTTGGAATTGGCGCTTCAAGCACAAGTGAATCACTTAAAGGTGAAAGGTGATTCAGACCTAGTAATCAAACATGTCAATGGGAATTATTCCATCAGAAAAGAAGAACTAATCCCTTTATATGATTAAGTCGGAGAGTTAATTCTGGAATTCCCTTCAGAATCGACATTTTCTTATGTCCCGCGATCACAAAATGCTTAAGCTGATGCACGGTCTAATATAGCCACAGCTTTGGTAGATCCAAATCGGGACTAGACAACCATCAGTATTGACCAACATCATGCAATTTCACCTTATGTTCGAATCAGAACAGAGGAAATTAATGAAATTAGTCCCATTCCTGAACTGTATGGTCATATTACAGGATGGATGTCACCTATCAGAGAATACCTTCAAAATTTAGCACTTCCACATGATAGAGCCGAGAAAGAACAATTCGGGCAACGTGTGGTCAATTTTACTCTTTATGATTACCCAGATCACCAAGAGAAAATTCTATACAAATGTGGTTTGGATGGAGTTCTCTTCATATGCATTGATGGTGAAGAGACAATGGCTGTCATGAAATAAGTGCATGCAGGAGTCTATGGTGCCCACCAGTCTGGATATAGACTGTCTGATCAGATTCGAAGGCTTGGATACTTTTGGACCTCAATGATACAAGATTATGTTGATTTCACAAAGAAGATTATTTCATTCCATGTACATGCAAACTTTATTCATCAACCTCAAGAGTTTCTTCATACAGATAAATACTCATGGCCATTTGCAACATTGGGAATGGATGTGGTGGGACCTTATCCTTCAGCTATGACCAAGCAGTTTAAGTATATTCTTACTACTACTAATTTCTTTTCCAAATGGGCAGAGAAAATACCTCTCAAGGAAGTCAGTTCTAAGTGCATTGTTAGCTTCATCAATTCAAACATCATTACCAGATTTGGTGTCCCTCATATCATATTGACGGACAGTGGAACCAACTTCTGTTCATCCGAGGTGAAGAAATTGTATCAAGAATACAACAACAAATCCAACCATTCATCTTGGTATCATGCAGTGGCCAACAGCCAGATTGAAGCTTTCAACAAAAACTCTGTCAAATATTTTTCAAAAGATGGTGGATAATAATAAGAAATCATGGCCTGATAAAATCTTTCATGCTTTATGGGCTTATCGGACTACCACCCGCACTACAAATCGGTCAACTCCATATTCATTGGTATATGGAACGGAAGCAGTCTTGCCCGTTGAAGTTCAACTACCCTCACTCAGAGTTTCCATTTTCGATCAATCATCTACAGATGAACAATCTCAAAAGAGATTGAATGAATTGGAAAGGTTAGATGAGAAAATATTGTGCACTTTACACCACTTGGAAGTCTATCAGAATCGAATAGCATGAGCTTTTATCAAAAAAGATCATCTTCATTCATTCACTCAGGGAGAATTGGTATTAGTTCTCAGAACTCCACTGATACCAGGAAAGAAACCTCCCATGCTTGAGACAAAATAGGATGGACCTTACTCAATACATAGGGTCTACTCTAGTGGATCTTATTCATTAATCTCGATGGATTGAGAACTCATCACTACTCCAACCAATGTCGGATTTTTTAAGAGGAATTTTGTATAAACAAAAAATATATAATTCATGGTCCGGTATGACCTTAAACTGAACCACCATCTAGCAAGACGTTAAACTAAATCATCAATGGTTCATACATATGACCTTAAATTATTTGTACTTTTGTCCCACACGATGATAAACTGTGAAAACGTTCCCTAAATGGTCCGGTATGACCTTAAATTGAACCACCGTCTAGCATGATGTTAAATTGCATCATCAATGGTCCATACATATGACCTTAAACTATTTGTACATTCATCCCACATGATGTTAAACTGTGAAAAAGATCCCTAAATGATCCGGTATGACCTTAAACTGCACCACCGTCTAGCAAGACGTTAAACTGCATCATCAATGGTCCATACATATGACCTTAAACTATTTGTACTTTCATCCCACATGACGTTAAACTGTGAAAAATTTCCCTAAATGGTCTGGTATGGCCTTAAACTGCACCGCAATGCAGCAAGACGTTAAACTGCATCATCAATGGTCTATACATATGACCTTAAACTGTTTGGAATTTCATCCCACATGACGTTAAACTTTGAAAAAGTTCCCTAGATGATCTGGTATGACATTAGACTACACCATCGTCCTGCAAGATGTTAAACTACATCATCAATGGTCCATACATATGACTTTAAACTATTTTTACTTTCATCCCCCATGATGTTAAACTGTGAAAAAGTTCCCTAAATGGTCCGGTATGACCTTAAACTCTTCCACCGTCCAGCAAGACGTCAAACTGCATCATCAATGGTCCATACATGTGACCTTAAAATATTTTTACTTTCGTCCCACATGACTTTAAACTCTGAAAAAGTTCCCTAAATTGTCTGGTATGACCATAAACCGCACCACCATCCAGCAAGACGTTAAACTACATTATAAATGGTCCTTACATACGACCTTAAACTATTTTTACTTTCATCCAACATGACTTTAAACTATGAAAAAGTTCCCTAAATGGTCATGAATAATCGTAAACTGCACCACCGTCCTGCAAGACGTTAAACTGCATCATCAATGGTCTATACATATGACCTTAAACTATTTGTACTTTCGTCTCACATGACATTAAACTGTGAAAAAGTTCCCTAAATGGTTCGGTATGACCTTAAACTGCACCATCGTCCAGCATGACGTTAAACTGCATCATCAATGGTACATACATATGACCTTAAACTATTTGTACTTTTATCCCACATGACGTTAAACTGTGAAAAGGTTCCCTAAATGGTCAGGTATGACATTAAACTGCACCACCGTCCAGCAAGACGTAAAACTGCATCATGAATAGTCCATACATATGACCTTAAACTATTTGTACTTTCATCCCACACGACGTTAAACTGTGAAAAAGTTCCCTAAATGGTCCGGTATGACCTTAAACTGCACCACCATCCATAAAGACGTTAAACGGCATCATCAACGGTCCATGAATATGACCCTAAACTATTTGTACATAGGTCCAACATGACGTTAAACTGTGTACCCTTCATCATCCTTGCTATATGACGTTAAACTATACATCAACAGTCCATAAATATGATCTTAAACTATTCACACATTCGTCCAACGTGACACTAAAATGTATCTTCCCTTTTTCATCCAACTTTATGTTAAACTGTGAAAACGCCCCTTACGTCCGGCATGACGTTAAACAACATCATAAACTATCCATGCATATGACCTTAGACTATTTGTGTTACTTTAATCCAACATGACGTTAAACTATGAAAAAAGTCCCTAATACGACCAACATGACGTTAAATGGTGTACTCTTTTGTCCTTACATCATGACATTAAATTGCACAGTCCTATTTTTGTACAACACGACATTAAACTGTGTTGTCTCCATCATACTAAATACATGATGCTAAACTGTATAGAAAGTCGTTTGATACGTCCTACATGACATTAAACTGTACTTTGTCCCTGCTACATGACACTAAACTGTGCAGCACCAATAGTCCTAACTACAAGACTTCAAACTGCATAGTCCCTTTATATGTCCTACATGACATTAAATTGTGCATCGTTAAGGTTGTTGTTACCTCTTGTTTCTCACACCGAGTATGACTCACGTGAGCTTAGAGAAAACCTCTACCATAACATTCTCTATGGGCTACTAACCATGTGTAAGTCCCAACTACATCATTTTTTAGGTCGTTGTCCCCATGAACAACTTGATCATTAATTCATTCTTTAATAGAACTACACAGACATTGATCCTTGCCTTCCGGGCTGGGTACGTAGGCAACCTCCCATGGTTCAAGCCCAAAACCACTCTCTTCACATCGGTTCGCCTCCATATCATATGATGTTGATTCGTGAAACTGCTCCTAGAATCAATATTTTTACATTTATTCACTTTCATCGTTGTTATATGACGTTAAACTATAAAGCACTATTTTGTCCAGTATGACAATAAACTACAAATATTCCATGATACCCTCACCTGAGAGGGAACCATTATTTACATTGATTTTTCAATCATGTTTCACTTCAAAGACTACATGAATACATGGAAATTCCCAAACCTTTTATCTTGGGATAAACCATCATTGCACTAATGTCCCTTTTCACCCTTCACATGTACGAACCAAATTTGTACAGAGGGTATTTCTAGAACTACGTGGGCTTAATTACTATCTTTATGGGATACGTAGGAACGTTCGAGTGTCCCTCGAATACAGCCCCAAGTTTTTGGGCCTAACCCCAAATTCCACTTTCGGTCCCTTGGCTGAAAAGTCCCAATGAAAACACACACTGTGTATTTCTTATAATGGTCCAAGCTCTATGACCCTAAACTAAGATCTCTAATCCTTTTTTTCCCACACGACGTTAAAATGTAGTTTAAGAAATACGTATGGCTTGATTTCCATCCTTATGGGATACATAGTGAAGTCCAACATTTTCAGTCAGGACCCAGCCACAACATGGTTATGGTTCGCATTGATCTGTGTATCTCTGTATACATTGGACAATACCCATATTTATGTGTCATAACCCAAAACTCAAATATTTTCAGATCTTCATAAAAAAAATTTCTTGACTTTTAGTAACAAAAATGTCAAATTTCTAAGAGTTCTTTTTACCTAACTATGCAGTAGATGCCCTTAGGAGGCCTTGCATAAACAATCTCCATAACAGATTTGTCAGCCAAAAGATGCTATTATCTGACTATGCAGCCAATGCCCTTAGGTGGCCCTGCATAATTCAACCCCCTAACAGGATTGTCGGAAACTGGTAACTTCATTCTTGGGAATAAAGCCTCTTTTGTCCTTATTCGTCTTAAATGACAGTATATAGGGATCTGCAAAAATAGCCATCCTTAACATATTTGTCCCATATCCTTTTACAAGATTTGAAAGTATTCAGGTCTATGGTTTATATTCTCCTTCCCTGCGTTAGGGTCAAACTTTTGTAGGAGTGATATCCATCCAGTTTTTTGATAATCTTGTTTGGAAATATCTTATCCGTATTCAAGTACCCGTTTCCATACAGGAAACTCTATACTATGGAAAATTTGAATCTCCAGAAACTTTCACTGGATTTTTATAACTAGGAAAGTAAAATTCTGAGAGTTCTTTTGCCTGATTATGCAGCTCGTTCCCTTAGGTAGCCTTGCATAAACAGTCTACATAACAGAATTGTTAGCCAAAAGATGCTATTTATTTGACTATGCAACCAATGCCCTTTGGTGGACCTACATAATTCAACCCCCTAATGGGTTTGTTAAATAATAGTAACTTCATTCTTGGAAACTAATTCTTTTGATTCCTTTTAGCTCTTTTTCATATCATTCCTCAGATTCAAATATTCTTAAGCCATAGTTGACATATTTTCCCTCATACATGAGTATGTTAATATGTTTTCAGATAAATTTTCAAATATTTGAGTCAATTCTAATTCTTTCGGTCAAAACTATCTTCGACCTTAAACATTATCCTCTTTATGATCGACGTGCATGACTATAAACTTCCCATAAAAGAAAAAGTAACTCTGAATAAAAGTCAAGTTTGAGCTCACTAAACATAAATTTTTTATGATTTAGGTAATATTGAGAAATTAAAAGATTCAAAGTTTGTTGGGTTATTTATAATAATCCTAGTAAAAATCATACTATGCTTACTAGGCCCATTGGCTTCGGTAAAATTTTAATTAGGTAGTAGGAAAATAGGTGCAAAAATGATTAAAGGTGAAAAAGTTCTTCATTTTATGCACAGGAATTAGAAGGAAATCCACAGATTGGAGTCTCTTCTCTTTTCCAAGAAATTACAAAAGGTTTTCCACATAAGCCTTCAATTGATGAACCACATCCCGAGCTTCATCCGTAGCAACTTGAAGCTCATGCACTCGACCAACTTCCTCCTTTTCATCCTGATGGAGTGCTTTCTTGGCATATGCAATGATCTTCATACCATTCATTTGAACTCCCTCCAGTGAATTATTGAGTTGGTCAAGTTCCTCAGTAACAGCATCTAACTGTTGGGGAAGGTGCATTTTCTGAGCGACGTTTTCTTTGATCTTATGCTTCAGCTCCTTCAACTTAGCAGCATAGTCAGCCTCAGCTCGAGATACCGCAGCCTCAAATTAACCGATCTTGACTGACAGTTTCACCCTTGTCGGATCATCGCGAAACTTTGTTTCTCTTGCTCCCTCCTGAAGATGACTTGTTTCACCGCGGTATGGATCTCTTGGTATCCAAAACCGCTAAGTCCTAGAATGATAAACTAGGATGAAAACCAGGAAATCTTTGATGAAATATCATCTAAATGCACCTCAGATATGATTTTCCATATGTTGTTCCATGCCTTGCTTCATGAGAAGTTGTGTGCCTTAAGTACTTCTGGGTCTGACTCAACATCATCATCACAGGGGGGGCATGTAATCTAGGATTAATGCACTTAAGGAAGTGCCATGTTCTGCTTCTTCCCCCTGACCCTGGTTGCTTCACCTTCTACTGCTGTTTGGATGGAAGTTGAGACCTCAACTCTAGTTCTAACCATTAAAGTTGATAGCCCTGTTTGATCAATTAAAAGTATTGTTAGTTTCATAGAATAATGGAAGTTGGTTGTCTATCTTGTAAACTCAGTCCAATCATTACCTAACAGTAGATCAGCAGCTTGAGAAGACTCCTCCCCATATTTCCCAGTTTCAACAGGATCTTCAAGATAGGTCTCAAGAGGGTTTACTGGGTTTAGCTCCACTTGAGCTAATGTTTTTGCAATAGTAGGGTTGACATCAATTTCCACACCATCTTCATGCATTGGCTGTTTAGCAGCTTCTATTGATGGAACTGCATATTATTTTCAGTCATGATTAGAAGTGTAAATTATAAGAAAATTTACTGGTTTAAGGATAACACTCACACCCAAGGTCTTCTAAATCACATGATAATCTACCATGATCATAAAATTCTTCTAAAGACATGCCACGATTCATCATTTCATCCAATGATATTTCAGAATCCTGGTTAGTCTCACTAGTGGGAGAATTTGATGTATCCTCTTGGCGACCCTCATTCTGTGGCCCTTGACCTTGAACAGCTTCTTCCGGAAGGATGGCAGATTTAGTTGTTGTGGCCGCCAATGATTCTGGTGCAGGTTCATCTCTACTTGTAAGAGTAGCAGGAGCAGTGTTGGGAATAGATGTTGGCTCTTTTTTAGAAGCAGCCAAGTCAGCCTGAATTTTCATTTGTTTCATAGCACCCTCTATGGTCCTTAAGGGAGGATCAGTCCTTTCCCTCAGATGGGAAATTAAAGAAGCCCCTGCAATCCCCAGAAATATGAGCAACCTTTTCATGGGTATAAACTCATGATTACCCGAAGGACATACTGCTGCTAATGAAACATTTAGCTGTGGACATCCTCCTTTGTTGCCTTTGCTTCTTTGGTTTTTTGGGAGTATCGGAAGTCTCCCTTATTGGCACCTAGATTGGAGAATTAAATTTTATGTCCAATGCCTCATTCATGGCCTACTGGCCTGGAGATATCTAGCCCAGTTTGCGAGGAGAATCAACATACGTCGCGATGGCAGTACAACCAGGGATATATTGTGGCGAAAGAACCTCAGTTCCTTTCTTTGCAAGCTGTGAGATGAAGAAAATAACTTCATTAAGTAACAATGCTTCGACTGGAATCAAGTTTTAATGAAAATAAGGAATGAAAACTTACATCTTCAGGAGCCACATAATCATGCAATTCCTCATCTCCAGAACCACCAGCCCCCTCAATGGCGCCACGATCAATCATTTCCTTCACCCGCCTGGTGATAGGAACAGACTCATTCGTGGCATATATGAGCATTTTCAGCTCTCTGATGTATTCCTGTACATCATTGGGCTTATCCTCGTATTGGATATCTATAGAAGCCAGAAGATTCCCTATTCCAGGAAGTTGTAGGCCCTCACACAAATCCAGCCAGGCAGTCTCAGTACCACAGTACAAACTCTGCCATAACTGGACAGCCTTTGGTCTTAGATATAAATGCTGCGAGGAAGATCCTACAATCATTGACTTCAATTTCTTTCCAACTCCTACAACTGTAGATAGATAATATGAAAATAATACTTATTTCATTATAAAGTAGCAGTGATTAAATTACCACAATTAAGTAACTCACCCGGAGTTGATGGAGTAGGTCTCTTGATTCTAACCGGAGGATTATATCGGGCATGAGGACACTTTTTCACTTATTATGGCTCATCATCCCCATCATGGGAATCCACTGAGTTAGTCCTAGAGGAGGAGTCTGGCGAATCAGCTTTAGGTGGGGAAGCATCACATTCATGAGGAAGGGTTTCTTTCTCTACAGTCCTCTTCCATTTCCCCACCTGATAAATTGGGTGATTCAATACCCCTTTTGGGTATAATTCCATCTAGTGCTCAGTATAAAATTTAGTCATGTTATGTGCCTCTTTTTCAACTGGTAGGTCAAATACCGCCCAGTCTTCTCCCTTGACATCAGCAGCCACAGTTTCTGAGAAACCATCGGATGTTGCTCTAACCTGACATGTACTGTGGGAGATACAACAATCTATTGCAGACACTTGAATTGATGTGCAAATCTATATGGAGCATAGGCCTCACATATAATTTCTCCGTCAATCCTGGAAACTAGAACCCATCTCTACAAGCTAGCATATATTCCCTCAGATCCAAATGGGTTGTTCCATCATCAATAAACTACCTGATTGGCGGATTTCCATCGGGAAAGAAGTTTAATTCCTTAAACATGCTCAGCCTCACATTCATGTCATAGGCATTAACATCTCATTGAGAAACTCCAGAGAATGCTTGTGCTAACGGCATGAAAGAACTTCCAGGAATTTGTAATCCATTCTCTACGTTGTAAGTCCAAAAGTGAGTGGAAATCCATCCCCATAAAATATGGAATGGTCCCAAAATTATAAAGAAGATTTACCCATGAAGACATGAAGTAAAATCCTGTGAATCTTTGCTAAAATGGGGGTAGCTAACCCAACCATTTTCCCTCATCTATCTTTTCCTCAATGAAGAAGGTCCCTGGCCTAATGCATCCCTTCGAATCCCTAACTGGAAAGAGATAAACGCTGAGCCACAAGGCCAAGAAGCCCGCCAGACGAGTCTTCTTATGGATCTTTTGATTCACCTCATATCCCCATTTCTCACACTCTCCTACTTCTAGAGTTGGCCAGAATGTGCCAGGAGAACCCCTCTTCTCAGGTTATGGGCTGGTGATAGGACGTATGGGCCTCTTATCCTTGGATTTATTATTCTTGGATCCTTTATCCATCGGCACCTTCTCCTTTGGCTCCTTCTCTTTCTTCTCAATAAGAAATATATTCATCCACTCCTCCGGATTAATATCCTTTCTAAAATGAGTTAACGAGGTCTCGGAACTCTTTATCCTCTGGAAGATCTTAAATAATTCTCGACCTAAAGTAGGATTCTTCTCTGAATCATTCCACGTCACATTGGGAGGAATGATTTCATCATATATATCGCCTAAAATTGGAGCCCCTGAGATCTTGTGGACATCCCACAGACTGATATCTACTTCTCCATGAGTCAGATGGAAAGAATTAGTTTTTGGGCTCCATTGGCTGAGTATCTCCGACACGAATTTATCAAGTCTATAAACATATGTTTTCCCTACCCAAATAGCTTCGTATTTCGACACCCCTTTCAGATCCTCGATAAACTCTGAACAGGTTTGTCGCACCCAGTATGCCCACATCCAAGTTGGCTTCACACCTCCCCCAGGACAGAAGTCCCAACGTTTCTTCCAGCCTTTGGATTGATCCATCTAAGCATTTTGTAAGATTGATGGATAACAATGTGGTCGCAGCTCAGGCGTATGAGGTTTCAGATCTGGCATACAAGGGATATAATGCATCATGTGAGCCTTCTCTGCTATTCAAGCACTTATAACTACTACTCCACATGAGATATTTGCTGAAGCAAAGTTGGTATAATTCTGAAACCATAAAAATGGTAGATAGTTCTTTGCTTCAGGAATATTAACTCATCAAAGATGACCATAGCCATACAAAGGGAAATAAATTCATTGGGGGAAGTCACGATGGTATTTCTTCAGATACTTAGCCAAATCCAAAAGAGTGCTACTTTTGACGGTATAATAATTGTGGCCGATGATGTTTATCTTATCATCAATCCGCTTGCTAGTCAGTTCATCAGCTATTCCAGTTCTAAGATCCATTGATTCAGCACAAAAGTTGAATAAATTATCTTTTATGTAAGTTGATTTTTCATAAAATTTGTGATGGAATTTCAAAAAAATGGAAATGTCATTAAAGAGCGTAAGTCTAAATCTTTGGGCTCAAGTATGGATGTGTCGCACAAGTGTTAATGTGCAGCGCAAGCCTTTGGGGTGCAAGTATCACTGTACAAATCCAAGTACCTTGACAGCAGCGCGACATCAAGTAAACAACAGGAAACAGAGCAACTTGCGCGGCAAATGCAACTTGCGTGGCGAGAGCTCGAAATTTTCAAATCCATATGATTTTTTCGGATGTGAGGCCCTTTATTTATAGACAAGGTCGTAACCCTATGCGCCATACCATGCACGACCAAAGGCCGTACCCCTGCGCACCAAATCATGCGCGCATGAAGCTCATTTGCGCCTCAACACTTGCGCGCCACCTTTCCTTTAGTTTTCTTCTTTTCCTTAGAGTCACATCCTCATTTATTTTGGATCCAACTCTGAGGGGGGGATTTTGTTGAATTCCTTTTTTCATCACATTGTCTAAAAGAATGGAAAGGGAAATGACTTAGTACAAAATGATTCATCCTATGAAGAAAACATCAAAAATCGACAAAGGAATGAATAAGGCTTCAAATTCACAAGGGTCGCGCAAGTTCCATCAATATCGCGCAAGTATACTTGCGCACCACATAATGGTCGTGCAAGTCACTTGCGCGCCCTAAAGGATAACCCTCCGGGGTCTTCTCCAGCCTATAAATACCCACGATGGGCCCCCGATTTCGGGAGGAATTTTTTTAGAATTAACAGACAGAGCTTTGATAGCCCAAGTCTCTTCCTCAGGTCTTTCGAAATATTCTAAGGTAATTCTTTACCTAGAATGGAAGGTCTAAACAGGAGGAGTAAGTTATATTTGTTAGAATTCTCTAACAATTGAGCGCCTAAATGTTTTACCCTTAAGGGAAATGAACACACTTGCGTGCCGCCCTACTTCTTCATCAGAACTTGCACGCCATCTTCTAGAAATCCTCTAGGGATAATACCAAGGATTTGAGCCATGTCTCTTCCAAGTATTACTCAAACTCTGAAAATCTCGCAAGTAACCATGTGTCGCGTAGGTATACATGTGTGACCAGTACTTGCGCGCCCACACAGTACCTGCGCGCCTGCCAGGACATGCGCGCCCCTACCTTTCTGGGTGCCTTTCCTGTCCATTTCACCCCTCTTATGTCATTCCACCTCTCTTATTCAAGATTCATTCTTCAAGGCACTCTTAAAAGACTTTTGTGGCATCATTTCATGATTTGGCTTCTTTATCTGAAAGGACCTCCGTAGAACATCTCTCAAAATCTAGTGATTTATAGATCTTTATGTCACTAAATATTGAGATTTCATTCATTCAACCTCATCCTTTAAGATGAGAGAATCCTTAACTTGGGCCTCCTTTTCAAGAGTAAGCCCCAGTCTCCAATATTGGCATCCTCCGTAGGAGTAAGCCCCAACCATAATTCTCTTAACCTGGGCATCCTTTTTAAGAGTAAGCCACAGTCTCAAATATAGTCATCCTCCTTAGCAGTAATCCCCAACCATAATTATCTTAACATGGGCCACCTTTTCAAGAGTAATCCCTAGTCTCAAATATGGGCATCCTCTTTACGAGTATGCCCCAACCATAATTCTCTTAACCTGGGCCTCCTTTTCAGGAGTAATCCCCAGTCTCAAATATTGGCATCCTCTTTAGGAGTAAGCCCTAATCATAATTCTCCTATCCTGGGACTCCTTTTCAAGAGTAATCCCCAGTCTTAATTTCTCCTAACCAGTTCTAATTTACTTTTGATTTGGTTTTTCTTTCTCAGGAGTAAAACCCAATCATAAGTCCCCTCCTAACTTGGGAATCTTCCTTTGGAGTAATCCCCAATATTAGAGTATCCAAATCTCTATAAAGAACATATACATTTATAGAACATATTCATGGATTTTTTCCCTGAAGTAAATCTTAATCCTCATCTATTTTTGGGAAGTCATAAACACATAAGCCCCACATCATTGCATCTTTCGTGGCACAATTTTCTGGTTTCACCAATACCTCTTGTTTCTCACACCGAGCATGAATCAGGTGAGCATATAGTGTAAAATTAATCATGACTTATTTCTTTGAGCCATAAATCATGCATAAGCATCATACTCCCTTATTTGAACTACGTGGTTTCAGATTCTTTTTCCAAAACAAAGGATAAATAGGTAGACCATCAATGGGTACGATCCCAATTCTGAAATAATCCATGTCCTCCTGAATTACAATAAACTTCAAGTAGCCCACTGATTGGATTTAAAACCAGCACGGTCATCATAATGACCATGAAACTTTTATGTATTTTAAGGATACCATCAACTAAGAATCTCTAACAAATATAGATGATTCTTCATCGATGAAGTACCTCGAATACATATAAAAGATTCTATGAATTTCTTACATATCAATCATTGATTTTCAGACTAATGGAAATCTCATTTTATAATTGGTAATGTAATAAGGATTCACGAACATAACTTAAATCTATAAAGAGAGTCCCACAGTAGACAATAATTCCCCTAAAAAATGTGTGATGAGTCCGACCTCCCATCCTCTTGACCAATTCAAATTTCTAATACTCAGAAGTTCACAACTTATGAGAACCTAACATTGGAAAGTGGGTCCAAATGGATGTGGAATCATTTGATGTTTCCGTTTCTACGAAAAAACCCGTTATAAACTGATTAGAATGTTTGAAACATTAATCAACGAGGTCATCCCCGATTCTAGAGGGAAACACATGCCTTTTATTCTGATCGGAAAATTCTATAAGCACTCAGGAACCCCATTCTGATTCAAGGATATTACATTCATAGGTTGATACCCCCTCAGTTACCGATCCTTTTCTATACTTGGTTTCCCGGTATGACACCATAAGATCCCTTCATATAATCACTAGTTTCCTAGAATTCACTCATTAGGTTGTGCATTGGAAAGTAGGTGACATGGTTAAAACCCATGGAGACCTATCTCTTCATAGAAGCATATTACAATGGACAACCACCTTATATTATTTAGGTACATTATTGTCGAATGCCTTGGAGTATCATATTTGGATTACACTCTTATCATCGTCTAGGCTATAGTTACTACTAATTTGATGACCCTTGAAGTCTACGTTGTTAGGGTAATTATTTTATAACATCATTATGAAAAATCATCAATCATGGTTTCCTTATTACATCTCAGAACCTTAACTATTTATACCATCATGAGGTGATTTAATTTTTGGTTATTTCTCACAAGACTTTTCTGTATAAATTTGTAAATTACATAATTAAATTAATTTTTACTTTTTTAGACACTATCCAGGGGGTAAACCTTGTACTTGATTATATAGTTACATTGTACTATTTTATATATGAATTTTTTCACACTATTACATTTCCATTACATGGGCTAGATGTTATAGACATCATTGGTGGTGAACCACTGAGATTTATCTCACACCCTATCCCAGAATGTTTTGGTACCTAGAGTAGATTACATGGTTGCAAGTGTTGACAATGGGAAGAATATGGCTTCAAACATGTGATTTATATCATTATAGTATGGATCATGGTAGAAGAGGATAGAGTTGGAACTCTAGATTAATTGTATGGTCTTTTATTTCCTTTATAGTTTATGGAACATGTGATGTCTGATGTCTTGATTCCATGTTTCCTATTTTCTAGTATATGACATATTATCATCTATTGTGGAATGTTATTCTAGTTTTTTCAGTTATTATTACTATTTATTCTATTTTTTGTTATGAATTTTGGTTACTTATATTGCTTTCACTTTTATCCATTGTTTACATTCATCCTCTACTCTACACTTTAGTAATGAGGGCATTGTCTCCCCACAAACACACCCTAGTACATCATTGCATGTTGGAAACCTCTGTTGTTCGAGGAGATACACTTGGTGTCATGTGGCTCCCCAGGCGTGGGGCACCCGTTTAGTGGTATTTGGTTCTAGAACGTCACAATGTGGTATAAGAGTGTTTTATTATATTGCATTAATATTTAGTGACAACAGATTGGAGATTAATAATTCATGGGACTTAGTCATAAGTTGGGATTTGGGGCTTTGATCACATTATTGGGGTAAAAACCAATTTGTCTAAATTATATTTATTGTTATACTATTTCCTATTATATTTTATATTATTTCACCACTGTGGGATGCACATGTTGTGTGGAGTTGTTGGTTACTACTCTATTTGAGTATTTTCATTGATCGTTTTCCTAATGATATAATGGAATGATCATTATTACAAGCATCCTTATAGGCTCCTATAACACAAATGTGATGTCTATTTCCATGCCATATAGGTACATTTCACCGCATTTCATTTCTTTATATTCTTGTGACTGCAAAGTGATGCTATAATTGTTATATTTTTCTCGGATTAATATTAGTTGTGATGGAGTGATTGTTTGTCTCAATTCACAAGGTGTATGGGTCCTCTTGTGTTGGGATGAGTAATTTACCAAGTCGATCCATTATATTATAAATAAATGGGTGTCGTTTCTAGTGATAGGTGTATAGTAATTGATTCATTGGAAATGAATATCCATTACAAACTAAATCATTACATATAAAATGAAATTGTTACATATACGTATCCAATAGTTAATGAAACTTATACTTGATAACTCATTGATAAATGTCCTTATAAGTAGATAGTTTGGGTTGTATACATTGGGAACATAGTTTTCCAGCGGTCAACTTCATCTAGTGATACTTTATCTATTCTTATGATTTTTTAGAGGTGTGTTCTTGGAAATTGTATATCAATGCTTACATGGAGTCCTTATGTCATATTCCAGGAAGGTGGCGACGACCATGGTCTAGAAATTTTGGTCCCTAATCCACTATTCATACATCCATGAGTTCCACATATAGAACTATTTTCGGTACATTATTTGGGAACTAATTCCCATGTTTGTGATATTTTTTGACGTCTAATAGAGTATATGCATGGTGCTCCAGGACTATCACCTATGATGGCTCATCTGACCTGTCAGTTCTAGAAATAAAATCTTCATAACTTTTCAGTGGATGGCGGTCCATAGGCTACTGAGTATTTTCATGAAGCCACTGTATCTATCTTTTAGAATCAAGAAACAAAACCAGAGAAGAGAGTCAATCTTGCAACACATATGTTTCCGGATTTATCCAAATGATTGTAGGATGTAATTACCAAGGTGGATCGTCAGAAAAATTTATGGTTCGATTTCCAGACTTCTTTATATGATCATTTCTTTCCACATTTGTGGAGGGTTGATAAATATAGATATTTTATGCATATCGAGTAGGGTTCTATGTCAGTTATATAATATTAAGCTTGTTTCATGGAGTAATAGTGATTTAACCTTCTCTTAGTCGATGATGATCTTTCGTATTCTAAATGTTTCGATGATAGGATCCAGTACGTCATCTATATGTAGGTGAATGTATTTCCCCAGCCGAACTTTTATTTAATAGTAAATATGGATCTAATCATAGAGCATAACATAAGGGAAAAAATAGTACCAATCATAGGGGACAAGTTCTATGATATGAATGTAGTTCTTCCAGTGGCAGGAAGCATTCTCTCGAGGTTTCTCTATTGTGGAGTGACCACAAGAGTGTTCGCTCTGATAACTCTGTAGAGTTTCATTAGCGTTGGCGATAGGGTCATAAGAATCATCACTGTGAAAGAGACCGAATGGGGTTCCTGGATTGCGACCATATTGGGTATCTTCTGCGTGTCTATAAGACCATCGCACTAGCTTCATGTTTAAAAGGATCTGCACTAGCTCCACATTCAATGGTGAGTTCTTTTACGCCAC
This sequence comes from Viscum album, assembly GCA_963277665.1. Lineage (NCBI taxonomy): Eukaryota > Viridiplantae > Streptophyta > Magnoliopsida > Santalales > Viscaceae > Viscum > Viscum album. The sequence goes on from OY728145.1 coordinate 1,527,440,958, forward strand.
ATCACGTGGGGAGTTGGAATATCACAAATAGGTTTGGATGATGTGGAATTTGTGGTGGTGGTAGCAACACCCCTTATCACCAGAAGTTCCAACAGAGCTGTTTTGATCATGGTAGTCCATATCTTGCATGAGGATGTGTGTTAGGTGAGTTACATATAGTACAAAAGATACCAAAAGATCTGGATATGGGGCCATCTACTGTATGAGGTACTATTCTTGTGGAATCTACTATAGTATCTTTTTTTTCATACAAGTTCTTTGAACTCTTTTATCTCTATATCTATTGTAGAGATTCTTAGAATAGAGACACAATATCATTATGGTGTAATGACCCAATACATGTCTTTAGGGGTACACACAAATGCAATACAATTGTGTAAGGGAATTCCCCTTGAGGTTGGCTATTAACCTTTCTTATAGAAACTCATTTTTCATGAGATTATGGGCTTCGACTTCATACCCGGGATGGACTGTTCGGTCCATAATCACACTTTTTTATACTTCTATCATTGTATGGTTTCGATTACATCACCAGAGGGAAGATGTTGTCTATATGAAGTTGAGTAGGTTGTCCAGGGTGGTAGAGCAGGACCAGAGATTCGTGTTCTATGTGGAGTGACTACCCATACTGAGAATCACTTCATAGATGATCAAGGTTTATAAAAATCATATTTTCCTATAGTAGTAGAAAATTTCCGGGATGTCTTTCATGATGATTTTTCTTTCCTACCTACATTGAGAGATGTATATTTTATAATTGAGATTATTCTTGGAGAAACTCCGGAGTCCATTCATCCATAAAGGATGGCACCTATAGAGCATTAGGAGCTCAAGAACTAGTTTTAGGATTTAGAGGGAAAACGTTTTATATGGACCAATATATCCTCTTTGAGTTTACCAGTTATTTTTTCCATGAATTTGGATGAAATATTATGTATATGTGTATATTAAAGAATGATGAACCAACTTACAGTCCAAAAATGGTTTCCACTACCTCAAATAGATGATCTCTTTGACAAGGTCTAAAGAGAAAATTTATTCACGAAGATTGACCTAAGATGAGGATATTATCATGAACAAGTCAACAAATTAGACATTCCTCATATAGATTTATATATCATGTTTGGTTTGTATGTGTACCTTGTTATATTGTCTGGTCTTATGAATGAACCCTCCATTTTCATGGCTATAATGAATAGGGTTTCCACCCCAATTTGGACTCTTTTTTTCGTAGTCTTTGTGGACAACGTCTTGGTGTATTCTAGCACTCATAGCTACCATTCCAAAAATCCTGAAATCATTTTGATTACACTTATAGAGTATCACCTTTGGGCCCAGATTTCAATGTCGTACTTTTGGATCAAAAAATATTATTTCATAGGTCATATAATCTCAAAATTAGTCATATATTTTGACCCAGAAATGGATAGTTCTATAGTTTCTTGGGAACATCCTAAGAATGTGTTTGATATGTGAAGTTTCTTAGGGATGGATGGATATTACATGTGTTTCATAGATGACTTCTGATGGCATGATTCATCTCTTACTGGTCTTACAAAGAAATGTGTGAAGTTCATATGGTCGGAAGTAGGTGAGAAATATTTTAAGGAGCCTAAAAGGAGGCTTGTATGTGATTCTATTTTGACTCTACTAGATCCATGTAAAGGTTGTACTGTCATCTGGGAGGCCTCAAGCATTGACTGATGACTAGTGCTGATGTAGTAAAGAGTCATTGCCTACCGATCATGAAAGATGTGACCTCATGAGATAAAATACCTAACACACGACCTTGATATAGCATTTGTTATCCATGTCTAGCGTTGATGGAGACATTATTTGATGGGTGAGAACTTTTTGGAGTATACAGACCACATGAGTCTCAAATATATATTTTTAATTGTGGCTTGAACAATAGAAATTCGATATGGGTCAATTATATATAATAATTTGATTTTGATCTTGGTTATACTCCTGGGAAGGGGAAGGTGGTTATTGATGCACTGAGTCGGAAAACTTAACGACAAGCCATATGGGAAGCCATTGATGAATAGACGTTACTAGACATCATTTTGGAGCTACATCTAGAGTTCCAGGATATTCCCATCAAGTATTACCTCTCATTAGTGTCAATTAACTCTTTCCTCTTTGAGAAGTTGAAGAGTAGGCAATTTTGAATTCTTGAAGGAATAGTTATCTTTGATAGTATATCGGGAGATAACAAACCTATAGATTTTTCTATGGAAATCGATGATGTGATGTTTCTACATGGACATATCTGGGTTCCCAAAAATATGAGAGGGGGGTTAATAAAAGTGTATAATGATACTTAGTGGGATGTTCACCGAGTAATATTGAATATGTATTGAGACATGTGATGCCAATATTGGTGTCCTGGAATGAGGCGTTAAATAGAAGGATTTATCACTAGGTGTTCCACCTGTCAGTAGGTGAAGGAAGAGTACCAAATATCTGCAGGCTTATTTAAACCTCTTCCAATCACAGAATAGAAATGGTAAGATGTTGAAATGAATTGTATAGTCGGTTTACCTTGGTCTTCAAGGGGTATCAATGATATATTGGTAGTCATCTACCGAATCACAAAATAATCCCAGTAAATTTATATTCAGGAAACATTTTGAGTTCATGAGATGGGGGACTTTATGTCCTTAACATAATATGACTCCATGAGGTCCCTAAAAATATAATTTCATATTAGGTTTCTCAATTAACCTCCAAGTTTCGTTATGGATTGGAAACAGATATGGGAACACAGGTTATTCTATCAAAATATTTTCACCCTTAGATCGATTGAAAATCAGAACATGAAATAATGTTTTTGAGGATATTCTCCTAGAGTGTATCCCTGATTTTAGTAGCCATTGGGGAAACATATCTGTATCTTTATGTTTTTATATAATAATATATATCATGAGAAAATTATGATGTAACTTTTTGAGGCCTTGTATGGTATCCCATTCTGTTCACCCCTGTGCAAGCTGGAGGTAGGTGAGGCAGCCCTACTAGGTCCTCATCAAATTCAGGAAACTTGTGAGTAGGTTCAGTGGATTAGAAAGCATATGAGCACTTCTAATTCTAGAAAAAAATATTATCCTAGTGGTCATCGATGACCTATTTAGTTAAAGGATTTGGATTTTGTTTTTCTTTAGCTATCTCCCATGATAGGGTATAAATAATTATGAAATTAGGGAATGTTGCATCGTAGTTATGTAGGGAATTTTGAGATTATAGAGAGAGTCGATCAGATACTCTATCGGTTTTTTACTACCTCATAGTTATCATGCCATGAATGACATATTCCTTGTTTAATATCTTTTCTAGTATCATGAATACCCTTCTAATACCTTTGAACCTAAGGAAGTTGAGTTAGTTGATGATCCTACCATTGAGGAGTAATCAGTACACATCATTAGCTAGACCACGAATGATCTCTGAGGCCAATATTTCCCTCTAGTATAGGATCTATGGAAGCACTAACATGTACATGATGATACATGGGATAGGGAGGACGACACACGATCCCAATGGCTAGAGTTGTTCTTAGAAAATGGTTCTCCTGTAGTGGAAGGTGAACTCGAGGATGTGTTTTTTAAGGGGGAAAGATTGTAAGAACCTAGTTTTCACTCATGTATGGATCATTTAATTTTATTTTGTAAATTACCATTTTGGACTGAATAGGAAGGACTAATGGTTTAGTGGAGGCCTTTAGTGTGTCTAAAAATTGTTCCGATCCCAGAACCAATCTTTTTGGAAAAAATAGTCATGTCGTACAATTAGTCTATGGTTTGGATAACCAAGCAGATTGAAATTTCAAGACTGAACCACATCACTTGGTTTGCACATGACCATTCTACTTAACCATGATAAGTTCCCATCTTCCTAGAAAAACGTTCATGGTTTGCAGATAGTTTTTCAATATGTGCGAACAAACTATTCACATTCCATTTTTCTGGGTAAAATGTCAAAATTTCCCTTATTGATCTAATTGGATACCATCTTCTTTCCTAATCTGAGATTATGTGGGATTACCCTCCATTTCTCTAATTTTTTATCTCTGGGATGATATATGGTTGAAATCATGATATCTCCTTCTTATGAGATCTGATCGAGCTTTCATTCATCACACTAGGTGTGCAATGTTATGTACATGAGACCTCATGAGATGTTCTCCTTCTATATTTCTCTCAATCGATATATTGACGAATTAGAATTTTTCTCAATTTATTATATCTACTCTAATTCAAGATAAATCAAGGGTCAATACTAGAGTATAAGGATCATGCAAAAATAAGGAGGGTGGTCTATAACTCATCCTCAATGTTTGTTGATTTTATATTTGTCATGTTGGGAACACCGATTTCCAAGGGTGCCATTTATGAAATTTATATTCCTTGTTTACAATCATTTGAACGGTATGGTCATTCCCTTTCAAAATATGTTATTAGTTGTTAGTGGATACACCCAAAAATACATACATTCCATGTTGATAGATATTCTATATTTTTTGTTAAGTGTTTCATAGGTTGCACCCTTGTTTAGGTGTGCCTTATCTTGACCACTCTAAGGGTACAATTTTCTATATTAAATATATTTTTTATAATGTTATTTCTATATTTATAATTACCGTGTATTCTCACCACTTGACCTGCCAAAAGGTAAGTGCTTAAATTTTTCAATAAAATGTGAAATGTGAATCAACAAGTTTAATCAGTATCTTCTATGTCCTTAAATGTAATTGAATAGTCGGTTTCGTTTCTAAAGTACCCCTTACCACATTAATGGAAGGTAGCAGAATGATCCTAGAATATGAAATATGATTTAAACGGATTAAATGAATGTTGCATGATACTTGACCTTATTACACTAATGAAAGGCAAGACATGGACAAAATGACATGATAAAAAGGATTCATGCCACATGACCTTATCAAAATAATGAAAGGAATTATTGAACTAAAAAAAATAATACCTGAATTTATAATTAAATAGAAATGTCTTGACTCATGCTCACCTTGGATTCTGATCGGATAATTCCATGAGCACTTGGTAACCCTATTCTAATTCAAGGATATGGATTGTATAGGATGATTCCATCCTAGATCCTCTAGCATTCCTTTTCTTTGATTCTTAGTATGACATCATATGATCCGTTTATATTATTACAGGATTCTTGGATACATTACTTGTATCCATCATTGATATGTATGTTACATGGTTATAGCTGATAGTTCCATGTATTTTTCTATCCTCATTTTACCTTGGATGATCACCTTAGATTTTTTTGGAACATTATTGTTGAATGACTTGGACTATACTAATTATATTACACTCTTTTCCTTATCTATTATATGTTTACTATTGAGTTGGAAACCCTTGAGGTCTATATTTCCCTGGTAATTACCTTGGAATATTAGTCTTAAATATATTAATCATGGTTGTGTTATTACATCTTTGAACCTTAAATATTTATACTATCATGAGGTTATGTTTGTGTTGGATATACCTCATGGGACCTATCAATGTTAAATAAGTAATTACAAAATTTAATTAATTGTTACATGCTCATACAGTAGTCGAGGGATGAGGTAGGTACTTGGGTATTTAGTAACATTGTAATGATTTACATTATATATTCCTTCTTCCACACTATTTTATTTTCATTACATGGGCCAAATGTTATAGACACCATTGGTGGTCGCCCACTGATATTTATCTCACACCCTATCCAAGCAACGCTTGGTACCCTGAGTTGATTACAAAGTTGATTGTGTTGAAAATTTAAAGCATATGGATTTGAACAATTGATTTTTTCCTCTTTAGTATAGATCTTGATAGCAGAGGACCGATTTGGAACATGGTATGCTTGAAAAAGTTTTTGAATTTCTTTATACTTTGTGGAACATGATATTCCTTTTCTCTTGTATCCCTGTTTCCAATTTTCTAGTACATAACATATTATCATATGTTGTTGAATGTTATTCTTGTTTTTTTGGTTATTTTTATTGTTGTCTCCATTTTCTGATGTGCATTCTGTTTACTTCTATTACTTCCACTATTGGCCTATGCTTATGCCCATCCTCTATGCTTCACTTTTGGTAATGAGTTCACTGTCTCCCCATGGACACACCATTGACCCTCACTACTAGTGGGTAGCCTCTGGCATTCAAGGAGATGCGCATGAATCCATGTGGACCACCGGGCTCGGGGCACCTATTAAGTGACAACCGGGTCTAGGATGTCACGTATTGTGAAGTCTGTTCAAAAGTCAACTTAAATCTATTGGTATAAACTCACCTCATTTATAAACAAAATTTTCCTCCTGACACATATTGATACATCAAGGGGATATCTATAATTGGGACCAACCTATCATATACTATGTTTAATTCATTCCTTATAATAAATGGGTGAAACCGAATCAACATAAACAATAGTATTTAATATCTAAACATACCACTGTATGGTGCATGATAAAAAGAATTACAACTCAACCAATTCGTTGATATCAAAACCCACCAAAGTGTACTAGAACAAATGCCAGACTAACAACAATGTAAAAAGTGGAAGATAAATATTAAAACTCTAAGATAACAACAATACCTGAAGCTCCACATGATCCATGCTCCAACATCACCAAACAACCCAATTATCATGATGTAGTTCTAATGACCTATGATACTTTACCATTTCCCACATCTTGGTAGATTATGTCTGCAAAAGAGGAAATGTAATGAAGTAGGTATGAATACAAGAACTCAATAGGTGTTTCCTAATGATTTTCCTACCCATGCCACTAGGATATAATTGTTTGAAACATTTATAGAAATAGTTTATATAAAATAATTTCTAAATAAGTTTATAATTGAATATAAACATGTTCTAAAATAGTTAATAACAAAATATAAACCAGCGCTATATCAACCATATTTCCAGAAAGATCTATTTTCAAGAAAATAACCAAACCCTAATATAATCAACATCACACATTCAATTGGAATAACCAATTTATTCCACATAACAACAATACCAACTATGAATGAATAGTTATGACAGTTCTATATTCATGAGTGATCTCTCATCAATCTTCCATGTTGTTATAAGGAAATTATTTCCTATGTGTCGTTACACCATTGGCACTGATCCAAATTTCATATTTCACTCAGGCCTCATAAATCCAATATGAGCACCCATACCAATTATTCCCAAAAACTATTCATATACCGTCATGCCAAAACCATTTAATAAAACAACCTTTTTATTGAGAACCATTTTTTTACAAAGATTTTATAAAATCCTGTAATGAAATAATTTGAAATACCTAGTTTAAAATCATGAAAACTAAATCAATTTTCATATAAAATCTATACTAATCCACAATTTCATCGAAAACCATATATCTTCACTAAATAAGATTTTTAACATGCTTCTCACCATGATTTCACAATCAATTAAAATCAATAATATCAGTTTGAGTTTAATCTGATAAATAATAGCAAGAGGAGTCATGGGTGATGACACTCACCTCAAGAGTATTGGAAAAATGATAAAAAAATGAATAACACAAACAAAACCATTTCAAATAATCATGAACCTGACATATATCTCTTCCCCTATCATAAACATGACCAAATTTAAACTTATTTGGAATACACATCCTTATATAAATTCACATAAAATGAAGATATATGAAAATGAGATTGGGGTTGAGGTAGATCTAATAAAAATTAAAGAACAATGATGAGAGAACACTTACGGTGATTAATATACTTATAAGCACCAATTGATGTGTAAATATTGCCTCAAGATTGATGGGAGAACCATCCAAGACCTTCAGGGAAGAGAAATCCCATGTTAGGGCCACATAAGAGGGGGGAAAAGACACTTAGAGTAAAAAACAATTTAGATCCACTTTTAAAGATGTGGTTTTAACCCAAACGTTGTTTAGTCGCACAGTTATACAAACCATGTGCTAAACATTTGCTAGCCTCTACCTTAAAGATATTTGTCTACATGGTCTACTCACATGGTCTACAAAACCATGTGCAAACAATGTTAAAGCCACTACCTTAAATTGGGAAATCCATTTTCGAATCTCATGGTTTCTCGTAGGTTTTCGTAGAGGTTGTAAAAACCATACACAGTCCGTGTGCCTTCCTATTAACCCACAATCCCCATTTACAGATATCTCATCTATTTCAAACATCACCCATAAACATTATATAACTAAAAGTAAAAATAAATTGTTATATACTAGAAAAAAGGGTACTATATTCTCCTCACCACTGGTATTTCCATCCTCATAATGTATAAATCCATCAGTTTCTCAAAAGAGTTATGGATACTATTCTATCATTTTCTTCTTGCGTTCCCATGTGTCTTCCAGAATCTGACTATTTTTTCACAAAACCCGTAGTAGGCTGAGGATTTTCTCTTGCAAGACTGTCACTTTCTTATCTAAAATCATCATTGTAATATGTTCCAATGAAGTATATTGAACTAGGACAATGTGATCCCATAAGATTACATGGTCAAGATCAGGTTAATACCTTTTCAATTGAGAACATGGAACAAATTATGAACCACACCAAACCATGATTATAATTTCATCAAATATTCCACCTCTCCAAGAAATACCAGTACCATAGAGGGGCCATTAATCTTGGAGATAACATTCCATGCTTCACAAAATGACAATGTCCATTCCATAGAGAAATCCTTAAGAACGCATGTTGACTCACTGTGAATGACAATGACAATCAATGATGATCCGCACACAATTTATGATGACTCTAAGATATATTCATTTTATTTTTGTAAAAAAGTAAATCTTCTCCATTTTTTAAAGGACAAGGCTTGGCCCAACTGTTGATGTTTCACCTAACTACACCCAAAAAAAGGATAATTGCAATGAAGCAGATACAATGCTTCAAAAATATCCAAATGTACCAAGGACTGATAGCTGTTATTATACATCAAATCCACCAATGAGATTTTCTCTTCCCATTATCCACCAAAATAAACAATTCAATCATGAAACATGTCTTCCAACATTTTTATCATTCTTTCAGATTTCCCATCTATCTGGGAATGATACAACATACTCATAGTCAATTGAGCCCCATGGGATTTCAATAAGGATTTCTAGAAATGAGACTTGAACCTCATATATCTTTTTGATACTATCAAAATTGGTATTCAACGTATCTTTACGACTTCATGGATATAGATTTGGGATATCTCCCCCAACATATGAGTTTCATGAATAGGAATTAAATGAGCTAAACTCATGAGCTGATACACTATTACCCATATGACATTACATTTTTTTTAAATTCATGGGAGAAATGTGATAAAAACAATCGTTATTTTCTCCCATTGATGTACTACGATAGGTAAATACTACAACATAACATCTGGTCAATACGGTTCTGCACTAACTTACTGAAAAGTTAAGCACTTCGAAATAGAATCATCCACCTTCTGTTTCACAAAATTCCACCACAACCGATCCTTCAACGACTTATACATCTTCTGTATTCTCAGATGAACAACCCTTCTCAAATGGTGGTATGCACGAATATGGGTTTTCAGAAAATCCCTAGGTACAACCATCTGATTCCTAAAGGACAACACTAGACTTCTAACAAACCTCGATCCCTAAATGTTCTCCCCACAATTGAGTTTTAACATCACTACCATGTATTCTACATCTTATATATGTTCTTAATTAACCATATATTCTAAATAAGAAAATGTAGCAACTAAGGAAAAACTACAACATCTCATAGATATTTACATTCTATAAGCATATCAGCCTGGACCGGCATCAACTACAAATAATCTAGAGCTTCTTTCGCCAAATAAACATACAACATTCTTCTCAACACATCTACCAATATATTTACATAACATGGTGTATACATCAAGCCAAAGTAGATCATATGATGTTATTACATCTATCCACTTTTACTTATATTCAAATATCATTGAGATAAAATAGGTTTTAAGACCTATTGAGGCGTGAACAAAATAAATATCTCACAGAATAAGTAATGATTACATGTATTCATGGAATGGACAACTACAACTAACTCCAAATCATGTGTTGGGTAATTATTCTCATGAAACCTAAATTATATTGATTCATAAGCCTTGAAATGATCTACTGGCATGATAACGAAGCCCAAACCAAATCATGAAGCATCACAATACACCATGTACCCATTTCCTGATTCTGGTAGTATCAAGATAGGTGATGATGTAAGGAAAACTTTTAGCTCTTTAAATTATTTTGGAATTATTATGTTAGTTATTAGGGAAGAGTATTATTTTTCAAAGCTATCATTTCCAATGATAGCTGTGATAAATCTTGAAAAAAACATAGGTAATCTCTACCTAGACCAAGAAAACATTGTATCTCATGGAAATTATTTTCTGTTTTCCAATAGCTAACATCTTATATCTTCCCTAGATCAACAAAAACATCTTTTTTCAGAAATTTAATGTTCATGAATGAATACTTCTTGTATCCAAAAAATTTAACTTTGATAATTTGGAAGTAAATGATGGTATCTAAAAATTCCCAACACAGTCGATAAGTGTTTCTCATGCTCATCCCATGTCCTTGAATACACTAATATGTCATCCAAAAACACCACCACAAATGAATCAAGATATCTATGAAATATTTGATTCATCAATTCCATAAATATTGATGGTGATTTTGTGAGACAGAAAGGAATTACCACATATACATAATGTCCATATCATGTTTTGAAGGCTATATTTAGAAAATAAAATTTCATAACCCACAATTGTTGATATCATGATTCCAATTATGTTATAGAAAGCAACTAATCACCATAAACCTATTCAAACATAACATAAATGTGTGAATGTGGATATCGATTCATTATCATAACATATTTATTTTTATGATAATCGACAAAAACAAAGAGAGTTCAATATTCATTATTGATAGAAAAATCTGGTGATGCCCACATAGATGTGCTTATCCAAATTAATCCCTTTCTTTACATCTCTTCCATCTACACTTTAATCTCCCTTAATTGTATTGGACCCATTCTATAATATGGAAAGGAAATTAGACTAATCCTCCAAAGGAGATCATTCAAAAACTCTATATCCCTTATAGTTGGAAACCCTGCATAGATCATGATACAAAAATCTAATAAATAATCCACAATTATTGGAAAACAATGATCCTCATTATCTTTCGTCAATTCCAAAGTCAATGACACCAGTTGGTATCTGATTTCTCCCTCTAACAGTTCCAATAATCCTATTTAAACTGTCTATATAACCCTTTCTCCTCAAACAATATTTTCACAACATTCCTCAATCATGAAAATAATTTTCCTGCTATAATATTCGATTTGAGACTTTCTCATTTTCAACCAATCCATACCCGAGATCATATCATAAACATCCATCTCTAACACTGATAAATCCTATTTTATATCATCTCCATCAACAGTTATAGAAAAAACCCTACACATAAAGGCTCGATATTCTCTTTAACCATGTGAAGATTGATGTTTTATCATAGAATTAATCGTATCATGTTTTAAATATAAAAAATCAATATCAAAGATGAAACAAAGGAATGAGATGCAAAAATATCAAACAAAACATTCATAAATGTATAATTAAAAATAATCATACCTATCATCACAGAGTTTCCAACCAAGTTATCCACAATCACCTACTCGTCTATATATAATTGTTTTGTCACTACACCCTTATCCTTGTTTACTTTCATAGAATTTCATTACTGAGGTGTCATGTTCTTCCTAAAATCAATATAGAGAGTTATGGTCTACTGATGAGACTGATTTTATTATCCTCTTTCCTTATAAAATATGATACTAGAGACACTTGAGAAGTGTCTCGATCACTTGACCATGGAGAACTCTGATAATAGCGCTTCATATGTCCCATATTATTACTATTATGGCATTCTCTTGGTGGGTTTTTACACTATCACATCATGTGTTCGAATGAACCACATATGAACCACCACTATTTTTTCATGGGTCTCATAGGAAGATTCATTAATCCACCTTTCTGATTCAGATTTCCACTAACGCCTTGGAAGTAGGCACCCATCTATCACTTGCTTATAGAATTAGAGTTACCATTATATTCCATGGGTATCAATATAATTATTCCTCCCATAGATCCTTAATTGTCATGCACATCCATGGTTTCCCTATTGATCATCTCCATATAGTAGACAATACATAGCACAACAATATTTGATCGAATATCCTGGCTTAGACTTGATTCAAAGAAGCATGCCATCATGGATTCACTAGAATAAACATCAAGTGAAAACCACACTAAATTAAATAATTTAGCCACTTACTCTATGCAGTGATATTTTCTGGTTTTTGATGAAAATGTATGTTGTCCTTTGAATTTTGAACATGTGGGGATAGAATTGTTTCTTGAACAACTCGTCCAAATCATCTAAAACAGGGAATTGATCCAAATTATAATGCATAGTTAGATCCCAACCCGAGTGTGTAGGATCATAGAGAATACATGTCACCATCATGACTACTCACTCTACTAGTATACTAGTGAAATTGAAGTTATGATTCATCATTTTCATCCATTCCTCTAACTTTTTTGTTTTAGAATCACCCATATGATGTGTGGATTCTATTTCTATAATTATATGGAATGAAACCCTTGTATTGGATCATCCCTCTGGTTCCCTGTGTCCACCACCAGAAATTCTTGGACAATACCTTGAACTAGCTACTATTAGACCTGTGACTCAGGTGCAACCATGTTCTCTGTAGCTTCTATTGGATAGTTTATCCAATTCCTATCAGGTGAAATTTCCATAAAATACCAAAAACATCATAATACAACATATCTAGAAATTGAAGACTATGTATTTCCAAATATATCAAATAAACTATCAGAACATGGTTTTTCAAAATCACCATTTTCCACGTTCTACAATATATGAAAAAATCCCACATTCTTTTGAAAATAAAACTATTTGCATAATACACTAACTAAGTTCATTCTAATGTATTTACTTTGAAAAAAAAATAAAACTTTTTTCAAAAACAACATAGTGCATAAAATGATATATCATTAGTCAAAATGAAAATAAAATCCAAGTCAGAATTCATTCTTCTAATGAATGTCATGAACATCAAATTGGTTAACCATGTGACAATGAGATTCCAATATCCTTTATGTGTTTGGAAAACCCATATGTACCAAAATCTTTGTCAAATTAATGTTTAGTATAAAATTATGAGTTTCATCTTTTATGCTATACATTTAATGTCTCGATAGTCCAATTCCTTCCTATGATCACAAACCATTGAATATTCAATAATAAATTCAAATCCAAAAACAAAAACACTCTGGAAAACTTATTCCACAAATGAAGGAACATGAAGATACCACATATAATAAAATGTATTTTAGACCGAACAAAACAAATTCCATTTGTAACATACCTCTCCCCCCATATTCTTCACAATGAAGGAGGATTCTACTTTTCCTTAATTGATATCCCCAATATTCCAAAGGATAGAAATTAATTTCAAAGTGTTTCAATGCATTGGGGGGGGGGAGATTTAACCATTATGAATAAAACAAAAAATCCAGTAAAAATCACTATATGGTGGCTGATAAAAATAAAAAAAGCACAACCATGACATTGATATCATAACCCACCAATTTTTACTACAGTGAAAGACAAAAAAATTAAATGTAAATAGGAAATGTTTTCTTATAAACTCCCTGATGACCACAAGTCTCTGTGCTCCACACGTTTAATGATCCAACATCACCCAAAACCACCTTGTATCATGAAGTACTGATAAAGACGTGTTATTATTTACCATTTCCCATGTTCTGAAAGATGCATATGCAAAATCACATATGTTCCAATGAAGGGGTGAGTACTAAAACCCAATACATTTTCCCCAATGAATTACATACTCACACCACTAGGAAAGTAGAGTCAACAACATTTATATAAAACAAATTTTTATAAAATTTTATAACAAAATATAAAAAAAATCAAAATCAATTTATAAGCTAATATAAAAAAGGTCTATATCAACCAATTTTCCAGCAAGAGCTATTTTCATGAAAGAAACTAAAAAATGATTCAATCCACTCCACATGTTCCATTTTCATAAAAAATTTATTCCACATTACCACAATACCAACGACGTCTGATTTATTGTGAATGATCCATAATCATGAGCGGTCTCTAATCAAATTATCATTTCATCACTAGGTAATTATTTCCCATTTTCAATTAAAGGTTTGGAACCAATTATAAAGTTATATTTCATCCAGGACTCATAAATGAAATATGATAACCCAAACCATTTATGCCAAAAAATTATTCCAATATCATTATATCAAAACCATTTCAATTAATACCATTTTTATTTCGATCCAAATTGACAAAAAATTAATTGGAAAACCCTATAAAGACATATTTCGAAATGCCCATTTTAAAATCCTAAAAACTAAATCACGTTGAACATTAAATCACCACAATTTTCCTATTTCAAAGAAAACTAGAAATTGTAACTAAGGGAGACTTATAACATGATTCTCATCAAGACATCAAAATAAATGTCATCCAATAAAACCAGTATCGGATTATGATAATAAATTCTTGCAATAGTAGTCGATAGTGAAACCACATACCTTGAGAGTTTTGAAAAAAAAACGGGTGTAGAACACCAATGAAACGGGTTAAATCTTAATGAACTCACCTTAGATCACTTCCCCTATCACAAAAAATAACAAATATATATTTATTTTGAATCTACAACCAATGATCTACCCACAAATGTTTTAGATATGTTATAATAAGAAGTGGGGTGATGTAAATCTAAGAAAACATTAAGAACGGTGAAGAACAAAAACTTACCCTAAGGAATTGACTTCAAATCACCAATTGAATCCTTTATATCAACTCTAGATAAAATGTATTACCATACATGACCTTTTTAGAATAATTAATCCTATTTAGTGTCATATAAGAGTGAAAAAAGACACTTAAATGAAAAATTAGGATAGATCAACTTTTTATTGAGGTGGTTATGACCCATGAATAGTTTAGTCACACTATTATACAAAATGTGTGCTAACTATGATCATACACTACCTTGAAGATATCCCTTCTCATGGTTCCCTCACATGGTCTCTAAATAGTGAACTAGCCATGCCGAATCAACTCCCTCAAACTTCATAATCCCTTTACAAATCACACGGGTTCTCTTAGGTTGTCACACTATTTGGAAAAACCATGAACAAACTGTGTGCCTTCAATTTAGCCCCAAAAAACATTTATAGTTCCCCAAAATCCTCCAAAATTCACCCATTATATTTATATATTTAAAATCACAAACAAATAGTTTAATACTAGAAACTGGGGTGCTATAATTCATGTGTACACTAAAATATTTCTACACAAAATGATGAAATTCGTTATAAATCCACACCACAAAATCCTATATATAATGATTGAATTAATTTTTATATATTTTATGAATGAAATATATATAATTATCAAACGATGATATATTATTTTCCTTCATATATTTTCATTAATTGAAAAATCATTCCATCGTTTGTGGGAATGTGGGGACAACCCCATTTATGAAGTGATATGATTTGTTTTTCATCAATAAATGAAATCAAGAAAACATATAGGTATATATAATGATTTTATATTATATTAAATATATTATTATCATCATTTAATGATGAAATAATACTATCTTGTTTCCATAATGATCATTGAAAAATGTAAATATAACTCATGTGTATGTAAAACCAACCATCTTTATGACTGTAACATTGATCATTTTTCATAACCATGTATAATGGTAAGAATTTAAAATTTTACATGGTAAATAAAAATTATACTTCTATCAGGATTATTATTACAGAGATTATAAATAATGACCTATTCGACCATAGTCAACTTATTGAAATCATTTTGGACTTATAGATTAAAAGACATCCAAAAATATGAGATGGACATAAATGAATATGTAATGATTTATGGCATCATAATAATGGAAACTAAAGGAATAATAAAAATTTAAATTTTTTTAAATCAAGTAAATAATTGCAATTACATTTTTTTAGCATGATAATGAATGTATTTTCTCAGATAGGTGGAAGCTATGGGGCATCCTTTTAAAAATCATCTTCTAATGATTCGGTTTTAAATATTTATAATTTATGTTCATGTATTCTCAGAAATTTCCTGATTAATTTTAAGAATTAAATTAAATAAATGGGATATTTTATTTATATTTTTAATTTTTTATGTTTTACAAATGGAATTGTTTTACTGAATTTTTTTACATACTTAAAAAACTATAAATAGAATGATCTATTTTAACCTATATAATAACATTTATTTTTTATACAACTATAAATGTTATTTTATGTTTTGTTTCATGTAAATTATTAAATATTGATTACCAAATAAAAACCCCTTTGTTTATATTTCCATTATTTTTATCCAGTGTTTCAAAATATAATTGATATTTCAGCATCTAGAAATTTTTTCAAATGTGAGAAAAAATTTATGATTATAAAGTAAAAAATTGTATGTCTTTTATGTTTATGGATTATGTTTTTGTTCATTGTAATTTTAATTATTATGGGTGGTTCTATTGTAAGAAACAATCTATTGGTTCATTATTAACCCCAGATGGGTGGTTTTATGAAAACCAAGGAAGGGTGGGTCTGCGGTAGACCTCCAATTTAATGGGTATGGAAGTTGGTTGCGTAGATATTCCATATGTAAGAGTTGTTGTAAGAGTGATTTTGAAATTATTTCACATGTAATGTAAATAGTGTATATGTTCTTTATATGGGTTTTTATAAGAATATTATGATTTATCCAGGTAATATATCGATCTTAGGTTTAATGGAATGTATATGGTAATTTTGAATGGTGTAAATTATAACTTTGTGAAAATGTTATTTTGAGTTTTTTGTGATTTCAAAGAAACAAATATGTGTTTTATTTTTTTAATTTATGTATTCACAATAAAAGTTATTTTAATATCATTTGGCTAAGAAGGTTATCTCTTGGGAATGAAATATTTTATTTTGGAAAAAAATATGTAATCATGGACTAAAAAATTATTTTATTCTATTTATGAAACATAATAAGATTTTTATCGTCATGCCCTAAATTAAAAAGTATTTCATAGGGTATCAAGTATTTATTAGGATAATGATGGGGAAAATAAAAAATGGTGAAAGATTAATGAAAACATGGTTCATTATAAAAGATTTGTTTTGTTAAAAAAGTTTATACTAAAGGGAAGTGACCATTTTTATTATATAGGTTGTTATATAAGATTAATGACATAGTTATATAAAAATATTAACCCAAAATATCATTTTTAATGAAAGAAATGTAATTCTTATTTAATGCTACTAGAATGTATATTTTTAAGGATGATTCCTTTGATATCGTGGCATAGATTTTATGGTTATGTGGTATGAAACAATGTTGATCCTTTTATGGTTGTTAAACCAGGGAGAAGTGGGAATTTTTAACTCTTGCATCAAAAACATAATGTCATGTATATTAATGTTATAAAATAATATAGAAAATTGATATTTCGGCATATTTTTTGTATGATTGACAATTTTTAAAAATGTAGATAATCTATTTACCCATATTTTTGTAAAGATTATGAGATTTTCATGAACCATTCTCTTGGGCTTGTGTAATAACTACCCCAAGCCCGCCTTCTATATGTAAGGGGATGCATATTAACACCGAGTAGGGTAATCTTAAAATGGTAAGGCATTACCTATAAATTTATACACATGCACAAAGCACAAACTGAAAAATGGTAAACACTGTTTAAACTACAACTACAACAAAGACATCTACTAAAGGTATAGTACAAACTAAAAAGTAAAAAGTATATAGAATACAATCTCAAACCCATTATGGAATGTTTATCTATCAAGGAATTTCTTCTCAAACCCTACCTGATGGGTAGGTAGAGGGTAGCGTCGTGTACTCAATGTAGTACGCATGTTCGTCCCGTGTCACTGAGCACCACCTGGCCCTAGACTACCAAGGTCTCTGTCGAAGAATCGATCACCTGCATGAAACACAAAACATGCGGGTGAAGCCCGTGTAGGGGTGATTAACAGAATAATTAGTAAGTACCCAAACCACAATGGAATGACCAAATATCAAGACCAAACAACAAGACCAGACAAAAAAGTCCACACATCAATGAAATCTCACACCAATAATAAATATATGCATAAAATGTAAGATAATTTACCGTAAAACTAATTAATCTTGCTCGGTAGAGGGAATCATCCCTGATGAGCCACTGAGGACTTCACATATGGTAGACCACTGAGGTCCACTGGTCTACTAGACCATTGGGTCCAGCTCCTTAGCGGTACCACTAAGGTATTTTCGTCTAATGGACCACTAATTCCCACACTTCTTTTGGTCCACTAAGATCCGTTATTCTAATGAACCACTGAGGTACACTTGTTTGCTGGACCACTGGAGTCTGCTCCTCTTCTGGACCACTGTGGTCCACTCATCTGATGGACCACTGAGGTCTTACCATTTTTTGAACCAATGAGGTATGCTCTTCTGCTGGACCACTGAGGTATGATTTTTTAATAACCCACTACGATACAATGGTTAGCAGGAATTAGGATGTTTTCATGTTTATTGGACAACTAAGGTATTCTCGTTTGTTGGACCATTGAGGTCTGGTCATCTATTACACCACTAAGGTATGCAGGTCTGATAGACCACTGAGGTCTCCTCCTCTTCTAGACCACTATGGTCTACTCATCTTCAGGACCACTGAGGCCAACTCTTCTACTAGACCACTTATGTCCTCTCGTCTACTGGACCACAGAGCTCTTCTAGGATACTGGATCACCGAGGTCCTTCTCGTCATATACTTCATGTCACATACCATTATAGGATTCATAATCAAAGAGTGATGGATTCCTAGAGAATCTAATCCCCTACCCATTGATTTTATCTCTACTACCATTACAACTCATGTAGAGTATTCCCAAGGGATCGTATAATTGCAATGGCCCCATCTCTACACCCATCACGTTAATCAGATGCCCCATTTTAATGTTATTGTGGTTTCAGTAAACAGGGGACAATTACGTCTAGACCTGAACTGACATTGTCTAACCAGCCTGACTAATCTAGACTGGGGGTCCCTCATTACCCGACCCATTCCAGTCAAGTCTAATAGACATGCCAATTGGGATTTTCTGGACCGAGCCTAGTTTGGTTGTGGGTTGTACCTACTGGGTCACCCAGTGAACCGATCTGCATTCTCCGACCCTGTTTGGTATGGGCAGACTAGTACTTCATTATTGGGATACCCAAAGGAAGATTCTTCCATCTGGCCTGGCCTACAATGGCCGGATGGATTTCTTCCAGCCCGGTCCGCCCAACGCCTTACCGTATCTCCATCCAAGCTCATTGTCAGGCTAGTTCGGCCCTGCCCAGATGCGACGTAGCCGTGTCCGACTCCACTTCATGCTTCCAGTTGTAATAGGTTATATCCCCCACATGATCATCATACCGCTTGGCACATCACTCATAGATCAGTCCATAGGTTGACTGGTAAGACACAACAACCTGCTAATGCCCCGTGTCTCTCTCGTCGAGGCCCAAGATGGTTGTCGGTTCTGCCTCTTCTGTGTGTAACTTCCTTCTTTTCGCCTGCCTCAGTTCTAGAAACTCTTATAGTAACGACCTCCTGGGTCCCAGAGACTGGTGTCGTAGCCATGGCTGGGTGTCGCATTCTTATGCCACTAGTGTGGCCTCCTACCGCAACCTCTCACAGATATCATGGCCCGCCTGGCCACGACCCTTCTTGCCATGCAATACGGGTTGATGTGCTGCCCACCATTATGCCATGAAGAATGTGAAGAATGCAAGGAGGGGTGATGGGAAGGAGTCACACATAAGAACATCCCATGAATTATTCAGGTCTTTGTTGGTATAGTTTCAGATATGTTCTTGTCATTAGGATCACAAAGAACCAAAATGTACATAATAACTACTAAAATAGATAACCTCATTTAACCCACATCACTAAACATCCCACAATGAATGATCAATAATTGGGTTAATGTTTTCATGGGTTAACCTTCATAGGTCTTTTTAAAGAAACAATGAGGAAAAAATTCACATAGAAAAGCATCATACCCCTACATAGGAAAGAATATTTCTAGAGGATTATCGTTTGTCATTGTTTGTTGATCTTTGATTCTGATTCTCTCTCCAATGGTATCGTCGCCTCATTCTAATTCACCAAAACTAACTTTTGGAGAGTTTCCATACTGATAATCAAAGTTATTTTCAAGATCCAAATCTAATTTCAAATTCCTGATATCCCATAAAATGGAGAAACCATATTGCAATGTTTTTGTTACATTGATTCACTAACATTACATTGTTTCATTTATGAAACAACATTTCTGTTACATTATGTGAAAATGTCATTACATGGTTTCATTTATGGAATAAAATAGTAATGTTATCACTACATTTTAGTGAAACAATTTTGAATAAAATAATCTTTTTATGTTCATTATATTTTTCCTTAAAATGTTTAAAAAATATGTTTTCCCTCAAACAGCACCAATCGATGATAAGCCATTAATATGGAGAAACTCTCATTTACAATTCCATGATGGTATCACGTTTTTAAATCCAAATATATTTTTTTGAGTTTTTTATATTTGAAAATAAAATAAATTTTATTTAAATTAATTTATTTACAGTTACGTTCTAAAAACCAACATTCAGAATCGGTCCATGTTGGTCGATGTTAGGATCCTCCTAAGGGAGGAAAACCATCACGAACTAAATGGAAATATCATATTTCTAGTATGTGTTAATATTTAATAGTTATAAGGATTTCAAAAATGATAACATTATTAAATTATTTTCTTACGGCCAAAAACATCTATACACTGTTGACCCGTGTAGCCAATGTCAGGCTCTACCTAAGGAATGAATACCCTCACGAGCTCACTAGTGGTCTCATATTTTCAATCCAAATCACCATTCCTGAGTTACAAGGATTTGAAAAATAAAAAAATTATTTAGTTATTTTATTAACGGTTATTCAATTATCAACATTTTTTAACTGAAGGCCCACACCAACTAAACATAAGAAGCACCTAAGGTTAAACCACCATCCTAAATGCAAAGGTGCCCTAAAATTTTAGATTTAGGAACCCTTTAACATTTATTACACTTTTTTAGGAAAACATATCACTCATGCTATTTAAAACATAGCATTTTTTGATACACCATTCGAGGTACACTGGGCCTTAGAATATCACGTCTCCTCAACACCTTGTCTCAGAATAATCCCATTTAATTTTTAGAAAATAACCATGGAATTCATTTTCATAACATTAATACAATTGTTATCAATTTATATCCTCATGATCTAAAACATGGTCTAATAAATCAAATGGGGGGTAGTGGGCATGATCATGAGCCTACTACTCCAACATTCACTCTTTTTAATTCCCATGATGCCAATGAACATGAATGAGAGGAATAAACCATCCATGAATGAACATCTCATGTCGATCCTCTATCTCCATCAGCTACTCTGCAAATGTCCCCCCATTGTCTATCTCCAGCTCCCCATGGTCGATGACGTGGGAATGGGAATGCACATATCTCCTCAGCTAAGATATGTGGAATACATCATGCACCATCTCTTACTGTGGTAGTACAGTGAAGCGGTATGCCACCACAACCACTCTATAGATTATCAGGAAAGGTCCAATGAACCTTGGAGAAAACCTACTACACCATCCTATTCTTTGTATCCCTCATCGAGGAAAGAACCGTGTGAATATGTTGTCAACCTCTTCGAAACTCAATGGTCTCTATTTACAAACAAAATTTGACTTTTTATGGCTCTATGAAGTCTTCATCATCTCTTAGATGACTTTCACAATCTCAGTGGTAGCATGTACCGTATTTGGACCCATGATTGATGACTCCCCTGGGTCTGTCAAACATAACAATGACCTGCATGTTCGTCTATATAGTGCCCTCAATTGTTCTATACCGATATTTGAGAGGTAGTTGTTGACGTACTGAAACTCTGCCAGTGGTAGATGGTCCTCCCAACTATGATAAAAATCAAGAATCAAAGCACAAATCATGTCCTCCAAGGTCTGTATGGTATGCTCCATCTGACCGTCCTTCCATGGGTAAGAGGTTGTCCTCAAGCATATATGAGTCCCAAATTCCACTACAAACCCTTTCGCAATAGGGATTTAATTTCTGCATCACTATCTGAGAAAATCGTATATAGGAATCCATAGAGTCAAACTATCTCTTCCATGAAGATTTGACTATGGTTCGCTACTAAACCCTTCTCTAAAATGGGTAAGAAGTGGGCTGACATGGTGAGTTGGTGTGAAGTCACCCATATATTATAGTTCCCCTTGTAATTTTGTGGTCATCCCTTCCTGATATACAATGATATCCCATCCCACTTCCACACCAGTACATCAAGGGGTTGGGTCAAACCTATTGGAACATGGTTCTCATCCATCACTTACTAAAAAATGAGTCATCATGGGACTAACTCTACCGCAAGCTTCTACATCCCCAACCATTTGTTCTGTTGTTGGAGGTCACGGTACATCTTCTCCACACCTAGATGTAATGCCTGATGGGATGTATGGAACTTTATCAACACCTCTTTGAGAAAATCCAATGGTGGTGTGTCCTTTAAAAAGGATGATGTTCCCCACACCTTTAGAATACCCAAAAGTGGCATTCCCTGTGGACATCTAGGAAGGGGCAGTCTCGTTGTTGGAATATTCTTGTTATGCCTCCATGACTCGTTGTATGGGTGGAGGGTCAAGAACCATTGACTGAAGATATGATACATCATCTTTATCCAAAAAAGATATTTGAAGCGACGCCAACTACTCTAAGGCCTCGTTCAGTAGCTGTGAACTCGATCTCCTACTGAGATCATTTTCCACCACATTCCCCTTTATTAGAGTATAGAATATCTTGAAGTAATAGTTTTGGAGGAACTCTATCCAATGCCACTATCACAGTTTTTGATCCTTCTATGAAAATATGTACTTGAAACTATTATGGTCAGAGTAAACAATGAATCCTTCACCCATTAGTAGTGTTACCAAATCTTTAGGGTGAAGACTACCACTACCTATTCAAGGTCACGAGTCTCAAAGTTCTGCTCATGGGGACTCATCTATTGTGAGCCCTAAGAACTCACTGATTTCCCCGTCACCAGGACACAACTAATCCCGATTCCTGATATGTCACAGAACAATATGTACTTGGTTCCTTCCTTTGGATACCTCTTGATATGAGTACTGATCAAGCTCTATCATAGCTATTGAAATATCTTCTCGAATCCTTATATATACAAAAATGGTTTTTTCCTTATTCATCAACTACGTAAAGGGTGTTGTTACTTTGGAGAAGTCAGGTACAAAGCCCCAATAGTACACTACCATCCCAAGGAAACTCCACCCATTAGTAATTCTCTTAGATGGTTCCCAAGAATGAACTACCTTGATCTTTGCTGGATCCACCCCAACTCTGGCCTTTAAGTTAACATGTCCTAGATGGTGAACCTTTCACATCTAGAAATCACACATTGAGATTTTTTGGTAAAGATGGTTCTCTGATAGTGTGTCTAGAACCATCCGTGTGTGTATAGAATGATACTATTTGGATGGTTAATACACTAATATTTCATCAATGAAGACCACTATAAAGTGGTCTAAGTATAGATGAATGATCCTTTTCAGGAGTATCATGGACACTGCTGGGTAGATCATTAGGGAAAATGGTATCCCAAAGTACTCATAGTGGATGTAGTGAAATCTAAAAGCCATCTACATGATATCCCCATATCTTACTCAAAGATGGAGATAACCCGATCTTTGGTCTATCTTCATGAATCATCATTCTCTATTTAGCTAATTGTATAGGTCATCAATCCTTGGTATAAGACACTTTCTCATCAAGTTCACCTGGTTCAGGTTCTAGAAATCCATCTATAACCTCATTATTTTGTCTTCAATCATGGGAAACAACACTTGGGATTCCCATGGTGAATCGTTGGGCCTTACAAACCCTTCCTCTGGAAGGACTCCAACAGTACCCTTAGCTTCCAAAGGTTACATGGAGCCATCTGATATGTAGGTGTAGATATTGGTGCCATATTGGGGTATAAATCAATGAAGAAGTCTACCTTATCATGTGTGTAGATGGTAAAACTCATCCATCTCCCCACTGATCCCTATAGAAGGCTCATGGATGGAACCACCATCTAGTAAACTAGCGTCCTCACTAAGAAGAAGACTCAAGTCACTAACTCTAGGAAATCCTTAGCCACCTGAGGATCTATCTATCCCTTTAATATGGGAGGTCTCTGTCTCTAGAACTCAAGTAAGACATTGATACTATGTGTGTCCTCTACTGGTAGCATCAGTAGATACTACAGACTGACAAGAAATGATATCACTTGGACACCACCAGAATGTACCATATCAGGAAATGATCCTTGTACCAAATCCTCAATGCTTTGTAGACCATCCTCATGGACATACATTGGAATCCTAGATGGTTGTATGTGTGGAGTCATCTTGAAGGGTATCAAGATGAACCATGATTAATAGATTATACCTAGGGAGGAGACTGTGACTCAAAAAGAACTTGAGAAAAACACTCAAGGATGCATGCAACTAGTGTTTGGATTTACTGAGACGAAAAGCAGAATGCATGGTCTTGGTGTTTGGATACGTCAGCTTCCACACCAACACTGGACTCCGTAGGGTAAAATCTAAACTCAAGACACATAACACTAGTTCCCAATATAAAATTTTAGAATCCTAGTTTTTCTGGTAGAACCAACCTCCCTCTGATACAACTTTGTCATGACTCGTCCCCCTGGGCCCATTCCATGAAAACCCCAAGCCCACCTTCCATAAGCAAGGGGATGGTGACTAGCACTGAGTATGAGGATCTCAAAAAAATAAGGCATTGTATATTTACTTGTATATACACACAAAGCTCAAACTATGGAAAGTTAAACATAATGAAAACCCCAAATTTCACTAAGAAAACCGTTGACTACACAGTAAAAATAGAAAACTAAAAAGTGGCTATAATACGAACCCAAACCCATAAAGGAAGGTAAATATGAAAAGGTATGTCCGCACAAACCCTACCAAAATTATAGGTGAAGTGTAGCTACCAATAGTCAAAATAGTGCACCCATCCATCCTGTCCGACTAAGAACCACCTAGTCCCAAACCACCATGGTTTCCATCAAAGCATCAATCACCTTCACAAGACTTGACACTTGTGGGTGAAGCCCACGAAGGGTTGAGTAATATAATACATTGGGACCCCAAACCACCAAGTAAAGATATCAATTAAATGCCACATAGAAAGGCCAAACAACAAAGACAACACAATAGAGACCACATTGTAATGAAAACTCACACTATGTATAAAAATATGTATAGAAAGTATGATTATTAGTCGAAGAGCTGAGTAATATTATAAAGTTGAGGGACTCATCCCTGATGAGACCCTAAGGTCTGCTCTGCTACTATACCACTAAAGTACTATCATCCGCTGAACCACTGATTTCCACTTGTCTGCTAGACCACTAAGGTCCACTCCTCTAATGGACCATTGAGGTCTACTCGTATGATGCACCATTCTGGTACTCTCATCTAATGTAACATTGAGTTTTGCTCGCCTATTACACCCATGTGGTCTTCTCATCTATTGGATCACTCAAATTTGCTCACATTCTAGACCACTGACGTCCGTTCATCTGTTGGATGACTCAGCTCTACTCGTCTGCTAGAATACTATGGTCCACTTGTCTGTTGCACCACTGAGATCTAATAGTCTGATAAACCACTGAGATATGTTCATATACTAGCTCTCTAAGGTCAGATCATCTTTGGAACCACTAAGGTTTTCTCATCTGTTGGACCACTAAGGTTCCCTTGTCTACTGTACCAATGAGGTACTCTCCTCTGCTAAACCATTGAGGTATGTTCAGCTGATGGACCTTTGAGGTTGGGTTGTTTTTTGAACCACTAAGTTCTTCTCATTTGTAGAATACTGAGGTCTTGTCTTCTGCTATACCACTGGTGTTCTGTTGTCTTTTAGACCACTAAGGTCCTCTTTGCTACTGAATTGCTATGGTCCAACCCATAAAATCCTTTGTCTCATAGCAAGTTGTAGGATTCAGGCTCGTAGCATGCTTGATTCTGGGAGAATATATAACTACAACAATTAGTTGAGTCTTGAGTACCACGAAGACTCACTTAATGCAAACCAAAGGGACCATCTCATTGCAAGGTCTACAATAACACAAATGACAAGTCAATCAGATTCTTGGTTTGATAGTTATTGGTGAATTAGTTAATAGAGGCATGTTGCTGCCAATCCCAAACCGACTTGGTCAGACTGACCCAACCAACCCAGCCTCGGGGTCCCGCAGAACGCGAACATTTTCACCAGACCAGTCCCGACCCGGATGGGTCTGGGCCGACCCAATATGGCATGGTCTAATGGCCATGGTCATTGGGAATTGTTGGAAATAGCCCTGTTCGGTCATCGGTCAAGCCCACTAGGTTGTCCAGCGACCTGGTCTACATTCTCTAGCCAGGTCCGACATAGTCCGACTAGTGTTGCCTCACCAGGCCGCACAATAGCCATGTTTTTTATTCTGTTTGGCCTATAATATTGGCCCAATTTTCCTCTAGTCCAGGCCACCCAGTAGCCTGATTTCATCAGTAGGCCCGGTCCACTTTAGAGGGTCGTCTTTTCCAATCCTGGTCTCTTAGGGGCCCTGCCAAATCCTCGGTCTGGCTCATTGTGGGCCCAGTTCAGCCATTCCAAGATGTATCGTAGCTGCATCTGGGTCCATGTTATGAGGTCTATAGAATCTAGCCTCCTCCTAATCACAGTCAGTGGACTTTGTACCGCATGCTCAGTGGACAGGTCTGCCTGATGACTGGGCATACATGGTGCCCCTTTGGTTCTACACATCTCCACAAACGTGGCACGAGTGGGCTGTGACTTTTTTTGCCAGGGTGCGCCATGCCCCACATGCCGCTAATCTTTGTGTCAGTGGCTCTTACTGCTACCACAACTTGGGTGTCGCGACTTGGTACTGTCAATGCAGTTGGGTTTCACAGACTCTTGTCACTAACGCGGCCTTTTGTCCCCACTACAGTGTTATATCACAGCCTCTTGATGATGTTGCGGCCCGCCCAACCATGACCCTCCTCGCTTAGTGCCATGGGCCGAAGCTCATCATGCCATTATGCCTCGATGAATTTAAAGAACACATGGAAAGGATAGGGGAAGAAATCACACATAAGGACACCCAAAGAATGATCCGGGTCTTTATTCGTATAGAAAAAAATATGATCTTATTCGTAGGATCACAACGAACCAAAAAGCACAGAATAATCACTAAAATAGATATCTCCTTTTATCCCACATCATAAATCATCACGTAATGAATGATCAATCTATGGGTTAACTTTTACATTTGTTAAGCCATGTTATTTATTTAAATGAAATAATAGGGGAATTCATTTCACACATAAAAGCATCAAACCCCTATATGGGAAATTAGATTTCTCAAAGATGATCGGTTTTCATCATCTGTTGATCTCTGGTTCTGATTCACAATCCAAGGGTATCATTTCCGCTTTTTGATTCACCGAAATTCGTTGTTGGAGAGTATTCTATCATAGACTCATAGGGATTTTCAAGATCCAAATCTGATCTCCAGTTATTGTTATCCCATTAAATGGGGAAAATGCATCGCAACGTTTATGTTATAATGAGTAACCAACATTTTAATATTTCATTCATGAAACAACATTTCTATTACTTTTCATTGCATCTTTGGTACATGGATCCATTTATTGAATGATATATTCATCTCATCACTGTGTTAGAGAGAAAATATTTTTAATAAAATATAATTTTTATGTTTTTTTATTTTTCCATAAAACATCCAAAAAAATAATTTTTCGCTCAGCCTGCACCGGTAGAGGTTATTTCCTTCATAAGTTTAACATGTCATTACAAACTCATTAGTGGTCTTGTATTTTTAATCTGAGATACATTATTTTATTTATGGGGATTCAAAAATTAAATAACTTTCATTTAAGTTAGTTTTTTTATGGTAACATCCCAAAAACAAAATATCACAACCAGCCCACGTAGGCCAATAATAGGATCTATGTTAGGAAAACATACATTTACAAACTCAAAGGCACTCTTATCTTTCCCATCTGAGTTACGCTTTATGAGTTATAATGATTTGAAAATAAAGTAAAATAATTTATTTTTTTTACGGAAAATAACTTCTTGCCACTGTTGACCCACACCGGTATATTTTAGGCTTCTCCTAAGGAAAGCATTCCCTCATGAGCTCAATTATGGTAACTTATTTTCAATCTGAGTCACCATTCAAGAGTTATAATTATTTTAAAAATAAAATTAATTTATTTTTTTTATTTGTGATTATGCTATTTTTGAGTTTTCTCATTGGAGGCATGAATAGATTAAAATAAATTTACACCTTGTGTAAACTGTCCATCATGAACACAATGATGCCCTCAGATATTTGATTCAGGAACCCATTTAATATTTATTTCTCATGTTCAGGAAAACTTCTCAAACATGCTATTTTAAAAATAACATATTTCAACTGACCATTCTGGGCACACCGGACCCTAGATTCGCATGTCATCTCAGTGCCTAGTCTGTTAATAAACACATTTATGATTCCAAAAATATCATGGATTTTTTTGGAATTATAGTGATGGTGTATTTAAATTATTCTTGTTTGTGAAAGTGTATAAATACACAGGTTTATAATGGATTCTAATTAACAATGTTTCAATACTATCCTATTTATAAATTTTTATAAATTTCCTTAAATACATAAATTTTACCATAAAAAAATATTTACACACATTTTTTTCAAATACATTAAAATGATGTCTAATGCAACACATATTTTTTAAAATATGGGTTAATTTTATTTGTGTACTAAAATGATTAATCAATTTTTTATATTAGGTTTTTTTATGGAAGCTATACACCCTAAAAACCAGACTATGCATGTTCGAAGTACATAACTATACCCCATCATGACCCATGTATAAAACTACTTTGTAGACACAATGTAATTCTGCACGCTTGACACCAGCCACCTAATTCCCCACCCACCCAACATGTACTACACATGAGGTGATTGATTTATTCCTCCAATGATTCGAACTCATGATTATGGGGTTTCGATGGGGGCACACTAACAACTCATCTTAATTCCCATTAATGTAAAAAAAATAACAACAAATATTAAATAATAAAACATTATAGAAATTAGTACTTATAATTTTATATATAAATTATCTTAATAATATAAATGAATATATATATATATATATATATATATATATTTGTTTGTGATGTTATATATTAATAAATATATCTATATATAAGAACTAACATTAACTAATATGTGTGTGTGTCTTTTTGTGTGTGTTTGTGAATATAGGGACATATAAACTAACACACACACACACACGCATATATATATATGACCAAATTATGCATGTCTCTTTCAAAATTAATATATATGAATTATTATGTGTTTGTGTCTTATTATACAGATATATTTACACACACACACACAAAGATATATATATATATCTATATCAATACACCCATACACACACACCACACCCACATTATTGTGTTTGTGTGTAAGATAATATATTTAATTAATATATCTATTTATAAATCATTTATATATATCATAAACTACATAGATTATTTATGTATTTCATATACTCAAGTTTACTCTTGATATATAAAGCCATATATATAAATATTTATATATAAGGGTGTGTGTTTGTGTTTATGTGTATGAATATTAATATATTTAATGTATGTTATTTTATGCATATATGTTTTAATATTGTTATATTATAAATTTTCATATTAATTAATACATTAATGTGCGTAAATTTATATTTTAATCAACATGTTAACTCACATATAGTAATTTTTATATCTATAATGATATATAATTCTATATATATAAATATATGTGTATATTTATATTAATTCATAGGTGAATGTGTACAAATATTTATATGTGTGGGTTTTGGTGTGTAAATTGATATATAATATAGTTATAAGAAAATATAAGAATAAGTGATACATTTTTTACTTTAATGATCATTTATTTAATGTTAATTAATATATGTGTATATATATTCTAAATACACTTATAAATGAGTATATATATATAAATTAATAATGACCGTTTATATAATTATTATTAATTAATTACAATTACGATTTATGGTTTCAATGTTGGTGTATAAATTAATATAACCACACACAGACAAACAAATATATATCATTGTGTGTGTTTGTTTATAGATTAATTTATTAATTAATGGTAATTTATTTTCTTAATATTAATATATATGTAAATATATTATTGTTAATAAACTTACATATATACTAATTTATTTGTTAAAGATCATATATGTAGTTATTGCTAAATAATTACAATTACACTTAACATATATATTCTTGTGACCATACATATGTGTGTTTGTGTGTGTGAGTGTGTGTTATAATTGTATTATATGTTAATATATTTGTGTGTACATATAAATACTAATAAGTTAAATAATTATTTATACATAAAAATAATAATTTACTTATGAATTTATTTAAATTATTGTTAATTAATAATCATAGGAGCACAAACAAAAACACACCCACCCCCCCCCCACACACACACACACATATATTTATTTATATATGTCTTTTCCAATTTAGTTAAATGTCTATAAACATAAATATTTATATTTAAATGTGTGTGTGTGTGTGTATATAAATACATACAATTAAATATATATTATAAACTATTATGAATTTATATACATACAAACATACATACATAAATAATTACATACATATATACATATATACATATACATTCATATACGTACTTACTTACAACTACATATGTTGGACTTATCATGTTCGGGTTGGAAAAAATACCCATTTTTTATTACCGTGCGGTCAAATAGACATTGTCCAAACAAATATATTAATCAGGCCTTAAAAAATGTGTTCATATTAATTGGGGTATGTCTAGAACAACACTATTCTGGCCAGTCAATCCTAATATAATATTATATTAAATAAATTGAAAATATAATAATAATTTTTGTAGAATTTAAAATTCATACTATTTTATTTAATAAAAAACACAAGCTAACATAGCATAATCATATAGGGTGAGTTAATAATTTGGAAACAAATTAATGTTCTATCCTAACCATTATATAATTAATACATTTAAATTAATTTCCTTCTTAATAATCAACCCTAAATAATTAGGCATTTATACTTTTTTTCAAAGTTGTGATTATCAAGCTTGGTGACTCCATTGACCCTTGTACATGTATACAAACATATATACTTACTTTAAAATACAATTTTTTTAGTATTTATATAAAAATATACAAGCACATATATATAATTATAAATATAATTATAAATTTCTACATATATTTTTAATTTTTTGTTTCTAGTTTTGTTACATATATATTTTTAATGAATTTTTTGATAATATTTAATTAGTTATAATGTTAGAATAAATATATTTCTATAAATAAAATAATAATTATTTATTTTCTGTTTTTCACTTTTAAAAAAATAATATAATAAAAAAATATTAAAAATGTTTTATAACATTATGAAATTAGTTTTTTTAAACACAACCAATTATCATTGTTTTAAAATGACGGTAAATTATAGATTTTTGATTTGTGACCAAATTAGAAAAAATTGTAATCCTTTAAAATTAGATATTTTTTAAAATGTGGCTAAACTATCTATTTTTAAAAGAAGGTTTAAAAGAACATTATTTAAAAAAATATATAAATTATGATAATTGCATTTAATCAAAAAATGTTGATAAATGGTTAGTTTTTAATGTGTTAGTAGAACCTATTTCGATAACTTCTATGCAATTAGAAATGGATTATTAGTTGTATTGTCCTTATAATGGTTTCTTGTGGGGAATAAGAATGATTGAAACCTATATAATCACATCCTACTATTTTATAACTAGATGAGTGAGAGGATTATTGATTATAGAAGGAGTCTAAAGTAGTGGTAGAATAATTTTTTTTACCAGATTAATCGTCATTATTTGAAATTGGGATGCTGGATGAGAGGTATGAACACAATGGGGTTTTTAGAAAAACCATGATTTAAATAATTATAACTCATAATCCAAAATTAGGGATTGGCATTATCAAAGGAAGACATTGTTCAACATAGTTTTAAGATTATACTAGATAGGTGGAACAAACTAGGTGAGAAATTACAGGATATGAAATTCACATTATGAAATAAATTCCCGATTACTACGTACGAGTGAATTCTAATGATGACCCAAGAATATATATTGGGTTGCGAATGATTTGGATTTGGCATTGTATGATTTTTTTAAAATAGACTTATGTATAATTGGAAAATGGGTCCAAGATTCAATGATTGTGAAAATGTTCATGTTATTCTAGGCGGGATACTCAGAAAATTTAAGTACCCATAGAGGACTATAGGAATTTGGGTAAATTAAATTGAAATTGAGTAGGAATTACACCTTGTTTAATCAAATTTAATGGATGGGAATGATTCTAATTAACAATATTGAGTGAATTGGCATCCATGAAAATGAATTTAATGTTGGGTTAAACCTCATTTTTTAGAATAATTATCACCACATCTTGGAACCCTACTTTTACCAGTTACCCTGCTTGATAAGAGTCCTTTATCTAAGATTAGGAAGTGTATTAGTATAAGTTACTCTTTCTTATGTTTCAATTGTAATACAATTGTATGATATAATTACCCCACCTACTCAATATTTTTCACAAGATATTTATTAAAAAATTTCTTATTAGAAATATTTGAATGTATTTGGAATGTGATCATTCATTCCAAACACTCAAGTATTGGGTACCCCTTTGTGTGTCTTGTGTGTGAAAATAAGATGCTATGTTTCCTTTTTTATAGTAAAATGATGCTTTGTAACTCATTTTTTTGGTGTAAAAACCTATAATTGCTTAGTGTGATGATGTATAGATAGATGAGTATGGTTTCTCACCATTTGGATTGTCACGTACATAACCTATTCTAGGGTTATTTTAAATTTATTTTCCACTCATGATTTGTTTTGGGGGTTTCCAAAGGTTTTATTGAGAATAGGTGAGTTTTCATGAATTGGGCCAAGCTGCGAGCCCAATTCCAGATTTAAAAATAAATTTTGCTTCATTTATAACTTTTTCAATTTTTAATATTTTTGACTCATTCCAACTCCTAATTGTTCTCACCTGATATATTAACCCCAAATTTACATTTGGGGCCTTTATAAATCCATAAGCATGGGGGATTTTTGTTTTTATTTGAGAGTTGGGCCAACCCGAAGGCCCATTTTCCAATTTTAAATTGTTTCATTAATTTATTAATATCTTATTCATTAAAATGGATTTATCGGTTATTCCACCTCCCTGTCGACCCTAAGAATCCCAGGCGCGACCCCATGCCCTCCTCCCACAATTGGGAGCTCTATAGAGGCGCGAAAATAGTCGAATCTTTGTGGATTTCAGAAATCGTCCAGATTTTGGAGAGGTAAATTGATCCTTTCATAACTCCTGCTATTATTAATCTTTTACCTCCATTCCAATTCCTAAATGACCTAATAATTCTTGTGAGACCATCCCCTGAGTTGTGGCCGTTTTAAATTTCAGATACTAGTGTTTTGGGGAGATTGATTCTAGATTTCTCAAGTAAGTTTGTCCATTTCTTTTCCCCTTTCAATTTTATTAGGGTTTCATTCTATTTTTTTAGGGTTTCCTCCCTTTTTATTGAAGTGAAAAATGACCAGTGGTTAGGGGTTCGAACCTAAGGTTTAACCTTGGGTTTTCTTGGTCCAATTTTCTATTTTTAGGTTTGATCTACCCTTCTTGAGGTGCGGCGGTTGTGCGTTTGTGTTTTCGCACAAAGGATTCAATGGTTTCATTTGATTTGGTAGGTGATTCCAATGTTGATGAAATCTTTGTGTATTAGCATGCTGTATTTATCATATTTTCAGATTTATATAATTTTATTATTGCTACAAAAATTGGTTCTAATGATGTTTCCATTGCAATTGAATTTAAAATGCCAATTTGGTGTGAAATTGGGGGTTTTCCAAAGAAGTGTTTTGTTTGTTTATTTGGGGATGCCCTATAAATACTTAGTTGTTTTTATTGATCTGTAATAAGGCATAAAATACTGTTTATAATGTTTATCCCCTTTGGTAATTGCTGCAAAAAAATGGGTTTTAATTGTGTTTGTAAAGAAAGTGATGTTTTGGTTCCACTTTTGTGTGAAAATGAAGGTTTTACAAAGATAACACTTCTTGTTTAACATAAGGATGCCCAAAAATTGATTTGTTGTTTTAATTGATATTTATTGGGCTGCCTTTACTGTTTTGGTAACTTACAATTGTGAACATCTTGTACAAGTGGGTTTCTTAAGGGGTTTTGTGTGCCAAACTACACAAGATTTTGTGAAATTGATTTATTCAAATTCAAAGAGTTTGTTATGTGTTTTAAGTGGTATAAAATGAGATAGCTATTGTATTTGGTGTATGTGACCAGTAGTGGTGTTTTACATTAAAATGGATGTGTGTTAAATCCTGAAATTTTTTGAGCACAAAGGGGGAAGCCCGGGTACCTAGGTGGGGCGGATTTGTACTAGTACGGCTAGTGGACCGGATGGGTTTTGTCCCTGTTTCACTTAGCATTTGGATAACGACAACTCTAACTAAACATTGTGGATGATGATTGGGGACCACTAGGTTATGGGTATGTTCCCTACTAGTGGATCGTGCACGAGAAAAGATTTTACTATGGTTACATTACACTGAGGTACGAGGTACATGGGGCCTGAGACTATCTAGTGCCTAGGGGTGTTCCCGGTTTTGTTGCTCAGTGGATTTTTGGTATTTGCCCTTGTTTTTGGGTGTCTTTTTAATTATAATGCAGTATCTAATATTACTATTTAAATGTGTTAACATTCTGAAAGTTTTATCTTGAAAAATGTTTTCAATTTAAAGTTTCATTTTGTGGAATTTTTCACCGCTTTTAATTGCATATTAAAACTGCTTGCTTTTTCACCTTGTATTGCATGCACATTGGAATCATAGGGTGGTATCCTATTGGGCTTAGGATCACACCCTACTTACACCCCTTGGGTGTAAGTAGACCTTTTTTTTGACCCAGGTAAAGGAAAGGCTAAGGGTGATGGCGGTTCAGGGTGTTAGTCCTCATCCTTGGGGCGGAGTAGTGGAGACGACTTGGGGGTGATGACACCTTGTCATGTGGAGTCCATGGGGCTGTTTTGTTTCTGTTCAATTGTGTCATTGGACCTTTTGAATTGAATCTAAACCTATGTATTCCGTTCTGGTTTTTGTTTAAACATCATTTGGTATAAATTTTCAGATTCAGTTTATTGATTTTTTTTATTGGTTTATGACTTCATATTCGGGTAAATCGTTCCCAAACCTAAATAAATGATACCCGGGCACTTGTGCCAGCCCGTGGGGATCGGGAATGCCTTTCGGGTCATGTCACGGGCTGGGTTTGGTGCCGGTTTGGGCGGCGACCAGATTTGGTTCGTGACAAAATGGTATCAGAGGCAGGTTCATGTTAACTCTTTGGGTCATGTTATTTCGGGAAGAGTCAGGATATCATGGAGTTAGGATTGTAGGGACTTGGTATTATAGTTATGGGTAGTGTGCTTGATCACCACACCTCATGACAGGATTCAAGTTTCCTAGGAAAGTCAGGATTTATCTAAGTCCTTTGGTTTTCTTTTTTTAATGATGGTTAGGGGAAATGAAAAGAGGGTTGGGTTAATGGTCTCTGTAAGCTCGCAGGGCCTGGAAAGCCATGTGAAGCTAGGGATATTCCCTAAAACACTCTCTGTGACAGTGAATTGATTGGAATATGGCTGCCAACCATATTTCCAAGTCACCCATTGAAACTAGTTTCCTCTCGGATTGTTTTGTGCTTTAGTTTTGAAATCCTGGCACTTTGGTTTTCTGGTGACATGGTTTTAATAAGCGTAAAGTATTTATGAAATGATTTTCAAATAAATAAAGAATGGTTCGGTTTATGAAATTGAGGAATTTAATTTTCACAATTGTTTTCAAATGTAAAATCGTGTGCTTACACCTCTTTTGAAAGAAGGAACTATATTAAAGTTGGTTTTGAAAAGTGTTTCCAATAGAGTTTTCTAAATAATAAAACAGTGTTTTAATGGGATGAGATGTTTTGATATTGATATGAATATCTTGAATGTGGGTTCTTTTCCAAATTGTTGTGTCTTTATGAAATGTTTTGTAAGATGTGAATTGGGATTTTGATCTCATTCTTAGCAGTTTTGAGAAAAAGATTGGGTTGGTTGAGCAATTTGTTTTTGAAAAGTGGAAGGAATTTTTGTTTTACCCTTTGGTATTTCCATGAGTGACCACATGCATGGGGTTATATGGGATGATGGATGGTTGATGGCATGACTTGATGAGTGCTGGGATGGTTATGAGGAGGGTGCCCGGTGTGACACAAAAACATGCATGTGTGATGCCCATGGGGTACCAATGGTGGATACTCTTCCTGCAAAACTGTTTGTTTTCAAAGAAATAGTTTTAAAGGAAAACATGATGTATTGATGAATAGTTTGGTATAGTTTTTATTATAGGTTTTTCATAATGTTGATGTTGTGGGATGTTTTGAGTCCAAGAACCCCTCCTGTTTGAACTGTGTTTTGGGTTTTTGTTTGGTCGGTGAGCTGTGTTGTAGGGACGATTAGTGGTCTCTTTTGAAAAATGTTTTGGGATGCCTCTACGGTGGTTCCCTTCTTGTGTTTGGATCTGGTTTGAGGCATGTTTTGACTAATGGACCAGATTGGTTGGGTCCTTGGGTTCTCTCATTGGATAAGGTATGCCCCCATTAAGGGTTAATGCACAGCTGAAGTGCAATCCATATTGTTTCGCCATTGGAAAATCCTCCAGTTGATCAATATAAGGAATATTTTATCGATCATTGTTGATTGAGTCTACACCCATTCATTTCGTTGATTTTTGGATCCTCTTGTAGTGGTAAAGTTATCGTGGAAGGTTGAAAGAAACCATAGTTTTTAATGTTTCATGATTCATCGAAGATGGAAGTGTTCTTTGGTTGTAAGTGTGGATGAGTGTCTCGATGGTGTCTAAGAGGACCTTTGGGTTCTTCAAAGTTTCTTTGATGCATTAATTCATGTTAAACCACCGGTGTGGGAAATATGGTCATGATAGGATATTGTGGCCACTTTCTAGAATTGTGTGTTGTTTGGGGATGTTGTATAAGGTCCCTCTCCATGAATTGTTTATATCAGTTGAAATGGTCATGTTTGGTGATGCCTTATGATGTCATGTACTCGATTGACTATATAGGTGAAAGTAGTGAAATCCTCTGAGAGTCCCTGTTATGTTGGGCAATTGTCTCCCTTGGAAAAACTTCAAAATCATCTATTTTAGAGGAATGTGAGTGTAGGTGTTCTTTACTTATATTGTCTCTCACCTGAAGAAACAAGTTGTGATGTGTGTGTATCTTCTCATCCCTTGTTTCAGTGAAATATCGGGATAAGGTAATGTGAGTTTGGAATGTGTTATGTCTAGAAAACTTATTTGGGACTGCAGTATAGTTTTTGGTGGCACCGAAAAGAAGAATTCTCATTCAGTGGGTTTCCAAATATTAACTACGAGGCCGAAGATGCTTCAATCATTTGAGCTCCAGCCGTAGGTCTCGGAGAGAAGATGGCTCATAGTCAGGGAAAATCCCTGGTCCATTTAAACCCTTGTACAAAGTCCTATCCTTAGTATGAAAGATGGGAATAGTTCAAACCTATGGTTTCGTCATGGTTGAGCACATAGTTTGTGCACGTTTAGTAGTGTCCGTGTGCTAGGAAGCCATGTAGAAAGAATTATATTCATAGTTAGTGCACAGTTTCCCAAACCATGCATACTAATCCTGCGCCCTTCCTAAATCGTTGATTTCTTTTTGGGTCTTTCTGTGTCGGCCCATGCTGGTCGGTTAAGATGGCCAGTTCTTATGGTGTGGAGACCCACTATGATTCTCATGAATATTCCTTCATAAACATTTAATGGAAGTATATCCCTTTTACTAGAGAGTATGTTTGGGCCTCCCACTATTAGTGTCTTGATTCTGTCTTGGGAAAACAATTTAAGTTGTCCCTTATGGTGGGGATCCCATTTGTGTCTCTTCATACGAGTAACTCATATTTTTTTTCTTTCTTTGGACTTTTCTGGGAAGTAGGTATTATCATCCGAAGATATCTAACTACCTACATATTCATTGGGTAAAAATTGATATTGGAGAGTTTCCAATGGTTTAGTTATAGTAGGGAAGTGTAACCTTGTTCAATGTTGTTGTTTTTTTTGGGTAAATTGATTGAGTATTGTTCAGATTGTATTTGAGGAGTTTTCATTTGGGATAAATCCTGAATGTACTTTATTGTTTCAGGAAAGTGGTGTAAGTTTGGTTTGTGATAGTATTCCTTCCATAATTGATCACTGGAGGTGTTTTGACCTTTGGGGGTGAAACCTGGCAAGGGTGTACCTATTGGTTTCTCAGTTGGGTTTGATTGTTGCTTTGACCTTGCTGTGACTTTCCGGGGCGGAATGTTTTCAAGGTGGGGAGAATTGTCACGTACGTAACCTATTCTAGGGTTATTTTAAATTTATTTTCCACTCATGATTTTTTTTGGGGGTTTCCAAAGGTTTTATTGAGAATAGGTGAGTTTTCATGAATTGGCCAAGCTGCGACCCCAATTCCAGATTTAAAAATAAATTTTGTTTCATTTATTACTTTTTCAATTTTTAATATTTTTGACTCATTACAACTCCTAATTGTTCTCCCCTGATATATTAACCCCAAATTTAAATTTGGGGCCTTTATAAATCCATAAGCATGGGGGATTTTGGTTTTTATTTGAGAGTTGGGCCAACCCGAAGGCCCATTTTACAGTTTTAAATTGTTTCATTAATTTATTAATATCATATTCATTAAAATGGATTTTTCGGTGATTCCACCTCCCTATCGACCCTAAGAAGGCCAGGCGCGACCCCATTCCCTCCTCCCACAATTTGGAGCTCGATAGAGTCGCTAAAATAGTCGAATCTTTCTGGATTTCAGAAATCGTCCAGATTTTGGAGAGGTAAATTGATCCTTTCATAACGCCTTCTATTCTTAATCTTTTACCTCCATTACAATTCCTAAATGACCTAATAATTTTTTTGAGACCATCCCCTGAGTTGTGGACGTTTTAAATTTCAGATACTAGTGTTTTTGGGAGATTTATTCTAGATTTTTCAAGTAAGTTTGTCCATTTCTTTTCCCCTTTCAAATTGATTAGGGTTTCATTCTATTTTTTTAGGGTTTCCTCCCTTTTTATTGAAGTGAACAATGACCAGTGGGTAGGGGTTCGAACCTAAGGTTTAACCATGGGTTTTCTTGGTCAAATTTTCTATTTTTAGGTTTGATCTACCCTTCTTGAGGTGTGGTGGTGGTGCGTTTGTGTTTTCGCACAAAGGATTCAATGGTTTCATTTGATTTGGTAGGTGATTCCAATGTTGATGCAATCTTTGTGTATTATCATGCTGTATTTATCATATTTTCAGATTTATATAATTTTATTGTTGCTAAAAAAATTGGTTCTAATGATTTTTCCATTGCAATTGAATTTAAAATGCCAATTTGGTGTGAAATTGGGGGTTTTCCAAAGAAGTGTTTTGTTTGTTTATTTGGGGATGCCCTATAAATACTTAGTTGTTTTTATTGATCTGTAATAAGGCATAAAATACTGTTTATAATGTTTATCCCCTT
This sequence comes from Viscum album, assembly GCA_963277665.1. Taxonomy (NCBI): domain Eukaryota; kingdom Viridiplantae; phylum Streptophyta; class Magnoliopsida; order Santalales; family Viscaceae; genus Viscum; species Viscum album. Next base: position 1,527,481,151 of record OY728145.1, read on the forward strand.
TGGTAATTGCTGCAAAAAAATGGGTTTTAATTGTGTTTGTAAAGAAAGTGAAGTTTTGGTTCCACTTTTGTGTGAAAATGAAGGTTTTACAAAGATAACACTTCTTGTTTAACATAAGGATGCCCAAAAATTAATTTGTTGTTTCAATTGATATTTATTGGGCTGACTTTACTGTTTTGGTAACTTACAATTGTGAACATCATGTACAAGTGGGTTTCTTAAGGGGTTTTGTGTGCAAAACTACACGAGATTTTGTGAAATTGATTTATTCAAATTCAAAGAGTTTATTGTGTGTTTTAAGTGGTATAAAATGAGATAGCTACTGTTTTTGGTGTATGTGACCAGTAGTGGTGTTTTACATTAAAATGGATGTTTGTTAAATCCTGAAATTGTTTGAGCACAAAGGGGGAAGCCCGGGTACCTAGGTGGGGCGGATTTGTACTAGTACGGCTAGTGGACCGGATGGGTTTTGTCCCTGTTTCACTTGGAATTTGGATAACGACAACTCTAACTAAACTTTGTGGATGATGATTGGGGACCACTAGGTTATGGGTATGTTCCCTACTAGTGGCTCGTGCACGATAAAGGATTTTACTGTGGTTACATTACACTGAGGTACGAGGTACATGGGGCCTGAGACTATCTAGTGCCTAGGGGTGTTCCAGGTTTTGTTGCTCAGTGGATTTGTGGTATTTACCCTTTTTTTGGGTGTCTTTGGAATTATAATTCAGTATCTAATATTCCTATTTAAATGTGTTAACATTCTGAAAGTTTTATCTTGAAAAATGATTTCAATTTAAAGTTTCATTTTGTGGAATTTTTCACCGCTTTTAATTGCATATTAAAACTGCTTGCTTTTTCACCTTGTATTGCATGCACCTTGGAATCATAGGGTGGTATCCTATTGGGCTTAGGCTCACACCCTACTTACACCCCTTGGGTGTAAGTATACCTTTTTTTTGACCCAGGTAAAGGAAAGGCTAAGGGTGATGGCGGTTCAGGGTGTTAGTCCTCATCCTTGGGGCGGAGTAGTGGAGACGACTTGGGGGTGATGACCCCTTGTCATGTGGAGTCCATGGGGTTGTTTTGTTTCTGTTCCATTGTGTCATTGGACCTTTTGTATTGATCTAAACCTATGTATTCCGTTCTGGTTTTTGTTTAAACATCATTTGGTATAAATTTTCAGATTCAGTTTATTGATTGTTTTTAATGGTTTATGACTTCATATTCGGGTAAATCGTTCCCAAACCTAAATAAATGATACCCGGGCACTTGTGCCAGCCCGTGGGGATCGGGAACGCCCTTCGGGTCATGTCACGGGCTGGGTTTGGTGCCGGTTTGGGCGGCGACCAAATTTGGTTCGTGACATGGATGGGTTTGGATATGTAGTAATTCAACAGCATTGTCATGGGTTCTAGAAAAGTCACTAGACATAGTAGGGGTGTAGGAATAGGGTATGGTGCTAATTCTAGTTAATAAACCAGACCACTTATTTTCTTTTAAATTTTATATATATCAATTAAATAATTTCATAGTATACTTTTACATATTTTGAGGAAAAAAAATCATCCCGTCATATTTGTATTCTGTTGGCATTAATAGGATCTAATTTTGAAAATTAATAAGTCCTTTTTATAGAATTCGTTTTGTAGATGGATTTGACCGATGATTAGTATGTTGGCATGTGATTTGGTGCATTATGGGTGCACACATTACAAGAAGTGCACCATGTTCTCTACTTATTGGTATGTATATGATTTAGGAAAAGGATTATGGAGACTTATTTATATATGTAATAGAGGACCCCCTCATTAAAGAACGAATTTTTTTAGGAATATCCTAATTATCCATCATAATTTTTTCACCATTTTGACCATAATATTTTATATACTTTTATATTTCTAGGATTCATTAGTTATTTTAAAATCATGAAATTATTTACTGGGAATAATAAAATTGGTAGTATTTTGTGAATCATTGTTGGTAAAATGTGATAGGATAAGTATCTAAACTCATTGTTTCATGTGACATTGGATTTTATTTTTTTTACAATATTAAATTTTATGAATTCCTCATTCGTTGAAATACCTCATTATTCAATATCCCAACTTTTACCATTCCTTTTATATTTTTTAACAATTTTAAAAATTTATTGTACAATTTCTAAAACTTAATGACTTAATCGCCAACAATTTTTTCATATTAGGATAAAATAAAATGTATCTAACAAGTGATCAATGATACTAATCTTTATTGGTCATTTAATATCTCACTACTCATCCATGTACTACCAATATTTTAGGTCTATCCTTAATCAACTATTTTCAATCAAACATTATTCCCTAATATGTTTTTATTCCCCTTAGTGATTAAATAACTTCATGGATAGGCTCCAAACTCCCTTATTCGTCATTGACAACAATAAATACCCTTATTTAGATTAAAATTTGTTTCTTTATAAAAATTAAATATGAAAATCATAATGGTTATTTATAACATTCCATAACACTATCTACTAATAATAAATCACCATGTTCTACCCAATAACCATTTTATATCCTTCTCATAGGTTTTCTTATAAATAGTGTCATATGAAGTGTTATATTATTAAATAGGATAATAATATTTGAGGTAATTTACCTCAAATTATTTTTATTTTTATTATTAAAAAATTAGTGGTTTATGGATTTTGAAACCCTATTAAATTATATCAAAATATATAATGATGTTTAGACAATACAATTTTCAGTCTACGCACATGTTAATCTCTTCCAATGAAATGACCCACCATAATCATTGGTTCAATCCCTATATAATATTATTTTTTCCTATTTTCTTATGTTTGGGTATCATTGAGAGGATTAGAATCATGTGTTAGGTGTTTAGATAAGGGAAAATATGAAAATAGGATGAACAACAATGGAATAAGACCACCATCAAGGTGGAAACATAGAAGAAGATGTGTGTTCCAATAGGAACTCCACCGGTCAGCTGGAGGAAGCCCATAGGCTAACCAGTGGGACTTACAGTGGTTTAGGATTACTAACTGGATCCTCAAACTAGATAGAAGTATCCACTGTATAGATATTGGCCTTGGATTATGTCAGATTAACAAAGAATTATTATAATTTTTCAGCCGCAAAACCCATGTTTGACACTATTACTCACCCAGTTAAACCCTATTACGCATTTTAAAAATATCAGGCATCTCTCGGGTTGGACTCAACTCAATTCATATATCATTATTGGTGATCTAATCTTCATTCATGTTATCATTTATCCTATAGTACGATTGATTGAATCCCTCTTTTTTATCTAATTATTTTGGAATAGGTCGCATTTATAGGCTATGTTGTTTCAAAATTATTTTACATTGTCATCCCCCATCCATTTATAGATTCTTCATGTTTTTCTATACCCTTTTATGAATCACCTAGTGATTGTGGTGTCGCACATGTGAACTTTGAGGTATCAGTTGATCTGTTATCATAGCTGACATTTATTCTTATGGAATCTTTATTCTGAAATGTAATTATTGATTTTAATGTCCTTCTCTCATTTTTTATAGTATTCCTGTTTCCTACGGATTTTGGATACCACTTTGGGTGGAATAAGAACCTATGTTTAATATTAGTGGATTCGTATCTATACTATGATTAATGAGCCATAAATGGTATTTGTTTTCAAAATTATTTTGTAAAAAATAATTTCCATGATCTGCGAAGATTTGATATTCATTAACAAATGATTTTATTATATATATATATATATATATATATTATTTTTTTGTAATTAAATGATGTTTAAAAATCATCATTAAAAGTATTAATAATGTTTGTTTTCAAAGAATGTTTTTAAATAAAATGGGTCATTTTTCAAGTGTATATGAAGTGTGATAATTCAGTGAGTCATTTTAAAAATTTCTTAAAAGGGGCATCCTTTGGTACCTATGAGTGGGTTTTAGTACTCATGCTTTCTGTTTTTTCAATAAGGGAGTTAATTTTCTAGGGTGTTCTTTCATCCTTAGTTCATTGATACATTAGTTATAAAGAATTGTTTCTATCACCTTAAGTGGTTCAGTCAGGTTTTGATTCTCTATTCCCAAGACACTTTTCTTACATAGAAGTTGGTTAGTTCAAATTGTCCCAATTTATTATCATGCTACATAATACCTAGATTCCCAAATCCAATGTTATCCTAGAAAAGATTACCATTTTCCTAATTATTCATTATTCTCCAGTGATAATATTTATAGTGCTTTATTTTCAAAATATAAGTTGTTTATTTAAAATGTACATTGAAACATTCTATTTGGGATTCATTTCAGTAATATATGTATCATACTAGTCAATTTTTATTTAAATCATTTTAATATATTCAATATTTATATTTTTTGAAGCTAAATTCATTATAAATATTTTATAGAATTTGCGGTAAAATTGTAATATCTTCATATCCATAGGAAGTGGATTTTTATACATAATATGGATTAATATAAATATATTTTTTTTAATTATAGAATTTATATTTTTAAAAATGAACTTCATTCTTAATTTATCATTCCAAAATTAGCTAATGATAAATTTTTGAGAAAATGATGAAATTTTTTATTTTTCCATGGACAGTGAAAAAAATAATATTTTCTAAATATTATATTCACTTATATTATTTAATAATAAAAATTTAATTTTACTTTTGTCTTAAATATTCATTTTAATATTTTTATTTAAAACAATCCTTTAACAATTTTTTAAAAAAAGTTTTTACATGAGTTTAGTATTAAAAACATTTTATAAGTAAAATGGAATTTTCTAAAAAACCATTTTGTTGCATTTTTTTGGTTTAGTTTTAAATTGAAATGAGAAATATCATTATTTATAATTTTTTTAAAATTATGGGATAAATTTTTCAAAATAGAAGCCTTTTATTATTGGTGGAATTTGAAATGTAACCACAGTTATTTTCAATACCATGGTTGATATTAAATAATGTAATTAATGATAATAATGAAATGATAAGGACCATTTGATAGACCCAATGTATAAATTAAATTTTCTATCCAATTTCATAGAAAATTATACAGGATTTAGTTATATAGAATTTTTTTGTTCAGGTGGATGTGATTATAACCTTTATGTAATTTTATTTAATGAAATGTAATAAATATCACTCTCTTATTTTTAATAGGTAAAATATTTTAATCATTGGGAGAAATAGAGGATAGGTTCAATAATAAATATTAAATTTAAATATAAATTATTTATATTCCTTACTTAAATTAATGTTTATTTTTTTACTTATGAAATAATTTTATAAAATAATTACCCAATAATGATGTAGTAATTATTAAATAAATTAAAATATTCCATAAATGATATTAAACAAAATAAAAGTAAAATATTTTTTAATAATAAAATAAATGAAATAATTTTTTTGATATCTATTACTTTTTGGGTATATTTAAATTTATTATATTCAATTTCCTTTGTTTTATTGTTGTTATAAAAATCAATGTAAATGAATAGTTTAAAATGAAATTATTGATATTTTATAACACTAATATTTCATTAAATGATCAAAAAATCCAAAAATATGACATATTAAAATTAATTAGTGGGATATATTTACTTACCTCACCCATGTTCGAATTATGGGTCATTTCACATTTTATAGTAAAATTATTAACCCATATGTTCTTGAAACATTTAATATTGCATTAATTGTCATACAGGTTAATAAAATGTTAAAATGAAAAGGTGTAAAATGAAATCCCAATATGTAAAAATATTATTGTGTGATATTATTTAAACAAATATTCATATTATATTTTTATAATTTCTATTTTGATCTATTTGGGGGTTAAAAGAAATTGAAATTATGTTAATATTTTGAGAATTTCAAAAGGGACCATTTCTCTCTTATAAAAGGGAACCACTTCTTCTTATTTCACCAAACATAAAAACCCATTTTATTTATAAAATCCCTTCCCATATCACTTCATATAACCCCTACCCTCATTATAAACATCTTGTGAGAATATCCACCTGAGATGGATTACACTGTCAATCAATAAAGACTTTACAAAAAAGATGTAGAGTTTTATACGAAGGTTTAAGTTTTATTTATTCTTTCACCTATTAAAATTTTATTCAATGTTGATAAAATAATTTCACTAGCTTCCAAAAAGTAATTAGTTGTTATTATTTTATTCTAATAACATATTTGTATCTTTAACCTCTATCAAATTTACATTTAAATTAATCATAATTCTAAACGGGGGACTACTGCCTCAAAAATTAATGTAATATGTTTTGGTTCACTATCTTTCAACAATGTTTATAATGATTGTTTTAATTAATATAAATTATGTTAATGAAATATTTATAATTATTAAAATTTTGGTTACTTTTTAATTTTATTCCTTTTCATATAGTGAAAAATTATAACGTTTTTGTGGGTATGTGTGAACTATCACAACAATGAAGTGATGTTATTTATTTTTCAAAACCACATAGAATATATGAAATATATATATAAGTATAAATATAAAAATAATAATATAATTATGATATTATGATAATTATATAATGAAAAAGTTATGCATACCTAATTTCTACAGTGATCATATGAGAAATTGAAACTTTACTCATGTGTATCTACACCCTATCATCTATAAGATTGTAATAGAGTTAATTAATCAGAAACATGTTACATTATTGGTTTTAAAAGTGTAAAATATTTATAGAAATTGTAATTATTTCATGGTTATTATTCTATATATTATGGAATAATGTACTCTGTGACCATATTTATCCTACCATTGTAATATTTTACATGTGTATCGAATTCCATCAAAACAATCAATGTGAAAATAAATGATTTAGTTATTTTATATAACATGGTCATAACTTGTATAAAATATAATAATAAAACATATCATAATAAATTAAATAAGTAATATAATATTATTATTCATGAAGATAAAAATTGTATATTATTTCTTAGACTCAATTTTAGATAATTTATTTTATACATCATAATCCAGAGATTCGCATAAAAAAATTATATTTCTTCCATCTATATATTTTTAATACTGTTGATGTATTTATATACATATTAAATATTTAAAACGGAAATTATATTCTACATTAGATTTTCTTTTATTTGTTTTTAATTTGAATATTTAATTGGAATGTTTTGATATACTACAGAAAATGTCAAATGGAATATTTTATTCTATCCTATATAGAAACAATGAATATTCCTAATTCTATATCCATAATTTTATTGATTGATTCCACTACAATATTTCATGTTTACATTAATTAATGTCCTTATTTTCATTTATTCATAGATTTTTTTTAGAATTATATTTTTATGAAATGCGATATCTCAAAATAAAAAAAATTCATTTGAATGTGTGTAATGAATGTTTTTATAATCTATAATTTTTTTCGTAATGATAATGTTTGGTTATTGGTAATTTTGAATTATTATGTGCTAGTTATTTTATATACCAAATATGTGTGGTTTAGTTTTTATCCAATGATGACTGGTTACCAAATGAACAGAGGTCATTTGCATTCGGTTTCTCTCTCTGATTAATTGGCTATGTTAATAGAGTTAATCAATTATGTTTCTCTAATGAGAATATGTAAATATGCAATGAGTGTTATTATAAGTAATAACATGATGGTTATTTAAAATGTAACAATAATGTGTAATCTATTTAAAAAATTTATGGTCATTCCTAGTGTATGTTACGGTGACTCTGTAAATAAGAGTGATATGAAAATTGTTCTTGAAGTCAAAAACGTGATGTATCTATGATTGATATGGAGTTTTTTAGAAATATTATGATTTTACATGGAAATAAATTTATATTCTTATTTTTTAGGATTCATTGTACAAATTTTTGAAAAATATATTACGATTTTTTAATGATTTAAAAGAAACCATTTTTAGTCTTATTTTGACTTTATGATTTCTTAGGAAATGCTTTATAAAAACTATTGGGAAGTGAATCTGTTTTATTGGGTATGGAAGTAAATATCTTGGAACCAATATTAATTTTGTAATGGAAATGTTTTTTATGTACTTATCGACTAAAAAGATATTTATTTATTTTATATATGATGTTATAATTTTTGTTCTCATCCAATGTATTACGTTTTTTTTCACATGGTTTTATTAGGAAACACATTCATTTATTTTTTAGTTATTCCAAAATACTGTTTTATGTGGAGTGGATTAAATCCCAATAAAATATTTTAAATTTCATGATGTATTCATCTATAAAAAAATTCAGTCCATCTATTTACCATTTTAAAGGTGAACCTAACTAGTGGTGGTCAGTAGTACATAATTGTCTGGAAATATATTTAATTTATTCCTTTAAATGGGTTGGATTCTAGAAAATTTTCTGTGATAAATAATTTTCTAATGTGTCTTGACATAGGATGAAAAATAAATTCATGGAATTGAAAAAAATAAATAAAATATAGTGGTTGTGTAAGAACAAAACCTCACATGATTAGCATGGTACTCAACAAATTATATATATGATATTTATAGTATGAATAATATGTTTTACTTATGATTGAATACGAAATATCAAATGGGATTGGATTCCCATGAATTAAATATCTAATATAATCTATTGTTATGTAATGAAAATATAGAAATTGAGTTTTCTGATGATCATGTATACATTGAAATTCATTAGAAATTAGCATCGGGTGGAAAGAATATGGAAGAATGGATCAAATAAATCTGATCTTAAGAAAATTATGTTTTCAGTTCCCCTCGCAGTTCTTTCGGTCTTCCCGTCGAAGGTTGTGTGTTTTGGAATCCATTGGCCGCCCTAACCCTCCTCTGTCCACTGGTTCCTCTGCGCATCTCGGAGTCAGAATTGGTGGGGTGGTTTCCAAGAGGCTTTAAGAATTTGGTTCGGTAGACAACAGGTTTCTAGGAACTATCAGATTCGGTTGTCTTCTGGCTTTCTGCTTCATCGGCGATAGCAGTGTTTAGAGCCCAACGTTCAATGCCCTTCTATGGCCTCTCGTTCCCTGGTTCCTCTTCTAGTCAGATTAGGTGCAGTGGAATCTATGATGTTTTGGAATTTGTGGTGAAGTGGACGTCTGGGTTCCAGGAGTGACCTAAGATGAAATGTTCTTGTGAAGTCGGTTACAGGTGTGTTAGATCTACTCGGTTTTTCTTCTTCTAAAATATTAGTGATGTTATTTGTGGTAATTTGTGATTGCGTGTTTCTTGATTGATTGGTGAACTTGTTATGGTAAGTGTATTTTCATTTCTGATGTGGCATTGGAGTCGACATCAATGGTGATTACAAGGGTGAATCAGTGACAGTTTCTTTGATTTAGTTTATTATGGTTGAAGATAATTTTAGTGTTTGCGAAGATGTTTTTTTCTGTAGGCATAGATGTAGAGGTTCTGGCGACGATGTGGATGGTCTTTGGTAGAATATTATCGATGGCGCAGTCGATGATGATGAGTGGTTGGGTGCATCACGGTCTGAGGCTCGAGATGATGGCATGTGGATTCTGACCGCTCATGGGGCCCAAGGCTTTAGCATGCCGCTCTTTGTTTGAATTTTGAATTTTATTTATCAATACCTACTTATGATTTTTCTAAATTATGCCTACTATTTTGTGTGGTTGGAATCAGTTTTTTGAAATTGTGTGGTTCCCACATGTCTATAAATTCGTTTTACAAAATAGAAAAAACAAATATTTTGAGGATGGGCCATTATGCACATTACTGTGCTATAAAGAACGTAAAATATGGGAATAATATAGATAATAGGTAGAACTATGTGGTGAAATCCTTCCTTATAACTTCAATATATGTGGGATCATCAAAGGAATTGTTATCATGTTCATCATTTATTTAGTCAAATGAAGGTTATTGATTATTTTATTAAAGGTATTCATATTCATTCATTTATGATACATTTTTTATTAAATTAGTAATTCAACCTCATGAATACATGATAGAAAATATGGTAAAACACATAGGATAAGCATTATAGAAAAAATAAATTATAATAATCTTCCATTCATTTTTTTGGAATGACATTTCCCAAAAAACATATTTACATTCTCCATGTGGATCTTGATGTCATTATAGGTATGTAATAGCATTCTATTTAACATTATGAGATTAACTATATATAAATTTTTTTTAAATATTTTTATTTTCATTATAATAATGGAACTATACCTCTAATAACATATTAAAAATAAAAGATATTATTAATCTCTGGAAAAAAAATTCTCCTACACATATTTTTGATAATAAGGAATTTTTATAGTAAAATTAAGTGTTTATAGTAAATGAATTACTATATGATTTTCTTGAGTAGTATCATCATGTAATACCAAATTGGATTATTTAATTTACTACATTATTCATTCATGATTCAATGAAAATTTGAAGCCCCCTTAATGAATGTCTCAAGTAGAACATATGTGATTAAAAAATAAGTTGTACGAGTACATTAATAAATGTTTAATTAGTCCTCCAAATTATCCATGGGGTTTTTATGTTTTGTTAAACAAATATTGTTCTAAGAGGCACTTAATTAGTTATATATATTTTAATAACATCACTTTTAATAACTAGTTTTCTTTTCCTCTTATCAATTATTTTTTTAATTATCTCTATGGATATCTGTATTTTTTGAAGAATGACATGAGGTTCATGTACTATCAGCTGACAGTTAAGAATGATGGAATTTTTAAAAATGCATATTGGACTGGATAATTAAATTATGAGTGTGTGATTATTCCCTTTGGGTTAAAAAATACAACCAATATTTATGAATCTTATGAATAGAGTATTACAAGAATATTTGGATAGAGTTTTTATTGTTTTCAGTAATGATATCCTAATTTATACAAGATTTATGAGTATCATGAAACAAACCAGATTACTATTCTTCAAAACCTAATGTAAAATAAAATATAGGGATTATTAGAAAATGTGATTTTTGGTTACAATAGATTTCATTCCACAGACAAATCATAAATAATGATTTCATAACTGTTGATCACTCCAAAACTATTGTCATTCTAGAATGAATATATCCTAAAAATGATAGAGGGAATAATATTTTGCATAGACTAGATGGATATTACCTATGGTTTACTTAAAACTATTTAAAATTATCATTCCTACCAATTATTTTAAAACCAAATGTATTAAAAAAATTGTACTAAACAATGTGCTGATTATTTTAATGATATAAAGTGAAGATAGTTGAATGATTCTATTTATGCTCTTCCCTAAGTAATTAGTGACTTTTCATCATTTATAATTCATTTTTATTGTTAGATAATTTTTTCTTGATGTATAATGATCAGGTAATTTCAAATGTTTCAAAAACAAATAAAACCTCATGAGTTAAATTTTCCTAAAAATTATTCGATATTAGATGATATTTTTATTAAATTAAATTTGTTGATAAATTTTTTACATGGATCCAAGTGTGAAATATATATCTATTATAAAGGTTTTAAGTAAATATTCAAACAAAAATGGTTTAACATGAGACAATGAAGATGGAAGAAATTAATAAATTACTATGAATGCATGATTCATTGTCATCCTTGAATTGAAAAAAATTATTTGATTCTTTGAGTTGGTTAATTAACACTGTATAAATCATGCCATATTTTGATTATGGCCCTTTTCTAAATTATTTTATTATTTTTTCCTACAATATGTGTATGAAGAAAATTACACTATTTTGTTTCAGGTTTCATAATAATCATCTCCCTCAGAAAGAATTATTCATGCTCAAAATTAAAAACCATGGCTTATAGGAAAATTTATAATTGGTTACGATGGGTAGGTTCACCAAATTTGGATAAGGTAAATGTTTTATTCAATATATAGAATAATATTATATCATTTTTACGATTACTAGTTAATGATAAAATTATTACATGAAGCTTATTGTTCCCCACATAACATTCATCTAGGATGTTATAAGATGTACAAACACTATTGGACGTCTTATTAGTGTGATGGAATAAAATGAAATATATATATTCATTACATGAAATGTTGTTTGTGTCAATAGGTTAAGAAAAAAATACAATGACTGAAGGGGATGATTTAGCCTTTTCTAGCGCCCCAATGAAAATCAGAAAACATTTCCATTTATTTTTTAATGGTATTGATAGAATCATATAATTGTAATAACTTGATTTGTTTTATTATTGATTGTTTAACTAATAAAACACATTTCATTCACATTTAATATTCTATGTCTTTATATTATATTTGTTAGATATATTGTAAAAATATAGTCATGTAATATGGAGTTATTTTCTTTATTTTATCTATCCATGGTCCCATGTTCACATATAATTTTTGGAAAATACATTATTAGTCAATGTGAAATGAATTTATAATAGCATGATACCCTCCTTCAGGTATTTCACTTCTATTTTCTTGTTTTCTACTTTAATTGGGTGTGTTTGGGGACTTATGTTGATGAAGAATATCTTCTTAGAAAAATTTCCAAATGTTCTGGGATGTCTATTTTTTAAATAAGTCGATTTTTTTGTATAACAATGTTAATATAAATGAGGTGTTCTTGTCGACTTTGGATAATGTCCAAGTTAGTTTTATGTTTTATTAATGAATCTTTAGTTGTAGTAGCCTTCATGAGAAATAAAAACCACATCAAGGGAGTACACAATGTATATATTTTGCAGGGTTTTCATTGTGAACCTTATAAACCACATGATGTGTGTACATGATGTGTAATGTATTCATTACATGTAATGTTAAAACAAATTGGTTTAATATAGATATGATGTGTGTTTCCTTTGTATCTGATCCCAGAGGATTATAAGATGTGTAATGGGATTAAATTCGATGTAAATATATTGAATATATATATTAGGGTTTCGTATGAGTGATATGTTATTTCATTCATCCACAAGTCTTGATTCCAATGACCTTGAAGGGTTCTTTGGTTATTTTCATAGTCTTTGTTCGATATTTATTGATTCACTCAACATTGGATCATCAACGAGGTTTCATTTCACATTTACAGGTAAACGATCTTTTCTTATATTCATCTACTTTGATCATGGTATTTTCATTTCGTTTTACTATTGTTTTATTTGGTTTCTAGTGATGTTTATTCTTGTTTTTCTCTAGATCTATTTTGTTTTCTTATTCAGAGAATGTTTCTATTATTAGGTGTGGTGCATAAGGTCTGCATTCTTAATGTATGTTATGTTTCCTCTTCTCGCTCAAACCATTGGAAGTATTTGAGTACTTATAATATGTTTATATTTATTCATTGGCCTCCAAATTAGTTGTTCATTTCCTAAATTTTATGAATTCATTTGAAGGAACGTGTGGTCCATGTTTCAAGATGGTAATTTCGCTAATTTCATGTGACAGTGAAATAAATTTCTCTTCATTAAAAAAATTATTATTAAATATAATGGAATGATAGGGAATGTTTTTTTGTGTGTTTAGAAGTGGGTTTTTGTAAAAGATGGTTTTCCCCAGTTTTTGGAAAATGGAAAAGTATTTTCATAGCATTGTGAAATGGTTTTGTGAAATGGGTTTCAAATCATGATTTTACTGAATTGGTTTGAAAAATAAAAAATATGGAAAACCATGGGTATTTATATTGATGGTATATGAATAGGTAGTATCCACTCTAGGGGGGTTTCTCTAGAGGCTTTCCTCTACCTCCATGGATAGTTTTTCTAGGTACTTGTTATACCTATTGTGACTTACACTCTCTTTGGTGTTCCTATTCACATTAGACACAATTCATAAGTCTTGTGGAATGGTGTGTACATTATTTAATATGTTATGTACGTGTGTCCATGTTATCCTGACCTAGTGTGATCACTTATGTGATATTATATGTTCTTCTTCTTTTTAATTGTACTATTTTTTTGTGTCGTGGATTCAATATGATTTTCAATGCATTATTTAGTTTGTTTTGATATGATATATCTTATGTGATATATGGATATTAAATGAATTGAAACTGATTTTCCTACTTTCTATAAAAATGTTGGAAATTGGGTAATTAATATATTTTCCATCCATATGATAAAAAAACATCTATGTAGTTCTCATGACTTATTTTCTTTAATGTTGAGAATGCATAGGTTATTGTTCAAAGATTTGATATGGAACACCTGGGTGAGCCCATACTAAGCCTATAAGCTCACACCGCCTATACCCTTTTAGTGGTGTGAAGACCAGGTTATGTCCTTTAATGCTCGTAATGGGAAGATGCCACAATGAGGAATCAATTTTTTTTCTATCACCTGAGTTATGTAGGTGGTGCTGTAATGGAGGAAGTCATCCCATGCCTTCACATGAAGTGGTTGTTTTCTCTGTATTGGTTGTCCTCTATGGTTGGACCTTTACTTTAAGAATATTTGTGCGTATGATTTTATTGGTTTCCGCTATTTATTTTAAATCATATAATTAAATAATCTTTTCAAAATTTCTCCATATTGTATTCATATAACATGATGTTTCTTCATGTCAGGATAAATCAGTACCTTTGGTTGTTTTTTTATTTCTAGGTGGTATTCACCAACCCATGGGGATCGGGAACAAAATTCAGGTATGTGATAGGTCCTTCTAGGTACCAGTTTGAGAGGATATTCAAGTTGGTCTATTGTAGATTGTTATCAATTGTGGTTTATCATATATTTTCATTATTTAGTGAAGTTTGGTATACTAATGGTAGGTTTTTCAAGAAAATAGTGGTATATTTTATGGAATTCCTAACCACCTCTTTCTATGATGAATCGAATGTTACCATGGGATGTTGGCATTTGAGTCTCGTATTTTTTGTTCTTATATTAAAATAAGTTTTTTCATATGGGTTTTTTTATTTGAATAGAGATTAATATAATGGCTGATCGTTTCGTCTATTTTTATGTGCAACAATATTCCACTGAGACATATTGTGTAAGATACACGTGAGGTTTCCAGTAATGTTCCACATGGTATTCATCTAATGAATCTGATCATTGTCAAGGATATCATCTTGGAAGTTCATTATATTGAAAAGAATGTTCCACATGTTAAGAAATCGGTCATTGAGGTATACAAAGGAGCTATAGGTGAAACAGATCGATCATGGGAGTTCATGCATGAAAGTATATTTTCTTTTAAAGATATTAATGAACCTAGTTAGGAATAAGAATATGTTGACTAGATAGTTGAGATCATTCACTTATTTCATTCATCTAAGAGTATCTCAATGTAGTTTGTGACATTCAGACATTGAGGTTCCAAGAAAGCGTTTGTGGGATTCTAAAGTACAGGAAGATAGATACATGGGAAAGGACTGTATGGGTTGAAAGAATATATTCCACAAGAATATTTATATATAGGATCTGATGATGGTTAAGTCTATGTATTTTCTATCATTACAGCATGTATATCATTCAGTGTTGGCTTTTACCAATCAGTTTTTAGATATTCTTAGTTTTTCACAATAGGTTGTGGAGAATGGTCAGAATATAGCTCAGAAGTACCTACTAGGTTTTAAAATAGATATCATACCACATATATTTAAATTGATGATTTTGAACTATTCATACATTTTGGATTGTGATATGATGGGAATATTGAATACATAAAGAAAGGTATGATATTATTACCTTTCTCTTCCACCTAGTGGTAGGTTCAGTAGTATATCAGGGAAAAGGAATAATCAGAAAGATCTCCACAAGAGTGGTGGAGGTGGTTCCCAGTTGAAGGCTTCTTCGAAAACTCTAGTTATTGATTGTGGTCACATCTGACTTCTTATAAATTTGGGAAATATTGAAACACAATGTTTTCAATTCATTCAACAATAAAGATGTGTAAAAATTTTGGATGTTATTTTCATCTATAGTATTTTTTCAGGATATTTCGACTACTCAGTATTATCATGGATCACTAGATAAAATGAATAATATAAGGTATTTAGATGATTCAAATACTATTTGTCTCTAGACACATTCCACAAGATTCAAACACCTTCTCATAGTATATTATTATCTAACAAAGGTTGAATCGGGTTTAAAGAAATAGAGAGGAACCTTTTTTATTGCATCTTTGATATTAGTTTCTATATCTAATATTAGTAATTCTAAGTAATTTATATATTTTTGTTTTAATGATATTATTAACCTTCCAAAATAGCTCATTACCTTTGTTATTTTGTTAGTGATAACCCTTGATAAAAGGAAGAGTATGGTTTTTAGTTTCCTTGAGCGATATCGATAGCTGATGCTGAGCTTGCCTAGGATATTATTTTCCACATTCAAGATATGTTTGAAATCATCTTCAAGATGAATGATCATATTTATCATAAATATATTTTATATTTGAAAAATATACATGTATTGTTTATTAAGATTAATGGGATCAAATAGGTGTTTTATGGAGATTCAAATATAACCTCTATCCAGACATTACATTCCCACACAGAGATCAGTATTTAATTGTCTATGGAAGTAGCTCTGCCAATGATATATCTTTTGTTTTTATCTTCTCAAGGTGTTTCATGTCATTCCCAATGTTCTCCCTGAATATTTCTCTTCTCTTCTTCTAGATAGGGATGATGTTTTTATAAATTAATTGGGGTCAATTATGCAGCTGATGTCGATACATTATTATCAGGACCTAATGCGAGTGACGAATGAGATCAATGGTGTTTTGGTGGTGTATTTGGATTGTTCAGATCCCAATGTCATCATTTATAGAAATGGTAGTTGGGCTGTATGGTTAGTAGAAATCATGAGAGCTATGCAATAATATTTAATGAAACCTTTCTTGGATTCTAAGCTTATTTTTAGAGTCACAATGTAAGAGAAAACTATGCAACTACATGAGTATGCATGTGCGAGAGATGTATAGATTTTTTTACAGGGCCTTCGAGAAATGTCACTAAATGGTTTTTCTAATCGTATTCCTTGATCATGTGTAGTTCCCCTGTAGATTGATAAGGGTGCACAATTTTCCAAACTATGACACTAAACCATCAAACATAGTTAAGAAGTGATATATTTATTTACCTCCACTTTCAATTTAATAACTGAAACCCCCAACTTTTATTTCCTCTAATAAATATCCAGGTGGCTTGGGAGATCCTTTAAAGAAACATTATTAGGCTTGGCCACTGTTTCTATATATAGACTCTGATTCAAACACTATTGGATCTTGAATAGTATGTTTTTAATTCCTAATATTTCATTCTTCGATTGAATTTGTATCAAGGGGTTATTTGGGTGAAAGATAATAGAAACACATTTATTTTATTATCATAATTTCTTTATTTTTATTTTTGATATGTACCAAATTAGATGTCAATACTAGATGAGTATTCCTCTACCGATCAACGGTACATGGTTCATACTGCTTTATCATGGTTTCATGTTTTATAAAAATTGTTTTTTTGTTTCATGCTATTCATTTTTTTAATTACATTTTAATTAGATAAAATCATGAATTAAATTGATTGAGTAATGAAGGGTTTCCCATTTTTTACCACTGGTATGGTTTGAGATTGTTCAACTCAACCTAGGACACCCATGGGGTGTACTAATGTATCATCTTCTATGTTATATTAGATCACTGGTTTCATGTGTGGTTTACAATTTTAGTGCGAGGATTAATGATAATTTAATGTATTTTTTAATTTTTTAATACATTGTTTTACCATTTCATATATAAAAGAAATGATTTAATTGAATTGATGAAATATGAGATGGTTTATTCGTCCTTTTCATGTTATGTAATACGATTAAAATAGATTAATTTCATATTTGTAAATTTTTGAATGAGTTGAAGGAACACTTTTCTTTTGAATGGTGAATTATTTTACTAATTAATTGAAATGGTAGTGGATTCCTAGTATGATCTTCTTAGATCTAAATTCCATAGATGTCATGGATTTTTCCACCATGGTTCTTGATTGGGGAACTTGATTCCTTTGACAAATCTACTCCTTTGAACATGATTCCTTCAGATGGAACATTCCCGGCTAACCCAGAGATCCATCATTCACGGGCTCAGGTTGGACATGATCTATTGACACAATCATTTGACTATACCCATGCCTTTACTGAATTTCCATCAAGACACACCTTAGACTTGAAGATATTTTTCTGGGGTCTTTTATACCTTGGATCTATCCATTAATGGTTTGAAACTTAGTTATTGGGAATAAACAATGTGGATGTTAACACTACATTACATGGAGAGGTTGTTGAAGATGTTTTATATCTATTTTCATGGTGTGTTTCTTGTGGATATTTCTTCTATTATTCACTTTTAGTCTTATTATGGGTATAAATTTAAATTTGTTACATTGGGAAGTATTACAAGTAATTTATTTATTCATAATGTATATCCATGTTATTTGTTTCAGTTTATTTTTGTTAAACATCGAAATATTGTGAATAATTAGTGTATACTTTAAAAATCCTCTTGTGTGTTAGAGCTTGAGCATTTTTTATAGGGATCCACTCTTTTCCAGATGGAATCATGTTTACTCTCACATTGCAGTTTTATTATTTATATTAATGTGATATAATACAAAGTTATTTTGTATATATTAGAGAGATATGATATGTTATTGAAACCATTTGTAGAGGCATGTGAGTTGTTATCACATACCCCATTCAGGAAGCCATTGGTTACAAATACATACATCATGGATGTAGGTAGGGACCAGTGAAAGCACCCACTATATGATGATTGATTTTTCATGCATATGAGTTGGGAAAATAGGTCTGAGCATGCCTTATGATGAAATATATATATAATTATTTTGATCTATTTTGTTTTTTGATACCTGTATTGTACTTTATTCATGTATACCTATTTTCTTAATTTTGATAGACATGGTATGGTCATCATATTTGATATAAATTCTTATGGGTTAATTAGTATTATATTCTTTGGATGTTTATATTCCCTCTTTTGTTTAGGTATTTATATTATTCTGTTATATGATTTATATTATTATATGACATTATTTCACTCTAACATGTTTTTATAGTCTCCCAAGGTATACACCCTATGACATCAATAATAGTCGAAAGCATCCGGAATACATGGAGGAATTCTAGAGGCAAAGTGACCCACCAGTTTAGGGAAACATATAATGGTTCTAGGCTTGGGATTATACAAAGTGGAATTAGATTATTTTATTTTTTGGTTGCATTACTATTTTTAGATACTATATTTAAACACATAAAGTAATTGGGATTTGATAATGAGCTATTCCAATGATTAACTAAACCACGTGTAATGAAACCCAAAATTTTCAAAAACAAAATTGTTGTTTTGGGGATTTTTTCTATTATTGTTGATTTGATTCCACAGTTTGGTTAAACACTTTCTATTTGACATTACTTATGAGTATGCATTTTACTATTTCCTAATGAGATGAGCATATTCCATATCTTCCATCATTTCAGTCAATTTATAAGATTCACATGCATTGTATTATATAATCCAATATAGGATTCATTTCCTGACTACGTGATGTTATTATTTGTCCCATCTGTGAAATACATGTAGTTTGATCAACGATTTATTCAAGGAATTGAGAATCATAGTAGGTATAAAGTGTGTCTTTGATAAACTAAATAATTTTTTCCAACTCTGGCTACATTAGAAACTATATGTATCCAATTAGAGAATTTTGGTTCATAGACTATTGGAGGCATGGAATGGAATGTTTTATGGATTAGAAAACATTAACGCCACATTTCAGTTCATGTGGTGTATGATCCCTTTTGGATATGAAATCGGTGAACCATTTGGTTCAACATTTTATAAAGAGAGATATAAATTAATATTAATTATAAGTAAATTGAAATGAAAAATAGTGAAATTGAACTCGACCTCGAATTAGAGTTGGCAGTAGGCTGGGTCTATTAGACTCTTTAAGGTTATTCCTTTTCACCCAATCCTAGATTTAGTAGCCAAAAAAGGGGATTCACTTGTTTATATGTAGTCATTAATGTGTCAATCACTTTTTCCTATGATCCATTCCTTGTCAATTATTTATGAGGTGTTTTTTGGAATTGTAGTGACATACACTATGATGAACTCTAGTCGCACAGTAGGAGGGTGGAAAATACAATATCCATGGGTGGTTGGTCATGGGAAACCAGTATATCATCGTATAGAGACTATTACAGAACCAATAATAGTACCATATATGGGTAATGATGGATAGTTATAAGATTGTTCTCTGCGCTTTATGAAGACTGTTCAAGGATCCCCATAACATACTTCTTCTTTGGAAAAGCTTACTTGTCTGTTTTAGTAGCATCATATAACCACATATGTTGGGGATGGAGGTTGACATGATGCAGAGCTACTGTTGGAGAATTTATTTTCAATTTTTGTGTATATGGAGACACATACTAAGAGAATATTTAATCATGAAACATATATTCCATGAAGAGTATCTAAACATTAGTGGGAGATTTTTAACTAGGGTAATATGCCATGAGATAATGTTTAGAATGATTTCCAATCCAAATTTTATGACGATTTTATTTTAGACCTAGAGAGAATAATGGGATTGTGAGGTTATGCATCTATAGAAAGGACTGAATACTGATATAGAATATTCAGAATACATTACAAAGCTTTAGTGTTTTGAATCACTTATCCTGGTTATGAGGAATCAAGGGAGATATGATTTGAAGAAGGTCTCATGAATTCCATTTGATCAAAATTAATTGTGTTTCTGTTGAATACAATTACTAAGATACTGAATCACAAACTTATTACTGAGAAAAAATTCGGGAAAATTTGGTGTAGAATGTAGGGTAGTTCAACCTCCAAACATCGTGAATCGGTATTATGTGGGAGATATTTTTATTATGGGGATACATGTGGGGGGAGTTCCTCCCAGGATGTTAGTGCTATTTGTTTTTTATTTTTTCATTAGTGATGCAGATAGTGAAATATGTAGAAATAGTGTGATCAAGACCCAATCGTGTGTTAATAACATGACAGGATGGGTCGCATACAATTTATTAATTGAAAATTCCAACCAGTAATTAGGGTAATGTAATCGACTCTGAATCCATGTTCAATATATGGATATATATCCCCATGTCTGACATAGTGTTGTAGTATTGCATGTAGTTTATGCTAAGATGGAGGTTTTCACCAAGGAATCCATGCACCTATTGTACCTAGATAACAGATTACACCTAATCTGGGAAGTGAGTTTGTTTCACAGGGATGTGACTCAATCCAGATATATTCTGTATGACCTTCACTTGAGGAGGAGAGAGCTAAACTCTCTATAGTGATCAGTATGAACTTTTTAACCTCTTATCTTGTATCTTATATTTTTTATACAAGATATTCACCAATATTTTTATTTGTACATATTATGGAAATAATTGGGCATCTTGTTAAGTTTATGACAATGTTGTGACTTTATAAACTCTATTGGGGTCATAATGCGGGGTGCAAGAAAGTGTATGGAGATCCCACTTATGACCAGATGGTTTTAATACATATAAGATATATTTTCCTCGAGATTACAAGGTTTTATGTTATACACAGGATAGAATGGATAGTTTTTCATGATCCCATGTTGATTTGTTTAACTAAAGGGTGACCCTTACAAAAAGAGGGTGGAATGTTTATTTACAAGGTTGAATTGGATGTACATGTGTGTAGATATAGATCAGAGCGTCATGATGTATGAAGAATGACAACCTACATTGATATTTTATATCTTGATGCTTGGGGAACACGTCAGGAAGATTTACCTATAGTGTTTGATCTATGAGGGACATTTTCCTCGATAAATTTTCTTATTTTTCTTCAAAGGGAGAGGTGGAGTTCTCTATCGATCTAGTGTAAGGAGATGCACCGGTATCCATTCCTCCTTACAAGATATCCACTACAGAGTTACATGAGCTCATGAGGCAGTTAGTGGAATTGAATGAATAGTTTTTTAAATGACCATGTAAATCTCTATAAGGTTCTTATGTCATTTATTAATATAAGGTATATAGTACCACTAGTGAATGTTTGTATGTAAAGGAATTGAAACAGTAGATCTTTAAGAACCAGAATCCCTTTCCATGGATTTATGATCTCTTTGAAAAGATCCAAGGAGCTGATGGTTTTGCGGTGATTTATTTGAGTATAGGTTATCACTAGGCATATTTTTGACGTAAATACATACCTCGAATATTTTTCAATGTTTGTATTGTTTAGATGATAATATTTTCTTGTTTTTTAGTTTCATGAAAATACAAGTAGTTTTAATGGAAATGATGAACTGGGTTTTAAATCCTTATATATAGGTATATTCTTTTTTTGTGGTATTCATACATGATATATTGGTATATTCCAAAAATCAACATGAAAATGACTAAAACATTGAGATTGTTTTAGATAAAATGATATAGAATAAGTTATATGTTAATCTCACAATGTTCCACATTTATATGGATAATATTTACTTTTGGGGTCATATTATCTTAAAGAAAAGAGAATTAGTGAACCCAAATAAGTTGAGTTATGTACTTTCCTAGGGGAATTTGAAGAATATATTTGAAATATAGAAATTTCAAAGGCTATATGGATATTACATACATTTCATATAGAACATCTCATGCTTAGAATCACCTATTATGGTCATGACTAAGAAGGGTGTTATGATTGTATGGACCAATACCAATTAGATAGAATTTAAGGAGATGAAGGACATATTGACATTAGTGATGGTCCTAATTATGGAAGATATGAGTTGCATCTATAGTGTCTATCGTGATTAATAGGGTATTGGGATTACATAAATTTTGATGTAGGAGGAATGATTCATGGCGTACTGATCTTTTCATTTGAGGCCACATAAGAGGAATTTCTTGACACATGATCTGGAGTTAGTATTTGTTGTACATGTCTTTCATTTTTGGTAGCATTACATTTTTGAGTGATCATTTTGTTTTATACACATGCCACAAAATCCTAATGTATATATTTAAATAGCATGATCTAAATAACAATTAGAGAAAGTGGTTTGAGTACAAATTGTATTTCAATATTAAGGATGCATATATTCTATTAATGGGTAATACATTTATCAATGAACAGAGTAGGCAGACCTAGACACAAGAAATTATAGAGTCCAATTTGGGTGATAGCTTATGGCAGTGTTCTTGTAGATGAAATTGGAGGTGAAGGATTGTAAGTTTTAGACTTTTCTATCATCAATGGTTGTTAATTACCATATTGTAGGTAAATTCAGGAGGAGAATGTTATATGATGTTTTAGGTCCTTTCCTTATTAAAGAGGGTGGCAGGTGAGGACCTGCGTCCTTGTTTGACAATGGGAAAGGATAAATACTATGTGTTCATGGTCTTGGTTGAGTTTTATCAAACATAAATGATTAGATTATGTGTAATTTTCATGATTCAGACTGAGGAGTGCATATTGATGTTATCAAGATGTATCATAATTTATGTCTCTAGTATCAGTGGTCGAATATAAAACATGTGGTATCTAGTTTTTCCATATGGTGTTCCACCTTTCATCAGTTGATGAAGTAATGACAATGACCTTATAGGGTTTTAATACATTTAAATATTAATAAGTAGAAATTGGAATATCTTTTATGTAATTTATGACAGCGTTTATGAGGTTTTATCAACATAGTGATATCTTATGGGTTTTAATGGGAAGGTTTCCTAAGGTTTATTTTTTTACAACAGATCAAGTAGACTTTCTCCTTAGATGAGATTTGGAGGTTTTATGTCCAAGAGATGGTGCTACATCATAGAGTTTGTTATACTTCTATATTGTATCATGATTATTTATTTATGTATTGTTTATATAATATTTTGTAGGTGGATTTGGGTACACATGATCTTATAAGAAAAACATACCACCTTCAGACTAATGGCCAGTCTGAGCACATGATTCATGTTCTTGAGGACATTCTTAGAGAATTATTCCTTATAGTAAAGGGATCTTGTGAGATGTAGTTAACACTTGTTGAGATCAGATTAAAATATCTATCAAAAGAGTATGTAGATAATTTCCCATGAATCTCTATATGGTAGTAAATAATATTTTATTATTTTTGGGTTACTAGAAGGATCCGTAGCATTTCATGGGCTATTCCACATTTATAAGATTTTAGAGAAACTCTAGTTGATTTGGAATTGAAATGGTATTGTGCAGTCAAGAAAAAAATATTATGCTGATTGTTGTCGATGAATGTGGGAGTTAAAGGTCAGTTATTAAAGGTTCTTATATGTATCTCAGTTAATCTGGGTCATTGGTGGATTAGAAGATCAGGTAATATTTCCCTGTGAGAGTTCGAAGTCCATGTGCCATCATTTTGTGCATGGTATTTGTGTAGATGTTTTTGTCTCTAACCCCCCCCCATAGAATATGTTTGTATTTGTATGGAATATAAGATTCTCTACCACCCACTAGTGGATATTGATAACTGGTATGATTTTTATGTTTCTTATTTCTACTTGGTATATCTTCAATTGGATTTCTATTTTATTCTTTGTAAACATCCAAATATGGCTGAATATGGTTCGGTCCACTATGAGATACAATCCGTGGGAACCTCAGATCATAATGGTTCTAGTGTTTCCCTTCCGAAGGATGGGTCTCCATATGCTTTTATGGAGACAATGATTACTTTGGGTTTGAGTCTCGGTTTGGGTATGTATTTTTACAATGTCCCATTGTAAGGTTAATCCTAGTACATTTCCCCTATAAAAGCCCCTAAATTATCACACATTTTGTCGTCTAGGGGTGAATATTTTGGGGGTTCTCTTGCCCGATACCATCTGCACTTGTATTAGAGGAAAACATTCTGCTACCTATGGTTGATAGACCTGATGATTCACTTGGGTTAGGCACCACAATGAATGAAATTACAGATCTATAGTGGGAAACATCAGTTTAGTATGTTCCCAATGGATTAGAACACCTTCTGAATTGATTTTAATCCTTGGATGAACAATTTTATGATCTTTTTATTCATGAAGGATGGATGAACGTTATCCAAAAATGTAAAACAATTTGAAATGGTTTCAAATATTGATATATTTTAAGGCTAAAAACCTAGGAATAGACCCTTTATAGGATTCTAGTGGTGTGAAGTAACTCCACATGTTGGCTGGTTATTCTTCTAGTCAATTCTCAATTTATAGTGTTGAATAAATACATGTTTGTGGACTTTATAGCTCTTAGAGAAAGATGGGGTAGAAAGGAACACGTGACCGAGTTATTCATGTGGTGCATAAGTGAAGGAAAACCAAAGGTAATAAAGACTATTCATATATTCCTGATACATTTAAGATATGGTTGGAGAAAAAACTAGGGACAATATGAAAATCAAATGTAATGTGAACATAAAGGGGCTGGCTCACGAGTAGCACGCCAATCCTAAAAAAGATAACCGCTTGTTATGGTATGAGGTTTCTAAAGACCACTATAATATAGTAGATACCAATACCTTTTTTTCACCATTAGTAGGACACAAAAATAAATTAAAAAGAAAGTCTAATTCAGTTGAAGCAGAAAAATAGTATTTACTAGGGCCCATACTACACATAAAGAATATATTCTTGAAGAGCCATTTCCTATAAATTCTGAAAAAGAAGAGTGCAACCGCATCTTTGAAAAGATGATCCAATTGATATCAATGAGCATAAAATAGTTTGGATCATCAAAAATGAGTACATATTTTCATGAGGAATAAGTGGAAATAACATTAACTCGAAGGAATACATCTAGACATGGTAATGTTTGGACCAAAATTTTGACGAAACAATCAAGAATGTATTGGGTACCAATGTATCTAACATAAAATTGGTATTGTATAGAATGAATATTTCCAAAAATATAATCCTTGTTTTTAATGATTTCATCATTTATTTCTATGTTAAATTTCCTTATATTAGGAACTTGTGAGGTTTCCATCTTTTCCCTTAAATGTATTTTCAAATAATATTTTAATTTGGAGAAGGTATAGAGAGTCAGAAAAATATCCTATTAATTGTGGTTACCTTATAGGTTTCAAGAAATTCACTCCATATTCCATGTATATAACCTATTACATTTTCACTCAAACCATTCTCGCATCATTTATCCAGATGATATTGATTCAATGGTAGATGCATCCATTGTGGACCATCCTATTCATATCCCTGGTAGGATGAAGAAGGTTCTATTAGGATATTCATATCCTCAAGTATGAGTGTTACGTTTGTAAAATTGATTACCAGATAAGGAATTTGTGTGAGAGGATGATGTACATGCTATGTTCCTAGAGTTATTCTCAGATGATTTTTGACCAACCCTGGAAGGGAATTTTGGGGATGAATTTCATTAAGGGGGAATATTGGAGGATATCATATTTTCCTATGAGGTATTGATCTCTTTTATTTCATTCTATCTCCTTCATTTTCATATAAAATAAGTTTCTAATGAGATCACAAGAGTTTTACTAGTTTCAAGGGTTTGTTTGGATCTTAGAGGCTTGGTTTTTGTATAATTCAGTTGGACAACTTGTTTTGTTGAAATCGTGCAACACACGATGCAAGATTTGATGTAACTATTTGAGCTGGTCCAATCATTCATCCATTAATTCATGGGTTTAGGGAATCAAGAAACCAAGGGCACATTTCCCTAAATGATCTCTATAGTTTTTAGTAGATTATTAGTGCTTGTTCAAACTATGGTTTTTTTAATTGTGCGCCATGACCATGAAATTTTCCCCATGAGATAGAAAAGGGAGTATAATTGGTCCATGATTTCACCAACTATGGAACTAAACTATGCAACCATATAAGAAAGTGGGAAATTTATTTCATCCTATAGATCATAAAAAACATTAACCCCTATCATTATTTTCCACCAAGTGATATTATTGAGGCTTGAGAGCTCCTTGGAATCCAAATTCATATGATTGGACACAATTTATCCATATGGACTCCAATTTGAATATTATTTGTCTCATTGGATCCACACCAGTATGTTCTTAGTTTCTTATGTCTCATTATTCATTAAACATAGTATTGAAAGATTAATTTTGGTTCAATATAATATACCCCTTTTTTTAGGATTTTCATGTGTTCTTTATTTTTATTAAAATATGGGCCGAATCCGAGGTTGATACTGGATGACTATTTGTCTACGGACCTGTGGTAGGTGGTATGTATTTTTCCCTCAATTTATTTTTTATTATCATAGTTTCTAATGATATACCCACTAAAATTTCTTGATATTTCCCTTGATTTAATTTATTTAATGAATTAAATGGATTTTAACCTCTTAGGTTTCCCTTTCTGTACCATTGTGATGGTTGGTGGTCGTTCATCCCCACCTAGGCCACCCATGGGGGGTGACCTTGTTTCTACTCTATGTTGTAAAAGCCATTTGTGTATTTATGTGATCTCCAATTATAGATGGATCTTTAATGTGAATTTACTGATTTTTAAGGTTTTTATTTCCTTTTTTAATTGTTCATTGGTAAATAATATTTATAAATTGATTTGAATTGAGATCAAATAGGTGTTTTATCCTTTAAATGTTATGAAATATGATTAAGATTGATAAATTAATTTCATTAGAAATGTTTAATTTGTAGGAAGAACTCACTTCTTTTGAATGATGAATGATTTATCTGAATAATTAAAATTGTAGTACATTCCTTTGACGAGATCATAGGATCTTGATTCTATAGATTCCATGAACATATACCCCATGGATCTTATTTTCAATATTGGATGTCTCATACCTATTTTCTCCCTATATAATGATTCCCTAGGATTCCACTAGCCTTTTGAACACATAGATCTACTAGGCTTAGATGTACATTAGACATGAATCTTGGACTCCACCCAATACTTTACTGAGATCCATCAACATGCTCCTGGTACTCAAAAAGGATGCCATGGTTTAGTATACCATGTATTTATCCCTTCATGGTATGAAACATAATTACATTTCATGTTCAGTTTAGATCTTGACACTAGATTACATTGCACAAACATTATATAATTTTTTCATTTGAAAACATGGAACCTCAATTTTGGATATTTCTGCTATGATTTAAATGTAACCCTTGTATAGATACCAATTTACAGTTTTTAGCATGGATAGTATGAAATGTTCTTTATTTTTGATTTATAGATATCTCTAACATTGGAATCAGTTTACAATTATTAGAATTGATAGTATTACACTAGTCAATATATGGATTATAACTGGACTTGTGTATGGGAACTTGAATACTATTTACGGGGATAAATGTTTCACTGGACAAGATCACATTTACTTTGACACATCAGGTTTATTATTTTTATACAATTGATATACTGCAAACATATATTTTTTATATTGCATAGATTGAAATTTTTGTAGACACCATTGGTGGTGGCCTAATAACCATTATCTAACAACTTGTTTGAACCACTGTTGGTTACCCAGAAATACCTCATGAACTCTAACAGGTATTGGTGAAGGTTCCCAGTATATGATACATGATTTTTCATTCTTAGGAGCATAGGAGCATAGGATACACCTTAGGTCATAATTCTATCCAAAGATATTTATTTCGGTTTCTTTTGTATTTGGATACATGTATTATTCTAGAAAAATATATACCTATTTTCATTATTTTTAGAGGAAATAAGTAATCAACATATAGAACATGAATTCTTTTGGATTATTTTTTATTATAGTTATAGATATTTACATTCTCTCTGTTGTTTGGTTATTTATCAGTTTCTATAACTTCACTAATATAATTATTCCACTATATTGTACTCTAACATTAGGGAATAGTCTAGCCATAGACGTACCCTAGTCCATCACTGATTTTTGAATGCCTATGGTTTAAGGGGAGGAACTCATTAGGATATGTGACCCATGAGTTAGGGGAACTATTTAGTCGATCAAGGGTTAGGATGTTACATAATGATCATAAGCTTTTTTTAGATTATCTGGTGGTGAAGAGTTTTGTCCACCCCAGTCTTTTCCCATTGGCTCCCTTATTCTATTTTATAAGAAAGAAACATATTTAATCCAATTGTGAATTGATTAACATTTTTTAACCCAATTAAGGTTACAGAAAATTATAATTTTCATTATGTGGATTATTATTTTGATTAGTTAAAGGTGAAAAGTGGGTTTTTTAGACCTCTCTCTGATCGGGTTATCATCATTGTATTTATTTATATTATGATATATGAAAATTTACTTTTTGAAGTTGTTATAGTCAATATAAATATCATGTGACTTATTTTTCTCTAAAAAATTATCCTTTAGTTTTTATGAATTTTGTGAATTAGTTATTCCATCAGTATCTCTAAATATTTTATGTAGTCCTCATAGATGATATTTTGGTTTATTTGAGATATGAGTGTGAACCCAATAACTATCTATGTTTGGTTTTTCAAATCAAGGGGGGACGCAATTTTTATAGAAGTATTTCTAAATAAAACATATAGTCTCATGATGTGAAATTATTATGACATGTGATTACTAAACAAGGATTATCAGTTGATCATGAGAAGGTATAAGCTGTTTTTTATGGGAAGTTCTCAAGAATATCATTGAAATTTAGATCATCCATGGTTGTGTTGGATACTATAAATGCTTCTAAAATTATTTATCCATGATTAATAACCTTTTGAAACACTTTACAGAAAATGGGTGTAATTTATATGGGATAAAAATGTAAGTCTTCATTAGGAAAGCTGAATAGACTTCTAATATTGGCTAATATTTTGATGTTAGCTCTTCTTGGTAAGGTGTATGTTGTTTTCTACGATGCTTTTTGTGATGTTTTGGATTTTTTTTATCATGCATGATTATTATAACTCCTCTTAAAACAATCATCATCTTTTAAAACGTGAGAATAATTTCATCCAATCAATATTTATAGAATTCCAATTTTATAGATACACTTAAGTGTTGGGGAACTATATGTTTTTGGGGAAGATTCAAAGCCTTTTTGGACCACAGGAGTTTGAGATATTACTTTCCCAATAAATAATTAAATATTATACAGAGACTATGGGTGGAATAACACTTTACATTTGACGTTGATATTTCCTACACCCCATGGATGGGGAAGGTCATTGCAGTTTCTCTTAGTAGGAAAGTTCCATCGAAAGGTGTTTTGTAATTAATCGGAAAGTGGAACCTCATAGTGAATTTTTATGAGTAACATGTGGATTCATGGGAGGATGTTTCAAGATTTCTTCTAACCAGCGTTCAGTTATCATCATATCTCCTTGAGTCTATTCTATATAGTAAATTAAGGATGATGAATTAAGAAGAATTCATGAAACCCTATATACAAGGAGACCATTGTGGGGTGGTCTGTATATTAAGGTGGTATTATTTGTTTTTGGGAATTAGTTTCTAATCACGATTTCATTGAATTGTTCAATTTTTTTTTAATGTTGTTGTTATTAATGGTTCATTATTATTGTACATGTGATGATGTATTACGACATAAGACATCAATTCTGGTGGTTTGTTTTGAAGAATGATATTTATAAATATGTTTCAGGTTGTTACACTTACTAATAGTTAAAAGACAATCATTTGAAACATTCAAGTTTTCACTAAACTATTCTATTCCCATATTGGAAATTGGGCAACGTAACCACCAACATTTTTCTCATATTACCATTGACACCCTTAGTGAGAAATACTATTTGGTTGGTGATTTATCAATTTATAAATTTTTATTATTTAATTTTGATCAGGGACACTGCAAAAAGTGATGATATGGGTATGTTGTATATGCCTGAAATTTTGATGTTACATGGGGTTTCGTTTACCATTTTTTAGATAGGGATTCTAGGTTTAATTCATGGTTCTAGAGAAGACTCCACGATGTGATGGGGAATCAGGTAAAATTGATCATAACATAACATCAATGAATGATGATTGGATAGAGCATATTATTCATGTTTTAGTGGTTATGATATATACCCATGTCATGGATTTTGGTGGATATTGGGATAAAAATAAAGTAATAGATGATTTTTCATATAAAAATATATCATTCATAAATTTGAATGGATTGTTTCAAAAAAATTATATGGTCACCCAAGTGGATCACCTCATTATTAAGAAGTTGTGGAAAAAGTTCATTTAGCGGGACCTTGTTTGGTTTAGGATGTGTATAAGAGGATTAAAGATATATTTCAGAAACTAGTAATAGTATAGAGTTGGAAGAAGGATTTTTATATCAATATTTTCTTCCTCTAGGGTTATTCTTGGGTGATCGAGCTTTCATGAATGTTTATCCTTAGTTGGATCACCATCATTTAGGAAACAGGGAAAAAATATGGATATGTTAAACCGGTTGAGGTCACTGAGTGGATTTGGAAGGATGTGTATTTGTTGAAATTTGTGGTTAATTTGATTGGCTTGAAATATGTTTTCCATATATCACATCTCATGATATAGTATCCCAATCCCTCTAACATTTTGAGTTGGGTGGATATTGGGTTTGAGTAAGAAATTTATTCAATTTTACATCTACTTGATATCATTGAATATCAAGGAAAAGTAATGCATAAGAATTCTATTCTATTAGTTAGAGTGTTATGGGGCCATGGATCATATTATCACGAGACTTGGGAGTGTGATTAACTGATAATGGAGTAGTGGCGTCACCTATCTACAAGACATCATTATTTAAGATGACATCTTAGGGATAAAAAGTTTTATGATGGGGAGTATGTAACATTATGTTACCCACAATCATGTATTTATATTTCCATTTATTTTTTGAAAAATTAATAAAATGTGCTCTAGGATTCTTAGTGATGGGACGAATTTGTTGAGAAAAAATGACCTATTTTTAGGGATGTATGTTTTTTTAATTAATGGAGTAAGGTATAGATGTGTTAATGGACTTGAAGGGTTTTTCCATAGTTTAGAAAATGCATGATTTGGTCAAGGGTTTTTGTAAAAAATATACACTTTTTTATTATGTTACATATATAAATGTCATGTAATGTGAAAACTTGATGGGTATTTTCCATGGGGTGGATTTCATGAAACTGGTAGAAAACATTCTGGAAAAAAAATCTTATAAAGGTTTCCCAACATCTATTGTTAGTTGATTAGATTTAAAAAAAATCTATGTATCTGAGTCCAGTGTATTAAATTATTGGTAAACTAGTAACAGACCATGTAAATTTTGTTTGTATGGATTTTTGGGATCTATATGATTCATATTTTTTTCATCCATTCATTAGTTTCGTGGTTCTCATCCTTAAAGGGTTCTCATGTGAATTTGAGAGTCTCTATTTGATCCAGATTGAGTTGTTTGGCATTCGTTCATCAGGGTGGTTTTGTTGCATCTCTCTAGGTAAGATATCATTTTCACTTATTTATTTCCTTTGATTGTGGTAGCATTGTTGCATTTCACTATTGATTTTTTTGATCAATAGATATGTTTCTTCTTTTTTATCTCTAGATACATTGTCTAGTATTGTGTTGAGGGATGTTTTCATTGGTGGTTATGTTGTGTTGGGTGTGTATTCTTGATGTATGTTTCATTTACTCTTCTAATACAACCCTTTTATTTGATTGGATAAACTATAAGAAGTGTAGATTGATTATAGAGACTCCCTTGTCATTTTTGGTTTCATCATTTTGTTTGATTCTATTATAGGAGTTTGCGACCAGATTTTGTTGTAAGTGGTTTTGTCTATGGAATTTGTTTGTGAACTAAATTTCTTATATTTTTGATAAATTTTTAATTAAATAGAATGGTGTTATAGTAATACTATTTTTGTGAGTGTGTTTTATACTAAAATTTTATGAAAAATAGTACCCCTAGTTTGGCTAAAATGAAATGTGTTTTCAAATCATTGAGAAATAGGTTTGAGAAATAGATTTCCAATAATGGTTTTATTGAAACAATTTGAGGAACATATTTATAAAATATATCACATGGGATGCCTTGGGTACTTAGGTGGAGGGTAGAGTAATAGGTCTCATACATTGTTCAGAGGTATTCTCTTGGGACTTTCCTCTTCTCCCTAGGCCCATTGTTCAATGGACTGGTTGGAACTATTGGGAGGATCACTTTTTGGAGTGTTCCAATTATCTCTAGATATGATGAATATCTCAATTGGCTTGGTGCGTATTCCATTTTCTATGTTAAGTATGAGTATCATAACTACCCTACCCTATTGTGATCTCTGTCATGGAGTTTCATGTGGTTCTACTTTTAGCTTCTAATGATTTGGTGAACTACCATGGATTTGATATGATATGTGATGAGTGATTTGGGTTGATTTAACATAACATATCTGTTATGATATGTGGATATGAAAATTATTGAAGATGATTTACCTTCTTTATTTGGAAATTTGGAAAAGGTGGAAATTAAATTTCATCCTTTGATTCTGATATAAAATTTCTAAAAAGTTATATTACTTTATTTCATTAAATTTTATACTTCTTGTTTTATTGTGTATATTCTTGATAAGGAACATCTATGTTAGACCCTAATTAACATATTAGATCCCACTCTGGGTACCCCTTCAACGGTGCGTAGACATAGTAATTTCATTTGATATAAGGAAAGGTTAGGAATCATAGTGATGTGGACATGTTTATTGTATGATCAGTACAATGTGTTGTGGTGATATGGTGGGAGTCTTCCCACTCTATCACATTAAGTATCTGGATTTGTTATTTTGTATGTCCTTTGTGGATGTATCTGTACATGAAGATTGTTTCTACTCTTGAGTTGTTTTGATTCCATTTTTTTAGTTACTGCACATATTTATAATATCCTTAGTTTTCTCAATTGTATATATTTTCTATGTTAATGCTTTAGGATGGTGGAAATGCATCCTTCTACTTGTTTGTTGATTATTGGGTTCTAGTGTCCACCCTGTGGGGATCTGGAACTCCAATCAGATATATGATGGCTTGGGTTGGGAACCAGGCTG
Source organism: Viscum album (assembly GCA_963277665.1). NCBI lineage: Eukaryota > Viridiplantae > Streptophyta > Magnoliopsida > Santalales > Viscaceae > Viscum > Viscum album. The sequence goes on from OY728145.1 coordinate 1,527,515,185, forward strand.
AGAGGGTATTCAGGTATGCTAGTAAAAAAATAAATGTAAATAAAAAATTTCATCATAAATATAATGTAAAATATGAATAAATGATTAATAAATTGGTGGTCATGAATTTCCCTTATTAAATCCAATATTAGGGATGTTGGGATCTTCATTATTCCTTAATAGGGTTTTCCTATAATAACAATTTTCATTCAAATATACATATGAATTCTTTTGAGGGATTATATGGAATGATATGATAGACTCCAGATTTTCTGGATAATGTATGTTAAAGGATATTGGGGGTATTATATTTGGTAGTGGAAATTTTGGAGAAGGTAAAGGTAGTTAAGAAATATATGTGGATAGTTCAATGTATTTAAAATTGTATGTAGATAATGGGATAAAATATATCCCTTTCATGGTCGGTAATACAATTCTTATTATTGTATCTCTTTCAAAAAGTAATTATATATATTTGTGAAAAGGGGATATTATTTTCACAAATCATTTGAAAATATGAAATATTGTAGAAATTTGGATTAGTTCTCTAATGTGTGTACATTCCACTTATTTTACCTTAGGTAAAAATGTTTTCTTGTTTAAATGATTATAAAATATGTTCCATATCTATCTCATGTTTTTAACCAAAAAGTTGTTCAGTGGTAAGGGAACCTTTCTTATAAGGAACAACATATTCAAGTTCTTAACCATAGAGAGAATATATTATAAAACAATGTAATTCACCAGGTCAAGGTTTCTTGAAAATCCATATATTCGAAGAAGCAACATGGGTGTCCTAAAATTCTACGAGGGAATGAAACCCCAACATTTTTAAAAAGTGAATAAAATTATAGGGATTTAAATTACAATATGGGGGAAGAATGTGACCCACAGTTTCATTTTCATATAAAATAATTTCATACACTTACTATATAGATTTTTTAATGTTATATTCATTGCATAAAATAGAAGGTATTTTTTTCAAAAGCAAAAAATAATTATTTACAACAACTTTTTATATATAATATATAGCCTTATATAAAATATTGATTTCCAAATTAAATATATTTAGCTTGGAAAATAAACATAATTTTTTAATTGTTCATGTCAAATTTAACTAAATATTGATATAATGATAAAAATAAAGGACTATAGAAAAAAAATGATTTATAATGAAAACTATATTTTCCTTTAAAGTATTTATAATCAAAAATTATATATTGATTTATATGTAAAATGAAATTATTTAATTTTGATTTAAAACTATAAAATTATTTTTTTAATAATGTTTAATACATTAATTTAGGATAAAATCATTTTTATCGTAAAATTAAATTTTTTTTTAAAAAAACATTTATTGAATTCTTCATGCTTAATTAAATTAAAGTCCTATAAATATAAATATAAAATTTTGAAGATCGATTCCATATTTTCAATCACTGTTAAAAATTTGGTAAATATGCCACATTTTATTTTATTCAATATTAATAGTAAACATATTGTGTTTTGATACCACATTTAAGGGTAAATCAAGTAAATAACATTAATAATTAAATGAGAAGGAGCTAAAAATTACTGTAAAACCTAACATAATTTTATTGGATGAGTCTATTTTTTCCATACTAATCTAGAAATAGGTTATATGGAATATATTCCATTTTTAATTAATTATAACCTTTATAATATTTTATTTAATAAAATGTAAAAAATATCACACAATTGTTTTTAATAACTATATAAATTTGATCTAACGACCAAAACATTTATCAATAAAAATTAATCTTGATATAATTAAATGTCTTATTATGTAAAATGGTTATATAAAATATATAATTCTTTGGTTTTATGAATTTGGATTTCAAAATAATGTTACAAATTTTTACCGATTCGAATATAGCTATCGAACAGTGATCACATTATTAGTATAAATATATGTCTTTAAAAATCCAATTTACTAGGACAGAGGAAGCAATTGACTCATCTAGTATAATTTTCCATAAGAAGCCAATTTTTTCACATCCTGAAAATATAGTTCCATCACTGGGCCTCACTCTTGACAAATCACAAGCTGGTCTTCAACACGTAAAGCATGAACGAAACTACCAACGAGAGAAGTGGATGTTGATAGTGGTTACCACTAGAGATATATTTTCCAAGCCTCCCCAAGAGCCTTTACCCCTCACACAACTTACCCTTATGTCATATACGGGTGTTATAATGGGTTATGTAAAATGACCCTAGAACTATGATTATGTGCATTATTTTTTGTATAATGAATATAAATTCATTTAATTATTCTTAATTTGTAAATGGTTTTTAAAGAACAAATAGTATTCTAGTTAATATTTAATTAAAAAATCTATTTTTATGAATTAATGTATTTTTGGAATTAAATTATATTTTAAGAAATTATTATTATTATTAAATTAATTTTTATTAAATATCAATGATCGTATAATTTTTATGAATATAATGGTATTTTTTAGTTAGGTTTGAATGTTTTTTTCAAAACCCATGAATATTCAATAAATGCTAGATATTATATTAAAAGTTAATAAGAACATATTTGGAAACTATATATCTAAAATTAATATTATTTGTTGGAATCTGGTTGTTGAAATTATCCAACGGTTAGTTTTTTATAATTTTTTGAGAGAGTCATATTTTTGGGTAAAAATTAATTACCATTAAAATATATAATTTTTTTATGACACAACAATGTGCCAATAGTGATGTTATAAAATACTATAAATGGTATGTTTGGCCAAATTTTTTTTAAAATAATGTGATTTTATATTTTATTTATTTATTTTACAAAGCCTTAGTGGACCCTCCAAGAGTTATAAAATATTTTAACATTTTAAATAGATTTCCTTGAGAGTGTGACTCACATACGCATAAAAAAAATTAATAAGTTCAGCCATTTCCCTTATAAAATAATGTTTTCCAATCACCTTGGAAAAAAACACGGAAAACCCCATGTGATGGTTTGTGGTTTTGATTAGTTTAATGTGTAGTGTGAAAAACCTAAATAATAAATAATTCATTCTCTTTTCTTATATATACTGAACCAAACTCCCAGTTTCACTTCACTCAATACATTTGGATCTTGACAAATATTTTCCCTCCTCTTTCTATCATCCTCCCAAGGTTCCCCATTCTCCCTAGATGCCTCACTAAATCCTCTACCAAACATCTGGTATCACACATCCAAGTAATGGGTTCTTCCTCTTTCATTTTTTTTCATGTTTCTTTATGTTTCTATACCATTTTCTTTTAAATTAAAAAAGTTTTGGTATAATTTATCTCATCCTCGATACTTACCTCATCATTTTTGAATTATGAGAGTCCCCTTTCTCTTTCATTAATGCCTCTCAAGTACACCTGTTACCATGCCAAAATTCTATAAGATATTTCTCTTTCCTAATTTACATTCAATCAATTCATTTGTATTATTAATCTAAATTCCATTAACTATGTTTGGACAAGTATATATTGGAAAAAATTACTTTACATTTCATGTATATAGTATGAGACACCCCTTTCTATCTCATTAATAATTTTTATGAATTATTATATCACGTCGTTATGCTTCCGAAATTTCACTGTGATTTTCCAATCCAAAGTCATTGTGTTGTGAATAACATGCCCATTTCTCTATCAATGGTATTCACCTTCATGAATTTTTTTTATTGATTATATCATTTCATATATGAATTCCACATTCCATTATCATGGAATATATGATGATGTTTAATTAATCCTTGTTATATGATCCATATGGAACACTAATGCATGAAATGAAATGATTAATATGGGTGCACCCTGATTATGCTCCAATGCATTGGGTAAATATTAGTATTATGATAATTCTAGTGTACTGAGGGGTTACTCCTAATAATTCAATTGCAATGAGTGTTTAATCATTACCCATCTACAATGAGCCGCAACTCATGCTAATATCAGGTTAAATGTTTTTCCACATTTCAATGTTATGATAATCATGATATATCCTGCCTTTATGATAATGTTTCTCTTATTCTAAATTGATATGCCTATTTCCGGACATTTATGGCAATCTTCTTGTTATTCCGTGTTTACACCATTACTAGGATTTGTAGTTCACCCTTTTCTTATGTATGTTCTCATGTTATCCCATTCAATGCTAAGAATAATGGAATGTTGTGGTCATGTAAAATAACATTTCAATAAATATGTTGTATTTTAGGTCATATGTTTTCATGAAATGTTCCTAATTTCTCAAGACACTACACCTCTCGATCAATAGTGTTGTATTAAGTGCATTTTTATGTAATAAATCATGTTTATGTGTGTAATAAGGAGAAGGGTTGTTATAGTAGGTATCATTGGATTGGTTTAGTTATTTATTGAGATTAGGATTAGAAAACCCTAGTGAGAGCCTTACGGATAAGTATATGTATAATAAGAACATCCCCAAATATTGGAGTGGATTGACTAAGTGGTTTATCAAGAAAATACATCCTTGTATGGATATGAGCATGTATTGGTGGCTCGAGAATAGATGTATCTAGGGGTAATACATGAAAACATAGCTTTGAGCTAAACTCGAATGAGAACTGGTGAACAACAACAGGCCTTACTACACTATATTTTATGACAATCCTAGGGCATATTCATTGGTATATTCATAAGAATAGTACGAACCATTATTAAAGGAATAAAAAACGCCCCTAGGAATATATATTGGTAATAAGATCATGGATAACACAGACTTACGCCTATAAATTAATAAGTTATTGAAATAAATATAATTTATATGTTTTTGTTTATGTCTTCTGATTACCATTTTTTTACACCTAAATAAAATTTTATTCTGTCCAATTTTCCAATAATAGGTGGTCTTGGTCTAATAACTGATTCCAAGATCATTGTTACAACAATTCTATTGAGATCCCCAATCCGATGGGAGAATAATCATGAACATTTTCACAATACATTCTCAGTTAACTTAGGTTTTGAATATAAACATGGGTCAATAGGAACATTCATATCCCCCTAAGAAATTAAAAGTCACAATAGAGAGTTTCATGAGGCAATAACCACCTACATTTAATGGATTGTCTAATCCCTTAATCTCCTAACAATTGATAAACTCCATTGAGAAGATTTTGTCCCTCCTTCAATGTTATGAATAAGAGAAGGTACTTTTGGTTGATTATCGTATTGAGGGTGAAGCTGTTCAATTGTAGGCATTGATCAAAAATATGAAGCCTAAGGAAGAGATCGAGGTGCTGGAATGGAAGGATTATTGGAATTGTTTTTGATAAAAATATTCCTAGCACCCAAAGACATACGATGGAAATGGACTACCATTATCTCATGAAAAAAAGATTACGACTCCATAAGAGAGTATGAGGAAAACTTCACAAATCTTGAACAATACGCCTTCAGATCATTCATTACCCTCAAACCCGTGGTTCAATGCTTCTTTAGTTGGATAAAACCTATCCTGTGGAAGTACCTAACAATCTGTGACTTCAAGGAATATGTTGAAATTTTTTGATGTGCCCTCACAGTAGAAATGGGGATCTGTGAATCTCAATGGTATCATGGGGATAAGAAAAATATGGTGGAATTCAATTCTGGAGGTCCTATAGATAAATCTAATAGTGCTACTGAAATCCTGCACCCCACATTCAAATGGTGTGGAATTAAGAACCCCAGAAATTTCATAAAGGTGGTGAGGAAATGCTTTAAGTGCTCAAAAGAAGGGCACATAGACATTAACATCCGACAGGAAAACTCCACGGCTATGACGGAGTAGAGGAACACTCCATTCAACCCTCAACAAGTTGTTCATTGCTTCAACTAAAAAGTACCAGGGAACATGGAAAACAAGTTCCCTATGCCAAGGGTTTTTAGAGGCATCCAAAAAACTCCATGTAGCCAGGGAGAGCTTTTTCCATCACTACCATTTAATTAAACAATGACAACGAAGTGGTGAAAGGTACGCTAGTAATTCATTCACGAATAGAGAAATAACTTTTTGATTCTTGTCCAACACATTTTAATTTATCATGAATGTTTATTAGAACAATCCCGACATCCATATAAATCATGGAAGTAAATATTTCAGTGACAACGAAAAATTCAGAAATCATGTAATCCCATTAATATAACTCCATCCCTATAGTAATTTGTGGATTCTACTTCTCTGCGAACCTCTTTAGACTTTCTCTAGTAGAATTTGATGCAATTATTGGGATGGATTGGATTCTTCTATATAGAGACAACATAAATTTACATGATAGGGAAATCACAGTCTATATGGAAAATAGAACCCCTAATTCGGTACAAGTGCAAGGAGAAAGATGAATCTAATATAGAACCATCATCCCAAGCATGGGAATTACTGCCCTCTGAGAATGTATATCGTGCTCAGATGATTGAGTCTATGGAATCATCCATCTTTGAATACATGCCTATTGTGAGGGAATTTTCTGAAGTGTTTCCTAAAGAATTTCTTAGCCTACCACCTAAAAGAGATGTCAAATTCTTGAATGATCATATACTTGTAGGACTCTCAATATCCAATACTTTATATAGAATGGATTTTTGGAGCTTGAGGAGCTAAGGAAACAACTACATGAGAATTTGGATAAATTGTTTATACGCCCATGTGCTTCACTGTAATGCCCCGACCCATGTTACCCAGAGTCAGTGAATTATTACATAGCATTATCATGATCACAGGAGAAGAAGTCTCAAAAGACCAGTTAGTTTAGTAGCCTTGTAAGTACTAGATACATGCATATGTTATACATTACATCATGAAATAATGAAAACAACATTTTTTCCCCTTTGAACACACTCATATACCAAATCATATCCCTACAGGTGGATCACAACAAACTTCTTCACAACTTGGAAAAAATGAAACATTATAAAGGGGTGAGATCAGATGCTCAGTAAGGATAACAAAACAGAGGAAACTTTCATAAATAATCATAACCATTGAAGGTAATGTATAAGACTAAAACACATGCCTTTTAAAATTAATCCTTAGAATAAAATGGAAAGGCTAAATCAAATAATACCATTTACCTATTTACATGGATATTATACTAGTTGAATAATCACATGTAGTATCAATAGATAATTTCATAATGATGGAATGCATAATTTTAGACATCATATCCACATAGTCAAGTCCTCCTGCCAAGAATAAAAATAAGATTTTGCAATGTCCTTGTTCCAAGAAACTAGTTTGTCTATTGAGACCTACCGATGCATCGAGGGGCTATAGAGGGCTCTACCCGTCACTTACTAAGTCCAATGCATTCCTTATATGAAAAGGATGAAACATAACATAAAAATTCATATTAAAACTAGAATAAAAAATGTTAATACTTTAACCGTAAACCATGAATACTATAACAATAATACATCCAAATCCAAACATATCACCAAACCGTAAATAAAATATGGAATACTGTATCATAATAATCCACATCAAACAAGTGTAAAATCTATGAAAGTATGTCAACATAGATGAAAAAAAACTATTTAAGGGAAATATCTCTTTCTATTTTGAAATCATTTAAAATTCAAATCATTATAAAAGAAAACAATTATTTTGAAAATATTCATATAATTATGTAAGGGATGATTTGAAGGTGTTATAATGGTGGAAAATAGCTACACAAACCTTATAAGTTAAAAAAATCTTACCTTAAATTGTCGAAAAGGTCAAAAAGTATCTTATATTGAAGAATATAAAAATATTACATTCAAAGGATTTTATAAAAAGTTAGACAATGCTATAAATGAATTTAACCCATAATTTAGTAAATTGTAAAAATGTTTTGAAATACATTTTTTTGAAACATAGATGTGTATGATAATGATTTCTTAGTAAATACTCACTTTTAAACAAGCTTAGATAATAAATAGATTGTAAAATTACCCATTACCTTGTAATTTTCCATGTTAAAGGGTAATTTAACCTTTTTTATAATAGTTAAAACATTTTTATTACGTTATAAAAGGACCACATACATAAATATTATATTATATATGATCATCCAATATTGTTTTGTTAATAATATTTCAATAGTATCATTATTTCAGGTGTTAAAAGATTCATTTTTTGTTATATGTTTTGTTATGTAAGTCATGATTGGTAATCATAGATTGTATTTTATTCAAATAAATAAATATGTTATGTTCTGAAACATTATTTTTATTCATAAAATGAAAATTATTCTTGAATAGTTATGATAGGGAATGAATTGCCTTGTGTTCTTGGAGACGATAATCTGTGCGTTCACATGAGAAACAATTCCATTCTATTTATGGTGAAATAATATTTAATTTGAAGGTAAATAATTTATTTAGAATCATTAACATGTCATATTTTTATTTACATCAATTATGATCATTATTATACCCATCTAAATAATGAAGTGTTGAATAACAAACTACACCATGACGTAAAGACGGTAAGATGTACGTACGCACATATAATGACTTTGTCATTCATAGGATGGATAGAATAATTAATATGGTTATACCATATTTATAATCATATCAAATTATGTATAAGGTACTGGAGTTATTATTTTGGTATGGAAACAACAATGAAAGATGATGTGGAAGAAGAAAAGAACTTTTGAAGAAGTGATGAAATTACTACCTCTTCTTCAGGTGCTTCCTTTTGAATTGATCTAAAGGTATCTGTAGGTCAGCTTTCTAATCAATGCATGGACTCTAGGTTTTAGTGAGGGTTGTTGGAAAGATATTTGAGTGGATTTTTTCTATGGAAAATGTCTTTCGAGGGGTGATTTTGAGAGATGTGAAAGTACCCTTTTATAAGAGAGGTGATAATCACTTTTGAAAAAACATGAAATGTTAATTTATTATACAATCATATTCGATTTATAATGGATAAAAAGGATTTATTTAGAGAATATTGTTGGTATGGGTCGATACACTCTCATCCAATTGGTTTTAGAAAGGGTTAGGTTACCGTATAAAAATTATCTTTTAGATTTAACTGTTAGTTAAATAGTTTTATCTTTTACCCAATAGTCTTGTATTATTATAATAAATGGCTAATCAATAATCTATAAAAAGCCAAGATATCTGAAAGATGTTAATTATTGACATATCATACTTTATCTATGTCCTATGGGAGATCCTTATATTTTTTGGAATATTATATCATTTAATAATTTAGTATTTGTTTTAAAAACTCAATTATATCAATTTTGACACAATTTAATATTTGATTTTTGTGAAAGTCAAAAAAACATGGTTACATAAAAAAAATACCTTATATCTACCCAATCATGTCATATTATCCATCAAAATTATTGGAAGGCATCAAGTGTCTCAATTTACAATTATTGGGATATTTATTATATCATTTATTTAAATCATTCATTAATAAGGTAATTACTACGTCATCATTTTGTCATAAATAAATTTGAATATTTAATTTCAAATTTGTTTAAATAAAAAAACATTACTTATGAAATTTTTTTATCTTTATAAATAATATTTATAGTTGAATTTATCTTATGTATAAATCCATATTAAATATTTTTTAGTTATTAAAATTTGAGTTTAACACTTTTAACTAATGTATAAATAATATAATAATAAATGTCCTAATATAATCCAAGTAGATCAAATGGGTTCATATTTTATTCAAAAAGATTTTTTTTTTGATAAAAAATTCTCTAATAGAATTAGTACATAAGTTAGGGTAATTATAATATTATTTCTACCTTTAATTACCCTATTTAATTTTAACCATGGTCAATAAAATTCAAGAGTTACTATTCTAAAAAAATTATTTGCATCCCATTGAACCAAATTTTACGTGCCTATTTCAACCATGTCTCTCAAATTTTTTAATTTCCATTCATAGGAGTGGTAAAATTATGTTTTATGCCAATTTGAAAATGTGCCTAGAAGGTGGGTAAAAGACGTTGAAATGATCAATAAAATTTTATCCATTTGCTTTTATTATAAATTGACTTCAATGAATTAAATTTAACACATATAGGTATTATGTATCTATTTTAAATGAAAATAAGTTAAAATAAAATAAATAAATATTTAATTAAAAAGTTGGTTTTAAGCAATAATGCAGTGTTTTTAACTATTCATAAAAAATTGATATTTTTCAGAAAAGTATGAAAAATTCACCTAATGAATTTTTTATATTCCAATTTAAAAAATTATGTCTATTTTACCAAATTAAAAACAAATAAAATACATTAATTAATCTTAAATTAATTCCCGTTGTCAAAACCAAAAAGTGGGTTTTAGAGAAGTAAAAACTATCAAGAGATTTATATGTGTTTATGTCCAATTTAATAGTAAAATTACATCCAATGACCTAAATTATATTATATGATAAAAATATAATCTTACGATACTTCAAAACCACTTAAATTTATAATTTAACACTATAAATTATTTCTATTAAAAAAGTTGTTTTTTATTGAAATTTATTATTTTTCAATATTCATCAAAATATAAAAGCTATCAGAAAAGAACAAAAAATTTAACAAAACTAAATTTTTATGTCTTTTTTTTAAGAAGAGTTGTATTTAGTAAAATTGAATATATTAAAGAGTCAAATATTGGATTTAAAAAGTGTTTTTCATTATAAGTATGTAAAATTGCATTTTTTAAAGGCACTTCTTTTATCTAAAAAATTGATTTTGTCTGTATATTATGTCTAAAAAACACAAAATATGAATTTTAAAATTATATAGGATATATATATAATTCAAAATGTTGTTCATACTATTCATGACCACAATCATATGTTAATATGATCTAATCAGTGTTTTTCTAAATCTAGTTTCCTCAATTTTTACTAATCATCCTCTGATACCATATGTAACGTATCAAACCTAGTTACCAAGAGTTAGTGCTTTATTACATAATATACCATTATCATAAAATATCAAGTCTCAAATGACCAATTAGTTTAGTATATTTATATGATCTAGATACATACATAAGTACTTCATTACATCATGAAGTAAATAAAAATAACATTGCGTCCCCTTTGAACACAATCATATCTCATTTCCTATCCCTATAGGTTCATCATAATATAATTTTTCACATCCTGGAAAAAATAATACATAAAAAATGGGCGTGATTAGATGTTCGGTAAGGTTAACAATATTGCAGAAATATTCATAAATAAGTATAAACATTGAAGGCAGTGTACTAGACTAAACCACACACCTTTTAAAATAAAACGTTAGAATAAAATGAAAAGGTAAATCAATTAATTCTATTTACTTATTCACAGGGATATTTTACTTTTCAAATAATCACATACAGTATCAATTGCTAATTTCATAATGATGTAATGCATAATGCCCTACATCATAACAACATAGACAAGGCCTCGTGGCAAGACTAAAAATAATATTTTTTCAAGGCTTTGTGCCAAGACATCAGTTTGTCTCATGTGACCTACCGATGCATCAAGGAGCTCTAGTAGGATACACCCATCACATACTAAGTCCAATAAATTCCAAATATGAAAAGGTTGAAACATAACATAAACATTATTATTAAAACTTGCATATCAAATGTTAATACATTAACCATATACCATGAATGGTATAAAAATAACACATCCATAGTCAAACATATAAAAAACCTACAATACAGTATGGAAGCCTAGAATGATTTCCATGTAATGGTGGATAGATACTATCTCGATTTAGATTCTAGGGAGGGTCAGTTCCTTCTAGATAGTCTGGTCGAATTCTCTAAGACCACCGGGTCATCTAATCTCTTAAGCCTTCATTCTATGTAATATTTGAGCCCACGTGCCTTGTAAATGGTTCCCCTTCATACCTTAAAAGTGGGATTAGCAAAAATAAATAAAAATGATGGCCTTAAATCCATTTAGGCAAACAATTTTACAATCCATCAAAGGATCTTGACATAGAGGAAATCCAAACTATTTGAGTGAAATATCAATTTATATTATGAAAAAATTTAAAAGTAGCATAATTATAAAAGAAAAAATTTATTTTGAAAATTTTCTTATATCATATATGGGAAACTTCAAAGGTGTTATAACAACAGAAAATTGCCACACCCACTGTATTCGTTAAAAAAACATTCTTACCTTAATTTGTCGAAACGTTTATAAAGGACCTTGTTTTGTAAACAATGGAATGATTCCTTTCAAACCATTTTATAAAATTAAAAAAAAGGGTATAAAGTAATGTTACCCATACTCTAGTAAATAGTAAATATTTTTGAAATACATTTTTAATTAACACGGATATGGATGATAAAGAGGTCCCAGTAGGTACTCACGTAAAAACAATCTAAGATAATAAAGAGATTGTAATATTAAACCTTACATTATACTTTTCCTTGGTCAATGGTATGTTTACCAACTATATAATTGTTAAGTCATTGTTACATAATTATACAAGAACCAAATGTATAAATATGATATTATATATGATATTATAATATTTTTTTATAAATAATATTTCAGTAGTATCTTTGTATAGAGTGTTAATTTATTTGTATTCCTTTATATGTTTTGTTACATAGGTCATGTTCGTTATGGATATGATGTATTTTATTCTTATCTATAATGATATTATGTTTTAATAAATTATTTTTAATCAAAAAATGAAAATTATTCTTGAATTATTTTGATGTTGAATGAATCTCATCCCTTTTGTGGAGACAATAATCCAAACGTATGCACGAGCGACAATACCATTCTATTAATGGTGAAATCCTATGTAATTGGATGTTATATCATATCTAAAGATGCCTTAACATGTCATATTTATTATTTATATCAATTATACTCATTATTATTCCCATCCGAATAGTGAAGTGTAGAATAACAAACTACACCATGATGTGGAGATGGTAAGCCGTACGTGCGAATGTATGGTAACATTTTCATTAATAAGATGGATAGAATAATGAATATTGTTGTACCATAATTTTAATAACATCACATAGTTTAGAGGGTACCAGAGTTATTATTTTGGTATGGATACTACAAAGAGAGAGGAATTGGAAGAAGAAAAGAACATTGAGAGAGTTGATGAAATTATTTCCTCTTCTTCAGGTGCTTCCTTTTGATTTGATCAAGAGGGATATTTAAGTTAGATTTATGATCAATGTAAGTCCTGTAGGGTTACTTAAGGGTAGTTGGAAAGATATTTTAGTAGGTTTTGGCAGAGCCAAATGGCATTGGAGGTGTGATTTGGAGAGAAGGAGATGTACTTTTTTATAAGAGAGGTGACGATCACTTTAGGAAAAGCTTGAATTGTTAATTTATTATACAACCATATTCTAAATATAATGGATCAAAAGGATTTATTTCAAATCTGAGATAGGGATGGGTCGATTACCTCTCAAACAGTAGGATTTATAGAGGATTATGTCACCATATATAGATTACCATTTAGATTTATCTCTTACTTAAATAGTTTATCTCTTACCATGTTTTATAGTAATATTATAATAAATGGTTAGTAAACATACTATAAATATCCAATATAACCCCAAGTGCTTAATTAATGACATATCTAACTTTATATTAGACTTTTGGATGAACCTTATATTTTTGAGAATATTATATCAATTAATAATATAGTATTTGTTTTAAAAATTCATTTATTTTAATTTTGACACTATTTAGAATTTAGAGATTTTGAAAGATAACAAAACTTGATTACTTATAAAAAATAAATTATATAATCCCTAACATGTCTTATTAACCTATAAAATTATTGGAAGACATCAAAATTTTCAATTTACATTTATTTTGATATTTATAAAATAATTTATTTTAATCTTTCATTAATAATGTAATTATTGAATCATCATTATGTCATAAATAAATTAAATTATTTAATGTCTAAAAATTATAATTTAACTTCCATTATGTAGGAAATATTTTTGTCTTTCTAATAAATATTTATAGTCTAATTTATCATATTTATTACCCAATATTAAAAATGTTTTAGTGATTAAAAATTGAATTTAACACTTTCAACTCTTCTTTAAATAAAATAAAACTAAATTTCATAATCTAATAAATGTAGATAAAAGAGGATCATATTATATTAAAAATGTTGATTTTGGTTGAAAAAACCTTATCCAGTAGATTTAAGTCATTTGTTAGTGTAATTATAATATCATTTTCACCTTTAATTACCATATTAACTTTTAACTGTGGTAAATAAAATTCAAATGTTACTATTCACAAAATTTATTTTCCTCCTATTGAACCACTTTATACTTACTGATGTTAGCTGTGTCACTCAGATTTTGGGAATTTAATTCACAAATGCAGTAAAATTATGACTTATGCAAATTTTCAACTGTGCCAAGAAGGTTGGTAAAATACATTAATATGTTCAATTATATTTTATACATCTAATTTTATTATAAAATGACTCAAATGAATTATATTGAACATATATATATTATTTATCTATTTTTACCTAAAATAAATTTAAAAAAATAAATAATTAAATAAATAAAAAGTTAGTTTCAAACAATAATGTCGGGTTTTCACTGTTCATCAAAAATTGAAATGGCCAGTTTGATAGGTCATCATGCGCTTGAAAGTTGTGTTGCGTGTTGAACAAGATATTGAATTACATTACAGAGATAAATTACAATGAAATCATAGGGGTTACATTCTCCCCAACATCAATAAATATGGGCCTCGAAATTTGAAATTGTTCTTTGAAAATAAAAGGTTGAAAGTAGAAAAAACCTTTGTGGATAACACACATTGGAAATAGGGTTACTAACATTTAGTCTTAGTAAAGTGGAAAGGGAAATGAAAAGGTCACCACCAAATTAGGGTATTGAATATGAGAACATCGGTGTCAATTATAGACACAAAATTGGTGGGAATATGTAAATATTTAATGCGAGATATTGATGTCATTAATCACAAACAAGTGAACAATAAATGAAAAATTGAGGGCCTTAATGCCAAAACAATATCATTGGTTTTACGAAACCTAAGGTATTAGGATAATACATTTGTGGTTTACAGATCATATCCCCAATGTTTATGAATTAATTTCATCATAGAATAAGAAAAAAAATAATACTTTACATTTAGACTTCCATCCATTAACTAATCTCTACAACATACTCATCTTTACGTCCAAAAGAAAATAAAATCCAAAAATATTCTATTAAACCTAATCGTATAGGGTTTCAAAAAAGAATGAATTTATAATTCATCTGTCACACAATTTTAACAAAAACTAAATTATACTAACTAGAACGTCACGTAGGACATTGTTAGGTGATACACCCTTGTTTCCCTTCGGTTGTGGGTTCAAGACTCGCGGCCATGCCATACGTCAAGAGTTGTCGCTCGACCATTGGGTTTTCCATTTTATAAAAAATCAATAAATATTCTTATGAAAGTTTTTAACCTTAAAACCTAGTATGTAATTTCCAACATAATCCATTCCAATATTTACACATATCCAAAATAATTTTTTCCAAACTCATAGTCCAAAACTTTATATAGAATGTCATCATAACATAATGATGTTCTCTTTTTGGAAGATAATAACTTTTGAGTACCTTCATCATGTATTCTATTAAAACAAGGTAACACCCTGAAATACCAAAAACCTTTTTTATTAAATTAATTCTCCGTTATTTTAAATAGAATACTAGATATATTTTTTATATCCCAAAATTTTTAATACCCCAACAAAGATGGCATTAACAAACTATTATTCAGTTTCTCGATAGTCAATAATATCTTATATTATTTTTTCAAATCAACCGTCTCATTTTTTAAAATCACTACCTCGGTATCAGGACCATATTATGGGTTTTATTTCCATAAACCATGTATTTTTACAAAAAGTTTAACATACTATTGAGTCACTTTTCTTTGTACCATACAATCTAAAATCCTCAACGAAATAGTACACTAGTACAAACCATATTTATATCCATAATTCATATAACTGGTACATCATTAATACATCACTAAAATGATATAATTCTTTAATAACAACATAAGAACACTAATAATTCTTCTTTATCTTCCATAGTATCATATCTTTAGTATTATTCAATAACATCATTTGGGGTATACTCTAATGATTGGGATATTGATTTGGGTAGTGACCCAACTCAATTAAAATAAAAAATAATATATTTGAAACCTTTTTATTAACTTTAAAATGATGAACTCGGTGTCCTTTCTCTGGACACATATAACAAACTCCAATTCTTTTCAGAAATTTACCAAGGTGATTCATTCCACTATTACCACATGTTAGAAACCGTTATTTTTATCTTCCCTTTATCCATATTTTTCTCTTCCATCCTCTTCTTCTCTTGTTTCCGATCAAATCCATATGACTAAAAGAAATCATTACTTATCTTATTAATACAAGACACTATTTATTCTCATGATGAGAATACATGGGAAAATATTTCCATTCCAAATGCTGCATTAAGACCATGAAATATATGATAATCTTGACTATTTGGATTAGGCGTATTGCTGGAGTTCTCAATTATTCTATTGGGTGCCATTTCTAAATGATAACATACACAAGGGTAGATCATATAATACTATAGAATACAAAAACTAAGAAAATTATTAACATTAATTGAATATAATCACACATCTATTATCATAATCATAAAAATGGTTTCTTTGCTCGCATATTTACTCTGAAATCCATCATAGTGGTTTATAAATAATGTTTTAATTATCCTCAGCATATCCCCTAGAATTGTGGTAACCATTAGGGCATCAAGGCTCATTGTCATGTACTAGGATACCCCAGGTCATGGCCAAAACTCCTTGTTAGAGTTTTCAATCTTAGGTACATCTATTCGAGAGACGCCTCGACCTTCTCATATCCAGGCATGGATGTATTTTCTTGTGAAACCCACATAATATTTACACTACCAAAATTTTTGGATGTTCAACTATACTACAACTCAAATTTTATCTCAATGTTATATTCTATAATCCTAGTTCTTTGATGTCTAGTTTCTAAGGATTGTACTATACATCCTTTGATACCAACTGTAACTCCACAACAATAGTTAAATATAGTCTCTTCACTATTAAATAGCATTGGCATGATCATAAGAGATCTCGTGTAGAAAGTATGATTAGTTTAGTAGTCTTGTAATTACTAGATACATACATAAGTTTTACATTACATCATGAAATAATGAAAAACACCATTTCGTTCCCTTTTAACACACTCATATCCCATAGCCTATCCCTTTAGGTCAATCATAATATAATTTTTCACATCCTGGAAAAAATAATACATAATAAATGGGTGACCTCATATGCTCTGTAAGGATAAAAATATAAAAGAAACATTCCAAATTAAGTATAAACATTGATTGAAATGTATAAGACTAAGCCTCTTAAAATTAACCTTCAGAATAAAATGGAAAATATAAATCAAATAAATCCATTTATGTATTCACATGGATATTATACATGTATAATAATCACTTGTAGTATCAATAGATAATTTCATAATGATGTAATGTGTTATGTCAAACATCATAACATCATAGTCAAGCCCTCGTGCCAAGACTACAAATAATATTTTTCAAGGCCTTCTTCCAAGACTCTAGTTTGTCTCATTAGACCTACTGATGCTTTGAAAAGCTATAACGGGATACACCCATCACTTACTAAGTCCAATGCGTTTTTATATGAAAATGATGAAACATAACATAAACATTCACATTAAACCCATCACACTAAATGTTAATACTTTAACCATAATCCATGAATGGTATAAAAATAACACAATAATTTTCAAAAATAAAACAAAACCTACAATACAATATTAATGATTTTATCATAATAAATCAACTTCAAACAAGTGTACAATTCATCAAAGGATCTTGGAATAGATGAAATAAAAACAATTTGAGAGAAATATATATTTCTATTTTGAAATCATTTAAAAGTCACATAATTATAAAAGAAAACATTTATTTTTTAAATTTTCTTATTTTGTATAAGGGATTCTTTGAAGGTGTTATAATAATAGAAAATATCCACACCCACTGTATAAGTTAAAAAAACATTTTTACCTATATTTTTTTGAAAAGGTCAGAAAGTAAATTTTTTGGAAAAAAACGGAATGATTCATTTCAAACAATTTTTCAAAATTTCATTCAATGGTATAAATTACATTAACTCATAGTCTAGTAAATAGTAAAAATGATTTGAAATACATTTTTATGAAACACAGATGTGGATGATAAATATTTCCTAGTAGATACTCACGAATAAACATCCTCAGACAAAACAAACGATTGTAAAATTATCCCATACCTTGTTCTTTTCCTTGGTAAAGGATACATTAACCTTACTAAAAAATAGTTAAATAATTTTTGTTAGATTATTTAGGAATTATATATATAAAAATCATAATATATATGATCTTATAATATTGTTTTGTTAATAATATTTCAGTCATATCATTGTTACAGGTGTTAACATATTCGTTTACCTTTTATATGATTTATTATGTAAGGAATTTTCGTTAGGGATATGATGTATTTGATTCATTAAATAAATTATATTAAGATCATAAACATTATTTTTAATCATAAAATTAAAATTATTCTTGAATGGTTTCGTTGGGGAATGAATCTCATCCTGTTCAAGGAGACTATAATCTGTACGTACGCACGAGAACAAATAAAATTATATTGATGGTTAAACCATAAGTATTTGGATAGTATATCATATATAAATAATAATTAACATGTAATATTTATTATTTAAATCAATTATACTCATTATTATTCCCATCAAAATAATAATGTGTTGAATAACAAACTACACCATGACCTGGAGAGGGTAAGCTGTGTCTATGCATGTATGGAGATGTTTTCATTCATAGGATGGATAGAGTAATGAATATGGTTGTGTAAATACCCAGAAATTTAAAGGAACATTTTTTTTCTTAATTTTATTTGGAATTTTACAAGAACGCAGTTTCTGACGGTGCCTAATTCCGAGGCCCGGTGTGCCCGGAATCAATTTCCGAAGTTTGGCTCGGGTACGTTCAGCGAATGAACGAGCGAGAATTCCTATCTTTTGAACCGGTGCTCGGAATCGAATTCTGAGGGCACCGATGGAATCGCAGCACCGGTTTTTTCTTAGAAACGCCTCTTTCGGAGTTGCGTTTGCTCGGTTGTGCTTTTAATTTTTTTGGGGTTTATGATAAGAAATAAAATAAAGTTGTACGGCAATTTTATTTCATTTCAGTTAAAGCCGCTTAAAGACCACTTTAATCTACTTAAGCTGGGTTGAAGCGGATAGGGTGCAATTCAAAATATCCTACCCACTTGGTAGGATATTTATGATGTGGGTCCTACACGAGCCCCACCGTTTCCTTTCTTCTTAAGTAACGCACTCGCACCCCCCTATTAAACGAAATCAACTGATATGTTTCCTTAATTTCTTAACGCCTCTATTTAATTGGGTAGTTAAGATTTACAGTTAATTATTTGAAATTAATTGTGAGGGTTACGTCATTTGAATTTTGAATTCGTTGGCGGAAAGAAATAAAATAATGCCTTAGCCTCATTTTATTTTTGGGTTGGGAAGCGTTGCACTTAGTTTTCCTCTCCTCCTCCTCCTTTGCGAAGAACGCGAAGAACGCGCCACCTCTGACGAAGAACGCTCATTTTCCTTACACGGAATTTTTCCCCTTCCACGGTGAGACTCTTCAACGGATCTTCTTCTTCCCCTTCATCGTCAACAGATCGACGAACAAGCTCGGAAGCGGAATCGGGTAGCGAGCGATGACGGCTTCGCCTTCCCTCGAGTCGGACGAACGCCGACGTCCCCCTTCGACGCCGTCATCCTCGCGACGCCATACCACGACGAACCTCAAACGACGACGCCTACTTCCAATCGGCTTATACCCAAGGTAGGGGTTCTAATATTTTAAGTTGGTGATTCTTTCCTTCAAAGGTGAAAGATAAATCTGCCGGCCATGTTCCAATTTTTATTTAAATTAAAAATTGTGAAGGTAAAACATTTTATGCCAACTGCTATCGAAATAACGGGAGGGAATCGGTCCGCACAAACACGGCCGATACCCCTCACCCCTTTGCTTTTCTTCGGTTTTGATTAGCGAAGACGATATTGCATCGTTGCACCGTGCTTGAGAGAAAGGAGACGCGAACGATGCGGGCAATGACGAAGAAACGTGACCTCGTCGCGCCACGTCGAGGGTACGAACGAGGTCGCGACTGGAGTCGGGCCACGCCGGAAGGACGTGGCATCGTCACACCGCACCAGATGAATTTGCAGCCATCCTGGAAGTGGCGGCCGGAAAAATAGCCCGCCGGAGAACACAAAGGAGGCGGCCGGAACCCCGGCCGCCGGCGCCGTAAGGCGCATGACCGTGAAGTCCCGCGGCAACAAATCGGCCGGCCCTGCGCTGGCCGACCGTTATAGGGGAAAAGCCGGGGGTTACACCCCCCGGGTTTCATATGGCACGACCCCTTAAAGGGCGCCGCCGTTTTAATTTAAGAGGGGGTGGAGCCCCTCCCTTACGCGCGCTCACGCGGCACGCTGGCTGCGCTGGCCGTGCCGCCGCGCTGGTCGCGCCGCCGCGCTGGCCGCGCCGCCGGCCAGGCCGGACTTCCGAGCCGGGCTGGGTCGACCTGGTTCGACCGACCCATGGGGTACTGGGTCAGGCCGGGCCGGGCCCAGACCCCCTATTTTCAGACTGAGTTGGTTCAAATGCCTATATCATAGGCTACGGACCTCCGACCGATGCACCGTCAGTTGCGTAGAGATCCTTGGAACGAGACAGTCGTTTCGTTATATCGCACTCAAGGTTTCAGATTACTTTGAGTTTGGCCGGGTTGGTTCATACACGAAACCAACCGGGCCCTCGGAGCAGAAACACTCATATTTTGAGCTTTAGATGTCCGATTGACGTGCCGTCGACTTTTTTGAGTTTCTTTTATTGAGACGGATCTTTTGGATTACTCCGCTCGAGGATTGGATGCTGTCGGAGTGTGGTCGGGTTGGTTAGCTCACGAAACCAACCTGGCCCCTCGAACGAGAAAGGAAATAACTCACAGACCGGACGTCTGATTGACGCACCGTCTGTCTCGTTGTTTTCTTCATGATGAGATGGAACTTTTGGCATACTTCGCCCGAGTTTTGGTTGCGGTTGGATAGTGGCTGGGTTGGATTGCACCCGAAATCCAACCGGGCCCCCTGGAATGGAAAAGCTGATATCATTCAGACCAGACGTTCGTTTGACGAACCGTCAGCGGCGTTGGTGATCACGTTCAGAAATGGTCACTATGAGTATACACTATGAGTTTTCGGGGTATAGTTGAGTTACGTCAGTATTGGTTCGCACATGAAACCAACAGGGCCCCTAGGACGAAAAGGCTAATAACTCACAGACCGGGCGTCCGATTGACGCGCCATCTATTGCGTTGAGACCCCTATGACGAGGTGGTCATTTGAGATACATCTTCATGGGACTTTGAGATACATGGAGTTTTGACCAGTAGCTCATGGAGCTGACCCTCCCGGAGACGAGTGTGCGGAGTACGGAGACAGTGTAGCTGGCTGAAACCTGATGATTGCTTGACCGACTCAACATGGAGTGAGTCGACTAGCCCAGTGGACGGAGCGGCCGGTATTTGGAGACATACCCACGGTGGACGGAGCGCTCGGTAGTTGGCCGCAGACCCGCGGTACTCAACAGGAGGAGTACCCTTGTAGGCTATTAGGGGAAGCGCCCGGTATTTGGCGATAGATCCTCAGCAGACGGAGCACCCGGTAGTTGGCCGCAGACCTGTGATACTCGACAGGAGGAGTACCTCAGCAGTCTTAGGTTAGTGAGCAGTACCTTAGAGTCGTGACAGGACCACCGTACACTCCAGAGACGGGGCTCCTCAGTAGTTACGTTTTCGATAACGAAAATCCTGGTTTGAGCTGAGACTTTTGATATTTGTGTTTACCTCATGATTGAGATGGGTCACTTGATAACTTCGGTATATGTATGGGCATATACCTGGGTAGTGGTTATCCGTTGATTTCATGATCCTTCTGTTTCCTCATGATTGAGATGGGTTACTTGATAACATATGTATATGTATGGGCATATACCTAATTAGAGTTTATCTGTTGAGATCTTCTTTGTGGTTATCCTTGTTGGTTTTAGTGATACCTTGAGGGTCTCGGGGTCCCTACTGAGTATCGTTATACTCACCCCTGCACGGGCTATGCCCGCACCTCGTTGTGTTGGTTGCAGAAGACGGGCAGTGCTAACAGAGGCCGAGTGTTTGAGGACTGGATGGTACCCGGAGTTAGACTACACGACGAGCCAGTACCCGGAGGTGGACTACACGATGAGTCAGTATCTGGAGGAGGACTTCACGGAGAGACGACACACGGAGGAGGTTTACGGGTGAGAGTGTTGAGGAGGCTATATGTACCTACCCTTCAGGTAGGATCCGTGATGGACGATCCAGGAGCTGTGCTATCTGTACCTACCCTTCAGGTAGGATCCAAGGAGGACGACCCAGGAGCTGCTTCCTTCTTCCAGCTGTTTGCCTTTTTCTGTTGTACTTTCATTCAGTTGTAGATTCACTTTCAGTTGGGTTTGTATTCTGGCACATTTACATTTCAGCACTTTCTTTTGTACTTAGTGTTTTGCTTACGCTTGTACTCTGTGGTGTTTTGTTTACTTTTATAAAGGCAATTCCTTCCCGGTTATCAGGATTTTCACCTTTGGTGCTAGTCGCCAGCCCCTGGCCTATGGAATGTGGGCTTGGGGTAGTCACGACACGGGCCCCGAGGACGGGTCATGACAATTGGTATCAGAGGAGTCGGTTCTACCGCAGAACTCAGAACTCTGATCTTTTCATTCTGTGAAGCAATAGTGTTAAGAGTACTGAGTGTGGTTTTCAGTTCAGGGAGTCCAGTGTTGGTGCGGGCGGCCGACATATCCATACACCAGGACCCTGACAACTGATTTCTGACTTTGTGCATGAAAACACTGATTGCGTGTGTGTTTCCAGAAGTTTTTTTTGAATATCATCTCAAACCAGGTCATCTCACCAGGTATAATTGTTTGATCGTGTCATGTTTGTTTCTTTCAGGATGGCTCCCCGCGGACGACCAACTAGAGCCACAAGAGTGGTACGTACGAACAGCCCGCCGAGCGACGTGGCCTCAGTACAGGGACCTATCCCAGTGAGGCACCAGTGGAGGCACCAGCGGTACTACTAGCCATTGGGCCACTGATGCCACCAGCCCCAGCAGTAGAGGGTGAACGTCGCTTGAGCGCACTGCACGAGTTCCAATGCCAGAGGCCACCCAGGTTCCAGGGAGGGACGGACCCGGAGGCAGCTGAGGATTGGCTGGAGGCTGTGGTGAGAGTCATCCGGCTAAAGGGGACGCCGACAGACTTCATGGTGATCCTTGCTGCCAGCCTTCTTCAGGCAGCAACAGGCAGATGGTGGAGCCTGATTCTCCAGATGCATGACGAGGCGACACTTATTTGGGAAGACTTCGAGAGCCTGTTCCGGGCAGAGTTTGTACCAGCCACCCTTCGAGCGGTGCATATACAGGAGCTACTTTAGCTGCGGTAGGGCATCATGACAGTGGAACAGTATTCAGCGAGGTTCACAGACCTCTCACGCTACTCCACAGATATGGTACGGGACCCGTTCTTCAGGGCCTGAACCTTCGAGCAAGGGATCAGGAGAGTGATTAGAGCTTCTGTTGTTTCTCACAGCATTCTGACGCAGACAGGGGTGTTGGAGAGAGCCCTCTTAGTGGAGAGTTTCCTTGCTGAGCAGTCTCCAGCAATAGGACCCACCACTAGCCGGCTTGCGGCAGAGTCTTCAGCAGCAGGTAGTAGACAGATGACGCATAGGTCCAAGAGGACCAGACCTACCGGTGGCCGACTGCACGACTCAGGTTCAGTTGTGCGGGGAAATCGGGGTGGATTCAGAGCAAGACGTGCCGAGAGTGGACAGTGTTACTCCTACGGCAGGATTGGTCACATGGCACGTGACTGTCCGACTAGCCATGCAGATTAATAGTAGTTAAATGAAGAACCTCCCAGGCAGAGGATCGATCAGGGAAGACCGCAAGGAGTAGGCGGCCATGGAAGAGGAGCAGGTCGTGCAGCTGGAGATGGACGACGCATCGGGGTGTTTCCACCCCCACCACCAGGAGGCCCACCCCGACCGCAGGGGACAGGAGGACATGGGAGAGCTCAGCTTCAGGCAGCTGAGACCTATGGTCATGGAGCTCCAGAGGAAGATGGATAGAAGCGGGACTAGCTCCAGACCTGGAAGCTATTGATCATGTTGCTTCTAGTTTTGTTGTTGTTACATTCGTGTCTTTGTACTATGAGATGAAATAATGAAAAGACACTTATCTTTGTTAAGTTTTCTTTCCTATCCTTTTTGTTTGGTTGATACTGAGTGGTCCCGGTTAAGACTGTTTACGTGACCCTCACTTTCGAGATTTCTACTGGAGGAGACCTAGTGACCTCACACTGATTCTGACAGTGTGACTCAACCCTTGGAGGAGAGAGTGACAGTTAGATCTCTTGGTAGTTACGTTGAGGCCTTACGACGTCATCCATGGAATGAATGCATCATTCATGTCAGGATTGTCTGCATTAGGCAATGAATGTAGTTCATCCAAGGGATGAGACCAGATTCCTCTTATCGGAAAACAAGAAATCATAGTAGCTCTTTTGAGACTAGAGAAGGTCCAGGTAATCCAAGAGTGGATGAGGACATCACAGGGCCGACAGAAGCCTTATTCTGATAGGACTTGGAGGACTCTAGAGTTCGAGGATGACAATCTCGTCCTTATACAGGTATCACCTCGACGAGGTTTATGGAGATGTGTCCAAGGCGGCAAGTTATCTCTGAGGTTCAACGGACCTTTCTAGGTCCTCAACTGGGTAGTCGGGGTGGTTTAACGCTTGAACCATCCACCTTAGTTGCACCAGGTGCACGACTACTTCCACGTATCTCAATTTAGGAGATACGTGCTCGACCCTTCGCATATCATCGACCATGAGGAGCAGGACAATGGAGATGGGGTTACTTCCACGTAGGTTCTAGTGGGGATCGAGGATCGACAGGAGCAGATCCTACGAGGACGATCAATTCCTCGGGTGCACTTTCTTTTGCTGTACGGAACCTCCAGATAAGCACATGGGAGCGGAAGGCTCAAATGCGTGCTCAGTACCATTTTTGTATCCCTAATTTGTGTTGAAGCTTTACAGGGACGTAAAGTTCTGTGGTGGGATTAATGTAAAGACCCAGAAATTTCAAGGAATGTTTTTTTCTTAATTTTCTTTCGAATTTTACAAGAACGCAGTTTCTGACGGTGCCTGATTCCGAGGCCTGGTGTGCCCGAAATCAATTTCCGAAGTTTGGCTCGGGTATGTTCAGTGAATGAACGAGCGGGAATTCCTATATTTTGAACCGGTGCTAGGAATCGAATTCTGAGGGCACCGATGGAATCGCAGCACCGGTTTTTCCTTAGAAACGCCTCTTTCGAAGTTTTGTTTGATCGGTTGTGTTTTTTAATTTTTTTGGGGTTTAAGTTAAGAAATAAAATAATGTTGTACGACAATTTTATTTCATTTCACTTAAAGCCGCTTAAAGACCACTTTAATCTACTTAAGCTGGGTTGAAGCAGATAGGGTGCAAATCAAAATATCCTACCCACTTGGTAGGATATTTGTGAGGTGGGACCCACATGAGCCCCACCATTTCTTTTCTTCTTAAGTAACGCACCCGCACCCCCTATTAAACGAAGTCAACCGACGCGTTTCCTTAATTTCTTAACTCCTCTATTTAATTGGGCAGTTAAGTTTTACAATTAATTCTTTGAAATTAATTGTGAGGGTTACGTTGTTTGAATTTTGAAATCGTTGGCGGAAAGCAATAAAATAAGGCCTTAGCCACATTTTATTTTTGGGTTGGGAAGCATTGTGCTGTGTTTTCCTCTCCTCCCCCTCCTTTGTGAAGAACGTGAAGTACGTGCCACCTCTGATGAAGAACACTCGTTTTCCTTCCACGGAATATTTCCACTTCCGCGGTGAGACTCTTCAACGGATCTTCTTCTTCCCCTTCATCGTCAACGGATCGACGAACAACCTCGGAAGCGGAATCAGGTAGCGAGCGACGACGGCTTCGCCTTCCCTCGAGTCGAACGAACGCCGACGTCCCCCTTGGACGTCGTCATCCTCGCGACGCCATACCCCAACAAACCTCGAACGACGACGCCTCCTTCCGATCGGCTTATACCCAAGGTAGTGGTTCGACTATTTTATGTTGGTGATTCTTTCCTTCGAATGTGAAAGATAAATCTGTCGGCCATGTTCCAATATTTATTTAAATTGAAAATTTTGAAGGTTAAACGTTTTACGACAACTGCTATCGAAATAATGGGAGGGAATCGGTCCGCACAAACACGGCTGATACCCCTCCCCCCTTTGCTTTTCTTCGGTTTTGATTAGCGAAGACGGTATTGCATCGTTGCACCACGCTTGAGCGAAAGGAGATGCGAACGATGCGGGCCACGACGAAGAAACGCGACACCGTCGCACCGCGTCGAGGGTACGAACGAGGCCGCGACCGGAGTTGGGCCACACCGGAAGGACGCGGCCTCGTCACGCCGTGCCGGACGAATTTGCAGCCATCCTGGAAGTGGTGGCTGGAAAAACCGGCCACTGGAGACCACGAAGGAGGCGGCCGGAACCCCGGCGGCCGACGCCGGTAGGCGCGGGACCGCGGGGTCCCACGGCAAGAAACCGGCCGACCCTGCACTGGCCGGCCGTTATAGGGGAAAAGCCGAGGGGGGTTTACACACCCCCGGGTTGCATAGGGCGCGGCCCCTTAAAGGGGGCTGCCGTTTTAATTAAAGAGGGGCGGAGCCCCTCCCTTAGGCGCGCTCGCGCGGCACGCTGGCCGCGCTGGCCGTGCCGCCGCGCTGGCTGCGCCGCCGGCAGGGCCGGACTTCCGGGCTGGGCCGGGCCGGGCTGTGTCGTTGGGCCGGGTCGCCGCATGTGCTGGGTCGACCCGGTTCGGCCGACCCAGGGGGTACTGGGTCGGGCCGGGCCGGGCCCAAACCCCCTATTTTCGGACTGAGTTGGTTCAAACGCCCATATCATGGGCTACGGAACTCCGACCGACGCACCGTCAGTTGCGTAGCGATCGTTGGAATGAGAGGGTCGTTTTGGTACATCGCACTCAAGGTTTTGTATTACTTTGAGTTTTTCCAGGTTGGTTCATACAAGAAACCAACTGGGCCCTCGGAGCGGAAATGCTCATATCTTGAGCTTCGGACGTCCGATTGACGTGTCGTCGACTTTGTTGAGTTTATCTTAGTGAGACGGATCTTTTGGCTTACTCTGCTCGAGGTTTGGATATCGTTGGAGTGCAGTCGGGTTGGTTTGCTCATGAAACCAACCGGGCCCCTGGAACGACAAAGCCAATAACACACAGACCGGGCGTCTGATTGACGCGCCGTCTGTCTCGTTGTTTTCTTCTTGATGAGATGAAACTTTTGGTATACTTCGCCCGAGTTTTGGTTTATGTTGGATAGTGGCTGGGTTGGATTGTACCTGAAATCCAACCGGGCCCCTGGAACGGAAAAGCTGATATCATTCAGACCAGACGTCCGTTTGACGAACCGTCAGCGGCGTTGGTGATCATATTGAGAAACGATCCCTATGAGTATACCCTATGAGTGTTCGGGGTATAGTTGAGTTGCGGCCAGATTCATTCGCACATGAAACCAACCGACCCCCTGGGAAGAAAAGGCTAATAACTCACAGACCGGGCGTCCGATTGACGCATCGTCTGTTGCATTGAGACCCCAACGACGAGGTGGTCCTTTGAGATACTTTTTCGTGGGACTTTGAGATACTTGGAGTTTTGACCAGTAGCTCGTGGAGAGGACCCTCCCGGAGACGAGCGTGCGGAGTACGGAGACCGTGTAGCCGGCTGAAACCTGACGACTGCTTGACCGAATCGACTTGGAGTGAGTCGACTACCCTAGTGGACGGAGCGCCTGGTATTTGGCGACAGACCCACGGTGGACGGAGCGCCCGGTAGTTGTCCGTAGACCCGCGGTACTCGACAGGAGGAGTACCTCTGTAGGCTATTATGGGAAGCACCCAATATTTGGCGACAGACCCTCAACAGACGGAGTGCCCGGTAGTTGGCCGCAGACCTGTGATACTCGACAGGAGGAGTACCTATGCAGTCTTAGGGTAGTGAGAAGTACCTCAGAGTCGTGACATGACCACTGTACACTCCAGAGATGGGGCTCTTCAACAGTTGCGTTTTCGATAACGAAAATCCTGTTTTGAGCTGAGACTATTGACATTTGTGTTTACCTCATGATTGAGATGGGTGACTTGATAATTTATGTATATGTATGGGCATATAATTGGGTAGTGGTTATCCATTGATTTCATGATCCTTGTGTTTCCTCATGATTGAGATGGGTTAATTGATAACTTAGGTATATGTATGGGAATATACCTAAGAAGAGGTTATCTGTTGAGATCTTCTTTGTGGTTATCCATGTTGGTTTTAGTGAGACCTTGAGGGTCTCGGGGTCCCTACTGAGTATCGTTATACTCACCCCTGCACGGGCTATGCCCGCACCTCATTGTGTTGGTTGCAGACGACGGGCAGTGCTGACAGAGGCCGAGTGTTTGAGGACTGGACGGTACCCGGAGGTGGACTACACGATGAGCCAGTACCTAGAGGTGGACTACACGATGAGTCAGTATCTGGAGGATGACTTCACGGAGAGACGACACATGGAGGGGGTTGATGGGCGAGAGCATTGAGGAGGCTATCTGTACCTACCCTTCAGGTAGGATCCGTGGCGGACAATCCAGGAGCTGCGCTATCTGTACCTACCCTTCAGGTAGGATCCGAGGAGGACGACCCAGGAGCTGCTTTATTCTTCCAGTTGTTTGCCTTTTTCTGTTGTACTTTTGTTCAGTTGTAGCCACACTTTCAGTTGGGTTTGTATTCTGGCCCATTTACTTTTCAGCACTTTGTTTTGTACTTAGTGTTTTGCTTCCACCTGTACTCTGTGGTGTTTTGTTTACTTTTATAAAGACAATGCCTTCCCGGTTATCAGGATTTTTGCCTTTGGTGCTAGTCGCCAGCCCCTAGCCTATGGAAGGCAGGCTTGGGGGAGTCACGGCATGGGCCCTGAGGATGGGTCGTGACAGGTTGTACCATATTTTTAATAACATCACAGTATGTTGATGGTATGGGGGTTATTATCTTGGTAGGGAAACAAAAAAGAAATAGGAAGTGGAAAAAGAAAAGAACTTCGAAAGAGGTTATTATGTTATTATCACTTCTTTAGGTGATTCCTTTTGATTTGATCAAAAATGGATCCTTAGATAGGTTTTATGTTCAATTTAAGGCCTCTATATTGAGCAGAGGGTAGTTGGAAAGATATTTTAGTATGGTTTGTCCAAGCCAAATGGCTTTGGAACTGTGATTTTTGGAGAAGGGGAACTAACGTTTTATAAGAGTGGTGATGGTCACTTTAGAAGAAACATGAAATATTAATTTATTATACAACCATATTCCATTTATAATGGCTCCAAAAGGATTTCTTTCGAGGATACGTTGGGTCAGGGTTTAAAAAATCTAAACCAATAGGTTTTAGAAATGTTTATGTCACCATTTTAACCTTATCATTTAGATTTAACTCATAGTTAAATAGTTTATCTTTTACAATGTATTCTTTTATTATTTTAATAAATGGATAATATAAATACTATTAAAATCCAAAAGAACCCCAAGTGATTCATTATTGACATATATAATATTATATAAGTCCTTTGGATGATCCGTAAATTTTTTGGAATATTATATCATTTAATAATATTGTATATCTTTTAAAAAAACATTTATCTTAATTTTGAAAGTATTTAGTATGTGGTTATCTTAAAAGTCCCAAAAACATTATAAATTAGAAAAAAATACATTCAATCTACCCTAATAAGTCATATTAACCTAGAAAATTAGTGCAATGCATCAAAAGTATCAATTAACCATTATTTGGATATTTATAATATCATTTCATTTATTCTTTCATTAATTAGGTAATAATTGTGTCATCATTGTGTTAGATATAAATTTAATTATATAATATATATAAATTATAAATAAAATACCATTAGGTATGAAATATTTTTATCATTCTAATGAATAATTATAGTTGAATTTATATTTTGCTCAACCCCATGTAAAAAATGTTTTAATTATTAAAATTTGAATTTAACACTTTTACTCTTCTTTAAAAAATATAATAATAAATGGCCAAATATAATCCCTATGGATAAAATATGATAATATTTTATTCCAAAAGTTTATTTTGGTCTATAAAACATATCTAACAGAATCAGGACATGTTTTATGGAAATTGTAATGTCATTGTTTCCATTAATTAAGCTATTTACTTTTAACCATGGTAAATAAAATTCAAAAGTTACAATTCCCCAAAAACAATTCATCCTATTGAAACAAATTTTACTAATGGTTTTAAAATGTTTATCTTGTATTATTTAAATTCAATTCACATAAGATGTAAAATTACTTTTTACAAAAAATTTCAATTGTTCCAAGATGGTGGGTAAAAGACGTTAAAATTTTCAATAAACTTTTATACATCTAATTTTATTATAAAATGACACCAAAAAATTACATTCAACTTATAAAGGTATTATTTATCTATTTTTACCTTTAATAAATTTAATCAAATAAATAATTATTTAATTAAAATGTCAGTTTTAAAAAATAATGATGTGTTTTTCAATATTTCGCAAAAATTGAATGCTTTCAGGAAAATAACCGAAAATCAAAAAAAAATTAATATTACAAATTCACAAATGATTTCTATTTTAACAAATTGAAAACCTAGAGGTTGAGTTAATTAATTTAAAATTAATGTCTGTTTTCAATACCACAAATCACATTTTTGAGAAGTAAAAACTATCAAAAGAATGATATGTGATTATGTCTAATTTAAATTTAAAATTATTTCAAATGACTAACATTATATTAAAATATAAAAATATAACCTAATGATAATTTAAAACCACTAAAATGAATAATTTAAAACTAAAATGTTTTTTGATTAAAAAAGTTGTTTTTAATTAAAATTTCGTATTTTTTATTATTCTTCAAAATATGAAAGTTATCAAAAAGTACCAAAAATTTAACCCAACTAAATTTTTATGTCCCATTTTTAAAGAAGATTTTAATTTTATCAAATTTAATATATAAAAGTATAAAATATAGGGTTTAAAAAGGCTTCATCATTAAAATCTGGTAAAA
Source organism: Viscum album (assembly GCA_963277665.1). Lineage (NCBI taxonomy): Eukaryota > Viridiplantae > Streptophyta > Magnoliopsida > Santalales > Viscaceae > Viscum > Viscum album. Next base: position 1,527,546,622 of record OY728145.1, read on the forward strand.
TTGCACTTTTTAAAAGACACTTCTTTTATCTGAAAATTGAATTTATCCATATATAATGTATAAGAAACACAAAATATGAATGTTAAAATTATATAGTATTTATATATATAATAATTTGGTTAAAACAATTCATAACGTTTTTTTAATTGTCTAGTTTGATAGGTCGTGATGCGCTTGAACTCGATATTGCGTGTAGCGAAATCTACTAAATTACTTTAAAGGGATAACATACTATGAAATCCTAGGGTGTTAAATTCAACATGGGGTCCACCAGTCCACTTTCTCAAGAAGAAGGATGGGTTAATGTGCCTTTGCATTGAATATCGTGGGATCTACAAAATCACGAAAAAGAATAAGTAACCACTACACCGAATTGATGACTTGTTCGATCATCTATGAGAAGAATAATACTTCTACAAAGGTGGGATTGTGGTTAGGATATTTCCATGTAAGGGTGAAAAAGTTGGATATCCCCAAAAAAAATTGTACAAGATATGAACACTATGGATTCGTAGAATAATCATTCAGACTCACTAATGCTCTAGAAATCTTCATAGACTTGGTGAATAGACTGTTTAGAGATTACCTCGAAAAATTGGTGGTCTTATTTATAGATTTTATTCTCATATACTACAAAACCAAGGAGGATCATGAAGATCATCTAAACACAATACTAGTTACCTTGCGAAAGGTAAAGCTCTACGACAATCATATAATGTGTGAGTTCTGGTGTAATGGGGTCTCATTGTTGGGACCAATCATCCCAAGAAATGGGATATATTTGGATCCCTCCATGAAAGCTACAATTGGGGGATGGTCAAGGCCAACATTGGTAATCGATATTCATAGCATCATTGTGTCAGCTAGATATTATCACTGATTTCTGAGAAATTTTCCATGATTCTCCAACCCTCTTACAAATCTATCTTGGAATGTTGTAATGTTATCATAGAGTGATGAATGTGAAGGTAGCTTTAAGGAGTTGAAAAGGAAGATTATCACTGCACCTACACTCACACTATCCATAAGTGGAGAACTTTTTGTAGAATTTAGTGAAGATTCATAAAAGTGCTTGGGCTATGTGTTGATGAAAAATGACAAATTAATTGCCTATGCTTCAAGGAAATTGAATGTTCATGAGAAAAACTATTGTACACATGATCTAGTGTAGGCTTCATTAATATTCTATTTAGAAATTTGGTGGAATTATCTATTTGGGGAGAAGTGTGAAATATACACAGACCAAAAAAGCCTCAATTATATATTCACACTGGGAGAGTTGACCATGTTCTAATGGAGATTTTTAGAGCTGATAAGAGACTGTGACTGTTCAATCTATTACCACCATGGGAAAAAAACAAGGTGGTGGATTCATAAAGTAGAAAGGTGCCAATGATTCTATCATTGATGGAAATTGAAAATGATCCAATCTGACTATTTTGGATGGAGATGAACATGAGAACCATAAATAAGGGAACATCATCAATCATTTCACAAATTATTTCTCAACTATCTCTTTCAGAAAGGTAGAAGGATGCCAAAAATAATGATTTGCGAATTAATAAGAAAGTGGAAACTATAGGAAAGGGAAATCCTCAGAGTTCAATGATAATGAAGAAGGAATTGTGAGACTTGGGTAAAGACTATGTGTTCCATCCAATTTCGAGATAAACAATATTGTTTTGGATGATGCACATATATTATATTTCTCAAATCACTCAAGAATCACAGTGATGTATTCAGATATCTTGGAGCATTATTGTTGGGATAAAATGAAGAAGGTGATCGATGGGTATACATCAATGTTCCTGGTTTGTCAGTAAGTGAAGGCTGAGATGAAGAAGTCTAAGGGTATGATTCAACCATTACCCATACCAACATAGAAGTGAGAGGACATCACCATGGTCTTTTTCATCGGAATTCCGAAGAAATAAAAAGAAAACAATTCCATATGGGTTGTTGTAGATCTTCTTAAAATGACTGTACTCTTAATTGCAATTTGAGAGGATTTATAATTAGATCAACTAGAACAGATATATATTTGAGTAGTGGTAAGACTGGATGGTGTAACACTATCTATTGTATCCAATCAAGATCCAAGATTCACCTATATGTTTTGGAATATTTGTCCACAGGCTTTGAATACTGAGATGAAATTCTGCTTTTCTTATCATCCTCAAAATTATGTTCAATATGATCAAACTATACAAACACGTAAGGAGATGTTTATTGAATTTTCAATGGAATTAGATGAAGGATTGGTTCAATATCTTTCTCTGGTTGAGTTCTCTTACAATAATATTTTCCACTCAAGCAACCAAATGGATCTTTATAATGTCCTTCATGGAATGAGGTTCCTAACATCGACATGTTGGGATGATGTTAGAGAGAAAAAACTATTAGGTCCAGAAATTGTTGAAGGAATGGTGGAGAAAGATAAGTCCATCCATCAAACAATTAATGCTACTTAGTGTAGAAAAAAGAGATATGCTGATAATTGTCCACAAGACCTAGAGTTTGATGTTAGAGACTCGGTATTTCTCTATATATCACCATGGAAGAGAGTTATGATATTTGGGAAGAAGGGAAAGCCTAGTTCAAGTTACATCAGTACTTTTGATATCATTGATCTAATTGCAGTAGTGGCCTATCGACTAACACTCCCACTGAACCTATCTAATATACATGATATATTCCATGTATCACTCTTGATGAAGTATATACCTGACCCATCACATGTACTCAATCCAGTGGTGGTACCATTGGATTATTACTTTTCCAATGAAGAGAAGCCGATAATGTTATTAGATCACATGGGAAAAGTTCTATGAAATAAGACAATTCCCTTCTTTAAGGGGTTGTGGAGAAACCACCACACTGAAGATGCAACGTGGGAGTTAGAGGAAGTAATGAAGCAGATTTACGCTCATCTATTTTAGTGTGCGAAAATGATATTTCAAGGGAAAATTTTCTTTAGGGGAGACGATTGTGACGACCCAAACATTTTTCAATGAAAATTCATCTTGATCAAAATTAATTGTCTTATTATGTAAAATGGTTATATAACATTTTCACTTAATTGGATTTATGATTGTGGAATTCAAAATACCATTACAAATTGATACTATTTCTAATATAGATGTACAATACTGATCACATGATTTGTATAAATATAGGGATTTAACAAATTCAATTTACTCAGTCAAAGGAAGTGATAGCATCATCTAGTAGAATTTCTCCATACGAAGCCCATTTGTCAGAGCTCGGAAAGGAGGTCACATCACTGGGATTCAATCTTTTCCAAACCTATTACGAGCATCAACATGATATTGTTGAACAGAACATCCTATGAGAGAAGTGGAATTTGATAGAGATGATCACCTAAGTGATGTTATCTGAGCCACCCCCAGAGTCTTCCACCATTACACACCTAACCCTTAGGTCATATGCAGGTGTCATAATGGGTTATGTAAAATGACCATAGCACTATGATTATGTGCTTTATTTTTTTTAATAATGAATATACATTCATTTAATGATTGTTACTTTTTAAATGGTTTTTAAAGCACAAATAGTATTTTTAGTTAATATTAAATTATGAAATTTATTTTTATGAGTTAATGGATATTTGGAATTAAATAATATTTTAGTAAGATGTAGTTATTACATAATTACGTTTTATTAAATATAACTGTTCAAATAATTTTTATGAATATAATTCTAATTTTTATTAAGATTTGAAGGCTATTTTTATCAAAACCGAAGAATTTTCAATAAATTCCAAATTTTATTTTAAAAGTGAAAATTTCTATATTTATGAAATAATTTATATAAAATTAATATAATTTTTGGAATTTGGGTAACAAAATTATCCAACTGAGAATTTTTTATAATTTTCTAAGACATTCAAATTTTTGGGTAAAAATTAAATACCATTTAAATATATATTGTGTTTAATGACATCATAATGACCCAATAGTGATGTAATAAAACAGTATAAAATGGTTGTTAGGCCTATATATTCTTTACCTTCAAAATAATGTGATCTTATATTTGTTTTATTTCTTTTACAGAGTCTTCGTGGACCCTCCAAAAATTAGAAAACCTTTTATCATTTTAAAATTACTTCCTTCAGAGTGTGACTCACATCCACAAAATAAAACATAATATTTTAATATGTTCAGAAATCTTCTATATAAAATAATGTTTTCCACTCCCATTTTTCAAAATCCATGGGATTTTGTAAGGTTTTTATTAGTTTAATGTGTAGTTTCCAAAACCAAAAATAATAAAGAAATACCTCTCTTTTCATATATAAACCCATCTAAGCTCCCACTTCCTCTTCCCAAAAAACCTTTAGAGCTCATCCAAACTATGCCCTTATCTCTCTAAAATCCTACCAAAGAGCCCTAATATCCTATGATGTCTCCCTCAAGCCTCTCCCAAGCCATTGGAATCACTCTTCCAAGTAAGATATTTCTTACTCTCATTTTTTTCGTGTTTTGTTATGTTTCTATACCCTTTTCATTTCAATTAAAAATGTTTGGGTATAATTTCTCACCTACCAAATGCTTACCTAATTATATTTTTATGTTGAAATACCCCTTAATATATCATTAATTCCTCCCATGTACACCTGTTACCATGCCCAAATTTAAAAAGGGATTTCTCTCTCCTCATTTACATTCAAGTAACACTTTTTTATTATGAATTTAAATTCTATTACATATGTTGGGACATGTATCTATACAGTCCCCTTTCAATAAATTTAATGCAAATATTATCATACACCAATTACTCTCTCAGAAAGCATTTTTATGAATTCTCAGGTCATGTCATTAAGCTACCAAAATTGCACTTCGTTTTTCTAGGCCAAAGTCGTCGTGTAGTGAAAACCATGACCATTTCTCTATAAGGGTTATTCACTTTTATGCATATTTACATATTTATAATATAGTTTCATGTATTAATTCAACATTAATTTATTATTTAATAAATAATTTTGTTTAATGAGTCCATGTTAAATGATCCATGTGGCACACTTATGCATGAAATTTAGTGATTTAGAAGGATGTGCCCTGATAATGATCCAATGATTTGGGTAATGATTATTTTCATGATACTTCAAGTGAAATGAGGGATTAATCATGATAATTAAAGTTAAATGAGGATTTACTCATTCTCCACATGCAATGATCATTGGATCATGATAATATCACGTTAAATGTTGTTGCCACATTTCTATGTTATGATAATCAATCTATATCATGGTTTTATGTTCATGTTTCTCTTATTCTAAATTGATATGAAAATTTGATATCATGTATGGTATTATATATGTGATTCCATGATTACACCCTTACTTGGATTTATATCTCATACTTTTCTTATGTACTTCCTCTGGTTATCCAACGCAATGCTATGTACGATGTGATGTTGTGGTCACATAAAAGATGTTTTCAATAATGATGTGGTATTTCATGTCATAATTTGTCCTGAAATTTTACTAATTTCCTATGACACTAGACCTATCGATCCTTAGAGTTGTCTAAATTTCATTTTTATGTAATAAATCATGTTTAATTTTGTAATAAAGAGAAGGGTTGTAATATTTTAACATAGAGATAAATAAAGGATATGATTATTTATAAATAGTCAATTAAAATATAAAGAAATTATCTTGAACTGGGGGATTATTTTAATATAATTAGTGAATAAATAATTACCTTTAATTCTTACACAATGATAATATAGTAATTATTGAATTAATAGAATCAAAATAATATTAAAAATAATTTACGTAATATATTTTAAAAGAATTAATGGAATCTATAAATTTTTTTACAACAATAACATGTTATGGATATTGTAATTAATTATATTCAAAATTACATAGTTATCATCTTGTTATAAAATAAATTTTTTGAACAGTTCTAAAATTAGAATTATGCATATTTTATGAGAATAATATTTTTATAAATTATATAAAATTACTAAAAATATTATTTTTATCCAAATTAATGGGATATGCTATGTTAGATCATCCATGATCCACTTATGGGATGTTTTTAATTTTATATTAATATTATTTACCATTAATGTGATGAAAAGATTAATATTAATGTTACTGTCACACGTGGAAATAAATTTTCAGAAACATATGATGGTAAAAAAACAATCTAAACATGTTAGAATTTAATTGTATACAATTATTTTGACTCATCCACACATTGGAATAAAATATTAACAATTTTGAGCCATTTGGACCTCAAAATTAATTATAATAATTATTTTTAGAAAACATTATAAATATGTCATTATTCTATATTATACATGGGAACCAGCTCTTCCCATTTATTCATTCTTCATAACCCAATTTGTTGTCATTGACCAAAAAATACCTTACTATAATTGCTCCCCTAATTATATAGGTCTTTATAGAATTACAGCCTTAGTGGGCCTAGGGTTTTAATCAACAGATTCATTCCAAAGAGGAGGTATTATTTTAACAATATAAGAAAAACCTAAATTGAAGATATTTTTTTAATGTTGATTTCATAAATCAATTTGACACATTTACTTCCATTTATTTTAAACATCCACAAATTAGGTATTTTTATTATACAACTCTTAATATGTGGATGTTTATAAACATCACTAAACACTGTTAAAGTGATTCATTTAAAATCCTTGATAATTAGAGATGTTTGTAAATGATGAAAATCAGTGACACCTCATTTACCATTTTTTTTAGAATCATTGACATGGAGTATAAATATACCCAAATTAAAAAAAATAGATTTTTTCATTATTTTTTTAACTTTTTTATTACACAATGTTTTATTAAAATAAAATTTTCAATTTTTTTATTATCCCACTCTCTCCTTCCACCCTCCTCAATGCACCCCACTGGCCCCAACTCCTCTATTATTAGCACCACACATTTCGTTTCCTCCCTTGATCATACACCATACAGCCCTATTCTTCAACACACACCTCCCTTTATCCCTCATCCATGCATCATGTGCCCACTAATTTTCCATGGATTCCCCACAGTCCATCATCCATGCTTGAAACACCCCACTAATCCACAACGCACACCCCCAACCCCATCCTCCTCATAGAGCATGCCCCAATACTCTTCCATTCACACCATTAGTTGCAACCTCTATGTGTGAGCCCCCACCCTCCCATTCTTCAAAAGTTTTCATCCATTCAGAAATGAACCTCGCACCTGGGGACTCTAAGGCAATGGCTGGCCCATCCAATCAATGGTATATTTGTTCAAAAAAATGTATTATGATTTATATATATAAATAGATTTATATATTTAAAAAACTAAAACATTACATATATATATATTGATATATTAATATACATATATTAACATATATATATATATATATGTTTATTATATATATACTTATATGTATATGTTTGGGTTTGTGTTTATATATATATGTCTTTGTGTGTGTGTGTCTATATGTATTTAAATATTTGTTTGTATGTATACATATAATATATAAATAATAATAAATTCTTATTTAAATATATGTTCATTAATAGAATTATAATTATATGAATTTAGATAATTAGCTATGTTTTATTAAAAACATAACTAAATATTAAATTTATATGTGTTTATATATATATGTGTGTGTGGATGTGTGTGTGTGTGTTTTTTTTCATATATCTTTTTATATTTATTTCTAAAAATGTTAATTTCCAAAAAACATATTTATATATATATTTTTATATATTTCTGATTGCATATGTATATATATATTAAAATATATAAATATAAGTTATGTTCTTGGTATAAAAATATAAATTTATATATATATTAATATTATTATATAATTATATATAAATACATTAATAGAATTATGGTTATATATAATTAGTAATGTTTTAATCTTTTGTTAAAAAAGTTCAATAAAACAGTTACGTTTTCTGAAAAGCATCATTAATTTTGAGAGGATTTAAAAACTTTTGTCTAGATTAAGGGATGTTTTAAGAAATGTCCTTAAATTTAAAATTATCCACTTTTTTAAACATGGATAAAAAATTTAGTAAATTTTCCACATTATATAGAGAATGTTAATTAAAGACGTTACTAAATTGTTATTTTATATAATGTGACCATGTGTTTTAATTTTATTTATTCTTCAATATTATTCAAATATTCTTCAACCATGAAAAATTAATAGCACTATTATCCTTAATATACTGATATTTTATTATTTTAATATAATTAACTATATCCATCTCCAACCACAATCATATGGGAGAGAAATTCATCATTAATGTGTATGGTGGACTACCACCTTTTGAAGTGATGTAATTCATTTTCCATCACCATTTATCAATAGTGGTTATGAAAGTGGATTTAATTTATATATATGATATCCATGACATAATATTAATTTTTAATTGATTTTATATATTTTACTTTCGAACCATTCAATTCATTGAAAAATGATAATGTCATTTTGAGTACATGGTGAACACCCCTCCATGAAGGGGTATGAATCATTTTTCATCACTAAATAACATTAATGATGTATATTTTTTTTAATGGTTTGGGCCAAGGCCTCATTTATTCTTTAAGAAAAGAAAATTATTCTTTTAACTGGGTTTAAGGGGACTCATTACATATCCCGAAGGCCCAGGGGACATTTAGACCATTACATGGCCCGTAGGCCTAATGTTTTGGCCCAAGGCCCATTCTGTGAATAATACTGCTACAATACCCTACCTGCTACAATAACGCACAGTACCCACAAATGCTATAGTGCTTTTCTGCTGCTACAGTTACCTTCCATTGCTATTGTGCATGTTGTTGGTACAGTGTCATCGCTGCTACTATATACCACATTACAGCTATAGTACCTGCATCCAATGGGTTTTGAACCACTATTTTTCAAATAGGACAACATGGTGATTACCACAATGCCAAACCCCAACTACAAAATGAATGATATATATATATTTATATATAAGTATAAATAAATAAATTATATGATATTATGATATTATGATAGTTCTATAAAGATAAAATTTTCCTTAACTTCTTTATAAAATGATCACTGAACAATGGAAATGTTTCTGATGCATACATACAAAATACCATCTCATTGATTGTAACATAGTTCATTTTTAATAAAAACATATCATGATTTGTTTTATAAGAATATTTTGGTTATAAAATTATAATTATCTGATGATTATTATTCTTTTTATGATGGAATAATGACCTTTTTACTATATTCAACCTATAAAATTCATTTTAGACATACATACTAATTATCATCAAAACATCTAGAATGAACATAAACTATTAAGTAATTTTTTATAAAATTGTAATATGTTTTGTTAAAAAATTAAACATAAAAAATGTTAATAAGAATTTAAATAATTTAAATTATTTCATTATTCGAGAATATAAAAAACATATGTGATGATTCAGGGTCAATATTAGGTTATTTAATATAGATATCTACTTTAAATTTTTTACTTAAGCCCTATTTTTATGCATAAAATTATTTTTAAAATTTTAATTTCTTTTATAAAGACATTAAAGATTTATATAGGACACTTTATGCCTCTTTTTTCATTATTTAGATGGTTTAATAATTGAATATTTCTATTGAATATTTTTTAATTATTTATTAAATGAAAAATGAATGTTTAAATTTAACGTATATGATGGAAATTAATTTTAGCACCACCTTATATGTAATATTATTTTTTTATTCCATTATAAGAGTCTATGTCTTCTTCAATCTAAAAACACAATTTCACATTATTCTCGGTGTTTTTTTTAAAAAAAATCTTTTAATGAAAATAGGTATATCAATATCTGAAAATTTATTCTTGTGGGTGTAAAGAATGATTTAATAATGAATGGATTTATATTTTATGATTTATTTTTTGTTCATGGGAATTTTTTTAATATGATTGCAGATTCCTTTAAAAAATATCAGTGGTTTAGTTATTAACCAATGATAGGTGGTTCCATGATAAACAATGTTTTGGTGAGCCCGTTATAGTTATCTAATGAATTGGTTAAAAGGATGAGGTTAACTTATTAGGATTATCCTATGATTATTCTCAAATATTATATAGTTTTTATTCCATATAAAACATGATGTTTATTCCATGTGTCAACATTATGGTTGTACTCTTTATAAATGTGGGTGTTTATCCATGTGTAACTGTGAGGGTTATTCAATAAGTACGATTGATTTTTAAATGATGCCTAATGTAATATACATGATTTACCAAGTCCTCCATTTTTTTTGTATAAAAATTATATGATTTGACATCATAAATGAATGTATATTATACTTTATAATGTTAAAATATTGATAATTTTTAAAAAATTATTAATATTTTTTCATTATTTCAATGTAACATTTATGATATTTATTTTTCCTAATAAGATTTATCATGAAATGTTTTATGAACTGACATATGAGAAGAATTTAATTTCTTATTTATAAACATTTTTTTCCCTATTTTTATTTTCATGAACGGAAATTCTTATAAGTTTTCCTTAAGTCATGGTGGTTTGTAATTATTTTTATGTACTTTACTAAGATTTTCAGTTCATACCAGGATTCATAATGTTTGTCACTTTTTTTTAAGGGTTCTTAAAGGAAAAAATGTATTCTTGCTAAAAGTAATAAATATTCTTCATGTAAATAAATCATGTTTTATTTAAAAATCGTTATTTTATTGTAAAAGTTCATATTAATTAGATGTGGTGACTTTGCATATATATATATATGTATGGGATGGTAATATAAGAGTTAGGACCTAACTCTTTAAAAATCTAAAACTAAAATATCATTGTGAATATTTGGAAGTGATATCCTTAATATGGTCATTAGAACATGTAATTTTTTAAACTAATTCCATACACTATGAAAAAATAGAAATTGTTTTACCACTATTTGATAAAAAATGATAGAATATTTTGTCATTGCATATTTTATATGTTACTTATTTTCCATACCATTCTCATATTGGTTTTGATAATTAATTCATGTCATTATGTTTTTACTAAAAAAAATTGTTTACTAATTTTATATTTATAATGTCAGTTTTATTATTTTATATATGAATATATACTGATTAAAATATTACTCAATTAATTCATGTAGAATGATAATAATTTTATACGCATTTTCTCAATTTTTTTAAATATAAATGTAAATAACACAACCCGAGTAGACTATATTCAGTAATTGCATAATTAAATTGAAACTAGATACTAGTTATCACACACAAAGGACCTAATTGTTTATTACTTTTGATAAACTAGATATCTAGTATGATTTCACATACATTTTAAACCATATAACACAAAAGTGTTTTATTTGAGAATTCCATTATTATTCAAAGTCTATCCCATCATATCAATAATAAACCACATCCATGTATCCTAGGTGAAATGGAGAATAATAAAGGTATGGGCTACGATTCTTAGTAAGGGTAAGAATACAATGGATGTTATCATGAATAAATAAGAATAATAAAATAGGGGATGTAAATAACTAAAACACATGACATTTAATTAATAAAGTGATCATAATATTGTTTAAATAAATGATGATCAAATAATCCCATCAAAATAATCACATATTCTTGAAATGTATCCATGGTTATTCTAACTTATAAAATTATAGAATGATAATACGTGATCTCAAAATGATGGAATATATAATTATACACATCTAAATCATACTATCAGGACTATTAAAAAGACATTTCAAATATATGGGTAGAAACCCAACAAATCAGGCCAACTGATTTCACTCATGAGACCTATGGATACATCGAGGGTCTATTTATTACCAAGACAAACCCATCACTTTATTATTTAAATTCGTTTCTAAATTGAAATTGCAGAGTTTTAATCAATATCAACATTAATAATTAGAAACTTTCATAGGAAATATTGAAACGTACCCTATTAATATAACTGTAATAATAAACCATCAAAAATAATTTGGTGAATGGAAATAAAATTGTACATCTGTTGTGAAACTAATCATAATATGTAACATCCTGACACTTCTAATTGGATTGAGTAGTGAATGTTTTTCTATAAGTCCTTAACTGATATTCCCAAGACATCAATGTATTGAATGAAATTCAATGGGATTCATAAATAAATAGGGAATGATTTTATTTTTAAAAATTGAAATAATAAACTGAAATGTACATAAGAAAATAAACTCTATATATTGAATGACTTAAAAAATTTATTACAACAAAAAAACAAACTAATGAATATTATTAGAGTACAAAAGGGAAACCAAGATAATCGAAAGTCAAAAAAACCAAAGAGTCAAACATAGTAACACCCAACATACTCCAATAACCAAAAACACAATCTATTCCCACAGTATCCCAATGAATCAATAATTAAATATTATACCTTTTCCATACTAGTGTGATAATATACCACATCTACAAATGCACCAGAGTTCCCAGGATAGGGGTGAGTACCAAATTTATTAGGTTATCCCTAATGAAATTCCTACTCATTCCACAATGATATAACATGTTATCACATTTATATAAAATAGTTTTTGAAATTTTAAATAATCTTATATCAAATAAAAAATTAAAAACCAACCAATTCTCCAAATCCAATAGTTTTCTGATGAATGGTACTTAACAATCTTTTAAAATACGTTCGAAAATCCCATTTTTGGCAAACCCTTTGATTTCTACACACTCACATAGCCACACACATCCACAAATTCATGTCAAACATAGTCATCCCTATACTCAATAGTTGTGGATGATGATTTTTCAATGGAATCATTGGTGAACCATTTTAATTAGGGAATCCTTGTCCCCTTATCTCTCTAATTTTTATGGTAGAACATCATGACTGTAGACATACCAAAAGAATATAAACATATTCCAACCTAGTATTCTAAAAAAATGAAACACCATATCAAGTCGAGCCCTTTTAATTATAAAATTTATTTTATTAAGAACATTTCTACATGAATTTTCTATTCCGTTAAACCAAACTACAATTTCAAAATAATCATTTTGAAATAATAAACCAAAACCAAATGCCAAAAAACTAGACCACTTCCACAATTCAATAAAGCAGACAATAAATAGTTTTTCCATAAAAATCGCACATCAATTTTACAATTCAATTAAAGTAATTAATTCAATTAAAAATATTGACATTAAATAATAATAAATTGGGGTTCGGATTGGGGATACCTACATCTAAAACATTAGAGAAACCAAATACCGGAACACACATTTAAAAAATAGCTTAATAATAAATGTTTTGACCCTTGTATAATTAAACCAAAACCATTAACTATCATCAAGATTGGCATGACACAACATTGTTTGGTCTCCAACATATTAAATATTTTATTTTGTAAGAGTAAAGAATAATAAATATATGGAATAAAACATGAACTAGAACTAACTTTTGAATTATTATATCCAACAAACTTATATTCACCTACAGATCTCTACGAGATCAATGGGAATGGTCTCAATATCCTAGGGATGGAGAGGAATTATGTTTGTGAAGTTTTTTTTGAAATTACATTATACATAGAAGAAAAACTATGTTAGGATAACAAAATATATATTTCATTTTAATGGTGCCTAGTTAGTGAATATGGTTTTAAAAATCATGCACTGACCAAGAATTATCCACTATATCTAAACCCACATCACATGGTTGGTACACACAATTTGAAAAACCATGCACCATCCATGAAAAAACACTATGTTCCATAATTCATGTCTATTCTTTGGTGGTTGCACAGTATTGAAAAACACTCCACCGTATCATGCACCTACCTAGTGCCTATGATTGTAGTTACACTATTTAAAAGATTTCCCTTTGTCATTTCTTCTAACACTATTCAAACTATTCACCCACATAAAATCTACAAAAAAGTAAAAACTTTTACCAAAATCCCAAAACACATCCCAATTACATTATTTACTTAACATACCTAATTAATGGGTCATGTAACTAATAATGGGGGTTCTAAATTATCACCACCATTGTTTTTTTGTTCCCTTAAAAGTAGAAAATCACCATTGGACTCAATGAGTCCGGTCTATTTCCCAACCATTTCCTTTTAGAGCTCCCACATTTCTTCCAGAATATGACTATTTTACTATAAAACCATCACTAGGCTAATGTTCTTTCAATTCAAGAAATTATCTTACCTATCCATTATCTTCACTGGCACATCAACCAATATTTAATTCGACTATAGGTCAATGTTATCCCATTGAATCACATTTTCATGATTTGGTTGATACATTGTAAATTGAAATACATGAAACCCATTTTTCACTTAATTGATCATTTTTTACAACGAAAACTAATATTCGACCTCACCCACTCATTCATGTGTCTCAAAAGGGCATATGTATTTTGGAGTTAGCATTTCCTAATTCCAAAAATGATAATTCCCAATCCTTGGAGAAAATTTTAAGAACACTAGATCACTAACCTCTAAAGACAATCACTATTGATGATGATCCACATAAAATTTATAATGAATCTAATCCTTATCATCTTTCTAGTCAATTGAATCGTCTATATTGGTTCATTCACAAGTAGTTGTTCAACTTGTTATGTACCAAATGTTCCCCCCCCCCAAAAGGGAGAAAATAATATATGATGAAAAAATGTTTCAAGATGATCCATATGAATCATTTTTTCATAACTGTTGTTGTATGAAAACTCAATTAACAGTATGTGTTCCTCCCACGAGCCACCAAAATCCATTACACGATACCAAAGACTATCATCCAAGGTTTGGATTGTAATATGAGATTGTCCATCTATTTTTGGATGAAACATTGTGATAATAGTCTATTGAATCTGAATATATTCCATTAATTATTTCTAGAAGTGTTATATAAACCTTGTAACTCAATGAAATACTATCGAAACTAGTCTGTCATGTAATTTTAACAATTAATTTATGTAAATTTTGAAATGTCTTCCACCGTATTGGATTCATGAATTGGGATTAAATGGGATGAATATATGATCCTATTTACTATAACCCATATAGAATAATGCATTATAATCATCCTTTCTATACCTATTACAAAATATATAGCTATAAAATATAATTTCCTCAAGGGAATTGATAATAAATGCATCACCCCAAATGGTTGTTTCTGCTCTTCCTTAATGTATAGACATTTGAGTTATAATAAAAAACTCATCAATTTTTTTGATGCAATATCACCAAAATTGTGATTTAGGTGACTTATAAATGGTTTCTATTCTAGTATGAACATCCCATAATGAATTGATGTAAGCACAAAGAATTATTTCCTAACACACCAATGGTATGGCCATCCCATCACCAAACTAAAAATCTTATCCTTTCTCCACACTCTATCCCTAGATAGACTATCCACCATTTAGTTTTGACCTCATAAAAAAACAATCAGAATCATATGTTTGTTCTAATTTTACACTTTCAAAAAAATCAAGATTAAAATAAATATGAATGTATACTGAAACAATCTCATATTCTACATAGTCCGATTAAATGATAGTTTTCACCGACATCATCTTCCATTTATCTGACGGCTCTTTCACTAACTAACTGTATGATTTTTTTTCTAAATTCATCCACTGCCAAATTTCATATACCATGTGTATACATCATATCAATATCAACCATTAGAGATACTCCATCCATATTGATTGTCTCAGATTAAAAGGACATTGAGATAATTTTTTTATCCCTTATGATCCTTAACCATTTTAGATTTCTCTCCAAAATGTTAATGAAACCATGTCTTCAATGAATACACAAAAACATCTAATTATATATAATGTTTCAGATCATTATTTTTCTTTTTCCATATCTTATGCGATCCATACGCAACAACATCATATCTTTTAATGTGAAAAAAATGTGATCCCAGATCAGGAAGAATCACAATGCACTATATATCCATGTGCTAAATCAGGAAATTTCCAGATCGGTGATGATGAATAGGGAACCTTATGTTCTTGAAAAGTCGTCTGACATTCACCATTACCTAGAAACTACATATCTCAAATAATACTTCTCTTTTGGTTTCCAAGAGATCGAAGACTCTAACATTTCTAGAAAAAAAAAACATCTTTTTCAAAGATGACATGAAAAAAGAAAGCATATATCTTTTAACCATAAAAATCAAACATTTAATGTTTGGAACACATATGATTATCCCATAATAAGACCCACACTCTCATTGAGGGATTCTCGTGATCATCTTAGGTTCTACAATGCAAAAGTATGTCATTCATAAACACCAGGTGAAGAGAATCTCAATTCCTTGGAAATATCATGTCATTTATGTGATAAAGTACTTTTTGAATTCATGAGACCAAAATCCATCAACACATACTCGTAATGGTCATATATAATTCAAAAATCTATTTTGAGAATTCCAACATTTCATTCCCGTAATTGGTGATATTCTAATCATAATTCTATTTCATAGAACCACTAGGAACCTTTGAAATGATAAAACATAACATCAATGCATGGAAAGGATACTTATTCTTCATCATTACTTGGTTAAGATTATGATAAAGCACACACAGTAGGGGATTTCCGTCCTCATTTTCTCCAAAAAAAATTGGCGCTTCCCCTGAATATTTACAAGGCTTAATGAACCATTTTTTCCATGTATTC
Organism: Viscum album; assembly: GCA_963277665.1. NCBI lineage: Eukaryota > Viridiplantae > Streptophyta > Magnoliopsida > Santalales > Viscaceae > Viscum > Viscum album. The sequence goes on from OY728145.1 coordinate 1,527,563,349, forward strand.
CCACAAGCATTTTCACTCACTTGTTTTTCTAGATGCATTTGATAAGATAGAAGTGAGATAGTATTGGTCCCCAATAAAATATCAATTGTCAACCCAACTTCTATTGTGGGTGTAAACATAGAGAAATAATTGGGAAAAACATCAGGAAAATGATCAATAATTGCTAAAATACTAAAATCCTTGATATCATCCACTAATTCTATGGTCAAAGCTTTCAACTGGTATAAAATATTTCTTACTACGTGGGAAAAAATTACCCTCCACTTTCCTTTTCATTTATATCCCCTATAATGGGATATTTGACTCCATCATAATTTATAAAAAACCCCTTTGGGTATAAAAGTCGATGGGATATTTGAACCTTGACAAAAAATTCATACTGAGGATTACATAATAGACATTATGGTCAAGTACAATGAAATACCAAATCAATTCTTCACCATAGATAGTTATAGAACATGATTTCCATATAATTTCTATATATTCTCTTTTTCCAGAAAGAGTTTGATGTTTCAAAATAGAAGGTGTCATCTCAAAAAGATAACATAGATTATCAAAAATACTAGAATATATAAATTAATATACTTATCACCATCAAAGGATACAATTGATCATCCATGATCACATTCTAGGCCCCATAAAATTGATTACATGCAATAATTTGGACTTTATTTCCATGATCAGATTGCACTAGATGATGGTTCGTGGTATTTTAATAATAATTGGGGTTTCCTCGATTCTACTAATGATAAATATTATTCTTCCCCCATCACATTGACGCATACGATGCCTTTTAAACATTATATGTGACCTTGTCTTCCAACACTGGAGAATTGTGACCAAATCGATGAAGATGTCCCATTTTATTGAAATTGTGGCATGCACTAAGAGGTGTTGTACATTTTAGCGTGACATTCTCAAAGGAACCACCCTGAAAACATCCATTATTACTCTTTATTTTACAAGGTAAAATCCTCAGATATGATGTATGACTTGAACTCATACACCACCCTTGGATATATTTTTCCATATTATGATTATTATTATAATTAAATTTTCCAGAATTTCACATTGGTATCAACATGCTTCATCCACACATAGACCTTGATATTTATCTTTTTTTTCCATCTATATATTGCCCATCTCTGTATAATTCATTATACCCATCAAAAAAATCAATGTGAAATTTTATTGACTAAACCAAAATTCAAAGATGCATTCTTTAAGGAATGATTTTAGAAACATCAGGTAAAAATAATACTAAATTCATAAATTTATCTACATGCTATATTTTTAATATATTATTCTCCTTCATGGTAAACAAGTCCATTTTTTTTATATTCTTAATGTGTGATGACGGAATTGTTTGCTAAAAAATTCATCAAAATCCTCTCATACAATGACCTCATCCAATATATCAGAATCTATTAAATCTAACCAATGATGTGAAACAAATTATATTATGGAAATTGAAAACATGACATTAAACTCAGCCTATGTTCCAAGGAAATATAATATTTGATTCATATAATATTTCCACACTACCTCTTTTTCAAATTCTGCATCACCCTGAAAGAAGAGAATAATATAATTTAATAACCTAATGGAATGATCCAATGTCCTTGGTTTATCCCATTTGTTCCATAAATCCATGATTTGAAAAGACTAGATAAAACTCGGAACCAGCTGTTTCTTCACATATGGCCTATTGGAAACCACATATTAAGTAGCCTCTTCTAGTTTTTTCCTACGATGTCTGCAAGATTCCAATATCTATAATAAAGAAAAAATTCCTCATAATTGAAATCTCTAGAAACTAAAAGCTTAGAAATATAAAATTTAAAATATCACACATATCACCACAAGGATTTACAAAATAAAAAAATCCCAATTTTCATACAATTTTTGAAAATTACACCTTCATTTTAAAAATCAAACCATTTTTAACTATTTTAAAAAATCAATAATTTATACAAAAAACAAAAATCATTAAATCAATATGAATTATTCACTACTATATGGAAGTAAATTCTTATAAAGAATTTTATGCTCTTTTTATTTTATAAAACCATGAAAATCAGGTTATATTTTTAAAAAAAGTGTCTCAAAACACTCATGTACCAATATTCTACAGTAATCGAAGTTCAGTATAAATTTGATAGATATTCTTTTTTGATCTCTAATGTTCATGTTCTGAAAATCATAAACCTTACTACCAATATAACTCATGGAATAAACTATAATTATTTTCCAACACCATGACTATTAAAATGACACCCTTTGCTATAAACTACTATCCTCTTGGGATTTGCATGTGATTGGTGTGCTACTTGGCCTTTGTAGACTTTCCCAAGACACTAAAGGTTGGTAAGAAATTCCATGGGATTTGTAAAAAATTAGGGAATTATTTTTAATTTTTACAAATGAAACCACAATCTAACATAACCATAAGAAAACAACTTATATAATATTCATGAGTACTAATATATAAGACAATAAACAACCAAAAAAAAAGACAATATCAAAGTAAAAAGTAGAAACCAAGACATAAAACTCAAAAACACAAACAACACCAACTCATAAACTCAAAACCCAATCCATGATCCAAATTTGTAATAAATTACCATGGTATCACAATTTATCTGTAAAAAAATTAGCAAACTTTATTTTACCTAATTTTTGACATAAAACATATAAAAATGTTCCAAATTTCCTAAGAAGGGGTTAGTATAAAACTCAGTATATTTTCCATCATGGACATACATACTGACACCACTGAGATTAATCATGTTTGGATATTTATGTAAAATAATTTAAAATAATTTAATGAATTTTAAATATTATACAATATAATTTCCAACCTAACTAGTTTTCCCAAACCTGATTGTCTTCAAAATAAATAATGAAAAAGTTTCTTTGAAACCCTTTCTCAAATCCCATTTGGCATACCCATCCATTTCAACGCACACACAACCACACATATCCACCCATGCATATAAACAATAGACCTACCAATACTCAAGAGTGTAGATTCATCATTTCAACAAGCTATCTCATGGTGAGCTATTTTGATGGGGGAATGTTCCCCCCTTATCTGTCACAATTCAACAAGGGAAACCACATGCCCATATTCATCCCAAATGAACATGAACACATACTAACCATGTATGATAACAAACATTCCAAAAAAATAAGGCTAATACGTTTCTATATATAATTTCTTTTATAGAAACATTTTATACAATCATTTTTTATCCATCAAAACCAAACTATAATTTTAAAACCATTATTTCAAAATCATGAACTAAAACCACATTCCAAAAAACTTTCCAACTTCCAAAATTATAGAAAACCATCACTAAATATGTTTTCCATAAAAAGAAAACTTCAATTTTACAATTAACTTCAATCAATTCAATAAATTTTTAATCAAGCATTCATGTTCGGAGGATGATAATTCAATATTGAAGCCACCTACCTCTCAAACATCAGCAGAACCAAAGAAAAGTAGAAAAATGATAAAAAACATGAGAGATCTAGATTAGACCATAGTGCATCTTCCATTAAACTAAAACCATCATATTTCCTCATTATTTGAATCAAATAACTTTGTTTTATTCAAAATGAATTAAATCTATGATTCTAATAGGGGAAGAAAAAAAATCCAATGAATTCAACCATGAATTGAATGTTACCATGGAATATAGGCCCCTAATAAACTTATATTAACCATCATATCATTCTTTGGTCAAAGGGATTTATATTCATATCATAAAAATGAAGAGGAATTCTGTTTATGACATGATTAGAAGAAAACATAAGTCACATGGACTAAACAATTTTAGATCCCAAAAATATTGACCTGGATTTTAATGTTGCGTGGATAGGGAACACTATTTGGAAAATCAGGAACAAACCATGCACAATTAACTATATCCAAACACACCCCTCAGGACTGGCTCATACATTTTGATGAACTATTCACCAACAATGCTTAACCACTCAATCCCACAACACATAGTTTATTCAAGGTGGTTTAATGATTTGGATAAACCTTGCACCTAACCATGTGCCTACCTAGGGCCCACTTTATTAGTTTTATGAATTCATAGAAGGTTTTACCCTATTTATACTAACCATTCTCAACCCATGCTCTACTACAAGGCCCCCAAAACATTCTAAAACACCGAAAAACATCATGAAATATAACCCAATTACATTACATACATAAAATAAATAAATAAATAAAGGGTTATTTAACAAAATCTATGAATGATATATAAACCATAAAAATAAATATTAAGGATGATATAAACTATATATATCTCTAAGGGATCATAAGTACAACAAAGGGATGATCTCATTGATGAATAAAATTTCCATAAAATGCCATTAATGACATTTTTTTTGTGAAAAGAAAACATTAAATTTGAAAATAAGAGTTAAAAAGTGAAAAAAAATATTTTAAATAATATTTTAATTGAATTTAACATTTTAAAACCATTAAAATATTCATAAACCCATTAAATGGTCATGACTGCTAAAAATTCCCTTCATGTTGTACAAATAAAAATAAATTATACCTTTCACATTTTCAATAAATGATATAATGGACCATGTCATTAGTATGATATGAAAATTCATTAATGAAAATTTTTAATAAGTAAAAATAATTAAAATATTTTATATTAACTATTTTACAAATGTTTAAAAACAATTTTAATTTTTTTAAATGTCTCTAATTTTGATAAAAATGATTTTCAGGAAGATGGAGAAATAAAGTCAAACATTTGTTTAAACATTTCCAATCATTTTAAGTACCAAATAATATAAAAATGTTACGATGATTCTAAAAATCTCATGAATATCTATATTATAAAAAAATAAATTATTTTTATGATATAAATATAAAATAATTCACCCATTATATATATATATAAGTAATTTCAAATAATGATAGGATTGTGAAATAAACGCTTACCACATTGGTATCATCTGAATCTAAAGCCTTATAAAATAAATAAAATGAAATGACACATTTAATACAATCAATATATTGAAATTCTAATATTAAATATAAATGATTAGTATATACCCCAAAAAAATAAATAAAAGGTGAAAATTGAAAATATATCATGGAATTAAAGGTGTGATGTAGAACTCATACATTAGGTTTGATTCATTTTGTTTGTGTCTAGTCCTCCTTTATAATAAATATTATTTTATATTAATATATTAAAGAACCATAATAATACATATAACACTATATATGATCAATTGTTTACATGTTAAAAAGGTTCTGTTAATAATGATAGATTATTTTAATTATTTTGGGTCTTCATTGCATTATTTTATTATATATGTTTTGTCAGGAATGTTTTGGTTATTCTTCATATGATATATTTCCATCATCTCCAGAATGATATTAATGTTTTAATTATTATTTTCAATCATTCTTCACACCATTGTAACCATTTTAAAATATAGAACACAGAAAATGAATAGCATCACTTCATGTAGATGATAGGTAGTATGTGTACACGAGAAATGTCATCATTCCCATAATGGCTGAATGGGTAAATAAGTATATGATATATTAATTTCAATGAACATATATCATTTCATATATATATCGTATGTTCATTAACATATTTCATATTACATTTCATCTAATGAGTAATGAAAAATATATTCAAACCGCTTTGTGAGGCGTTAGTCCGCCATACACATGAGGGTCATTATAATATTGTAAATAGAATTGAATGTAACAAGTTATATGTGATATTATAATAGATTTATTACAATTATATCATAAATATTATATATATATATTCAGATGGTTTGGGAGGTAGGCATTCCTCCTATAATTTTTTTTAACAAATATTATAATGTAGAAAGATGATAAATATATGGTGTTTACAAGAGTGGGTTTAAAATACCCAAATTAATCATGTTCAAACAATTATGGAATAAATATTTGATTAAAAATCACTATATCGATTTGACCTCCACAATTTCTCTCTTGGAATGACCATCAGTAACATGATTTTATTCTTTATGAACAAGTTCATCCTCTCAAAAAAGATGATTCACAAGATTAAGGTAAAGAATATAGGATTGAAGGGAAATTATTGGAATGATAGTTTAGAATTTACACCAACACATTCGAATGAGATCCCATCTATAGAGTACACCAACAATGGTGGATAGTATACTTGACCTCCTAATTATACCCCCCAATTATTCTTCAAGTGTACAAAATTTTCATATGAAATGAACATAGAGGTCCTTAACAAGGCCCCAATGAGTGAGGAAGATACCAACACAACCCCATGGCCTATTTCCACCTATATGATCCCCATAAACAATAACTTTTATCCATTTAGTGATCGTAGGGATCCATCTAAAAGACTTGTCATACAATGGTTTCTTAGCCTTTCAATTAACACCAAAAGACCATAAGATAACCAGGGTATGAAAATCATTGTCCATTATTCTAGTTAGAATTTCAAACGCAATCATGATTCCACAATTAATTTCACCCATTATAGAAAGTAAATATTTAACTTGATTCTCAAAATCCATTCCATTCCCATCCATCCAAATTTATGAAATGTTATGATGCAGTTGTACTGTCTATGACTGTATGAACCTACTCACTAAATACATAATTGTTGATGGATAACATATGCTCCTCAAAATTACCAAAGAAATGATTGAATCCAAATATATATTGAATATAATTCTACTTGATGCATGTAAAAAACTAATAATGAACTTAAGAGTAACTATTTCATTATCTTTCAGACGGATATTTCTTGGAAGGGAAAGGATTAGCCTTAAACAATGAATAAACATGGGCCATGGTATTAACTTCTTCCAGATCCTCCAAAAAGGTTGCATAAATTAGGTCAAATAAATTAAATCCTAAGTCAAATAATACATGGGTTAATAATTGGAAGATCTGACACTATTATTCCTATAACATTCCCTAGTAATGAATTTACTAGTTAGACTTGGTGTTAAAATGATAGTTCCCCTTTCACTTTATTCATATATGTTAATCATTATACTAATTTGACATGGTATAATCATGTGTGCACTAATAGTGCACTATATATCAAAAGTATAGAAATAATTCATTTATTATGGAATATCCATATCTTCCTAAATTCACCTTTAAATACATGAATTCCACAAGAAGATCAGTGATTATTTATTATCATCCATCCACTATCATCATTGCATTATATAATTGTAGAATTCATAATAAAAGATTAGGAAGATGAAGAAATGTGAATATAATTAACATTATTCATTTTGAACATAAATCTTGTAGAGATAAATTTCTGTTAACAATCATTGGAGGTGTGGATTTTACCATTTATTTATTAAATAATTACATCATTGAAGTCCCTAAGGTCTATTATTTCCATTCAACCTAAATCCACTGGACGGACACTTACATTCCAAGCTACATTAATCATATTCCTTCCATGAATTGTTCTTTTCTATAAAATGTTAAAAATTAGAATCTTCCTTTGATTATTAATATTTATATTTCATAAATATAATATAAAGTAGAGATAAACAAATAGGTCATCATGTATTTGATCAGAAAAATACTACATTACACATGTTCCTCAGCCCACTTTGTGAGGACTCTTTATGTGCATCCCGGTGACCCAAGATAAAACCCAGGTGGAGGCATATTTTTGGGGTACTGTAGTAGTACTAAAGTGGGAACTATAGCAGGACTGTAGCAGTATTATAATAGGTACTGTACTGGGAAGTGTAGTAGGTTCTGTTTGGAACTGTATAAGATGATACTATTCCCCCACTTGGGCCTTTGGGCCACAGATTTTGTCCCGGGGTCCTTTAAGGCCTTTAGGCTACCAAGACCTTTGGGTCAGTATGGCCTTTGGGCCACCTCATGGACTTTGGGCCACCTTATGTGCATATGCAAACCAGATATCCTATATGGAACATACTCCAGAATGTGGATGAGCAAGGAGCATTCACCATAACATTACCTAAATGGATTGCAAAAATTATAGGGCATGGCACCTTCCATCGGGACAAGAATGTTCAGGCACAAGAAATTCTAGTCGAACTTCCATGTGAAGATATAGATCTAATTTCACAATGAGGATTCTGGGGAGAAGGAGTTCCAAGTAGATAGTCATTGTTGTATATAATGTTTGAATCCTATGAGTAATGAATTCCACTAAGGCCTATGGGAAATGTAATAATAACACCTGTGGGAATTTTGAGGGATCCACCTCACCCCTTGAAAGTAGGATTATCAATAATCAATAAAAAATGATAGACTTCGGGTCATTGGAGGATCAGGAAAATCCTCCTTTCAGAAGACATTATTTTCCACTTCTATGATTCCATTAGGATGATAATTATATAGTTTATCCTATCTATGTGAAATCTTATAAAATTACCCCAAAAATAGGAACCCCAAGGTATGTGAAGGGAATAGATCATTTCTTAACACTAATATCCATCAACACTCAATTTTATATAGATATAGACACTCCCTATCCAAATACTCGAGAAACATTATTCCAGCTAATAATATTTCCATCCATTTCATCATGGTTCCCATGTATAACTTTAATATCATAGATGGTGGTTCTACCATCTTTCTCAAAAATAATAATTTCATAGGTATACAGATGATATAAGGGTGAAATGATACATCTTAGAACCATTATTTTCTTATAAAGATCATTTTAAAAAAGATCATTAGGAAAACAACTCAAACAATTTTATTCTTCAAAAAACCCCCTAAGAGTTGAATCCATCTCCTCACACCTCTGCAAAACATAATGAAACCCCAAGGTGACCCTTCTAAATGAGTAGAGATCATAGATCTCATGAGAATTCTACTTACCATGTTGATAAATTTATTAGAAAACCCATGCACACATAGAATAGAAAAAATGAAAATCAGTTTTATTATTTCAAAAATCATATAGATGTCAATTTTAAGATACATATTCCCACACATCACATTTTCCATCATGATGTTACACATTCTAATAGTGTAAAGATATTTATGAAGTTACTCTAATAGAAAAACCAAAAAAATAGTAATAAATCCATTGGAAATATCCCACAATCAATAATACATTATTTTTCTGATCAATTTTGGAATTTTGTTTCAAATAAGAATAGGTCTAAAATCCAAAATATCCACATAATTATCATTCTTTGGAATCATAAAAATAACATTTTCATCCACTCCATATGAAATATAATCATGATTTGAAAATTCTATAACATTATTAGTTACCTCAATTAATGTGTATTATGTCCAATTTGAGCATAAAGATTTTTTTTTGGAAAACTCATCATGTCCTGTAACACTATCAATATTCAGATAAATAAGGACTACCGTGACTTTTTATAACGGAATATTCAATAATATTTTTATATAATATCAATAATAATAATAGTTATATTTTTTATCAATTTTTGTGTGTTTTCATCCAAATTGTCTATATACATATCCATAAAACATCAATTCATGACATTAGATGTTTTATTTTCCGAACTAATCAAATATCCATTTATATTGAGGCTCGTGGACCCTATTCTATCCTAATTATCTGTATGCATACAATTAAGTATATATATATATATATTAAATCCATTAATATAACCAACTATGATAAGTGATAATGGAAACAATTTGTATCTTTTTGGGAGGTGGTAGTGTGCCATACTCATGATTGATAATCAGGATTCCCATTTCATGGAAGTGGAGATAGATAAATATTATTCATTTAAAATAATAACATATTAGTATATGGGAGATAATGGGGCTATTATATTTGAATTATTTATATAATACTCTAGGTTTTGAATGAATAATGAAAAAAATGATATTAGTGATGAAAATTACATTTTCGTAGAGAAACCGCATTTGGATCTCCACTCAATGACCAAATGATTGGTCTTTTGGGAATAATTTTTTTTATAATGTGACTAAGGATTTGCAGGTATTTCCTATAGGTTTGTTGAACCATGCGGTTTAACTTGTGTGTTCGCGTGAGGGGAATTCGTGATTTATTATTGTTAAAGTGGAGTGGGGTTTTTCAAAATACCCAACGATATTCAATAATCGGAAGTCAATCTCACCTAAATTGGATCCAGAAAAGATAATTAATTGGGTAAATGGTTTATTTGTTCAATTCTCACCTCCACCATATAAAAAAACATATTTTTTCACATTATTTCATGACATCTATGTTCCCTTACTTTTACTATTTTTTTAATTATAGTAATTAGTATTTTTTAACATGGTAATTTATAAATTAATAATAAAATAAAATGATCAATATTAGAAACTTTTTACCCACTGATTATAAATATTAGATCATTTTTAAAATAAAAATTCCATATGTGTTGAGAATTAATTTTAAATAAAGTGCATGTGACAAGAAAATACACAATTTTAACCACATCATAGTAAATTATTTTTTATTGTCTCATCTATTCATGTTTCTCATAAATGAATTTGAAATTATTAGTTAATATAAATATTTTGAATAAAAATATGGAATCAATTTTTCCTATTTCAATTCACATAATTTGATGATTTCAATTTATAATTTAACAAAAGAGGCAATGAAATAGTGGTTTCCAAAATAGTAAGGACAAGATCTATTTTTCGTGAATGTTATCCTTTTTCTGGTATTTTAGAGGAAAACATGACTTTCTAAAAATTTCTTATGTACACATAGTGTACTTTATGAGTACATTCTTTGTACTGGGTTACCGTGGTTAGCCAGGTGATGTCCATGTAGCGGTCCTGCACACGGCTGTGTGTGGTGACTTGGAGACCACCTAATGCATGGGCTGGTGAAAGAAAGTACATATTGTGTACTTTTAAAGTACATGCCATGTACTTTTTTTTCATTAAATGCACTAAGGTTGTTTCTTGACGTACAGAACCATCTCTTTATAGGTTTGGCTAGTCCGATAGTGTCCGTATGACCGTGATATTTCCCCGATCCCCCAATAGAGCATCTCTTATCCGAATCGACCGCGATCGATTGCATTGGTATTGCCTTGGTAGGCTCTTACATATCCTAGAGCTTAGTTTACTGATTCCTCTTCTTTTCCATGTTATCCTTGGTGGAGATTTATTTTTCAGTTTTGTTGATCTATGATGTTCTTGGGAGATTCAAGGATTTAGGATCACATATAATGATCCTAAAACACCAATATAGGTGGTTTGTACCTTTTTGTAGATAGTCGTTGAGTTATATGTTCATAATTTTCCAATACCATTGAATGGGGTATTGCGCTTTAACTGTTTTAGCGCTATTAATTGCCTTCAATACTTTTATGCTTGTGAAGTGGTTAATTGAATGTGAATATAGTTAATTTCTATGCTTTGGAAGTGGTTTCCCATGCATGTTATGTTTGTGATAGCTTGTTCTTGCTTAGCCTATTTGGATTCCATATTTGATTCCCGTGCCTAGTATCGTGGGATGGAGTGATATTTATCTGACATGCATTTATGTTTTAGACTATTATCCATGTAGTTCATGAGGTTTACTATGGACATACTACATTGCCGTGAACGTTTGAATTACACAGGGCTATGAGAACCTAGTGTAGTAGACCATAGGGAGAATGCACCTAAGGGCTTCTCCAGAGTGTTTTTTTTACTATTATGATTCAATACCATAGGGGGAATTGATGTAATTGCTTCCTCGTACTGTATTTTGTTCCTCGACATGGGTCATATGGGGGATGTGATGTAAGTGCTTCCCTAGACTGCCTTTTAGTAACCGATACGACGACAAGTGATTCCCCAGAGTGTCTATGCTAAAGCTGAACCAGAGGGGTTAGACTGTGTATACTTCCGAGAGGGTTTCCTGTGTTTTCTAGGTAGGAATAGAGGGTATAGGCCATGAGTACATCTTGCGGAGTTACCTGGTATGGATTAGCTACTTTCTTGATATGTGGAATTGAATTCTTGGAAACTGCAGAAATGTCTACTATTGGGTACTTCCTTATTACTGCTTATTTTTACTTATTTCTTTCCATATATATTCACAGACTGTTAGGAATAGATCTTTTGGTGGTTTCCTACAATGATTAGTCTCACACCCTATTTGGGTCATGATTTTGGGCCCAAAAATATTATATGTTTGCAGTTATAGATAAGGTCATGTGCCCTTCAACATCTGGTACAATATTGCTGAGGAGCTGGAGAGCGTGGGACAATGCTGAGGCTTGCGAGGCTGAAGAGTTTGTCTGTTTTCATGAGTTCTTTGGATTATTACTTTATTCCATCATTTTTTGTTTTTCTTCTTTCCTAGACATATGTACCATGAATCATTTATAAACGTGTTCTCGAGTTGCTTATTAATTCCAGTCTTCTACTATTTACTGTTGAATGACATTATTACTGCTTCCTCTATTTTTATATATTTCTTTTCTGTTGTGTTACTCTGCCAATGAGGGAATAGTTTCTCCACTATCACACCCAAGGCCCATGCTGCTAGTCGAAATCCTCTGGCGTTAAGGGAAATGAACATGAGGACATGTGGCCAACCGGGTATGAGGCACCTACGGGCGACATCCGGAATCAGGATGTTATAATGTGGTTTCAGAGGAATTCTTCTCTATTGAATTACTATTTAGAGCCTATATAAAGGTTTAGTATGGAATAGGTACTCGATAGTATGCTCTGCCTGAGAGTAGATAACCCGTGTACAAGAAAAATCCAATCGGCATCGTTTATTGAAATTTTTCTGGTTTTTCTAATTATTATAGTCGATTTGATTTCACATTGAGTGATTCAAATATTGTGGGATGTTATTGTTGATGTTATTGAGGTTCAATTTCTGTTACAACCTGATGAGATGAGGGTATGCCATCTCATGCATCATATAATAACTTCCTAGAAATCACACGTCATGCATTATGTCCATGCCATTTAGGTTTCATTAGAGATTGCATATTGTTGTGATAGATGTTGTGCTACATATTCCTGATGTTGTGATAGATACATTGATAAAAAACATAATGTTTGATAGTGTTTTGGTTGTGTAATGTTTTTGTTTGAATGAAGGCAAAACATTGGTTCTTGAGGTCTTATAGGCCCTCATGGATCTAAATTTGGTGGATCATTGATGAATTATAGTTGTTTATGACTTTTATAATATTCCATGCTTTGATTCGCAAAACATATGGGCCCTCATGGATCATAATTTTTCACATAAAGGTTTGTATCAGTGTTTTTATGGGCTCTTGAGTAGTTTTTGTGGCTTACTGTCTGTAAAAACATAGAATACATGCCGTGTGTTGATGAATACATTCCATGGGTTCTTCTGTTTGAGAAGAAACTGCTTTTCTTAAGTACATGTTGTTTACTGTATGTACACACCATGTATTCTCTAACCGGGTCTCAGACTATGTGGGCAGAGAAATGGGGTTTGGAATATTTGGTAGGACATGTCGTGTACTAGATGTACACACCATGTTGTGGAACCCTGTAACCGGTCGTGTCACTAACAACACCAATCAGTTAAGTCTTTTCTAATACATTTCGTATCCGTCTGGAACACGCCGTGTAGTGTAACTTGAGTATCCGACTGTGTAATGAGAAACAAGGGTCGGTTAAATATTCTTGTACATGTCGTGTCTAGCACTAACATATTGTGTATAGTCAGCCGTGTGTTCAGTTGTGTGACTAACAACATGGGCAGTTGAAACCTAAGCGGTACATGCCATGCCCATCTGGAACACTACTTGTAGGGTGAGCCATGTAATCGATAATGTGACTAACAACACAGGACAGTAAGGATCTTCTAGTACACACCATGATTGGCACTTACCTACCCTGTATTGTTGTTTCTAAGAGAACCCTCTATCCTAGATATGTAAGGGAACTTGGGTAGGGGAAGATGATTCAAGTACACGATGTGTGTAAGGACAACACGCCATTTATGGTGTGTTACACGACTAGTTTTGGAAGAGGTACATTCCCATGTGAATGGATTATGGGAACATTTCATGTAGGAATTATACATGTGTATCCATGTTTTAAAAAAACGTGGATTCTTTCCCTCACATATTCCCTCCTTACTCTCCTATTATTCAATCCATGATAATCTCGATTTACGGTTTGTGCTTGACCTTGCAGAGTTATGCCACCAAGACTTCTTCTAGTTGTATGCCAGTTACAGGGCAAGGATCTGACACCAGTCATGACTGATCAAGGGCTTCCATCAGATCTTCCATTAGTGCAAGTCTTGGCACCAACCATCATTTCAGACACAGGTGCTGATGCACAGTTCCAAGAGGTCTTTATGTGGTTCATGCCTACCATCTGAGGAGTACTGCATCCTGCCCCTTCTATGGAAGGGATGACATGGATTTTCCAGCAGCCGCATACTCACACCTTCATAGGGGAAGGATGAACTTATGATATAGAGTCATGTTTAGAATTCATTCATTCTATATTCGATCATCTGGAGACTCCTCCAGAGAAGAGGGTGAAGCTCGCTACATACATGATTCAGGATTCCACCAAGACATGGTGGGATGTAATCTCATAGGTGGTATGCTAGCCGGTTATGGCATGGGATGACTTCGGTCATGATTTTTATGAGTACTTCAATCCTAATACTTTGAGGACCGATTGAGCCAGAGAGTTAATGAGTTTAGAGCGGTGTACTCTTTCTTTTATGGAGTATTCTTCTCATTTCACCGAGCTATAGTGCTTCACGCATATTCCAGGATGTGATGAGTTATTCCTGGCAAAGATGTTTCTGGATGGTCTAAGGCATGAGATCCGATCGCATGTGAACATATTCAGGTTGACCTCGATATCTTCTATCATTAACCAGGCGTTGATGACGAAGCAAAATTTGAGGGATTCTAGAGTTGTGATCCAGGGAAGTTCGACATCTGGAGTATGCATTCCTCCAACTGAAAGTAGGAAGCGCTGTAGTGATTCGTTACATGGTGATCCATGGAGGTGAGACAGTTTATCAGGTTTCCTGGTGGTATGCTACCAATGCATAAAGAGTGGGAATATGAGGCCAAATTTTCTAATAGACACAGTGGAGTGTCGATCTTGTGGCAAGATGGGTCATATGCCCTGTTTCTGTCAGATCTTCTCACTAGCATCTGGTGACATGGGTCCTTAAATGACTCTGCATTCAAGAGAAACGCCACTTGTTTCTCATCAATCTGATAAACTGGAGTTTTTTCATTCGTTCATGCTGAGGTGGAGGTCATGGTCGTGGTTTCCAGTCACTAGGCTTTCAGCGACAATAGGGAGGATCGACTCAGTGTGGTCAGACATGGTCATAGGGTCGTGGTGCAGGTGAAAATTTTATTGTGGAGCAGTCCCAGTAGTATCAGGATCCCAGAACCTCTACTATTCGAGGTACAATATTAGTGGTCTCAGTTTTAGATTCTCTTTTTTTCGATATAGGGTCATCTCATAACTTTATATATGTTGCAGTTTTGGAGAGTCTTGGGCTCTGTATCTTTAATTTTGCTGATGTCTTAATGTTGGAAACATCGTTGGGGACTAGAACGACTAGTGTATGTCAATTCAAGGAGTTTCTTATTGAGATTGGTGGGTGTCACATATTATGAGACCCTTATGTCCTAGAGATGACATGCAAGGATTTCATTCTCAGAATCGATGGGTTAGTTCCCTTCAAGGAAGCTATCGATTGCTATCAATGTAGGGTGACTTTGGCATCACCATAGGGCTGATTGTTTCTTTATAATGGTAGGCGTGCAGAGTGGGACCCGAGCATCATCGGATGAGAGGAGTTACATCCTAGAATGCTAATATTTATCTAGATGTCTAGGGGACTTCTCATATGGAGTTTCCTCCAGTGGTGGATTGTTTTAGGGACGTCTTTCTAAAGGACTTTTCAAGTTTTCCCCTAGAGAAAGAGGTAGACTTTTCTATTTATCTCATTGTCGGAGTGGCAGCGGTGTCCATTCCACCTGATAGGGTGGCTACACTATAGTAATAGGAGCTCAAGAAATTGTTGGAGGAGTTGTAGGAAAAGGTTTTTTCCAACCATGTACTTTTCCTTGGGGTTCACCTATCTTGTTTGCAAAGAAGGCAGATGGTAACCTCAGACATTGTGTGGTTTATTGAAAGTTTAACTAGTTGACGGTCAAGAACTGATATCCCTTACCAAGAATTGATGATCTCTTTGATCAGCATCGTGGAGCCTAGGTGTTCTTGAATATTTACATGATGTACGGTTATCATCAATTGTGTGTTAGACCATAATATATACCTCTTACAGCCTTCAAGAGCTGGTATGGACTACATGAGAATGTAGTTATTCCATTCGGTCTCACGAATGCTCTTCCAGTCTTCATGGCATTGATGAATAGCGTGTTCCATCCATACTTGGATTCATTCATTGTAGTTTTCGTGGCTGATATCCTGGTGTACTCTCACACTCAACATAACTATGATGCCCATCTTTAGATTTTTTTTTTACACTGAGAGAGCATAAGTTATATTCTATGCTTTCAAAATGCCACTTTTGGATGTATTAGATTCATTTCTTGGGTAATGTTATCTTGAAGACAATAGTACCAGTGGACCCATATAATGTGATAGTAGAAGTTTCCTTCAAGAATCCAATGAACATATTTGAGGTAAGAAGTTTTCTCTGGCTGGCTAGATATGATAGAGGTTTCTTAAAGGACATTTTAGGCATAGAAACACCACTAACGCACCTGACTAAGAATGGTGAAAAGTTCCTGTGGTCATATTCATGTGAGTCAGCCATTCAGAAAGCTGAAAGGGAGGATGAATTCCGCACCAATACTAGTATTTCTAGAGCTAGGAAAAAATCTATATTTTGTGATGTGGTGCATCATGTATTGGGATTGGATAATTACTTATGTATGGGGAAGGATTCGTTGCCTATGGATCTCGACAGTTGAGGACACATGAGAGGAATTACCCGATGCATGATGTTGAGTTGGCTGCAGTTGTTCATGCATTATAATGTTGGAGACGTTATTTATTGGGAGCTCATTTTGTGGTTTTGACGTACCAAATAAGTCTCATGTATATCTTCACTCAGCGTGACATGAATTTGAGACATCGAAGATGGGTTGAGTACCTTAAGACTTTTGACTTTGAGCTTGCCTATACACCTAGAAAAGGAAATGCAGTGGCTGATGCGCTGAACAAGAGGACTCAAATAAAGGCATCTCAGGAGGCCATCAATTAGTGCCAGCTTATGGATATGTTCTCTGAGATGCATTTGGAGGTGCACAACAGATAGGGGAAGACATTGTTTCTTTTGTAGTTGTTACCTCTACTCTTATTGATCGAGTATGAATGAGGAAGCTCTCAAATTCTAGTCTTATAGGAAAGCATGTCAGGAGAAGACCCTATTCTTGTATGGAATAATGTTTAGGATGTGATATATAATTTTCATGGGCATGTATAGGTGTAAGTAGACATACACGGAGAGCTGATGTGGGACTTTCATTCCTCAGTTTGGGTAGTTCATCCTGGTGTCACCAAGATGTATCACGATCTACAACATCAGTAATGGTGGCCAGGTATGAAGAGAGATATTGTTGGTGTCATGATGAGGTGTTCCAGTTGTCAGTAGGTGAAGTAGGAGCATTTGTTACCAAACATGCTTCTGTAACAGTTACCCATTCCTGAGTGGAAATGGAATGATGTCACGATGGATTTCGTGACAGGTTTTCCGAGTTCTCCATGAGGGAATGATGATGTTTGTGTTGTCATTGATAGAATAATGATGGTTTCTCACTTCTTGTTGATCAAGGATACCTTTAGTGTTGATGAACTGGGAAGGTTGTACATCTGAGAGATTGTATGATTGCATATAGTTCCACATTCCATTGTTTCAGACTAGGATTAATTTTTTACTTCTCAGGTCTTGAAGGGATTTCAGAAGGCCTTGGGTTCATAGGTACATATGAGTATATCTTACCAACCCCAATCTGATGTTTAGTCAGAGTGTACTGTTCAGGTTCTTGAGGACATCCATCGAGCATGTTTCCTGGATTTTGGAGGTTCCGGGGAGAAACATATACCTCTTGTGGAGTTTTTTTTACAATAATAGTTTTCATGAAACTATTCAGATGAAACCTTATGAGGATTTGTAATATAGTCCTTGCCGATCACCCTTATGTTGGCCAGAGGTTGGAGAGGCTACTATGATAGGACCTCGTCTTGTCCAAGACACCACAAAGTAGATAGAGTTGATTTGGAAGAGGATGGATACAACTCAATCTTGATAAAAGTATTATGCTGATCAGTAGAGACGAAATCTGGTGTTCAAGGTTGGGGATCAGGTTTTCCCGCATCTCACACTTAGGTTGGAGCCCATGAGGATTATTATACATGGTATGCTTTCTCTAAGGTATGTCAGGATATTTTTGGTGTTGGAGAGAGTTGGGTTGGATGCCTATCGTTTCTAGTTTCCTCAGAGGTACTGGGATATGCACAACATTTTCTATGTTTCTCAGCTTCAATGTTACTTCTCAGACCTGTCTCATGCTTTTCAACCCGAGGAGGTTGAGTTAGAGGTGGATATCTCATTCGAGGAGCATCCTACCCAGATTGTTGATCGCAGAACAAAGGTCCTCCATGGTCGGTCTGTTCCTCCAATACAAGTGCTATGGTAGCATAGGCGGGTACATGATGAGACCTGGGAGAGGGAGGCCGATGTACGATTATAGTGGTCAGAGCTTTTTGAGGTTTCTTCTTTAACACTGCCTTGATAGTGAAATTCTTGGATGAATTAATTTGAGGGGGGATGTTTGTAAGAACCCGGATCTACTTTTCATGTATGTATTCCCTTTTATATTGTTTTTGAGGGAATAATAATTTTCTGGAAATTTTATAAGTACATGTCATGGACATTATTAGTATATGCCTTGTACTCAGTGACCACGGTTAGCCGGGTGCTGGCCATGTAGTGACCATGAACAGGGTCGTTTCTGGTGACCTGGGGAATGCCTAAAGTAGGGGCCAATATATGCAAGTACACACTGTGTACTTGTAAAGTACATGCCATGTAATTTTTTTCATTAAATGCACCAGGGTCACGTCTGACGAACAGAACCGTCTCCATCTAGGTCAGGTTCATCCAAGAGCGTCTGTACGACCATAATCCTTCCTTGAGCCCGTGATCGAGCATCAGTTATCTGAATCAACCTCCAGTAATTGCATTGGGATCACCTAGGTATGTCCTTCCTTCTCCTAGATATTTTTTTCATGATTACTCCTCCTTCTCAAGTTATCTTCAGTTGAGTATTTTTAGAGTTATTGAAGATCTACGGTGTTCTAGGGAAATTCAAGGCATGAGGTTAACATATATCGATCCTAGAACATCGAGGTCTGAGCTTTCTAACTTTCCTTAAATAGTATTTGAGTTATGTGTGAAAATGTTTTCAATACCCTTGAATAGGGTATTTCAAGTTTAATGTTTTAGCCATGTTAATTTCCCACCATGATTATAAGCTTGAGTAGAGGTTAATTGAATGTGAATAGGGTTAATTGCAATGCTTTGGATGTGGTTGACCATGCAAATTTTATTTCTGACCATTTGGTCTTGCAAAGCCTGTCAGGCTACCTTGTCTGTTTCCCATGCCTCGTATTGTAGGATGAAGTGATGTTTATTTGACCTGATGTTATGATGTAGAATGTTACCCAAATAGTTCATGAGGTTAACATTAGCTGTATTGAATTGTTGTGCACGTTTGACATACAAAAGGCTATGGGAACCTTCTGTTGTAGACCATAAGGAGAATGGACATAAGGGCTTCTCCAGTATGTAGGTTTTTACTATTATGATGAGATACTATAGGGGGAATTTATATATGTTCTTCCTCAGAGTGTCTATAGTTCCTCGATACTTGCCACAAGGAGGAATGTGACATTTTTGCTTCCCTAGAGTGCCTTTTAGTTATCAATACGAGACTATAGGGGGAATTGACGGTGAGTGTTTCCCCAGAGAGTCTATGCTAAAGCTGAACCAGAGGGGTTTGACTCTTTGTACTTCCCAGAGGGTTGCTTGTGTTTTTTAGGTTGGACCTGAGGGGATTGGTCATGAGTACATCCTAGAGGGATTCCTGTTTATGATTATCTACTTTCTTGATATGTGGAATTTAATTCTTAGAAATTGTGGAAATGCCTACTGCTGATTACATCCATGTTTAATGTTTCTTTTTTACTTATTGCATACCATATATATTCACTGAATATTAGGTACAAATATTTTGGGGGTTGCCTAATGGGATTAGTCTCACACCCAGTTTGGGTCATGATTTTGGGCACAAACAGATTATATTGTTTCACATATAGAAAAGGGAAAGTGCCATTCTACTTTAGGTACATGGTTGTTGAGGATCTTGAGAGCGTGGGACCATGCTGAGGCTTGCGAAGTTGGGGTGTTTATCTGTTTTATTATGTGATTTGGTTTAGGGTTGTACTAAAGAATTATGTTTTGTTTGGCTGCATTCAAAGACATATTAACCATTCATTGTTTATATATCTGTTCTCTAGCTGCTTATTACTTCTAGTCTTCTGTTGTTTACTATTGTATGTCTTTATTACTGCTTTTGCAAATGTTATTTGTTTCTTTTCCGCTATGTTAATTTGCCAATAAGGGCATAGTTTCCCCACTATCACACTCATGGCCCTCGCTTCTAGCCAAATGCCTCTGGTTAGGGGAAATGTGCTTGAGGCTATGAGACCAACCGGGTATGGGGCACCTATGGGCGGGTTCCAGAACTAGGACTTTACCAAAAGAAATAATTCTCCTATCTATAGAGTGTTTAAATATAAAAAATTCATATAAATTTGGATACAATGACCTAAAATAGATAAAGTTAATTATAATTAACTAATTTCACCTTAAATATTTCTTTAAATGTAATTTAATTTTTTATAAAATTTAAATGAAAGGGTAGTATTCCCAACAAAATCATTATTTAGGACAATTAATAAAAAAAATATTCATTTTAGAACATTCTAAAAAATTCACCGAAAGATAACGTAGGAATTTGTATTTATAAAATGAAGTTTATTTTTTCATCCACATTTACCAAAAATATTTAAAATTAGCTTTAAATTATGTGTGTAAAGAGTGACTGAACCTCTTTTTAGAAAAAATATATTTTTCATAAAACATTGATTTTGCTTTAAATGGTTGTTGTTTTATTTATAATCAAGAAAAAACCATTGATTTTTTATTTACATGTTTCAAACATGAAATTTTAATAATTTATTTTTTCCTATTCATAGTCTCCAACATAATTACTGAGTTATAAATCTCATGTTTAAATAATAATATTTTAATAGAGTTTCTTGTTTCGTTTAAACCCAATGTTGCATAAATTGCATTCCATTAAAGGGATTTAATATATTTAAATATATTTATATTATATAGTATTTGGGAGATACATTCCCCCTTAATCTTTTCATTTCATGTTATACACTCTATCAAATATGGTGTTCCATTTTTAAAATTTTAGGGTCTTACATTATACAACCTAAACTAATTTTCATCAATGCAAGTTAATCATTATCTCAAAACTGTATGATTTGAAATTTCAAAATAACATTCCCGAAACACCACATAATAATATGGATTAAAAAATCCCCTTAATAATAGATATATATACGTATGATGTTCATTTGTAATAAAACATTCTAGTTTTCAAAATAAGTGAACATTGGTAGTAAATAAAGATATTGACAATAAAAAAAATACTAACAAGAAAATATTAAAAGAGAGTGATTGAGATTATTTATCACAATAATGTTAATGATCAAAATTATTTAATGAAAAAAATTATAAAAATATGTGATGAGTTAAGGGACTATTTGATTCATAATGAATGAAAGTACTATGATAAAATTTTAATTGAGATCCTTCTTCTTGGAGTTTGGTAATTTCATTACAATCTTATCTAAAAACATAATAAAAATAATTATTTAATATCATTATAATTCTAATAAAAGTTTTCATTCTTTGGTTGTTCATAACTCAATTACACCTTTAGTTTTTATTCTATGAAATTAATATACAAATATTAATTTTTATCCATAAATCACTTTTAATTTATCTCTAGAATTCCAAATAAATCCTCACATTTTTAGATATTTTCCATTCCAAAATTTTATTTCATAAGATATATAATTACACCAAAAGAACAACATAACCCATTATGTCAATATTTAACCATAATACTCATCCAAAGTATGTATGAAAAAAATTAAATGCCCAAAATTTTAGAAGAAAGTTCACCAAATAAACATTACATTCCCAAAAAATAATGTTGATCTTAATGTCCTATTAAAAATATTGAATACCTTGATTACTATAAAACCTTAATACCAATTTATATGATTCTAAAAAATATATCTATTCTTGTTGAATATATTCCATAAATCAATAATTTTAGTAAAATAGAAAAATGTTAACATAAAACATCAAACCCTTATCCAATTTCATCGTTACCAATATCTAATTAATATATCATTTTAATTATTATCTCAACATAAATCACATATAAAGGGATATTATCCCTCAATAATTTGTTTTTTAGAAAGATAAACCTTCCACTATGTCAATTTTCATTTTCATCATTACCATTCAAAATATGTGTTGAGATTATTATATAAACACAATTTTCGTATAATAAATATATATTTTATGATTATACCCATTAATAAAATAATTCTACAACATTATTTTTAAAATCAAATATAGAATAATATTAATCATCCGACATAGAATATAGAAATAAAATAATTTTAACCCTGATCTTTAAGCTTATTCTTTGTTATATTCCCTTGAAACTTTGGTCATTCATTCACACATTGGCCCATATACTAACAATTGTAAACTAAAGCTAAAATCTTTTTTACACTTGTAATCTTGAGAATTAGTGAAATTATCTCCACATATATATCAAACACACATTACATTCAATCATGTACCATGATGTTTTTTCCCTCAATTATCTCATAAGGAAACTAATTATTTCACTTATTCCTTTTTTCCATCTTTTTTATTCTTTTCAATTATTCAAATTATTCAATTCAAACACATTAGAATTTTAGAATTATTTCTCTTTATTAATTGAATATGATTCTATATCCTCAAATGATTATAATTTTTTGGAGTCTAGATTCTTTTATAGGATTACCTTAAACCAGTCAAATAAATGATAATTCATTCTCTTTGTATTAGGTATATTAATATAGTTTTAATTATTTATTCTATGAACCATTTGAAAATAATATAATACCATATATAGTTTGCAGAATTACTAAAATTAATTTATAATCCCAAAAAAATAGTATAACTTCTCTTAAATTGAACAATTCATGTATGGATGATCTCGTTATTATAAACATGGTTTCTACGAAAAATATTTCAAATAATATTTTTTTAAAATAAATCATAATGTTATGTAAAAAAGGGGTATTAACTGAATCCTATCACCAGAGTGTGTCAAAACATATGCATAGTAAGGCCTATTTTCATGTAAAAGGTAATGCTGATGTCAAGACAAACTCAACATATTCAAAATTATTACTCATAGATAAATATATTCTAGTACCATTGCCACTTGTTATATCTATAATAGGATGTATTTATATGAAACCCATATAATCCATAACTTAAACATAATTTATAATGTTATAATATACATATAATTATCCTAAAAATTATTCATAATGATATATTCCTTAAATGATATTTACCTAAACCTAGTTCTGAAAATATTTATGAAACATTCTATGATACAAAGTATAAATTCCTAGACCCCAATAGCCCAGAGTCGATTGTGAAATTATTAAATTTTCACTATATTATGGGTATCAAATTTTGAAGGAATAAATAGTTTACTAGTATTGGAAGACTATAGAAATATTTGAATTTATCATACATTTGTAAATATCCAATGCACAATGTGTTTTTCTAGAATTCCAATATACTTCATCATGTATCCCTACATATTAATAACTTCATAGTTTCTAGTATCATAGAGAAAACAAAACATAATAAATGGGTGGGATCATATGTTTTTTAATGGTAAGAAAAAAAATGAAACATATCATTAATAAATAAGAATAATCCATTTGGAAATGTATATAAATAAAATTCATTCTATTTAATCAATATAATGAACATAATATGGTGGAAATAAATGAGGATGAAATAAATCCACATATATAATAACATAAATAGAGAATATCTCAATGGATATTATAACTAATAAAATAATGACATTGAAATAATAGATCTCATATTGATAGAATGCATACTTTTAGACATGTAAAACATATTTTGTAAGAACCCGACATTTCACTAAGGAATGGATCATTTTATATTTGGCATAAATATTTATTTTGGACTAAATATGAATTTCTAATGGGTTAGTGAATCGTTTAGGGGTGTCTGAGGAATTTTTAGAGCAAGAAACTCATCTTATTTTTGAAAAAATGGACAGGCCGCATGATTATCACATAATTGACTCATGGTTTGTAACCTTGCTTATTTATATTTATAAAAAAACCCACGTTTCATATTTTACAAATATCCATGCAGTCTAAGAATGGATATTTCCCTTTAACACCGAAAACCACACTTGGGTTGTGCACAATTTTGTAAACCCTGGGAATAAACTGTAAACATGCCATTTTTACTGGGTAAAATGTTAAAAATTTCCTTAATGATCAAATTAGATCCCATATTCTTCTCTAATCCAATTATATGTGGGATTAACATCCACTTCTCTAATTTTGGATCCCGTTGAAGAAATATGATATGAATAAAGGTATATCCTTTATCCTAGACTTAGTTGAGCTTTTTTTCATCATGTTGGATGTGCAACGACATGTATTTGAGTCCTCTTGATTAATTCTCCTTCTATTTTTCTCTTGAACAAGTTATCAGGGTGTGAGCATTTTTCTATTTTTCATTGATCTATTCCAATATAATCCAAATCATTTTTCACTATTGTAGGATAATAATCATGCATCCTTATAGTGTGGGGTCTATAACACATCCCTAAACATCGTAGATTTTGGATTTGTTGTGTGGGGCCTCCAATTTCTTTGGGTACCATTTATTGAAGTATAATTTCATGTTTATAATAATTAGAATTTTCTAGCTATGATATTTCTATATATGTTATTAGTTTTTAGTAGTTAAAACCACAAATCCATACATTTCATGTCGAATGTTATTCCATATTTATTGTTTAGTGTTTTGACACATTGTTCCATCGTTCAGGTGTTCCTTGTCCTGACCACTCAAAGGTTATGATTTTATCTATTAAATGGATTGTTTATAGTGATAATTGCATAATGGAATTTACCATGTGTTCTAACCACTTGTCCAGCCTTGGGTAAGTGCTTCAATTTGACAATTAAATGTGAAATGTGAATTGGTATGTATACTAAGTATATGACTTGGCTGTAAATATAAATGAATAGTAGGATGAATATCCTTGGCACCCATTGCCACATTAATGGAAGGTAGCGAAAATAACATAAATTATGAAATATTATTCAACTGATATTAATGAATGGTTGTATGCTACGTGGTCTTGTCACACTAATGAAAGGAATACAATGAATCAAATAACTTGATTAAAGGGATATATGCTACAAGAACATATCAGACTAATGAAAGACCTGGATTGAATGGAATGACAGATTACCTAACTTCATAAGTAAATAGAAATTTTCTGAATCGATCACACCTTGGATTCTAATAAAAAAATTCCAAGAGCACTTGGGAACCCCATTCTGATTCACGAATACGCCAACATAAGTTGATACCCACTTAGATCCCCTATCCTTTTCTGCACTTGGATACCCAGTAGGACATCATAACATCCCTTCATAATATCACAGGTTACCTTGAATTCACTCATTAGATCTAGCATTGACATGTATGTGTCGTGTTTAATGCTCATAGAGACCTATCTATGCATAGTAGCATATTACCTTGGACAACCAACTTGGATTCTGTAGGAACATTATTGTGGAATTCCTAGGAGTATCCTCCTTGGATTATACTCATAACCTTAGCCAGGATGCAGTTACTACTGATTTTTTACCCTTTATGTCTATGTTGTTAGGGTAATTACATTATAACATCACTATTAAATATCATTAATCATTGTTTTCTTGTTACATCATAGAAACTTCACTATTTATAGTATCACGAAGTGATTTCATTTTTGGTTGTGGCTCACGAGACCTATCAATCAAAAATTAGAAATTACCTAATTAAATTAATTGTTACTTGGTCAGAAACTAGGCTAGGGATAAATCTTGTACTTGAGAATTTAGTTACAATGTACTATTTCATATATTCATTCTTGCAAACTATTACATTTCCCTTACATGTCCTAGATGTTATAGACAAGGTCATTGGTGGCCCACTGAGATTTATCTCACACCCTCTCCAATAATTGTTTAGTACCTGGAGTATATTACATGGTTGCAGGTGTTCACAAAGGGATGATTATGTCTTCAAACACATTATTTCATAATTATTAGTATGGATCATGATAGAAGAGGACCGAGTTGGATCCCGGGATTCTTGGGATGGTCTTTTATTTCATTTATACCTTATGTATCATGTAATTACTGTTGTCTTGTATCCATGTTTCTAGTTTTCTAGTACATGACATATTATCATCTATCGTTGAATGTTATTCCAGTTCATTCAGTTATTATTAATATTTATTCTATTTTTCTCTGTGCCATTGGGTTACTTATATTACATTCACTATTTAACTATTTTTACTTTCATCTGTTGTTCTATAGTTTTTAAATGAGGAAATAGTCTCCCCACGAACACACCCTAGTCCCTTGTTGCATGTTGGAAACCTCTAGTGTTTGGGGAGATACACTGGGTTCCATGTGGACCACTGGGCTTGGGGAACCCATTTAGCGGAACTTATTTCTAGGACGTCTCAATGTTGTATCAGAGTAGTTTTTTATTGCATTAATATTTAGAGATAATAAATTGGATATTAGGAAGGCTTGGGACTTTTACATAAGCTATGATTGGGCTTCCCAAACCCGTGATTGTCATAAAAACAAAATAGTCTAAATTATAATTATTGTTCTAATGTTTCTTATTATAGTTGATGTTATTTCACCATTGGGTGATGCACATGTTCTGTGGAGTTCTTGATTATTATTCTATTTGAGGCTTTTCTACCATCCTTGTCCCAATGATATGAAGGAAGGAGAATTTTTTACATGTATCATTATAGGAACCTATTATTCACATGTGAAGCCTATTTCCATGCCATATAGGAGAATTCTATGGCTTTTCATTTCATGATATGCTTGTGATTGCTCAGTGATGCTGTAATAGTTAGCTTATTATTGTATTAATAATAGATATGATGAAGTGATTTCCTGTCACAATTCATGAGGTGTATGGGTTCTCATTGGTTGGGATGAGTAATTTACCATGTCGATCCATTTTGTTATAAATAAATGGGTTTGGATTCTTGTGATTAGTTTATGGGAGTTCATTTACAGGAAATGAATATCCATTAAAAACTAAATCGTGACATCTAAAATGAAATCATTGCGCGTACTTATCCTATAATTTAATTTTTTTTTGAAAGGTAATATAATTAAGCTAGTAATTAAATGTAAAATTAAATGAATCTTTTACATGATAACTTACTGATACCTGGACATATAAGTGGTCAGGTTGGGTAGTATACACTGGGTACCGAGTTTTACAACCTTTAAAATCCTCTAGTGATGCTTTATTTTACTATTAGGATTGATCATAGGTGTGTTATTGAAAATTTTAGATCAATTCATCTATGGTTTCCTTATGCCAAATTTCATGAGGGTGGAAACGACCATGCTCCAAATGTGTTGGGACCTAATCCACTATTCTTACCACTAGGATCTCCACATAAGGGTAATTTTTTTGTACCTTATTTGGGAACTAATGGCCATGTTTGTGATAATTTCTGGTGTCTAATGTAGTACATCCCTGGTTCTCCATGACTAGAACATGTTATAGATGATCTCACTAGTGTGTTCCATAAATATAATCCTCCTAACTTTTCAAGGGATGGTGTTCAATAGGCTACTAAGGTTTTTCATTAATCCACCATATCTATCTTTTATAATTAAGAAACACCACTAGAGAAGTGAGTAAATATTACAACATACATTCTTTCGGATTCTTCCTAGCATTGGTGGGATGTGATTACCTAGGTCGGTCATCATCAGAGCAATTTATGGTTTGATTTCCATACTGCATTATATGATTAGTTCATTCTATAGATTCTAATATTTTATAGAGCTATGTATTTCTTGCATCTCGTGTAGGGTTCTATGTCATTTATGTAATATTCTGCATGTTTCATGGTGTTATTGTGCTTTACACTACTAATAGACGATGATGATCTTTCGCATGCTATAAGTTTTCAGGATGGGATCATGTACGCCATCCACATGATGGGGAATGTATTTCCCCAACAAAATTTTAATTAGTAGTAAATCAGGATCAAATCACTGATTATAACAGAAAAGAAAAAAATATTACTGATCATAGAAGACTTGTTTCGTGCTAGGCTTGTAGTTTTTCATGTGGTAGGAAGCATTATCTTGAGGTTTCTAGATAGGTGAGTGACCACTAGAGTGGCCACTCAGATAAATCTATATATTTTCAATAGTGTGGATGATTGGGGCGTAATAACCCTCAATGTTATAAAGTCCCGATGTAGTGTCTTGATTGCTACCATATAGGGTATATTTGATGTTTATATAGGAGCTTTCCACTATCTTTGAGTGGGAATGTATTTTCATTAGCTCCACCTTCAGGGATGAGTTGTTTCACAGCACATCGGGTGGAGTGTTAGAATATCACTGATAGGTCAAGACGATTAGGAATTTTTGGTAGTGGTATCTACACACCTGATCACCAGTAGTGCCAACAGAATAGTTATGATCATGCTAGTCCATATTTTTCACATGGATATTTATCAGGTCAGTTTCATTAAGTACAACTGATACCCAAGGATCAAGCCATGGGACCATATAATGTATGAGGTAATATTATTGTCGAATCTACTGTAGTATCTTCTTTTTTGTATACAAGTTCATTTAGCTCTTTTATCTCTATATTTATCGTTGAGTGTCTCAGACATGAGATACAATATCAATATGGTTTAATGACCCTATATACGTCATTAGGGGTAGAAAAAAATTGAATACACTAGTATAAGGACTTTCATCTTTAGGTAAGAAATTAACCATTCTTATAGAAACTCATTCTTCCCAAAATAATGGGCTTCGAATTCATACTCAGGAGACTGTTTGGTTCATCATAACAATTTGTAAACTATTATCATTACATGGTATCATTTACATACCCATAAGAAATCAGTTGTATGCATAATGGTGACTGGGATGTCTAGGGTGGTATAGTAGGACTAGAGATTCATGGGATATGTGGAGTGGTTTCCCTGATTAAAAATCACATCATGGATGATTAGGGTTTATGAAAATCATACTTCTATCTAGTAGTAGAACATTTCAGGGATGTATTTCACGATGAATTTTCTTTCTTACCTCCTTATTGAGTGGTATAATTTACAATTGGTCTTGTTCTAGGAGTATCTATAGTGTTTATTCCTCTATATTGGATGGAACCTAGAGAGATCCAGTAGCTCAAGAAGTAGTTAAAGGATTTAGAGGGAAAGAGTTTTTATGGCCCAGTATATCCTCCTGGGTTTCGCCAGTTCATTTTTCTAATAAGGATAATGAAAACATATGTATATGTGAAGATTAAACAATGTTGAACCAACTTATAGTCAAGAACTAGTATCCACTACCTAAAATAGATGATATCTTGGACATTTTCTAAAGGGAAAACAACTTCTCCAAGATCGACCAATGATCGGGTTATCATCATGTTCAGGTAAAACCATCATACTTACCTCCTATAGCTCTCTGTAGGTGGTGTGGCCTATATGAGTACCTTGTTATGCCATTTGGTATTATGAATAAACCCGCATTTTTCATGGATCTTATAAATAATATTTTCCACCACAATTTAAACTCCTTTTTCATATTCTTTGTTCACAACATCTTAATGTATTCTCGCACTCGTAGCAACCATGCCGAACATCCTGAGATCATTTTTGGGTATACTGAAAGAGAATATCCTTTAAACCATGATTTCTAAGTGATACATTTTGATCATAAATGTTTATTTCTTAGGTCATATAATCTCCAAATCATAAATATCTTTTTACACAAAAAAGGATAGTGTTGTAGTTTCTTGGGTAAATCCCAAGAATGTGTTAGATATGACAAGTTTCTTGGGTATGGATGGATATTTCAAGAGTTTCATAGAGGGAATCTCATGTCATGATTAATATCTTAGAATTCTGACAATGAAACTCGTCATGTTCATATGGCCAGAAGAATCTGAGATATTATTTTAGGAGCCAAACTGGAGGCTTGTATGTTCATCTATTACGACTCTTCTAGAGATAGGTATAGGTTATAATATCTTCTAGGATGCATAAGGCATCGACCGAGGAGTAGTGCTGATGTAGGAGGAAAGATTCATTGCATACAGATTATGGAAATTGATACCTCAAGAGATAAACTATCTAACACATGACCTAGATGTATCATTAGTTGTCCTTGTCTTACGTTGATGGAGACACTATCTGATGGGTGAGTAATTTGTGGTGTACATAAACCACATGATAGTAAAATATATATTTTCTCAGTACAACATGAACCTTAAAAAGTAGCGATGTTTCAAATATCTACAATACTATGACTTTTAACTTGCTTATATGCCTGGGAAGGGAAAGGAGGTTGTAGATGTACTGAGTTAGAATAGTCAACCACATGCCATTTGGGAATCCAGTGATGAATAGAATTTAATGAACCTATTTTCTGAGATACATCTAGAGTTACATGATATTGACAAGATTTCATATGTCTCATCCTTTATAGCTACCTCTTCCCTCCTCGATAAGGTGAATAGTAGAAATATTTTAGATCCAGAATGCTTAGTTATCATTGATAGTTTATCGAGGAATAACCCACCTATAGATTTTTATGTGGAAATAGATGATGTTCTTAATCTACATAGACATATATGGGTTCATACAAGTATGATAGAGGAGTTGATGAAAGAGTATCATGATTCTTAGTAGAAGTTCATCCCAGAATCATGACGATTTATCGAGACATGTGATTCCATTATATGTGGAATGGGATGAAGCACTAAGTAGAAGACTTTATCACTAGGTGGTCCACCTGTTAGCGGGTTAAGGAAGAGAACCATGGATCTTCATGATTGTTACAATGACTTCCAATCCTAGAATGGGATTGGTAAGATGATGCTATAGATTTTTTTGTCGGTTTACTAAGGTCATCGAGGGGTAGCAATGATATATTTGTAGTCATTGATTGACTAAACAAATCATACCAGTACATTCATTTTCAGGAATCATTCTCAATTCATGAGATGGGAAGAATGTATGTCCATGAGATCATATATCTCCACGGTGTCCCTCAATCTATCATTTCATATTAGGATTCTCATTTCACCTAATGTTTCTAGTAGGGATTGGAAACAGATATGGGAAGACATGTGATTCTAATAACAAATGTTCACCCATAGAATGATGGAAAATTAGATTGGACAATAATTTCTTTTGAGGATATTATAGTAAAGTGTATCACTGATTTATGAAGTTATTAGGGAAAAATATCCATATATTTTTGTTTTTCTATATTAATATCTCTTATGTGATAATTCAGATGGATCATTTTGAGGCCTTGAATGGTAGGCCATGATTTTCACCCCTGTGATAGATAGAGGTAGGTGAGGCAGCCCTACTAGGTCCTCATATCATTGTTAAGACATCAGAGTAGGTTCATCTGATCAGAAATCATATGAATTAAACTTAAACATGAAAAAAATATTATATTGGTCATCGTTGAAGACCTCTTGAGTTCAATGTTGGGGATTCTGTTTTTATTCAAGTATCTCCCAGGATAGGGTATTGAGGATTATGAAAGCACGGAAAGTTGTATCCTTATTATGTAGGGCCTTTTGAGAGTCTATAGTGAATCGGTCTGATACCCTATCATCAATTACTACCTCATAGGTACCATTCCCTGAAATACATCTTACATCTTTAATAGATTTTCTATATCATGCCGACCCATATCATTCCTTTGATCCTAAGGAAGTTGAGTTAGTTTAGTATCCTACCATTGAGGAGTAACTAGTCCACATCATTAACCGAAGCATGAAGGCTCTTTGAGGGAAGTATATCCCTCTAGTACATGTTCTATGGATGCCGACACTTGTTCCCAATGGCCAGAGTTGTTCTTAGAAAATGTTTCTCTAGCCGTGGAAGGTGAACCCAAGGATGAATTTTTTAAGACGGAATGATTGCAAAGAACCTGTTTTCACTCATGTATGGATCCTTTATATTTCTATCAAAATCATTATTTTGGACCTAGTAAGGAGGCCTAATGGGTTAGTGAAGGACATAAGGGTTTTTAAAACTTGTTTGGAGCCCAGAACCCATATGTTTCGGATACCTGGAAAGGTCATACAGTTAGACTGTCATTTGGATTACCGTGTAGATTGAAATTTATAGACCGAACCACATCGTACGGTTTGCGTATGACCATGCATCCAAACCATTCCATGTACCCATCTACCCAGATAACCTTTCACAGTTTGCATATGGTTTTTCAATTTGTGCAATCAAACTATTCACATTCCAATTTTCTGGGTAAAATGTACAAATTTCCTTTAATGATCTATTTGGATACCCTCTACTTCCCTAATACATTTTTATGCGGGATTATCCTCCATTTCCCTCATTTTGGATCCCTAGGATGATATAAGGTCAGAATCAAGATATCTCCTTCTTCCAAGATCAAATAGAGCTTTTGTTCATCACGGTGGATGCACAATGGTAAGTACACAAGTCATCTTGAGTTGTTCTCCTTCTATTTTTATCATGACTGATATATTGAGGTATCCAAATTTTTCTAATTTTCTTACATCTTCTCTAATTAAATACAAATAAAAAGTCAATACCACAGTAGAAGTATCATACAACCCTAAGGAGGGTGATTTATTACTCATCCCCAATGTTTTTTGATTTTAGATTTGTCGTGTGGGGACAATAAATTTCCATTGGTGCCATTAATGGATGTTATATGCGAGGTTTATAATCATTAGAACCATATGGTTATTCTCCTTCCAAGTATGTGATTAGTTTTTAGTGGATAAAACCACTACTCCATACATTCCATGCCTAAGTTTATTCCATATTTTTTGTTTAGTGTTTTGATACGTTGCACCCCCATTCGGTTGTGCCTTGGATTGACCACTCTAAGGGTATGATTTTATATATTAAATTCATTTTTTATAATGACCATTACATAATGGAAAGTACCATATATTCTCACCACTTGACCTGCATAAGGTACATGCTTAAATATTACTGCAAAATGTGAAATGTGAATCGACATGATTAATAAGTATATGACATGGCCTTAAATTTAAAGGAATTGTATGTTTCATATCTAAAGAATCCACTACAACAATAATGGAAGGTGTCATAATGAACCCATAATATGAAATATTCTATAAATTGATTAAATGAATTGGTGCATGCTACTTGGCCTTGTCACAATAATGACAGACAAGGCACAAATCAAATGACATGATTATAAGGCTGCATATAACATGAAAATATCAAAATAATGAATTGAATGTCATGAACTAAATGAAAGAAAACAAGAATTCATAATTAAATAGAAATTTCCTAACTTTAGCTCACCTTGGATTCTGATCGGATAATTTCATGAGTACTTGGGATTCCCATTTTTATTCAAGGATGCATCTTGCATAGGTTGATTCCCACCAAGATCATGTTTCATTCATGTTCATTGATTCCCAGTATGAAATTGTTGGATCCCATCATATTATTATAGGACTCATTCGATTCAATCCTTAAATCCATCATTGATAAGTAGGTTCTATGGTTATAGCTGGTAGGACCATGTCTCTTCTTACCACCATTTTACCTTCGATGATCACCTCAAATTTTGTAGGAACATTATTGTTGAATGAATTTGACTATAATCATTATATAACACTCTTATCATTAGCTAGTATACATTTAATACTGAGTTGTAAACCCTTGAGGCTTATATTTCCTTGGTAATTACCTTGTATCATCATTCTTAAATACATTTAATCATAGTTGTGTTATTACATTTTGGAACCTTCTCTATTTATACTATCATGAGGTGATGTCAGTGTTGGATATGCCTTAAGATAACTATCAATATTAAATTCTTAATTTCCTAATTAAGTGAATTATAACATATATTTAGACACTAGTCAAGGGATGAAGTAGGTACGTGGATATTTAGTTAAATTGTAATGCTATACTTTATATATTCATGCTTTCACACTGTTTCATTTCCATTACACAGGAAAAATTTTATAGACACTGTTGGTGGTGGCCCACTGATATTTATCTCACACCCTCTCTGGCACTGTTTGGTACCCTGAGTAGATTACACAGTTGCATGTGTTGAAAAAGGGAAGCATATGGATTTGATTACTTGATTTCTTTCTCTTTAGTATGGATCTTGATAGTAGGGGACCGAGTTGGAACATGGGATTCTTGTGAAAGTCTTTGATTTCATTTATACTTTGTTGAACATGATATTCCTTTTTTTCTTGTATCCATGATTCCAGTTTTCTAGTACATAACATATTATCGAAATTTGTTGAATGTTATTCATGTTTTTTTGGGTATTGTTATTGTTGTCTCCATTTTCTGATGTGCTTTCTATTTAAATATGTTTCTTAAACTATTTAACTATGTTTATCCACATCTGCTATGCTACACGTTCGTAATGAGGTCATTGTCTCCCCATGGACACACTATAGACCCTTACTACTAGTTGCCAACCTCTGGCATTCAAGGAGATGTGCTTGACGCATTCTGGATCACCGGGCTCAGGGAACCTATTAAGTGACAACTGGGATTAGGATGTCACATCTTATAAAGTCCATTCAAAAGTACATGTAAATCTATTAGTAGAACATGTCGAATTTAGAAGCTTAATTTCCTCCTGATACCTATTGATAAATAAAGTGGGTATCTATATCTGGGACCCACTTATCGCATACTATGTTCAATTCATTCCTTATATTAAATAGGTGTAACCGATTCAACATAAAAAATAGTATTGAATATCTAAAATATTAATTGTTAATATTTACCCTAATCAGATTAACATAATCATAAGACTTCCCTAATATTTCTTTTGAACGGTAATAATATTCTACATCCTCAGTCATAATTATCATAAACAATCATATGAATGGATTACGATGACATCAATACAATATACGTTCGTATGATCAAAATTATATTAATGTTTTCATGTCATTGATGAATATAAATACTATAAAAATTTCAATAAAAACATTTTTATGTTAAATAGATTTTTTTATTTTAAAATAATGTTGAAAAAAATTTCAATTTTTTTTTGAAAATTCATTTCATTGACGATAAAATTTTATAAAATGTATGAAAATATTCAAAAAAAATTTGTAGACGTGATTGATGAAAATTTAATTCATTTAGTACGCATTAAAAAAATATTCCATTCACATTTTCGGTATAATCCAAACATGTATGATTTTCAATAAAACAAGAAGATTTAATTAAATGAATTTATAAAAAGTAAAAGTAGGTAAAATAGAATTTAATAAATCATTTTAAAAAAATTAAAAAATATTTTAAAAAAACATTATATAAATAATGGATTTTGATTAAAAATATTTTTTTCCAAATGAAAGAAATACCTTAAAAATTACATAAAAGTATATTCTCATTAATTTTATGTCACCAGAATTGAAAAAAATGAATTGTTACTTGAAAAGGTCAATAACCATATGAGATTAAAATATATTGATTTCATGGTAGAAATATAAATTAATTCCCCTGTGTGACACATACAAAAAAAGAATAATGAATTCTGATGTAATTCATTTATTCAAAAAATCTATAGTTTTGTTTCATATTTAATCAGGCAGCTGTGAGGGTTCTCACATTCCCCTTGAAAGTTTTAAAAAAAGTGATTTTGGAGGACAATTAAGTTGTAATTGTGATATAAACTATTTACACTTTGGTAACTCCTGTATCATACAACATATAAAATAAATAACACAAAATGAAACATTAAATTATAATATGATAAATTTATTCGTTGTATAAAATATCCAATGGTATTTATATCTCTACAAAAAATAGGTTGTCAATATGACCTTCGTATCATGGTTGTAACAGTGTGACAAGAAACATAACATTATTTCAAAAAACATTGTATGTGTCTAGACCAGATGTATAATAAATATAGGGTTGTTGTAAATATTTTATAGAACCATTCTCATATATTATACACCATTTTATCATTTTAATACATTTTCACCCTTTTTCAAATATTATTTCTTTATTTTTATTCGTTCATGTGTTAATTGCCTTATTTTAGCATGCATGTTTTGTTAATAATGATCAGTTTATTTTACTGTGTATAGTAACATAATAATCATACTTATATTAATTTGTTAATTTTAAATTTTTTCATTATATAAATATTGTGAACCATTCTTTAAAACTGTACATGGGAATTGTGTTCCATCACTTTGTCGAAAAGGTAGGCCGTATAAATGAATGAGTGATGATATCATTCAATTAAAGGATGAAAGGATAAGTATGTGTATGATATATTAATTTTTTATGTGTTTATATTTAGTCAAATATATCAAATATTTTAATTAAATATATCAATATTATGTTTCATGTAAAGGGTAATTTAAAAATGAAAGGCATCACTTCATGATGCGGTACTCCTCCATACACACGATCTGCGTTATTTTATTATAACCAAAATGAAAATTTATATGGTATATATCATATTTCAACTATGATAGTATAAATATTTTATAAATTATATATATTCATTACATACATCATTATATCCAACTTTGATAAGAGTTTATATAAAACATGTTACAGCTATTTACAAGGTTGTACTCCACCTTACATACAATTGAAAAATTTTATTCCATTTTGATTAAAGTGGTTAGAGATAAATATTATTCCACCAACAAAATAATATCTCCATATATCATAGATATTGGTGATGTAATATTTAAATTTTTATTACATAATTTCGGTTTAAAAAGTGATAGAAATTGAATAACCATAGTGAGGAAATTTACCCACTCTTAGAGAAAAATCATTTGGATATCTTATTAATAACCCAAGGGTTGTTATTTTGGGAAGAAAATAAGATCTAAAATCGGGGTGAAAATGTTGGTAATGAAGTTGTTCTGGACTTGGTTGAGACAAATGGATTGAGATATGTTAATAAGTGAGGGGTGAGAGAGTAATTTTATAGTTGAAGAGGAGTTCCATTTGGGTAAATACCAAACAATATACAATAATGCGATGTCACCTTCCCCCCATATGGATCAAAAAAATTAAATTACGATTTGGATGGATGATATGGTCAAGACAAATATGCAATCATAACAAATATGTTTTGTAAAAATGTTGTTTCATTATCATCTATGTTTCATTTATTTTACCATTTAGACTCCAAAAATCCATTTTTTTATTATATTAAAAATCCACTTTCAAGGGTAAGTGGTAACCTACAGAACCATTCGACCTGCAAAAGAAACCCTCACAAAACCAAACATTACAGAGTGTAAATTTCAAAAATTAAAACTCAACCATCACCGCGCAATTAACGACACAACCATCCTGTATCAGAAATAAAAAGAAACCAACATCACAGCTCTGTCACCGATCCCAATCCCGAATACCTCCAACGAGATAACCATTTCAAAAATTGAAAATCAAATGCAGTCAGACCATCATCACTTCTCTGTCACTGTCACCTCGAGACACACACATTACCCCGAATATGCTTCCATCAGATCGTTGTCTCTGCCGAGACCCCTATTGTCGCTGAGATCACCTTTGTCATCACCAAAGAAGACCACTAAAATACATCATCGTTTCTGGGAAGAATAACCACCTCGCTGAGGGAGACACCAACAGAGACCGTCCTCACCGCAGAAGAATATGATATTATCGCCTCTGAGAACGGAAACTCTTCGTCGACGTCATAGACAATTTCGTCGAGCCACCGAAGACGTCGGAATTAGAATCAAGGAGGAGACATCACAGGAAAAGCACCCTAAAGCACCAGATGACTCAGAACCAAACCAACAGAACCCTAGTGACGACAACCACCAGAACCCACCAACACGGTCATGACCATACTAATAACTAGCGATCTGCCCGAGGATCTTATCACCAGTCTTTAACCTCGGGCCACTGACGACCACCGAGAAAAACTGACACTAAGCTGAATAAAAAGTGGGGAAACCAGGGGATGAAACCCTAAAAACATACAAACAAGGAAAGAGACATTGGGACTGAAACCCTAAATGAAGAAGAGAATCAATGCCGAGAGGACCCTCCATCTCCAAACCGCTATCCCAAAGCCTCGGTGTGCCCATCACTCAAGATCCGACCTCAATAAGAGCAGTGGAATTGCGAGGAAAGAGTGCATAAAGGCATCCCGAGATAGGCCATCATGGAGCCAGAGAAGGAAAGAAAGACCAGAGCCATCGAGAGAGAGGGAGAGAAGCAATGACCAGGAGAGGGCGAGGCAAAGTAGAGGGAAATTGAAGACTAGAGTGGGAAAACAGGGCGGATATTCCAACACCACCGGTGAGAAACCCTTGGTGGTGGTGGAAGAAGGTGAGGTAAGCAGAGATCCCGAGAGTATCCCTAGAGAGTCAGGTGCCATCCCTTATTTTACCATTTACGTTTTCAATATAGTAACTAGTGTTTTTATCTGAGGTTATTTATCATTTAATAAGAATTGATAGTTATTAAATAACTTTTACCAACTAATTTTAAATAATTAATAATATTAAAAATAAAAATATCCTATGTTTTTGGAAATTTTACCTTAAAAAAAGCATATGTAACATGAAAAAACACTACTTTAATCTTAACTTTGGTATTTAATTTTTAGTTTTTCACTATTCATTAGGGTAAGAAAAATTATTTTACCTTATTAGATAATATAAATTACTCAAACTCCCAAAATGGAATCCTTTTTTCCTAGTTCAATTCATTTATATAGAAGTATAGAGATTAAAATTAAACCATAGATGCAACAAAAGATCATTTTCCCAAAGAAAAAATTCTCATAAGAATAGAATTTTTTAATAACAAAATTAATTATAAAATTTACTCGAATGTAAACAATTAGTTAAATTTAAATATAATTTAACAAATTTTACCTTAAAATAAATTTAATATATACTTCAAAATTCTAATTAATTTAAACAAAATGTAATTTTTAAATAAAAAATAGTTTTTTTATATTCATAAATAAATAAATATCTTCAAATCATTCCCCAAAAATCACCTAATGATAATTTCAAAACATGGATTTTAAAAAATTTATTATACTATTTCAAAAAAATCAATAAATTTTGTTAAAAATTAATTTTTAATTTATGTGCACAATGGAAGACTAAAAATATTTTTACAAAATTTATTTTTTTTTCAAACTTATTTTTTCATTCTAATGGATTAT
Organism: Viscum album; assembly: GCA_963277665.1. Lineage (NCBI taxonomy): Eukaryota > Viridiplantae > Streptophyta > Magnoliopsida > Santalales > Viscaceae > Viscum > Viscum album. Next base: position 1,527,603,148 of record OY728145.1, read on the forward strand.
ATTTTATTTATAATAAAATGATAACCTTTTAATCTACATTATGAATCTATAAAACATTTTATTTTTATTATTTATTCATTCAAATTCATATCATCCGTCACAATTGATAGGTTTTAATGGTTATTGTAAAATAATAATATTTTAATGGAGTGAATAGTTTTGATTTAACATGGTGTTGTGTGTATTGAATGATATAGAAGAGATTGGATTTATTTAAAAAAAAATAAAATATTATGTCTCATGGTTTTACATTATATTTTAATATTGGGTTTTCATTTTTTACATTATATGGAATGGGATTTTCCTCTTAAAAAATCATTTATCACCCCAAGCTTCCATGGTATGCTTCTATTTGAATAATTCAATAGCTAGCATTGTACGCAAATTCGAGTTCTAACACACACCATAACCAATCAAACTACCCGTTATGAATAGTAAAACCCACTTTTTGAAATTTTATACATTTTATCTTTCAAAATGGACTTCATTTTTGGATTCAGAATATCAAAATTATTCTAGGGTGAAATTTTGGTATTTTTCTGAAAACTTTCAATTTTTGATGAATAGTGAAAAAAACACTGAGTTATAGTATAAAAGTGAATTATTATTTAAATAATTATTTATTTTATTTAAATTTAATTAAGTTCAATATAGATACATAATAAAAATATGAGTTCAATTTTATTCATTGGATTTAGTTTAGAATAATTTTAGATATATAAAAATTTTATTGAACTTTTCACCGTCTTTTACCCACCTCCTAAGAGAATTTGAAAATTTACATAAAACTTAATTTTACCACTTTTTTGAGTGGAATTTTGAAAATCCAGGAGACACAGTTAATATCAAGGGGTATAATTTGGTTCAATAGGATAAAAATAATTTTGGGTGAATAGTAACTTTTTAGTTTTATTTACCACGGTTAAAAGTAAATAGGGTAATTAAGGGTAAAAATGATATTAATATTACCCTAACACATGTCCAAATTGTATTGGACAAGTTTATCTCGACCAAACACAATATTAGGAATAAAATATTATCTTTTTTGGTCTACATGGATTGGATTAGGACATTTATTATTATTTAATTCAAAGAAGAGTTAAAAGAGTTAAAATCAAAGTTTATTAACTAAAACATTTTTAATATAGGGTTTTACACAAGATAAATTTGATTATAAATATTCATTAGAAGTCTAAAAATCATTCCTACATAATGGTATTTTATTTATAATTTTTACACATTATATAATTTAATGTATTTATGACACAATGGTGATGCAGTAATTACCTAATTAACGAAATATTGAAATAATTGACAACATAAATACCCAAATACAAGTAATTTGAGACTTTTTATGACTTAAAATCATTAAATAGGTTAATATGACATGTTATTGTTGATTTAATTATGTTTTTTAGAGGTAATAATGTTGTTATGAATTTCACAAAAATCAAATTCCAAATAGTGTCAAAATTGACATAAAAGAGTTTTCAAAACAAATATTATATTATTAATTGATATTCAATTCCTAAAAATATACGGTTCGTCCAAGAGAATTTAATAATGATAGGTGTATAATTAATGGACCACATGGGGGTCTCTTGTATGTATATAGTATGTTTATTAACTATATATTATCAAAATACAAAGTGACATGGTAAATGTCAAACTAATTAACTAAGAGCTAAAACTAAACGATAAGGTTGATATAGTGACCGAAACTTGTCTAAAAACTATTGGTTGGGTGGTTTTCGACCCATCCCCACCATAAACTTTAACGAATCAACTTTTGAGCCATTATAAACTGAATATGAATTTATTATAAAATAATATTTCTATCATTTACAAAGGTTCCCCTCACCCCTCTTATAAAAGGGCACCCCCCTTCACTCAATTTCACACCTTCAAAGCCTTTTTCATCGCCCAAACCCTGCCCAAATATTCTCTCAACATCACTCAATTATACCTATAGGCCTTAGTTTAATCATAAAGCCAACTTAAGGAGCCCTTTTGATCAAATCAAAAGGAAGAACCCGATTAAGAGATAATGTTTTCACCACCCTCTTTCAAGTTCGTTTCTTCTTCGACTTCTTCTTTCTTTGTTATTACAATTATAAAATAATAACTATTGTATATTATACATAATTTGATGTTGTTATAAATATGGAACAAACAAATTCATTATTCTATCCATCCCTTGAATGACATTTCACCATATGTGTGTACGTACGACCTACCGTCTCCACGTCGTGGTGTAATTGTTATTCAATATATTATAATTTAGATGGGTATAATATTGATGTATAATTCATGTAAATAATAAATATAAAATTATAATTATTTTTTATATATGATATACCATCCAATTATATATTATTTTAATATCAAAAGAATGATATTTTAGCTTGTGTGTACGTACGAACTACCGTCTCCATGAACGTGATGAGATTCATTCCCCATCGTATCCATTCAAGTATAATTCTAATTTGATGATTAGAAATAATGTTTAAGGACTTGATATCAATATGGATATGAATACTATACAGCCTATCCATAACAGACATGGCTTATGTAACAAAACATATAGAAGAAAATGAGTATGTTAACACATGAAACGACGCTAATACAAAGATATTATGAACAAAGACGTGTTAAAAGATCATATATGATATCATGTTAATGTATATTATTCTTTTATAACATAATAAAAATTCATTCACCATTATATAGGAGGTTAAACTACCCTAAACCGAGGAAAAGTACAAGGTAAGGGTTTATTTCACAATCTCTTCATTATTCGAGGTTGTTTATATGTAATTATCTACTGGGACCTCTTTATCATCCACATCCATGTTTCTTAAAAATGTTTTTCAAAACATTTTTACTATTTTACATAATATTGGAGAAAGTCATTTATACCCTTGTATGACTTTTTATAAGAAGTTTATAAAGTAATCTTTCCATCATTTTTCAAATAAGGTCATTTTTAACCTTTTCGACAAAATTAAGAAAAAAATGTTTTTTTAACTTATACGGTGGGTGTGGCTATTTTTCGCCATTATAAAATCTTTGAAGATTCCCTTAAAAGATTATAAGAATATTTTCAAAGTAATTTTTTTCTTTTATAATTATGTTAATTTTAAATTATTTCAAAAAAGAGATATTTCTCTCAAATAGTTATGATTTCAACTATGTCAACATCCATTTATGTATTTTAACCTTATTTGATGTCTATTTATTATGATACAAAACTTATATATTGTATTGAAGGTTTTGTGATATTTTTGACTGTGGATGTGTTATTTTTATACCATTCATGGTTTATGGAGAAATTATTGGCATTTTGTATGCTAGTTTTAATATTAATGTTTATGTTATATTTAAACCTGTTCGTATGAGGAATGAATTGGACTTAGTAAGTGACGGGTGGAGCCCCCTATAGCTCCACGATGCATCAGTAGGTATCATGAGAAAAACTATTGTCTTAGCACAAGGCCTTGAAAAAATCTTATTTGTAGTCTTGGCATGAGGCCTTCACTATGTGGTTATGATAGTCTGGCATTATGCATTCCATCATTATGAAAGTGGTTACTCATATTGCATGTGATTATTCGACTAGTAGAATATCCATGTGACTAAGTATATGATATTATTTCATTTTATCTTTTCCATATTATGCTGAAGTTAATGTTTAAATGGATTTTGTTTTAGTTATACATTGTCTTAAATGTTTATGCTTATTTATGAATTTTTCTGCTATATTGTTATCCTTACTGAGCATCTGAGCTCACCCCTTTCAATGTTTTATTTTTCCCAGAATTTGAAGATGTAATTAATGATTGACCTGCAAGGATAGTATGAGGGGATATGAAGACAATATGTTGTTGTATTAGTTTTCACTTTATGATGTAATGTAAACTTTATGAATGTATCTAGTGATTCCAAAGCTACTAAACTCCTCCAATGGCCCGAAGGCCTTCATTTTTTATTAATTTTGATAATCCACCTTTCATGGGGTGAGGTGGAACCCTTACAAGGCTCGTAGGTGTAAATATTATATGGCTCATAGGCCATAGAGGAATTCATTTCCCATAGGCTTCAAACATTACATACAACCCAGACTACCTAGGGTCGGGGTGTTAAAATTGGTATCAGAGGATGTTTAGTACAATCCTTGGAAACTAGATTTAGATAAACTCTGATTAGACAACATAGACCTAAGATGGGCTTAGAGGATTAGTATAGAAGAACTTCTGAGAATTTTGGTATTGTATAGATTTTGTGAGTTTTCTGAGCAATACATCCCTATCTGGATAAGAGCAGGTAGAGGCGGATCTGGAACAGATGTACCTAGGGGTAAACCCCAAAAACACCGCTTTGAGCTAGACTTGAATGAGAACTAGTGCAAGACAATGGGCCTTGCTGCACATTTGGTTACGACACTAACGGGGAATATGCTAAGGATAATTTTCATTTTCATTACAATCATTTATGAAGGGTTTATGAGTATATATTTCATCAAAGAAAACATTTTATTATTATTATATATTATATACATAAATAGTTCAATTTATATTATGTGTTTTGCAAGTATAGAATTATGTAGTTTGATTCATAAATTGATCAAGTTTATGACATTGTTTAGAAATGGATCCTAGTGGAAGAAATGAAAACCGTATCAATGCACTCACTCCATGTATGGATATCCCTCCTGCTCAAGATAATTATAGTGGAGCTAGTGATGCAATTGGTGCTGATCAGCTTATCACCATAATGGGACAACTCACTAAAGTTATGAATAATAACCTTACCCGTATGGAGAACCGTGATCCACACTGTGGACGATCAATGTTAGAAAGCTTCATGAGGAAAAAACCACCAACATTAAATGGGAGTACAAATCCATTGGTAGCTGAACAATGGATATGTTCCCTAGAGAAAATATTTCAGGCTTTGGGGAGTAGTGAAAGGGAAAAAGTTATCATGGCTGTTTATCGCCTCACTGGAGATGTTGATCAATGGTGGTAATTGATACAAAACACAAAGGAATATGATGAAGTATCAAATATGGAATGTATAGAGGTCAAAGAGATTTTCATAGAAAAAGAATTTCCTCGTGACCAACGAGCAGATATGGAAACGCAATTTTTGAGTCTGAGACAATAGGAAAATGAGAATGTTGCAAAGTATGAGACTAACATTACAAGGTTAGCAAGGTATAATGGATATTATATATGTAACCCAAGAATTAAGATTGATCATTTATTTAATGGGTTAAAACAATTTCTTCATTGAGAACTAGTGTCACAATCCTTCCTGTCATACGAAGATATTGTCTCATGTGTTATCAAGACAAAAAATAATTATCCATGTCTTATGACATTAAAGCAAAGAAAGAGAAGAAGAGGTCTTCTGATCAATCTAGAAATGGAAATAATGGGAATAAGGGAATAGTTGAATATCAATCCTATAGGAAATATGGGAAGAAACACCCAGTTGCTTTCTTAAAATGAATGGGTGCATGTTATAAGTGCGGTGAAAAAGGCCACCAAGAACATGATTGCATGGGGAAGATGGAAGCTACCGATGTCCAATGATATAATTGCAGGTAGATGGGACATTATGAAATTGAATGTCCTACGTGTCAGGGAAACTTACCTCAGAAAAGGCCAGGGGATCAAGGTCAGGCTTATGTTATCACTACTACTGAGGTAGAAGCTCCGAATAACGTGGTGGCAGGTAATTTAATGGTTTCCTCATGTTTATCCAATGATTTATTTGATTTAGGATCATCAAATTGTTCCATATCATCCCAGTTTCCTATGAAAAATAGATATGTACAATTTTATTTAACAAGAGAGTTTCCAGTTAAAACTCCTAAGGGAAGTATCATTGCAACAAAGTTTTGTGAATCAGTCACCATTAGGGCACATAAATGTTCTTTATCTACGGATCTCATCGTCATAACTATGATTGAATTTGATATAATCCTTGGTATGGATTTTCTTTCCTACCACGATGTGAAGATTTATTGTCAGAAGAAGGTAGTTACAATTTTTGATGATGATGATAAAGAACACCTTATCTTTAGAGCAGAATCATCACCACCTATTTCTTACCTAGATCCACCCCAAGTAGCAAAACTAAATTCAATTATTGGGGAGGAAGATAATGAAATGATTTTGGGTGGGGAAATGAATGTTCAAATAAAGGACATACCAATTGTGAGAGAATATGTTGATGTGTTTTCAGAAGATTTACCTAGACATCCTCCAGAATGATAAATTGAGTTTTCCATTGATTTAATTCCTGGTTCAAGGCCTATATCGAATACCCCTTATAGAATGGCCACAGTGGAATTAGTTAAACTAAAGAAACAACTAGTGGAATTGAGAAAAAAGGTATTTCATCTCCCTAGTGTTTCTCCATGGGGAGCCCCTATCCTTTTTGTTCAGAAAAAAGATTGATCTATGATGTTATGTATCGACTACAGGGAGATCAATTCTATAACAATAAAGAACAAGTATCCCCTACCTCGCATTGATGATTTATTTGACCAACCGTATGGATCTCAATACTTTTCTGAGATTGACCTTCGATCTGGATACCATTAGTTGTGTGTGAATAAGGAAGACATTCTGAAGACAACATTTTGAACCAGGTATGGGCATTACGAGTTTACAGTAACGCCTTTTGGGATGACTAATGTGCCCACTGTATTAATGGATCTAATGAATAGTGTTTTCAATAAATATCTCAATGATTTTGTGGTGGTATTTATTGATGACATCTTGGTATACTCCAAAAGCTACGAAAATCATGAAAATCACTTGTGCATTATCCTGAAGCCTCTGAGAAGACATGAATTATATGGGATGTTTAGCTAGTGCGAATTATGGCTTCATGAGATTTCTTTTCTAGGCCATATTGTCTCCAAAGATCGAATCTCTATTTATCCATCTATGACCAAGGAAATCCAAGAATGGTCAGAACCAATGACTATAACTGAGGTATGAAGTTTTATTGGCTTAGCAGGTTATTATCGGCATTTTGTCCAGAACTCTGCCTGATTGGATAACCCATTAACAAAGCTCACACTTAAAAGGGTTAAATTTTTTTGGACAAATGAGTGTGAATAATGTTTTGAAGAACTAAACAGAAGATTAGTCAACGATCCTATATTGAATCTACCATCAGGGAATGATGGGTTTGATATTTATAGTGATGCATCGATGAAAGGACTTGGTTGTGTCCTTATGCAGAATGATAGGGTTATTTACTATGCGTCACGACAGTTGAAATTCATGATAAAAACTATCCTACTCATGATCACGAGTTAGAAGCTGTGCTCTTTGCTTTGATTATATGGAGACAATACCTCTATGGTGAAAAATGTGAGATTTATACTGATCAAAATATTTTGAAGTATATTTTCCCACAAAAAGAACTCAACATGAGGCAAAGGCGATGGCATGAACTACTCAAGGATTATGATTGCACGATACACTACCACCCGGGGAAGGAAAATAAGGCGGCATATGCTTTGAGTAGAAAAGATCATAGAGTTTTGAACATGATGAGAATTGAAAGGGATCCTATTTTCATGGATCTTGTAAAGTTGGATATGGGAATCACCATGGAAGGTGAAACATCAATGATTTTTCAAATTATTTCCAAAACATATTTAATAGAAAGGATTAAGGGTTCTCAGACCAATGATGAAGAATTTCAAAAGAATATTAAAGCATTGAATGATGGGAGATTGAGTAACTTTGTGTATAAAGATAGAATTTTGAAATTCAGGAAGAGACTTTGTGTTCCTGATATACCTGATCTTAAAAATGAATTGTTGGATGATGATCATAGTTCCAATTTATCTAAACACCATGAGATCACCAAAATGTATAGATATTTGAAGGAACATTTTTGGTGGGACAACAAGAAGATCTAGATTTCTGATTTTTTATCAAGATGTATGGTTTGTCAACAAGTGAAAGCTGGAAGGCAACAGCCTAGAGGAGTCATGCAACCTCATCCCATACCTGAGTGGAAATGGGATAATATTACGATGGACTTTATCTTCGGACTACCAAAGACTTCTAGAAAGAACGATGCAATATGAGTCATTTTTGATCGTCTTACCAAGTCACCACATTTTCTTCCTATAAGGGAATATTTACCACTCGAATGCCTAGTAGGACTATATATTAATTAAGTTGTGAGACTTCATGGAGTAACCCAATCGATTGTTTCTGATCGTGATCTCCATATTACTTCAAGATTCTGGAAAATTATTCAGAAGGCCTTGGATACCGAACATTATTTGAGCACTGCCTACAACCCTCATACAGATGGACAATCAGAATGGACTATTCAAACCTTAGAAGACATGTTGAGATCATGCTCCTTTGACTTTTAGGGTATGTTGTATCAATATTTACCTCTGGTGGAATTTTCCTATAACAGTAGCTTACATTCAAGTATTTAGATGGCGCCATATAAAGCGTTATACGGAAAGAGATGTCGCACACCAACCTATTGGATGATGTTGGTGAATGAAAACTAGTAGGCCCAGAACTGGTGGAGGAAGCAATGGAAAAGGTGAAGGTAATCCAAATCCACATCAAAGCAGCTCAAAGTAGGCAGAAAAGATATGCCGATAACTGAATAAAGGATTCGGAATTTCAGGTAGGATATCATGTTTTCTTGAAGGTATCTCCATGGAAGGGAGTTATCCGTTTCGGGAAGAAGGGAACATTAAGTCCCAGGTACATCAGACCTTTCCAAATTCTAGAATGAATTTGGGCTGTAGATTACCATTTGGAAATGCCACCAAGTCTCTCCAAAGTTCACGATGTGTTCCACATATCATTGTTGAGAAAATACATGCATGACCCCACGCATGTACTTACTTACTAGGAATTAGAACTGGAACCCGATCTGTCTTATTGCAAAGAGCCCATCAGGATTTTTGATACAAGGGAACAAGTACTGAGAAACAGGACGACTCGTCTGGTAAAGGTTTTGTGGAGAAACCATAAGATGGAAGATGCCACGTGGGAACCCAAGGAACTTCTGATGAAGAATCGCTCGAGTATTTTCATGCGGTAGTATTCTAGAAATTTATAGGACAAAATTATTTGAAGGAGGGGAGATTTTAACACCCCTAGCTTCCATGGTAAACTTCTCTTTTAATAATGCAATATTTTGCATTGTACGCAACTTCGAGTTCTAACACACACCACAACCTATCAAACTAGCCGTTATGAATAGTAAAACCCACTTTTTGAAATTTTATACATTTTATCTTTCAAAATTTACTTCATTTTTAGATTCGGAATATCAAAATTAGCCTAGGGTGAAATTTTGGTATTTTTCTGAAAACATTCAATTTTTGATGAATAGTTAAAAAACACTGAGTTCTAGTTTAAAACCGAATTTTTATTTAAATAATTAATTATTTTATTTAAATTTAATTAAGGCCAAAATAGATACAAAATACCTATATCAGTTCAATTTAATTCATTGGAGCTAGTTTAGAATAATTTTAGATATATAAACATTTTATTGAACTTTTCACCGTCTTTTACCCACCTCTTCAGATAATTTGGAAATTCACATAAAACTTAATTTTACCACTTCATTGAGTGAAATTTTGGAAATATGAGTGACACAGTTAATATCAAGGGGTATAATGTGGTTCAATAAGATAAAATATTTTTTGCTGAATAGTAACTTGTTATTTTTATTTACCACGGTTAAATGTAAATAGGGAAATTAAGGGTAAAAATGATATTAACATTACCCTAACACATGTCCTAAATCTATTGGATAAGTTTATATCAATAAAAAACAACCTTAGAAATAAAATATTATCATTTAGGTCCACTAGGATTAGATTAGGACATTTATTATTATTTAATTCCAAGAAGAGTTAAAAGAGTTAAAATCAATGTTTATTAACTAAAAAATTTATTATATAGGTTTTACATAATATAAATTAGATTATAAATATTCATTAGAATGATAAAACGATTTCCTACATAATGGTACTGTATTTATAATTTTGAGACATTAAATATTTTAATTTATTTATGAAACATTGGTGATGTAGTAATTACCTTATTAATGAAATATTAAAATAATTGATAATATAAATACCCAAATAAATTTAATTTGAGACTTTTTATGAATTAAACTCATTTTATATGTTAATATGACATGTTATTATTGATTTAATTATGTTTTTTCGAAGTAATCGTTCTGTTATGATTTTCACAAAAATCAAATAGCAATTAGTGTCAAAATTGATATAAAAGAGTTTTTAAAACAAATATTATATTATTAATGGATATAAAATTCCAAAAAATATAAGGTTTGGCCAATATACTTATATAATGATAGTTGTATCATTTTTGGACCACTTGGGGGTATCTTGGATGTATATAGTATGTTTCTTAACTATATAATATAAAAATACAAAGTGACATGGTAATTGTCATACTAATTAACTAAGAGTTAAAACTAAAAGATAAGGTAAATATAGTGACCCAAACCTGTCTAAAACCTATTGGTTGAGTGGTTTTGGAACCATCACCACCTTAACCCTTAAATAATCAAATTTGGAGACATTAGAAACCGAATATGAATTTATTATACATTAATATTTCATGTTTTTTCAAAGGTTCCCCTCACCCCTCTTATAAAAGGGAACCCCCCCCCCCTCTCAATTTCACACCTTCGAAACATTTTTGGCTCGGACAAACCCTGCCCAAATATTCGCTCAAATTCCCTCACTTCTACCTAGATTCCTTAGTTTGATCAGAAATCCAACCTATAGAGCCATTTTGATCAAATCAAAACGAAGAACCCGATTAAGAGATAATGTTTTCACCACCCACTTTCAAGTTCCTTTCTTCGTCAACTTCTTCATTATTTGTTATTCCAATTCTAAAATAATAAATCTCATATATTCAATATACTATGATGTTATTATAAATATGGAACAACTAAATTCATTATTCAATCCTTCCCTTGAATGTCATGTCCCCATACGTGCGTACGTACGGCCTACCGTCTCCACATCATTGTGTAATTGTTATTCAATATAATATTATTTATATGGATATAATAATGATGTATAATAAATTTAAATAATAACTATAGCATGATATTGATTCTGTATATATGATATACCATCCAATTATATTTTATTTTAATATCAAAATAATGATATTGTCACTCGTGCGTACGTATCGACTACCGTCTCCACAAACGTGATGAGATTAATTTCCCATCGTATCAATTCAAGGATAATTATCATTTGATGATTAAAAAATGTTTAAGTACTTTATATCATTATATATATGAATATTATACAACCTATCAATAAAAAACATGGATTATGTAAAAAAACATATAAATGAAAACGAGTAAATTAACACCTGAAACGACGATAATACAAAGATATTATTAACAAAGTAGTGTTAAATGATCATATATGATATCATATTAATGAATATGATTCCTGTATATCTTAATAAAAATTATTTCACTATTATACATGAGTTCAACCTACCCTCAACCAAGGAAATGTACAATGTAAGGGTTTATTTCACAACCTCTTCATCGTTTGAGGTTGTTTATACGTAAGTATCTACTGGGACCTCTTTATCATCCACATCCATGTTTCATAAAAATGTTTTTAAAAACATTTTTACTATTTTACAGAATATGGGTTAATGTCATTTATACCCTTGTTAGAATTTTTATAATAAGTTTATAAAGGAATATTTTCGTCGTTTTCCAAACAAGATCCTTTTCAACCTTTTCGAAAAAATTAATGTAAGAATGTTTTTTTACTTATACAGCGGGTGTGGCTATTTTCCGCCATTATAAAATCTTTGAAGCTTTACTTACAAGCTTATAAGAATATTTTCTCAGTAAATGTTTTCTTTTATAATTATGTGACTTTTAAATGATTTCAAAAAAAGAGATATTTCTCTCAAATAGTTTTGATTGAATCTATGTCATCATCCTTTGATGGATTTTAAGCTTATCTGATGTTAATTTATTATGATACAAAATTTCCATATTGTATTGGAGGTTTTGTGATATGTTTGACTCTAGATGTGTTATTTTTATACCATTCATGGTTTATGGAGAAAGTATTGACATTTCATAAGATAGTTTTAATATGAATGTTTATATTATGTTTAAACCTGTTCATATGAGGAATGCATTGGACTTAGTAAGTGATGGGTGGAGCCCGCTATAGCTCCTCTATTCATCGGTAGATCTCATGAGACAAACTAGTGTCATGGAACAAGGCCATGACAAAATATTATTTGTAGTCTTGGTATGGGGCCTTGACTATGTGGTTATGATAGTCTGCCATTTTCCATTCTATCATTATGAAAGTGGTTGTGGATATTGAATGTGATTATTCGACTAGTATAATATCCATCTAAATAAGTAAATTGAATTATTTCATTTTATATTTTCCATATTATGCTGAAGTTCATGTTTAAAAGGCTTTTGTTTTAGTTATACATTACATTAAATGTTTATACTTATTTATGAAAGTTTTCGCTATATTGTTATCCTTACTAAGCATATGAGCTCACCAATTTCAATGTTTTATTTTTCGCAGGATGTGAATAAGTAATTTATGAATGACATGAAGGGATAGTATGAGGGGATATGAATGCAAGATGTTTTTGTAGTAGTTTTCACATTATGATGTAATTTAAACTTTATTAATGTATCTTGTGATTCCAAGGCTAATAAACTAATCGATCATTCGAGACTTGATCTTTTGTGATCATGCCAATGTTATGTAATAATGCACCGACTCTGGGTAACTAGGTTCGGGGCATTACAAATCCCTCAGTTCTACACTAAAGAAGTTGATTATTTGAGGTAAAAATTGTATGACACTATTATATGTTTTTAGTAGAACTTCAATTTTTTAACATAAGACCACATTTATATTTTATCAATAATATAATATAGAGTGATTTGATTCATGATTTTTTTCATGTTTTATTTATATGATATTTATCTATATTTCAAAAGTTTATGAGAGAGTCCAAATTATTTTTTGTCAGTAAGAAATTCACCAAAGATGTTGAAAAATATCATGGATTCTATTTTATATATATTTGGGTTGATATAGTTTCTCAATGATTACATGATATAAAAATATGAGAATCGTGAGAAAAAGGGGTACATGAAAAAACATGATATTTATATCAATTAATCAAATTTACATAGAAGAAAAAAATGTTTTTTCATGTTTAATAAAATATTTGATGTTATGTGAACTTTTTGATAAGATTCATTTTTTCTAGTTTTTTATTGCATCTATTTTTCTAGTATATAAAGAGATTTGGATGAAAAATTTAGGTTATTATTGGTCAATTGGGATTTCATTGAAACTACCTAAATATATTACCTTTTGGTGAGATGTTGAATAAATTTTTAAAATTCAAAAAAAAATATGTGAAGTTTTTTAGATTGATTGATTTTATTTTACTATGGTATTCATCCTTATGACTGATGAAAACTATGTTGAAGATAAATTTATTATTATGGGGAAATAAATTTGACTAAAATTATGGTTTGGAATATAAAATGTGTTCTCATCACCAAATTTCAATGAATTAATTAATAATTTCCATTGAAGTTGAAACATTTTTATAGTCGTTGTGGAGCTCTAATCGATTTTCATGATGAATTCTGAATATTAATTATACACTTAAAAATAGGAAAAATAATACAATATACTACATAAAAATGGAAAATATCTTATGGTTGTATACCTTTCATGAACTCAAATATTTGTATATGTTAACAAGAGGCTCGTTGCATGAGAACTAGATGAAGAGGAGATCTTACATCGCACCTTTAACAAAGCTGGAGTAAACCATCAACTATGTGATCACTAACCAATAGTATGAAAATAAATTAAGAGATGCCACAATTTTACAATTTTATATGGTTAATTTTTATTTCTTTATGAAATTGTGTATATTTTGAGACGATAAAAATAGAGAATCATATCCAAATGAACACAAAATACATCGATGTATCATGAGTTGGAACATAAAGGCAATCATGCATACAGTTTTTTAAATCCATTTCAAATAGAAACTCATGAATTATTTATTATATAGGATTAAAAATAATAGTAGGTTTTCATTTGTAAAGTGTAATTAAAATCATTAACATAAAATGTATCGTGAATCATCTTAATGTATATAAAATTGCATGGGGATAATATCAGTAATCACAATTAAAGAAGATGTTTAACTAAAGGGTAAGGTTCATCATTATGTAAAATGGTTGAAACTCAAGCATGAAACATGAATAACATGTCCTATACATATGAACTATGATTTTTTTATAATAACTATAGGTAGACATTCATGTTCCTTTATTATTATAATTAAATACTTTTTATGGGAAAAAATAATATTAGAAAATTTAATAAACATAATGTCTAAGGAATAACATGTTTAAAACATGTTTTTTATTTTAATCCTCAGGATGTGTGACTTGAAAATATATTTCTTCCAATAATTTAATTAAACGTTTTTTCACTTATATTTATTGTTATTTCCCATTATTTAAAAGTCTTGGTTAATTATAAAAATATCTCTCCTCAATTATAAAAGGGAACCTCCCCCTCACTTATTCACAACTATTATTTTATTTGGCTCTGCCAATCCTTCATAAAATACCCCCAAAATCCAAATTCAGGTATTATATCTACATTTCATCCCTAAGGACCAACCCTATTATCCTTGACAAGATATTGAATGGAGGTTTCTCTAAGTGATAGTAATTGTCTTCACTATGTACTTTGTCTTCACTTACTCTATTATAGCTATAAGTTACTCCTTAGTAATAACAATACAATAAAAAGTATCTAAAATTTTCTAATATGTTATTATGTTAGTGTAATATCCTATATCAATCTCCTCATCCATCAAATGGAAAATGAAACTATCAGTCGTGTGTACTATAGACTACTACCTCATGAACTGATGTCATTGTTTTTCCATCACTACATCCCCTGAATTGGTATAATGATGTATTTAAATTTTATATATTATATTTATGAAATAATTATACTTATATTGTTATAATATATTACATAACTTCTTACATTCGATTCAATGAGAATATAATAATGTCGCTTATGTGTATGATGGACTATCGTGTTGTGATGTGATATAGCTCATTCTACACTTACTATTTTCATGGAATGTAAAAATGATAAGTTTATTGATAAAATGTGATATATGTGACATAAAAAAATTCTTATAAGGAAATATTTTATTTACAATTAATTCATTTCATTTATTGATAAAATGAAAACAACATTCATGCAAGTGTAGGGCCTACCATTTACATGATCAGTGTAATTTCTTTTCAATATATAAAATTATTTGATTACATTAGATACATATATAATTGATATAACTGTGAAACTAATGACATGGATAAAATTATAGAGATAATGTAACAATGATTATTTTAAAATGATAGAAAAACATATTAAAATATTCACGAAAAACAATGAAAATACTCTATGAAACATGTTTTTAACATGCACTTGTTAACAAACTAGTAATAAAAGGTCATAAGTAAGTCTATTATAGAATGATAAATATGAATATGATTTTTTAATATATTTAAATTAAATTAATATTTATAATATCAGATATTCTAATTTTTATGATGGAATTAAAAACATAAGGTATGAAATTTCTAGTATCTCATTAATTTATGGGAAGCATATTCCATATTCAACACTCAATTATTTTATATGGTGAATATAATGATACTTTGAAAATTTATTTCATAAACATACATCATTTATGGATATTTAATTTTTCATTTTATTTTATTATTTAATGGGGATTAAAATTAAAATTATTTCTAATGTGTTAAGAGATAGTTTTCTCACATTAATTTATCGGAGACACGTCCATTTTCCAAGACATGTTTCTTTTTTGGTTTATATATGTCCTAGAAAAAAATTTATTTGAATTATCCTCTAAATAATGGTATCTATATATAAATATTATTTCATGGAAATAATGGGTATTAAAATATCATTGACTAATAGGATACCTTTTTAATGTGAATTCACACGTGTTTCCTTTTTCGAACATCGACACTAGGAAACATTCCTCCTCATGAAAGGACCAATCCGTAGAGTGAACCAACTATGACGGAGAATTCCCAACTAATATGGAAGAGAATCTCAGTGGGTGATAACCTAATAGGTGATGGTTTGACAGAACAATAAGTTATCACTTGTGGGTTGCGCCTCATTTATCATCCAGTAATATTGTTTATAATTTACTTCCAATAATGATATTGCATGATCTAACTCTCAAGATACTCATGATTTTTCTTATTATATTTCTATTTCGGGAAAATACTTGTTTCCATTTCATTTTTTCTATTAATGGATTAAATAAACCAATTAAAGATTTTTAATAAATTTGACATAATTTTTTCCTTCGGTTGAAAACAATTTTTTCATCTGTATCCATGTTTTAGAAAAAACATGAAGAATTTTTTTACTACTCATCAATGATATTTCAATGAAAATTTTATATAGTTTTTAATTTTTTGAATATTTTTTAAAAAGAATCATCATGTCATTTTCCAAAAAGTCATTTTGGTATTGTACCAAAATGTAAAAGGAATATTTGTTTTCAGGTATACATCATAAAAAATATTTTCCATCTTCATGAATGACAATTAATTTTAATTTACCATTATAATAATATGAAGATATTTTAAAATAAATTTATTTCGAAAATATTTTATGAAATTTTAGTTTTAAAAGTTTTTTTCATTATGGAATGGAAATTTTCCACAAAAAAGTTCAAAGTCATCTTTCAAAATCATTTTCCAATTATGGTGACCTTCATTGATGTGACCTATTATTTACTTGGGATATGATCCAATTATACAATCCTAGTAATTCTTCTAGATGGTTTAATATTATTTTGATGTTATTTTTATGAAACTCATTCATTTTACCTGGGTTATTTAATGATGAATTATTGACATGATTATGGGAGCAATTTATTTCTACGGGTTAATATAAGATGAAAATCTTATGAATCTTTTATTTTCATTGGTTATGATAAGATGAATATTTTATGATCCTGTGGAACACTTATGTATGGATTTAATAAATTTATAGTGGTTACATTCTAAAAAATTATGGTGGTTATGTTATAACCAATTGTGGTGGTCACATTTTAATCAATAATGGCTGTACATAATAACCAAGGATGTGATAGACATATATCAATCTCCATTTCACTATGTAAAGATTTATATATCATGTGATAAAATGGGAATCAAGAAGATTTTCTTGATCCATAAGGTGAAAATGGTCAATAGGTTGGACCATAACTGAAAAAAGTCATTAGTCTTGATCAATAATATGAAATATATAGTGAGGCATGATCCACTATATTAGGTGGTGTTTATTGTTAACCATGAAAAATGAAATGGTTTATATACCTATGTTGTATCCACACAAATTTGAAATATATATATGGTTTTTTTATTTATTTACAGTTATTTCTTACTATTATGATTAATGTCTTAGAAATGATTTGGTTTTATTAAATAGATCATATTTATGATCCCTGAAATATTAACAATGAATATTGAATGTTATATTCATAATCTCATTCCATTATTCTCATTTAAATATTTCAAATGATCATCAATTAATATATTCAATGTTCACACTTATTTATAATAAGTCTACCCAATTATTTTGTTACCCCATGTTATGATGAGATAATTATGTACGGTAAGTAAATAAAAAGAAAAAAATGTGATGATATTTTTGGGTGATGTTTAGAATATTTAATGTAATAATAAGATTATTTAACATTTCAACAAAGAAATTAAATATTTACCATCCTTATTCAAATATTTTTGTTATGAATTGAATATTTTTATATTAATATGAAATATCATAGTACGAAAATCCATGGTCATTATTAATTATCTTGAGATTCTAAATTCCTGACCCCTTTTGATGAGTTAAAACAACATTGGGAATAGACTCATATTAGAATCTTTCTGAAACATATTATGTGATATATGGTTTATTATTATTATTCTAGTGCTGGTATATGATGTGTTATATTTCAAGATAACCATTGTGTTGAATAATTCTTGAAAACTTTGACAACATGAGAATAAATACCCCAATAATGATATGCTTCCTATCACTATTATATATTCTCTTAAGCATTCGAGACACTATCATTCAACGGAATGGTATATGGTCTTTTCAATAATTATAGATTGAGTTATAATTTTTTAGGACCTAAAACTCATTTCAATTATATTGGTGGAGTACAACTAGTGGATTTTAATAGACAAAACCTATACTAATATGAAGCGAATTTTCATCACTAATGATCTTAATATGAAAGCCATTCTTAGGATATCCTCTAACCAAAAAAATATTTGATCCTTATGGGGATTTTTTATAGAATAATTTTGATACATAAGATAATTATTTGGATATGGTAATGAAGAATTTTTAGTAGTTATAATATTTATGTGATACTATTATGCCAGACTGGAAAAGAAGAATTATCAGTTCATAGAAATCATGAAATCCTTATATGGTGGAGAAAAAATTCATAGTTTTCATATCCTATCTAATGTAATTCTTTTCAATGATAGTATGTTCATCATCCCATAATCTACCGAGAACTCTAAAATGTGAGATTACAAAAGTTTATCATGTTTCATTCATTCTATCACTATAAACATGTATAATAATATGGGACAAAATTTCTAGTGGCTTGTGATTAATGGAAATGATTAAAATTATGTGTCCTGATGTTTGAACTACAAACGGGTTATGTAATAGAAACTAAATCCTATTGGTCCACTCCAGATGCATCTAGTGCTAGTATGTAAATGGGGAATGGTTTATAAATAATTCTTCATCGGATTACCAAGAAATCCCTAAGCATGATTAATATATGGGTGGTGATTTATCGGTTGATGAAATCATCTAATTTCAATAAAATTTGGGATACAACTAAGGATAATGATATAAAATAGTTTTACATAATTAAAATTTTGGGGATTCATGGTGTCCCCTATTCCAATGTATCTCATAGAGATCCTAGTTTGACATTCTTGATATAGGGAAGTATCATAATGAAATGAGGACTCAGGTAGCATTTACTAAACATTGTGATCTAAAATCAAAGCTTCAGATGGAGCATATTATTTAGATATTGGGAGATTTACTTCATTATTTACCCTAATATATTTTTTGATCATGACATATCCATTTTTATTGGATGAGTTTTATAATAGTTACTAGACAACAATCAAAATGATTCCCATTTTGGCATTGAATGGTTTTTCTTATTATTACTCTTGTTGATGGTTAGAGGTTTCCCAACCCTCAAACAGTGGATTGAGACACATTAAATCTACATTGCTGAGTGTTTTGGATATATATTGATTCTTGGTCTTGGATTAGATAAATTATAAATATTACATATGTTTTTGGTGACATCATTTAGTGTTTTATGTTTGTGGCAACTTATTTTTAATGGTTTCACATCAGTTGAGTTACCATCATCTTTTTAAATAGGGGAACATGGATCCATGATATATTTTACTGTATTATAACCATATGTTAGATGGATATATTTCTTATCATTTGAAATTTACGGATTATTTGACATGCATTCTTTGGTTTTTCGAAATATTGTAGCTCATGAACTGTCATCATGATCATTCCCACATGTTAAATAAGGATAAAGTTGAGTTGAATAAAAAAGATTAAATTGTTTAATAACCAATGGGGTTTATTTATTCTAAAATGAATGTTTTCAATGAGAATTATATTTTGTTTGTTAATGTTTTTTTGAGGCACATTTCCTATTCTCGGGAAACTTGGCTGCATGAATCCTAGTTTAGTTAGATGTGTCTCACCATTATCATCAATATCATTAATCTGTGTGGTATTCAATGGATACAAATGTCTATGGTGGGAAGAGTTATAACATCACACCATACCCTAATATATAATACATTCAAAATACCATTTACCTTTTTTCATTGAATTTTTATCTTTGTTATATATAATATAATGAGGTTTTGTTCTATATGGAGACTGTAAATAGAAATATTGAATAATTGTGGTTAAAAAGGCCACCAAAGAGCTGGTGGGAGACACTGGCTAGATATTGGCATGATGGTAAAATAGAGTTCATACATGAACTCCACCAAACTACTTGTTGGATTTCTGCGTGGGTAGTTATACTTTTTGGAATTACTGACTCACTAGTGGTAAGCTCCGAATAGCTTGTGGCCATCAAATGGGATGAATTTTCAAGGGGTTTATTAGACTTTTGAATAAAAAACCCGTCTTTTAACACATATAATCAACCCTCTTTCCATAATTCAAAATACGTGAATCTAAAGAATCTTGGTTGGATTTGTCTCTCACGCTATATCATCCTTTATTTGATATATTCTCCTTGGTCAAGTGCTAGTTCTTCCATTGGTATGTTTGACTGAATCTCATCCATTTTGTATATATCAAATATAATTAGTAGTGGTTCTAGTCTACATTGTTAGAATATGTGAACATTCTATTATCCTTATAAACCCATTATAGATTATTTGTGTGTTTTTATTCAATATTTTGTATAAATTGTTGATTTTTTTGAGGAAGATGTGACCTTGGAGGTTTGTTTTCAACTCTTTTATCTATATACCTTTGGCTTCTAGAAACATGAATATATTATGTGTGGATCAGTATCTAGTTCATTTAATAAATTAATATGTATTTATGTTTCCTTTTAGTGTGTGGATTGAAAAGTATTTGGCATGATTCCCAAGTTGTAAGGTAGGTGGTTCTTTCTCTATCCTATGGTTGAGGACCAGAAAACCCTCATATAATTTTAAATGGTTTTATAAATGATATTCGATTTGATACATTGATGTTTTGTATGAATTTTTAAATTGTTTTCTAATGAAAATTTGTTTTCCCATATTTTTTGGTAGAATAAACATGTTTTCATGGAATGGATAAAATAATTTATAAATTTGTTTTTTAAAGATTGATTTTTTAGGAAATTTTGTTATTTAGAAACTGTTTATAAAATGTGATAATCCATTAATTTTTATTTAAATAAATAAATATGAGAGCATTGGGTACCTATGGGTTGGTATAGGGCCATGTCTATATTTTCATAGGGGGTTAAATTACTAGAGTTTTCCCATATCCTAAGTTAGTAGATACATTGGTTCGAGGGACTCGTTTCTGACACCATAGTGGGTTCACTCATTGTTTAATCATCTATTCTCATGGCCCATTAGTATTTTAGGTATTTATTATAGTAATATTTTATAACTATTTCTATGGTACATGACACTAAGGTAGATGATACATATGTTATCATAGGGTATATATTTCATTTTCATGATTATAATTATTTTTAACATTAATATGATATATGACGAATGCATTGAAGTGTGAAAAATTTTAATTGAAATGTTTTTTTAAATATTATTATAAGGATTGACTTTAGAACATTATATAAAGTGGAAATATTATACCTTTATTGGATATATATGTTATCATATTTTATCATGCCATGATTTATTTCAAACTGTATATATTTAGATTATTTGACATAAAAATTTTATTCAACACCTGGGTGGGATCATACTGAGTTTGTTTATCTCCCACACTATAAACTCCCTTCTAAGTGTGTGCATGTTACTTTTTCTGATGTAGAAAATATAATGGTGTTGCAATGAGGATGTATAGTTTATGTCAATTAGGTATGTGTAGATAGTGGCGATACTGTGTGTTTCATTTCATATTTCACAAGGAGTAGATTTATTTATATTTTTTCATCATTTTATTTATTTTTAGAACATATTTTATGGTTCATGAATTTTTACCTTGGTAGTTTCTCAACTACTATTACTCTTTCAACTACTGAACATTTATTTTTCTGGTTATCATTCTCGATTTCTATTCTATTTTTCTTCTTTAATGTTGGTTTAATCATTCCCTCTAGTTATTAATGTTTACCCAGGTTCATTTGAAATATATGTGGTTATTGTAGACACCCTCTAGGTCATTCCAATGTCTATATTAGATCCAAGATTCATGGCTTGTCCGAGATGGGTTGTGAAATCCCAGAACAAGTTTTCTAGTAGTTTCTAGAAAAAAGTAGTTTCTGTGTAAAATTTATGGAATCTAAAATCTCCATTTTGGATGTTTTTTTATGTTGATGATTCGACATTCTTAGTTAAATATAATATTAGTTCCACTATTCCTATAAGGAATATGTTTATGTTTTACAATTATCAATTTTAGTATGGGAGTTACTTGAAAAAGTTTAGATACTATTGAGGAGGAAGGATTATATGCTTCTAAACAATTACTTATGTATGCCAATTGTTATCATTTTATGGATTCATGGATCAAAAATAAAATAATTGTGGTCAATGGAAATTCCAATTCAATATTCATGAAGTACAAATGATAGACTATTTTTCCCATATAAACAATTTTTAATACATGGCATAGGGTTTATGCGATAGATAAAAATTATACCCAAACCTTCAATAGTCAATACTTTTTTGAGAAAATTTTCATTTAATTTATATGAATATGATGTCCAAATATCAAGGAAGTTATTCTGATCACATTTTTTATATTAAAATTTGAATCAGGATTGAAACATCTTATTCTATAATCCTTGGGATAGAATTATCTTGTTCATAGTCAAGTTCAATATGGATAAAATTTAAAAGGTACATATTGAATAATTTAAATTATAAAATGATGGATAGTGACATACCATAGATATTATGTGATCTTAGAAAAGATAATAGATCCCCATTTGGAATTTCATTAAATATATCCTAATATCATTTGTGTTTGTGATTCATGGATAATGATGATCAGGATAATTTAGATGATCTTAGGTAACACTCTACATTTACCTAAATTTAGCAGAGTCTAATTTTGGGTGTAAATAATTAATGATTCTAGTATATTATAATATTTATATTTGAAACTCAATTTCCAATGTGGGGTTCTCATAACGTGATTTTATGGGGTTTAATTTGTGAATTGTATAAATGATATTGACTATGATTCAATTGAGATATGTTTAGTGATTCAAAAAATCTACCTATTACAGTGTATGGAATGAGGAACACCTTTTAATATTTAGTAATTCTAGTTCACATTGAATGTTGCATAAAAACATTCATATAAAACTTCGATAAATTGAGGATAAAATTGGTTTTTTGTTAGAATATTACCAAGATTGGGTTGGGTGATATTCAGGTATCATAGTTGAAGGATTTTGTCCCTAAATGAATTATAGACATTCCCTTATCGAATATAATTCTTATGATGTTATGTGAGATGATTCATACTAGTAAGGTTACATCATAAAAAATGTTTCTCCAAATTATGAAGGAGAAGATTCTACTAGACGGACTAATAAATAACATGATGACCCCTATTTTTAGTATGTTATACTCTTTTATTTAAAAATCATATTAAGGACTTAAAATTACCCATTTTGTTATGTTGAGGTAGTTTTAATAATTCCAAATGGGCTAATTTATATTCGAATATTATATAACCCTATTATTCATGATGTTCAAAAAATTTCACCAACCATGATCCATTAGTGCATGCTTGTCCTGATAAAAGGTCCTAGATTTTTTTCATAATTGTATCATCACTTAGATCTCTAAAGACCTTTTAAAAATTATATATCATTATAAATAAATTGTAATCTCTTAAGAAATAGTAAACTCTATAGATGAATCTATACCCAAAAACATTGTATCATGTGATATTTCTAGGTCAACATATATGATGTGAATACTTAAACTTGTTCAGTTAAAACATGTTACAAATCAAACTCCCATCACTTTATTTTTAAAGATATATGATCTAGAGGAATTCATTACCTAAGATATTATTCCGTTATACAACAATATATAATTTCTATGAAATAAATAATAGCTAAATTAAACAACATTGATGGATTCAAAATAATAGATTATGATGAAGGATTAGATAAGTATATTACTAATGATCTGAGTTATCCTGGTGTTTATGATTGATGAAATTGAGGTTGGATGGATGTTCATACAATGTAGATTGAGTAAAATGAGTTTCCATAGAAGTAGTGATGGAAAAAATGTAGGTAAAAAAATTCTGAATTGAAATTATTAGAAAAAAGACCTTGAATCAACCATCATGAATAAGAAGCAACGTCTATGAAAGTTTTTACAGTGATGCATAAATTCATATTTTTTAATTATGAAATTATAAATACATATTATACCTCAACATGGTTTAATAAATATGAATTTAATATTTAAACATTTTCCCTTCTATGTGATCTATAAAAATATTTGGATAATTATACATGTTTCCATAATCATACCCACATTAGTTTTATCAAATTTTAATCCTAATAAATTATAATCACACAAGAATTTATATTTTAAAATTATTCTCCAATTTTTTTTAATTTATTACCATGTGTACTCATTTACTCACATAAAAACATTTCATCATCATATTCAATAAAAATTAGAGTATTTTTTCATCTTCTTCCTATATAAGTTTCAAAAATCGACTAATTTGATGAAATTTATTTCCCTTAATCATTTATCAATATTTAAATATCATGATCATGAAGATTTTGTTAGTTAACAAGTATATTTATTAAATCTATAAAACATAATTCAATCGTCAACATGGAAAAATCCATTATATTCCTAAATAAACCATTTTTCTTAAAGATCCATATTTTGAAATGGAGTAATCAAAATAAGGGGATAAACATTATAGTGCTTGTGTTCACCAATAGACACGAATAAATTAATTGTATAAAGTTCTGAAATTGGTGAAAACATTTCATGAATGGAAACTCATTAAACATGGGAAAATCCTTTAAAAAAATATGAATTGTTTCATACAATATGACCAATATCATTGGCCATGTTACTAAAAATCAACATGGATAAATTGATATTACTACCATCTAATATTGGGAGAAAAAAATTATTCTAATTCTTTTCATTATGATTCACATTATTATTTGTATAATTTATCCACACTTTTTGTAATAAAAATTCACTAGTAAAATTTTGAATATATTGTAAAAACAATTTTGGTTGATCCTAGTTTATCATTCAACTATAAAAATTAGGTCAATTTTATTATAAAGGAAAAAATTATTAGGGAGAGGACTGTTTATTTTTCAAATAATTGACTTCATCTAATATACACTAAAAAATTATAATCCCTAATGACCTCTTCGTCTCAAAAATCATTTTCTTTAACTTACACTTTTTTTATTTCTAGAAGATCCCTCATTATCAAAATTTATAATATCAATCTACATACACATTGTTTTGATTTATTTTCAGTTTCATATTAACAACCATTTCCCAAATTCTTCATGATATACTAATGAAAAATTTAATGAATTTAAAAATAAAACTCCATTAATATTTAAATATTTTTATTAATATAATAAATAATAGAAAAAAATCTTTTGTAATATGTTTTTTCAATTAATGATGGACTCTTCCGTTAGATAAATGATAAATTAAAAACCCCACTATAAGAATCTCATTGTTACTTCCAAGATATGAATTTGTAGCAATTATCAAAAGAGTAATTCCAAATACAATGATGTAATTAAATCATGATTTATAATAAGACCATATATCATATGTTGAAACATTTTAACCTTCCTCATCATCCATATATTTTCAGTTATTTATATATATTTAAATATATCCTCTCCAAAATCACATTAAGATTTAGAATATATCCAGCATTTTTTCCATTTTATTAAGGATTAATTTATTAGACACATTTAGTACATTTTTTGGTTTGTATGAAATATTTTACTCTAGTTTTGTTAAATGAGAAAATACATTTGAAATAATATTTTTCTCATGAACATTATTATATTATATTTTCTTAATTTTTTGATGAAAACTCCTAAATCCTTCCCATCATTTATTTAAAACACATTTAAAAATTATACAGCCTAAAATGTTTTCTTCATAATGACAACATTACTCATCCATATAAAATAATTAATGACTGCAAAAAATTTATGATCACCTTTGTTTGATTAATGACTAATTAGACCTAATAATGTAAAATTAATTAATTCTATTCATCTAGTGGATTGTATTTCCAATCTCATATAAAACGCATTCCCAATTTTACACATTTGAAAACCCTCAAAAATATTGTATGGTGAAAATTTAATCATGGGTTGATCTCTCACCGATCCATCATTAGAGTACATATTTATTCAACATTTACCTATATGATTAATAAATTTATGCTAGTGGTTGTTCTCCTATTCTACAAGAAAATAATGAGATTCTATAGTTTTTCATAACTAAAATAGATTACGACTTATTCTTTTTCACAAAGTAAAAAATAATTCATCCTTCATATTATTTGTGATAATTTATTTAGATAAAATGGTATGATTCCAATCATTACAGAGTTGGATATAATTCAAAATTTTAGGTTCTATCCCTCAAAAAAATTATCATTACACCAACATTTATGATCATTCATCACACATAAGCCTGGTCCAATAATTTCTAATGAATAATCATTTCAAAAATATGCTAAAACTATATAATTAATTTAAATATTATATTATATATTTTCATTTAAATTCAAGTATTAAGGTTTTTAAAAATAATATATACATGTAATTTTATTATTTTATTCACTTAATGAAACCTCAACAATATATATTTTCTCACATTTTAGTTCATCTGCCTTGAGATTAATTATCGTCACCTTCAAATTTTAAAAGATATGGATATTTAATAATAAATTAATTATGTTTATTAAAAGTCTATTAAAATGTTACTCAAAGATATTATAAATAACGACGACTATTTTTATCATTTAAATTTGAATTACAAGCCGTCAAAACCAGCATATTTTCAAAATCATCAATTATGTTTCCCAAAAAATCCCGGAAAATTATTTCATTAAACTCTTCTAAGGGAATGATAAAAAATAATTATGGAACACGTATTTGTTCCCAAAAATTCGACTACACTATTACAATCCTTTAAATTATGGTATTATGATTCAAAATAAGTTTTGTAGAAAATAAATCTCGGGTTATCCATATGCATTATGGGTTTCTCTTTATTTATGACTTATTGAATAAATACTCCCCTTCATACCCAAAATTCTGTTTGATACATGTGTGAGTATAATTTGATTTTTCACAACCCATACATTTTCAGCATACCATTTAGAATCATTACTATTTTTTGAATATAATTTACCAATATTGACATTTTTTGGATTATATATTACATTATTCATTGAGATAACAATCAAAACAACTTTTTTATTCCTCTTTCATTTCATCAACTTAATCATAATTTTAAATTTTAATTTTAATGTAATTTCTGTATAATGTTTCCATGAATAAAAATTATTTAGTTCATTATATTTTCTATTTGATTTTATATAAAAATATTTTATGGTTTTTTGTTTTGATTTCATGATTTTTTTGTTTCTATATTCTTTAAGTCATTTAGTTCATTTTAATGATTTATTATCTTCACAATCATTAATTCTCATTAAATCTTTATTTCTATTCCAAATTTAATTATTTAACAATGTTTTTTCTTCTGTAAAAATATATAGTTATTTTTTCAATAGTCAATATTTCATTATTTCACATCATATTCACTACTGGTGAATCTTCATGTCATTGAAAATAGTCACAAATCAATAATACATTATATTCATAACATCATCCCTGGAATCACATATTTAAATGAAATTCATCTTCTAATTTACTAACAAAAAGTATTTTTTCATTCATTAAATTTGTATGTTCTTATAAATAGTTTTTAGATATATTTTTGAACACTTATTTGGGGTATCATTTTCTTACTCATCATATTAAACATCAGGTTTATTCTTCTTCAAAAAAACATTCATTAAACAGTTTTAATTTCCATTATATATATTGAATATCAATGAATTTTACCTTTCCCCTCCCCTTTTAATTTCAAAATTTTCATTTATTTAAGGGAATGTATAATTCTATATTCTTCACCAAAGACTATATTACATTCAAATTAAAAAAATAATATTTTTTCATTGTCAATGATCCCTTATTTATGGGTTTTAATTTTATCTCTTTTCCATACCTAATATTCAGTTTGAGAACATACTCTGTTATAATTTTATAAAAAAATATGTGTACATTATATAAAATTTAGAGGGATTATATTTTAATATCTATATTTATTTGTGTATACTTTGATATAAAATTATTCAAAAAGAATCCTTATCCAATTTTTAAACATAGTTGAATCCTATAATGTATCTCTAATATTATGATATTTCACTAAATTTCAGTTACTTTTATAAAGATTTTATCGATGAAATACTCATAATACATCTTCATTTACATAAATCATTGTCTCCAAATTATCAATTTTTCATTATTAATTTCCTTTATACCCTTATATATCTTTTATTTTGTCTCCTAAATTTATTTTATATTGTTTAATTCTATCAGGTCTGTAAAAACATTATCTGACATGCATATTGAGTTGGAATTCCTTTCCTTTATATATTATTGAATACTTATTTTACCATTATAATTCATTAGAGTATCAATTTTATTTTTTAAACTATTAGATGTATCATAATTATCGTCTAATCAGAAGGATAAAAGATAATGGGCCACCCAATTTTTCTATAAATGATAGTAATTTCTATTAAATGTAGGTATACCTATATTATTTTAAAAATTATTATTATGAAGATGATATTAATTAAAATAGTTTATCATTCAAATAATACCTAAACTGATCGGGTAGAACATAAGATACTTAGTAGATGCACTAAAATACATTGAGAAGGTGTGATTAAATCATTATTTCATATCTTTATAATTTCATTTAAAAATAATACCTCAAGACTTGATATGATCATGATCCTTAAAACATATTAAATTCAATTTCAATAATGCACAATAAATTGTTATGAAAGAAAAAAATTAATATATTATATTTACAATCTTAAACCCTAAAGTAAGTTCTTGCATTCTTTTTATGATTTGGGAATCTCTAACACATGGATGCTCTATTAATTTTAGAAAATTTATAGATGTTGGGATGTTATCATTCTGAACTTAGAATATTTTTCCAATATAAATTTCACCATGAATATTATTTATAAAGGGTCAATTATTTTTACCAAATGATGTCTAAATATAAATGAAAAGTGCATTAAATAAATTCAAACATAATTAACATAAAAATAAAAATATTTTGAAATTCTTCAAAATATTTGTCATGAATTCAAGCAACATTTTTGCAATAGCATCGATATCAAAAATTCAATTCAATAATACTAAATTTTGGTTCCTCGTAAATTAGAATTCACTCATCACTTCTCCTACTTGAACATATTTTATTTTTAAAATACCCAAAATTATCATGTTAATAGTTTAGATGTTTGAAAACATTCAATAATCCAAGATATTTAGTCTACATAATCATCATTTATTACATGAAAAATATATTATTTATAAATAATATAATATAACTAATAAAAATATGGGAAATATTTTTCTCCTATTAAATGTTTCAATTATTAATAATAATATGTCAGCAAACATATACAATAATCTTACTGGATTATCTATAAAATAATAACATATAACCCATTAATATATCCTTTTTTATAGATTAAAGATATATACAAAAACATTATTTTTTTATTTTCAGTGGCACATGATGTAATATATTCATGATCTAGTTATTCATATGTTGGAGCAGGTCACAATTACATACTCTTCAAACACACTATGTTATTCTGGTCTACATTGTAGATACTTATATGTACCTTTTTTAAATATGAATATAAATTATACAGGATTTTTTGAATCACAATTAACACTTATTATGTATATAAAACATTAGTCTACCATTAAAAATAATTAAATAGTCATGGGTAATTATATATGCGAAAAAGTTACTCAAACATAGACACTGTATTTTCTGAATTTTTCTTATGTGGCTTATGGATTATCCTTTCATATCATATGTAATTTCCAAAATTATCTCAAATATATTTAATAATTTATAGTTTAATCATACATAGTAACATGAATAAATATAATTAATCTCCATAATTATCACACAATCTCTATAAAACATAATCAAACCTAATAAAAAAAATATTCCCAAATCTATATATAATTGTGATTAAAAAAATCAATAAAATATAAATAATTCTACAACGACTTCACAATGATTAATATGATATTACTTTCTTTTTTTTATTACAAATTATATTTTATTTTTTAAATGATTATTTATTATTATAATGGAATATAATTTGTTTTGTATTTGGATGATTTTTGGAAATAATTTCTATATTGAGAATAGAAATAATGAAATTTTTATAAATAATCCCAAGTGTTTTTAATTTTTAGCTGACATATCCATAAATAAATGTATTTTTAATCTTAATTTCTCTCATTCTTGGGGTATTTTTTTTAGTTCTTTTAATTTAATGTTCGTGATCTTTTTTTGGAGGTTAGGTCACAATAATTTTCGATCACACTAAAATCATATTAAATATTATTGATTAGGGATATACCATAGGTAAAATTTTTTAATGGAAAATTATATTATCAATGTAAAATTGATATTAAGAGAAATATTTTTTTCCAAATATAATTATATTTTTACAAACAACCTATTATTATCATGGTATAAATAACAATAATTATTTCATTATTATGTATTATGAAATATTTACATTGACAAAATTTATTTCTCAAAAAATTAATGATTGCGAATGATTTTCAATATATCTAAATTTAATAAATAAATATAGAGAAAATTTCATTTTGATCATGAAAATTAATCATGTACACGAGTGTGAAAATCATTTTTTAATCAATGTAGTTATAAAAGTTTCTTATTCATAATACCTCTTATTATAGATCAATTCATCCAAATATAGTTATTAAATGATTAAATAAAACTCTCTAAGATATTGATCGAGTGATTTCCAATTATTATTTTATTTTTATTTATTTTTTGAATGAATTTTACAATTACAATTATTATATTGTCAGTATTATTTTAATTGGATAACTTTTTAGGATGTATCCCAAAAAATTACAAAATTACATAAAGCCTAAGTTAATTTTCATTTGATCATTTAGCATGAAAATGGTTATTGTTAAAATTAATGTATACTTTTAAATGTTTTATCGAAGACTACATTATGGAACAGTCTTTATATATTATATATGAATTAACTCAAATTAATTATATAACATAAAAAACATTTTGTTGATGAAATTTTATGCAGATCACTTTTAATAAAAGAAAACTACATATCTAAAAAACAAATATATAATACCTTTAGGATGATTTACCTTATTTTAGAATCAATAATACATCGAATAAAATTAAAAAATTTATTTATTTAATTCATAAATCAAATGGAATTAACTTTTTATGAATCCTTAACTGTGTTAACATTGAACAACCAGTCACATATTTATCCCAATACACTGTTACAATAAATTATTCATTTAATTAATATGTTAATTATTATTAGAATATTATTAAAATTTGAGGGTATAAAATATGAATAATATTAATTCATGACTAATTAAAACATATCAATCCCATGAAAACATAATAAAATTAATTAGTGATGTAATATTTGTGGTGGATAAATATAATGAATTAGACCATATTGGATGGAATTTTATTTGGTAATTATTTAAACATATAAAATGATATATTATTTTATTATTATGTTGGATTTTAGAAATAATGATTTTGATTAATGTATTTTTGTTAAAAGATGATACGAGTTATTTTCATAAAGATTCAATTATTTATTACAATGAAATGTTTTCCTTGTTAACAATATTTTATGCTCCCATGATATATTAGGAAACTAAAATATATATTTCACTTTATATTAATTGAATAGATGTGAAAATTTATTATTTAAATAGATATATTATTAAGGAATTATTTATAGAGATCTATTTTAGTTTTCCATCTTCTCATTTTCAAGATATTATTTTAAAAAATTTAAATCTAATTGTAGTATAAATAGATTTCTAAATATTAGTTTGTATTTTTTTCAAAATGGGTTTCCTAAATTCGATTATGATCATGTATTTTTTATAAAAACGTGTCTAATGGATATTTTAATAAATTAATCACTTATTGATTATGTTGTTTTTTAACTACTAATTTTTCTTGAATTTTTCAATTATTCATATTTTTTCAAACATTTTTAATATATATTGTAAAAGTATTTCTATTATTTAGATTTGTAAAAAATTGGATGCCTTTTAAGTCAAATAAATCTCACATTTGATATGTATTTTTTATTTATACTGCTACTAACTGGTTGGTATTTTACTCTAACACACTCCAATCTAGCCTAGTAGAATATATTATGTATTAATTTAATCTACATCTGAATCAAACCATTAATGATCTCTCAATTTCTCTCTACCATTATCCCTCTATCCCCCTTCCCTTTTTTAAATCTCATTTGAAGTATATCAAATAATTGATCTCTCAATTTATCTCTATCTTTATCCCTTAATTCCTCTTCCCCGTATATGAGTCACCCTATTATCCTTATTTATCCCTTTCATCTAAATCTCTATCACTCACTCAAATTATATTTGAAAAAAATATCAAAAACTAACCCTAAAAAATCCTCTCATTTATATCGATGATTTTAATTTTGTTAAAGAATATCTAGATCTATAACATATGATGTTATATAAGAATATAAAATGAAATTTTGTCCAAATATATTGATTTATATTAAATAAGTATTTATAATTATTATATTTAAATTAATAATTTATGATGGGTAAAAATTATAAGTATTTAAAATTCCAAACTATAGTGTGAAAATTAGTTTTTCATTTAATGAATGGTTTATACATTATGATATTCCTTAAATCAGGGATTTTGAATAACATTCGTCTTCTTACACTACAGATAATCTCAATTTAAAGTCATGAATTATTAAGTATTATTTATTATATATGCTGTATAAAAATGAATAAACACATTGTGTTATGTGGTGAAGAAAATATTATGGGATTAATATTGTTTCGGTTTCTTTCTCTAGGGAAAATCTATTTTACCTCAATGGGATATCAATATAACTGTTTTCATATTTATTTAAAAAAGGGAAATAGTTAAATTTTTAAATTTTTCATAATGAATAAAAATATGGAATCAATGATAACATCTAAGAATAAATTTCAATAATTTTTTAAACTATTATTAATTCCATTTTTTTAGATGAATATGTTGATAAAAATAATTGAATATTATTGTCGATAATGATATATAGTATAATAAAATTACTCTTATGATGATGAGGGTATTTTTGAATGTCTAGAAATGAGAGTGAGTGAATGAAATATAAAATTATTATTATTATTTTTAAAAACCATAAACATGTTATTATTTAATGAATGTTTGATCCCTTTGTTATTCAAAATGATCTAACTTAAGTGTAAACATTTTTGTATGTATTTTAAGGATTAAGGGAACATATTAATTAATTGTTTTTCATTTAATCTTAAAATCATGGTTATATTTTTATTATTTGAATTATCAATTTTATAAATATTTATGGGTATTTCAAAACTACTTATGATTATGGAGATGAATCAAGTATTGTTAGTTAGTATTCTATTGCTCATGATAATGTGCATTCTCTTGTTTACCTCAATTTATGCCATGAAATAAAAATATCTTCACCTATTTTATAAATGTAAATACGATATATAGTTTTTAATATGAAATTAAAATTATTTGAACTTTTATTTTTTCATTATTGAATAGAATTGTTTTGTTGTTTTTTTATTGAAGAAATTGTTTTATAAAAAAGGTTTTTTATTAATATATTACCATGAGCATGATTTTTATCTCAAAATTATTAATCTTTTGTATATAATTTGTTTATTCATGAATATATGTAAGTTATAATGATAAGAATATCTATTTAATATTTTAAACATATTGACATAATTATTTCTTTTAATGAAGAGAGTGATGAAGATGATATTGAGGTTTTAGTTAAAAACATCACACTAAAAATTTATATTATTTATAAGGGGAAAATCTCCATAGATATTCCATTTTTTTATATATAAGTTTGTTCCCAAAATATCTACTAAATTGTATATCATATTAATATTCAATTCCAAAAAATATAATACTGATCGATTATATATATTAACTAGAATTTGTATAGGGTTAGTGGTTATACACATAATTTATTTCTACATGGGGATGTTAAAATGGTAATTTAAAAAAATATTAATTTTATTATTACACATTTAGTAAGTTTAGTTATACTTGAATATACTTAACATACTAATTAGTTTCAAACAGGGTTGAATTAATATATTCATTTTTATTTTTCCGAGTAATAATTTCATTGTGTGGGAATGCATAAATTTAACTTATCAATACTATATTACTATCAATTAAAACCAAAGTTTAAAAGTAAATATAGGTGTACATTGACATTAAATGGTTTACAACAAATTGGATACATGTGAGGACCATAGATCAATAATGTTTCAATACACAAAGAAACCACTAATATACTAATTGTAAAAAATATTATGGGATCAACTCACTATTTACATCATAGGTCACACTCACATTAAACCTGTCCATTTATGGATTCAAGATAGAGTCGTAGGGAATGTTAATGTTGAATTGGATCTTAATAAATATAAATTGAATATTTAATGAATCATTCTATAGTGGGTGTATATGGAGAACTTCATAATCCAAAATATATCCAAATATTTATTAATTAACCCATTTTTTATGTAAAATTTATAAAAATATATAAATATAATTATGTTCTCTATTATCACAAATGTTATATTCATTATCCCATATTCATCCATCATTCAATTAATTTACATAAAATTCAATTTAATAAAATATATTCTTCCCATCATTTCTTCTTTATACTCATTGGATATAAACAATATCATATATTATTGATATATATTACCAAATATCGAATACGGTCTTCTCGTATTCGGAAAATTCACACATTTAATGATTTTTATGTTATCTCTATAATCATACATTAATGATTAAAATACCAGTGTAATGAAAATTATTACCTAGTACACATAAAAATAATATCATAATATAATTTAGAACTAATTAAATCATGGGTTCTAATATTTTATATTTTTTTGTTAAATAATAATTTTAAAGTATAAAAAATCATTTTAGTGAAATCATTAATTCTTTAAAAAATTGTATTTTATTAAAGAATAATTAATATTTCATAATCCACGTACAGGTAGTATCATTCTTGAATGACTCCTTCGTCATAAATCACACAGTCGCATTTATATATAATTCCCACCCAAACCAAATATTCTGAAAAACGTCAATATAGTTTCACATTATAATAGAATTAGTGTAAATGAAAAATTCATAGTATTTAATAATCTTTTAAATTTTCAAATAATCAAAAAATGATTTAAATACATTGGGTTGTAAGTTATCCTAAAATATAACAACTTCTACATTTTAGATTTAAATTATTTTATACTCCTCTAGCCATAAAAAAAGTTCTATATCAATACTTTATCTTTCCACCATGTAATAAAAATTTAGTAAGGATTCATGATGAAATATTCAATCTAAAATATATGGAAATATTCTAACAATTATTATGTCTTAAAAAGATTTTTTATGAAATTATTTTTTATAGAAACAAAATAGCTCCCAGAAATCACTAGACTTTATAAATTAATTTCAATTTTACACCAATGATATATTTCATCAAATGTAACATTATAATAATAAACATAATATATTATTATCACTTCTAAATAAAATAAACATCAATCCACCATCATCCTCCTAAAAAACCTAGGCAAGAAAATATACATCATGTTTTATGGAGACGATAAAATCATAGAAACTCTTTTGTCACACATGATTATTTAGATGTTTAAAAATCAATGTGAATAACTATAATGAATAAGATATTGTTTAATGTTAATTGATATCATTTACTTTTTTGATATTTTTGACTTTTTTAGGAGAGGTATAATTTTTTCCCACTAGAAATAATTTTTTCTCCATTCATTGTATATAATTAACATGGGTATAGATGATAGTGTATAATAACAATAAGTGGTTTATATTTAAATAATAGAGTGAATTCATACACATTTGGTTCAAAAATTTATATTTTTGTAAAATACCCCGTTTATATCATTTTAATTTTCCTTCGAACTATGAAACTTTTCGCTATTTAGTAATGTATTACTCTTTAAAAGAGATTCCACATATGATAGAACCTAAAAACATTTATCAAATTATTCTTAAATAAATATTTATTATCTATGTATACTCATTTAGATTTTATTAATTATGATGGAAAAATATAATATATTATAACTATAATAAAATGTATATAGTCAGATCGATCCACTAGAATGATCATACTCATGAACAACACTATACAAATAAAATAGAATATTAATAATTAAATATCTATTTTGAAAATAATAATATATTTATCTATATAACAAAATAGATGTGAGTTATTAATTATTCAAATATGTGGTATTAATATGTTGTAGGGAACCCAAAAACCATTAAAAATATGATCAATGGAATAGTAATAGAACCATTTGAACATTAACATGACCATTAGGAATAAAAACATAAACATTATAAAAGTATATAAAAATATGTATTTAGAAAAAAATTATTTGGTAATCTTATAAAATATAAATATGACATATTTATATCATGATTCAAGTAATTGTTTTATAATGGTAAAAAAGTGGTTATATTGTTGAAAACCATATATGTTTTATTTTGATTTTATGACAAATAAAAACAATATAAATATAATATATTTTATAATATATTTTTAATAAATGTTATTATGTTTCATTATATTGATAATAAATGTTAATGAGACCATAAATAACTTATTAAAGTGTCAGTAAAATTATAAAAATGTGAAAATTTCCATTTTTCAAATTAATAATTATTTCATATAAAAATAAAATTAAAAAAATTATTTTTATAAAATTTATTTTATTTTTGGATTCTATATGTAAAAAATGGTTAGAGTTTATTTTTTTTTAATTTTCTAAAATACTTGAATAATTTTTATAGAGTAAAATACAATAAAATAATTTAATTTGGATTATACAAAGAATACATGTCATAATGATCTATTTCAGATGTATGTTACCTTTATATCATCCCAAAATATATAAATTACAAAATTTAGTTAAGATTAGATATATAAAGGATTGTAAAAAGAATAAATAATATGTCAATGATTATTATATTTAAACACAACCCTCTCCATCTACAATGGAAATACCACAAATCACATCAAATTTTCCCCAATAATTATAACACCCTTTAATTACTAAATATTTACTAAATTATCTCACCATATCTCCCCATGTATCAATATGAAATTCTCTCATCAAATCACCAAACCAATGTTCCTTAATGGTAAGACTATGAGAGGACATCCAAAGAGGTGACATTCTTTACTAAATTGTCACTTCTATCAATATTATTCACTCTTTTCATATCAATTTCTTAAATTAGTGTATGATTACATTAGTATTTTTAATATATAAATTTTTATATAGTTTAATGCGATATTCCATGTAGATAAAACATTTTTCATTTAAATTTAAAAAGATATTGTTGATATTTTTCTCGCTTCACCCCTTTTTGGATGACGTGTTCCATTTTCCATTTCCACCTGTAAGAATTCATTAAATACATTAAAAATCATAAAAATAATTAAAATATGTATATTTTATATTTTTTTCATATTCTTAAATGAATATATATATATTAATAAATTAAATTCAATAAGTTAGTCATGGTTAGAAAAAATTCTAAAATAATTTAAGCATGCAATGACTATACTCTATAAATCATAATTATTTTTGTATAATATTAGATATTAGAAACCTTTTGGGATAATATAATAAAAATAAATCCGTATAATTTTAAATTTGGACATGATAATCAAATCATGAATAGCTCGCATTATCATCCACATTTATTGAAACCATGGACTCAAGACATAGACGACCATGGGATAATAGAAAAAAGAATAATATTTAAATTAAATGACAATAAAATAATTAATATTATTAATAAAAATTAATCCTATTTTAATATTTCTCTCAATCATGAATTTTAAATATTCAAATTTTATTATTCATGAGGTTATGGGAATGTGGAGAGAAAATCTATGCACAAGGTAATGGATCTCTCCCAACAACCCTATTTTCATTCGGTTATGATTTCATTATTTACCTATATTTTACTTAATAGATTTATTATTAATTATTATATACTATATATATATTCCATGCACTTATATAAAAATATTATAAATCACCATTCCGTGATAGGTATATAATTTTTTAAGGTCCTTTTATTATTTTCTTTCATTAAGAGATGATGTTAATCATAACACCTCTAATTTCATACCTAGTTTTATGTAATAATCAATAGAATTCATAATAACATCAATGGTTTTCAAAATAAATCATTTTTATATGTAAACCCACTTTTTTCATTTTTATTTTTACTGGAATATTTATTCTCTTACCCCTTCAGAGTCTTATTAAACTTATTCTAAACCCCCACATAAGAATTCCAATATAAACCACTTTCACCACAATTTTTATGTCTTCACATAACATGAACATTTTATTCACAACCAATAAATATATACCCCCCATTGATGAATTTTTTTTTAATTAATTACATCTTTTATATGAATAAATATTATATTCTATTTGAATTTTATAATAAAAGATTATGCTACCCATTTCATGTTTCTAGTATTTTCCCTTATCTTTATGGATTGGGAATAATTTCCATATATAGAACACATATTAATGTAAATGTGATTATGGGTTTTCTAGATAATTCTCTAATTTATTCGGTAATGTTTATACCTCATTAGTTGATATGTATGAGATTAGTTAGTAAACTTAATCAATGATGGGACATTGTCAACTATATTATGTTGTCTTCGAAGTGAGTAGTGGCTTATATTTGTGTCATGTTTTATATTCCTTCCACGTTCCACTAAATATATGATATTATTATTCTATCATCTTTTTATCATAGTTCCTTATGATAATTCATTATAATTTTCTTTTAGGATATCATGTAACAAAATTTGACATATACTCTTTGAAACATTATCATGATCATTCCCTTATTTCAATTTAAATATCACCTCTTTTATATATTCTATAGGTTATCTTATCTAATTTTAGAAGCTCAAAAGGAATTATAATCACATTATGGATGTTAAAATAATTTTCATGTACATTTAGGTTCATGTTGATGTATTATAAATATAGTCTTCCAATAAAACTAGTCCTATAATGTTTTATGTTTTGTTTATTAGAGATTTAAATTAAAAATCATGTACAATTATTTGTTATAGTATTTTGTTTCAATATGTTTCATAATTAATAAATTTGAAGGAATAATAATGATTACCCATATCCTTCAATTTATAATACTTTCTTGTCACCTAAAATCATTAGTATAACTTCTTGGTCCCCACTTCTATAGAAATGTGTTCTAAACATATCCAATAAAGTAAATGAATCCTATATTTGATATTGTTATTCATTGTACATATTTAGCTATCAGCTAGAGGTATATCTTTTTATTCTAAGAATATGATTTTGTAACCCATTTTCTACTTCCTAATAGTGCAGTCATAGTTACTCTAATGTTATCGATTAATTTATTTCACATATGTCACCATTTCCCATATACATAGACATTTAAATTTTTTGATTTACACTCTCTAGAACCACACTATTTTAGTTAATTCGAATAACATATATCATAAAAATTATTTTATCATACCAACATTAATATCTAGGTTCTAAAATGAAATATATGTTCAAATTAATTTATATATGTTCGTTTTATATTAATAAAAAACTGCATGAGTAGATATACTCCTCTCGGAGGCCTATGTTCAAGGGGTTGATAATATTTTGTTGAATTATTACATTTATTGAGTTGAGGTAGTCCTCATAGAATTTTGAAATCCATGAGTTGATATTCTATTCTTAAAAACATTATTTGGGTATGTGTTCCTCATTGCATGACCTTAAACAAAATGAATAGATAGATCTAATCAAATGACATTAAATTTTATAACTCAATAGTCCATCCTATAAGTCCTTAAAACACATTGGGTTCAATTCAATATGATGTAAATCCCTACCAAGATAATGCTTGAGTTACGGGGTGTAGTGTAAATATTATTTTTTAGAGTGAGATTTTAATTTATTTATTGAATATTATGTCTAATCCATTCATTGAATTTATTAGTTTCATTGGGTAATAATATATTTTTTGGATGATAATGGTGAATGCCATAGTGACACATAGTCACTTCATACGTGTCAAAAAACAAAGAAGATCCAGTTCTTCGTACTAGACTATATTAATGGATAATTTATAATTATAATGTGGTCCATAAACAATGTATCCAACTCATTTGTGGTTCAAAATTTTATTTGGAATGATATTTATGAATCGAATAATAAATTTAGGATAATGAGAAGGAATTATGGAAATCTATGTGATGTTTTGATATTATTAATGATATTTTTTTGATATAAGGGATAAGATTAATTATATAGTGATATAAAAATAGTTGTTTTTGTGTAAAAAGTTGATATTGTGTATAATTATATTTTTTAGAAGGATTCAACAATGATTTATTATGGAATATTATATATTTTTTTAATATTCTATTTCAATGAATTTTTTGAACATGTAATCATTATATTAAATAGTGTTCCATTATATTTTCTTCATTTCATGAATCTAATTTTGTTATAAAAAATGATACTTCATCAAGTAAAGGTTTTTAAAAAAATTTAGTCGTTGTGTTACAAAATTCATGGGAATGTGTTTTCCAAGATTTGGTGTTTTCTTAATGTTTGATTTCAATATAGTATTGATTTATAAAAGGGGTTTTTAATCCATTAATGGATGCTTAGATTTTTAATGTAATAATGGATTTTTATGATGTGTGAGATATTTATTGATTTTTTCATTTTTTGTTTTTCCCATATTTTTCTCGTGGTTTTTTTGGATTAAAGTAAGGGACATGAATAAGTTAAATTGATTTTTAATTATATCTTGTTCTTTCCATCCATTTTTTTTAGGAAATGTATTGGATTTATATCCTAAGAAATTATAATTATAGTGATTCCATTAATAATATATATGTCAGTTCTTAATTGTTATCTCTACCTGAATCTGGATCATGTGGTAAGGATGAGGTGTTTCTTGTTGATGGGACATCCTTTCCGTTCAACCCTCACATTGAATTTGAGAATTAGTGTGTTACTTTTGGAAGATTTTGGGGTCTCTAGAGTAAGTGTCCTCAGCATGATCTAGGATTGATCTATTTCTATAGAGTTCTTTTTCATTGTATGGTTTGATAAGAGCCTCTAGTTTTTCCTTATCAAATTGAACATGAATGGTCATGTTTTGGAACTTCTACGATGTTTGTTACCCTTGTGGGTGTTTGAATTATTATTATCTATGAATGGGGATGAGACTTTTAGGGTTGTGATCTATAATGAAAATATAAAATCTTATATTAAAAAATGAATTCTTTACTCTCATCATCTTTATATTTTGTTTTACAATGGAAGAATATAAAAATAATTTTACATTTCATAATAACATTACACATCATGTGAAGATATAAACTATTCCAAATGGTAATAGTAAAAATATGTACATAGGGATGAATAGTATGTTCAATGAAACTAACTCCTTTATTTTTAATTCCTATATGAATATTTTCCCAACCATAAAGATCATAAAAATAAATAGAATAGTTAGGGAAAATATTAGATTCTAAATGGATTTTTGAGATCCTTTGTAAGTAATATAGGGTGTTGTAATGTTTTTATAGTGGTTTATTTATATAGAAATATCATTTTTATGGTTATTATTACAATAAAATATAGTTTATGTGAATTATTAACATTATTAAATAAAATAGTTTGTCATTATTACTGTTGGTCATTTAAACACTTTAATGTGACCATCAACAATATTTTTTAATAGAGTTGAAATTGAATTATTAGAAAAAAATAAATATATTCCATAAAAAAATTTATGATAAATTTAGATAATTAAATAAAATTTATTTCATGATATAAAATAATTTATCATTATTATTCAAAAAATCCCTATGTAATTTTTATTATGGTTTGAATGTTTACTTTACTATGGAAATGTTGACATTCAAAAAAACAATGATTTCAATTTAAAATTTAATAATATAATTTTTATTCAATAATTTTAATCAAATAAATTTCATTTAAGAATTATAACATTAAAATTATCTTACGGTTAATTTTTAGGAATTTTATGAAAAAGTTAATTTTTTGTCTCAAAGTGAAAATTGCAAATCTACAAGCACTGAGATTTTATGACTTTGTTAATATCTAATAATTAATGAAAAAATATAAAAAATATTTATAATATAAAAAAATAAATTTTAAATTTAAAAGAACAATATAAAAATATTTATTTTAATTTTAATATTTATACATTACTTTTTTAAACTAAAAAATAGATTTTAAAATAATTTTGTTTCTTTATTTTCAGTAAATGGATTGGTTGGTTGGTATGTTTGGTTTTGGGAGGTTTGTGAACCCCAAAACACTCTATCAAACTAATTAATAATCCATGAATTTTATTGTAATCATAATCACCCAAAAGTGATTTTCTTATATAGTATGGAAAATAATATTTAATCCTCTGTATTCCACCCCTGCATGAGTATAAATACCACTCATTCCACATTCCTCTCCACTCCATATTAAAAATATATCATTTTATATTAATATTATTTTATAAATATTCCCTCCAAGGTTACCTCATGGTATCAGGGTGCCATAACATTTTAATGTTGAAAATCTTCAAGCTAATGGAATTCTATTTTTCCCCAATTTCAATCAACTACATTGTTTTTGGTATGTACCTAATTTTTAATAAAAATAATTCTCCAAAAAAATTATGATTATCCATTTTATGGAAAACATAGTTTTTCTTCTAATGATAAACCATCATTACCTATCATTATTCCCTTCATTTAATCCATGTAGTATACCATCAAATTGTGGAATTAAATTCTTAAATTTCTTTATTTTTCATAAAAAATTACAATGTTGGGATTAAACATATACTTTATTTTCAATGGATATTAACCAAAATGTATATATATATTATTTAATTGTGAATAAAATTTATTAAAACCACAGTCCATTATTATGGTTTAATAATTTAGTAACGCTCTCTTTTTAACAACTTATGCACTCAATGATTTTATATGAAATTTGTTCTTCATTATCCTTGAGTTACTAGTAAAATTAATTTTTATGGGTTATGTGTCCAAATTGAAATAATATATTTAAAGGGTACACATTTATAGTTCTCTAATTAATCTAATAAATAATTTTCTCTCTCAAAATGGGATGTTTATATATACCTTGCTGAATAAACATTGGAATTATGAATTATGACACATTTGTGATAACTCATGGTAATATTGTTCTAAATGACATATTTTTATTTTTATTGAAATATTTACATGTTATATATAATGAAATTATTATTTTTCTATAGTTTTATTCCTTTTTATTTCACAATGATGATCATTAATAGTCATTTTTCTTAATTTTCCCCTTACATGGAATTATGAAGACTCTTTTATATTAATGTATGTCCCCATGTAATTACATAAAATGATGTTAACTAGGATTGAATAACATAGTAATCCTAAAAAAATATTAACTAATTATTAGTTTTTATTCTTATTTTTATAATTCATATATTATATACTTTATTTCTGAGACATTAAACCACTACATTTAATTTATATTATTTGATGTTGTTCTATGAAATTAAAAATTTATGAATTAAAAAGCTATGTTTTCATAGTTGGCATCAATATATTGTTTTGTTATCTGTTGAAATTAGTATTAGAAAAAAATTTAAAAATACATGGGATAATTAAAAATAATGAGAGACATCATTACATTCAGTTTAAGTATAAAGATACTGATTTATAGGAAATAAAAACCCTTCTGTAGATACTACAAGTGGATGTGGAAATTGTGTAGTTTTACCTATGGGTAATAATAGTAAAGAAGATTCATGGGTTTTGACTTGTTATTCAACTTCTTCATGGAATTATGGGTTTTTATACACCTGGTTTGACACTCCTGGTAGTTATCATTTGTTTATTAAAGGATTTTTACAATCCAACATGACTTTATTTCTAAATAATATGAAAAATATTAATAGTGTAGTATATAATCTTATAATAATGATATTATATTATTTTAAGATTAATATTTTCATTATAATTATTATTATAAAATCCCCAAAATTAATTAATTTCTTAATTTTGTTTTTTC
The DNA here is from genome assembly GCA_963277665.1 of Viscum album. Lineage (NCBI taxonomy): Eukaryota > Viridiplantae > Streptophyta > Magnoliopsida > Santalales > Viscaceae > Viscum > Viscum album. Next base: position 1,527,647,871 of record OY728145.1, read on the forward strand.
ATATAAAATTGTAGAAAATAGAAGGACTCAAGTAAACAATAGATTCAAAATACAATGTGATGTGGAACTTCCAAGTATTATTGTGATGGATTTATAAACTTCATGACAATGATGGTGATTAATTAGTTTTCTCTTGTTAAGAAGAAAAACATAAACCATGTAGAGAATATAAATACCCCATTGGAAGAATACCTAGTAGTTTAATCCTTCATACATCAAGAAACACCTCCTTCTAGTAGTGCCACTAATCCACTATCCATAGAATAATGGATCTATTCTATTGAAAATATTATTGCTGTATTGTATTTTTATTATTAAATGAATGTCACTTTTACTATACATATCTTAGATGGGGAATCTAATCATTGGTGGAATGTCATCAAGAACAAAAATCAAAGGGATGAAGAGGAAGTTGTGGATAGTGAAGACATAAAAAATTAATTTTTTTAAATTATTTTCCTCAAATCCTACATAAATAAATAGATAGGGGATTCCCCATGTTGATAAAAATTGAAAATTAATAAGTTGGTATTTAGGAGATTAACATTTTATGTCTTGTACACTATACTTTAATTATTTTCATCGATTCCAATGGGAAGGTAGATCAATTCATTGGTAGAATCGGAATCAGTCTATGAAATGGATTATGAATTTGATACTTTGGGATATATGAATTGAGAGTGTGATGATATCTCAAAGATTGAATGTAGTTCAAAAATAACCAGTCAACTCATTAATAGATTAATATTATGATAAGAAATGAAGAATTTTTTGGTAGAATCCAAATGAGAAAAAATAAAATATCGCTGATCAAAAAAATGAGTGAATAATAATTTAGGGAATTTTTTACAATTGTAAAATTATATAATTCTGTAATAGATGAATATAAGGATAAAAAATATGATATAAAATTTTCGAATTAGCATCATAATTCTAATTAAATATGTAATATAGTGCAAGATTTTTTTTCAAGGATTAAAGTGCAGATAACATGGATGTTTTGATAATAAATATTGAAATGATAATATAATGGATGGAAACTAACATCAATACCAATAGAGGTTTAGAGAAAAGGATCATTATTTTTAAATTATGATGGCTGAGAATGGGGATCCAAATTATTTTTAGGTTGGTAAAATCAATATAAACTAACATATAGGATGTATTTTGATTGATTTTTGTGCTACTTATTATTTTATTGGATTAAAGTTTACAAAAAACATAATGGTAAACCCTAAACTGGTATTGGTTTTTGACACTCCTTTCCATCATAGAGTCCAACTAATGGCAATGGGGAATACATAATGCACATAGAAGGTCACCCTTTGATGAAAAAAATTTGACAAAGGCATGGACTAGGAGCTCATTTGGGTTGCGCCACGGAAGTCACTTGCGCACCCTATCTATTTTTAACCCTAGGAGCACGATGGCCTATAAATATCCCCTATGGGCCCCCCATTTCATGGATGGATTTTTCAGAAGTAAAATTCATGCTCTGGTGGCCAAATTCTTCAACTCAACTCTTCTGAAATCTTATATGGTGACTTTTTACCTAGAATGGAATACTTGAAGGAGTCGGATAAGGCCTAAGTGTTTTGAATTCATTAACACATTTGTGCCTAAGTGTCCAGACCTCCTTAAAAGTGGAAACACTTGCGCACCACCCTACCCTTTCGATGAAACTTGTGTGCCACCCTTTTGGAAACATCTTAGGGTATTATTAAATCCTTGAGTTATGTATCACCCAAGTATTAACCTAGAGATCCTTCATTGCCCAGGTCAACCCATGCCGCACAAGTACACTTGCAAGCTAAGACATGCATGCCAAATGATTTGTGTGACCTATACTTTCACAGCAACTTCATTTGTGTGGCTCTCTCCCGTTCAACTCTCATAATCAAGATATTATCCCTCAAACCCATTTTCAATGCCATTTATGGCATGGTTCCTTTGTTAGATTCCTTATCTGAAAGAAATTCTATGAGAACCACTCCAAAAACCTCGTGACTTACAATATTTTTTTCACCACAGTTAAAAGTTTCATCCATGTAACATCATCCTTTAATATGAGAAGATCTTTTGATTTATGGCATCATCTTAATGAGTAAGCCCCAAGTTCCCTTGTTTCCAGCCTCCTTCTCATGAGTAAGACCCAATCATTGTTTCCATTAACATTGGGCATCCTTCTCCGGAGTAAGGCCCAATCTTAATTCTTTTTATCTAGGCCTCCATATCAGGAGTACTCCCCAGGTCATAGGTCTCCTTAACGTGGGCCTCCTTCTCAAGAGTAATCCCTAGTCAGACTTTGCTTTAACATTGAGCACCATCCTCTAGAGTAAGCCCCAATCTTAAATTCTTTTGATTTGGGCCTCCTTATCAGGAATAATCCCCAATCCTATGTGCCTTTTAATTTGGGCTTCCTCCTCATGAGTATGCCCTGGGTTAAAAATTCCAAATCTCCAAAAAGTACAAATATCTTTATGGACCCTACTCCTGGGCTTATGTTCTAATTTATGCCCAGGACTTCATCTACTAGGGTAGTCATTCATACATAATCCCCACATAATTTCTCATGATTGCATATTTCGTGGCACCATCATCAAGTTTACTTATAACTCTTGTTTCTCACACTGAGCATGACTCATGTGAGATAAGAGTGTAAAAGTAATCACGACATCTCTTTTTGGGCTATTAACTATGAATAAGCCCCACATTTATTCACCCAAACTACATGGACTTTGATAAAGACCATTAAATTAGAGTACATAGGAAGCCTTTCTAAGGTTTAATCCCATCATTCATTAATTTTTTCCATCCCATATGACGTTAAACTATATCCTTCTTATCGAACTACGTGCATTCTGACTTCATTTTTAATGAGGATACGTAGGTATCCAATTTGTGGGTACGATCCAAACACTGAAATAATCCATTTATTTCTGAATGACTATAAACATCAAGTACCCCACTGATTGGATTTAAAACTAGTATGGTCATCATAATTACCAAGAGATTTCTATATAAAATATTGAAGGATACCATTGACTAAGAATCTCCAATATATACAGACGATTCTCTATCGATGAAGAACCTCAAATACATATAAAAGATTCTCTAAATCCCATACATATCAATCATTGATTTCAAAATCTAAAGAAAAATCATCTTCATGCTTGGTGAATTATTAATGATTTATTAATATAACATAAATATTTAAGAGAGTCCTGGAGTAGGCAATAACTTCCCCCAAAAATATGTGATGAGCCTGACCTCCCATCCTCTCGACCAATGAAAATTCTTAAGCATCATCGGTCCACAAATAATGAGCATATACCTTTGTAAAGTAGTTCCAATGGATTTACAATCATTGGGTGTTACAGGTTCTACTAATAAACCCATTAGTAACCGATTGGAATGTTTGATCTTTAAACAAACAAGGTCATCCCTATTTCCCAGAGAAACAAAATGGTGAACCCAACGTGAACCCTTAATGAAGTAAAATAATGTTTTAATTATTTTTTAGGCCCCTATTAAACTCAATATGTGGGCCAACAAAGCAATAAATAACATATGTTCTCATCCAAATTAGTAGTTTTCCAAGACTAATCTTGAATATGTTTGTTATATCAAACAGTCCCTCTTTTCCAAGATCTCTTTGCAACACAAAATGGATTTTTTAAGGTTCACACCTGTGAATGCCTAGACCACTACTCTTGTTGGATCCTAGTCCACTCTGAGGATTACATCACCTATTTAGTGTCTTCAACGCTGGGTCTCGAATGCATTAGTGAGGGAATATCGTCAAAATGGTACCATCACGACTCTGGAGGCCGCTTGACAAGCCCTACAAGTTAATAACTCACCCTGGTTTTCCAGATAGCGATGACTAGTGGTCAAGAACCAGGTGGTGCCAACCACCGTCTCCAACCATTTTGGTTCGTTATCCACAGAATGAACAAATAGTCCCTCCCATGTTATAGATTGGTGAATGAATATGTAACTCAAGGCCTTAGTTCAAGAAGACATGAATCCTTCCTGAGGACTGCCACCAATAATCACTGCTAGGCTTGTGTGGTAGTGCACTATCAATATGATGAGGGTATCACCTCTAGGTGTTCGGCTCAGGTTCCTCATACCCGATAATGCAAGAAGAATCTTTATAGGAGAAATTCATCCAGGAGAAGGATCTTACCTCTACCCCCTTCGAAGAAGTCTACCAACCTATGTTGATGGAAAACAATGAGCATGCATATACACTCATCTATCTTAATTTCACTGCACAACAGACTCGTCTGGTAGTAACACACCAATCCTACAAGGAAATTCCAGAAGAGTACACTAGGTAGGAACATACACCTATTTATAATTTATCAGCGTGTCAGTAGGGTCATCTGACTTCAGCCAATGAATCTCTCCAATAAAATGGGGTGACCACCTGTAAACAGGCACATACACCTTCTTACACTCATCAATTCTGCTAGCAGTCTCGTCTGCCAATATTGAAGGATGTTTTTCAATCATATTTTGTGAAGAACAATCAGCATGCCCATACACCTGAGATTTATCAAGATGACCAACAGTCTCGTTTGATAGCATCCGATGATGTCAATTGGAAATCTCCAATGACAAACAGAAGATAGGCACAACATTCTACCCCCACAAATGAGTATTGTCAGAATTCACTGATATGAAAAGAAGGACAGGAGTAGGAACACACACCTACTCCAAGCACAGAATCGGCATATATTACTGTTCTGGAATCTGATGTAACCAAGCACATTCTGACAATGGTGAAGGTGCAGAAGAGAATATCGGCCCATATTCTGGATAACTGTCATAATATTATAACATCTTTAGCAACATCTCAGGGAAAGAAACATAAATATATCCCAATCAGTCGAGTGACACATCAAAATGTCACCCCCGAGCAGATACACACCTCTGTTCTAGTCCATGAGGGTCGTGGGGCATACTACCCTATGCCATACAAACAATCAAGACCGGCACATACACCCAATTTAAATGGAGATAGTCTGCCTGACCTGACCATTTCTCCTAAGTAGGTATATACAACTTCCCATAAAAAACACCTTCATCGACAAGTGGTTTACAAAGTGAGTAAGAGGGTGTCCATGAGAAATTCCCATCTAGCACAATTAAAAACTCAACTTCCAATCTGCAATAATGCCTTCCTTAATGCTGGAGTTCTTGAAGCCCTAAAACATTTATCTGTTGCAACTAAAGATTCTACTCTCTCATTTAAACATTTCGTAAGTAACAACAATAATTCTAAAGGTCTTCATCAGACACTTCCTTATAAATGCTTGCTTCATGACAATTCGGTCAATATCCTAGTATCATCTTCAGATGAGAGCCATGTAATCCCTCTGTGTAGCCATAAGTCCAAGGAGAAAAAGGTCTCATCGTTTGTTTTATCCCACCATGGTGGTCCTTCCCATGATGATGAATTTAGATGTGAAAGTCCTCTTCACAGTAATGATTCGCATTGCCTGAAAAATTCTTCAATTGACAATGTAGTAACAGGAAATCGATTTTATCTTGAGGCACGTGAAAATGTGAATCCAGTCATGTCTGATACCTTACCGCTAGTGGGTGAAATACATTCTCAATCAGAAGATAGAATGGGGTGTAGTACATTCTCTGAACCACCCTTGGGTCATTAATATTCTAATTTGACCAATGAATTCTCTATCAATCTTGTTGAATATGATGAAGTAACAAAGAAGCTCTAGCTTTGGTCAAATCAAGTAGAAGAATATTCATCAAATGAAAAAGAGGAATTGATAAATATGAGAAAAAAATTAGAGAAATGTGAAATATCAGTCATGTTTTGGCCTTTGGTTGACTCTTAGTATGATATTCGGAAATGTTGACAGAATATTGTATTCACGATGTTTGTCTCAACATATGGAAAACTCTTTGTCACTTAAAAGAGAAAATATTACCTTATAATGAATATCAAAATCATGTTAATATAATATAAGGGTTGCAACGCCAAATTGACTTGGCATTTCTCTCATTTTCCTGACATTCAAAGGTTGAAAAGCAGTAGAGAGCCCTTCATTATACATGTCTTGGAGAATTAAAAAGGTTGGACTAGTTAATTACCAATGCCCCATCTGGTATTCATATCAAGGGATGGGGTGTTCCTGGAGAATCGCATTTCACTGTGCTCTCCAGTCAACAAAGCCTGCCAAAATTGGTCTCATGCAATTTTATTTCCCATGGTTGGCCACATTTAACATGTTTTATGTGTATTCAAAGGATTTCTCCAGAAAATATCTCAACTAGTTCTTCCCAAAGTCAAGCATATAAAGAACCAATTGTTGAATTACTCTTCAATAATGAAAATGAGAATTTCTAAAAAGATTCTCGTTTAGAGAATGTGAATCATTATGTGATAATGGTGTTAGAAATAATTCAACCATCATATGAGACAGGTGATTTGAGTGGATTTCGGATGATGCATCTGGCCAATTTTCAGACAACAATCCGCAAAATCAGGAGAGCTTTTAAGAAAGATTCAGATGTAGCAGCTCAAGAGCCTCCTCAGCTTTCCAGGATGGGGACTCTTTTAATACAACCCTCAGGATCAACAGACAAAATTCGAGCAGTTGAAGATGAAAAAAAGGAACAGCCCCAGTCCACCAGACAGTGGACTATTACAAATTCTATAATTCTTCCTCAGCGAAAGTTGGTCTTTTATCGAATGGGGAAGAATCCAAAAGGGAAACGTAGATCTGAATTATTTGGAAATTCTCTCCAAATATCGGTTCATGAAGATGTTCCTGAGAGATCATCCAAACAAAAGTCATTTTCTCAAAAAGGAAATGAAAGATGTCAGTATCGCAGAAACGCTGATAGAAGGGCTGCAATGCATTATGCATTGATAAATGTCATCATTACTGTTGTCACTAATCCCCTAGAACATGAGGCTCACTCAGAGGAATCAGATGAAGAACTTCCTATTCAAGAGTTTATAGACACATAAACAAACGAAGCAAGTGTGCGTACCAGAAGGCAGAGGTTTTCCCAGAGGTAAGACATTCCTTCGGGTAATTCGCTTCCATACTCCAAAAAGGTACATGCCAAGAAAAATGGTAAATGTCAGGTTACATCCCACCTTACCTATGGAGAAGGCCAATCAAAATCATTAGAGGAAAGGTTCACACAGAAAGAAGAAGATATAAAGGAGTTAAGGAGGATAAATGCAAAACTACTTCAAGGTAGTCTTCCTCCTAAGCATGCAGGAGTTAATCAACCATGTGAATTTGTTGTATCTATTAGGATGGATCAAGAGTATCCCCATTTACCTGAACACCCTCATAAGTCCAATCCTATGGATCATGCATGAGAAAAACTGGCAATACTACCATCAGTGGATGTACCAGTCACGACACCCCTCCAAACTCTAGTTATTGCAGTTACTCAAGTCCAATATCAACTAGATGTTTCACAAAAATTAATCACTACCAATGAGTCATTAACAGCTCAGTTGGAATCTATTGAAGGAAAATGTGCACAATTTCAACCATAAAATAGAACATGCCCTGATTAGGTGGATGTTATTCCCCCCTGATCAAATTTTTCAAATACCACATTCCCAATTTATAATGATTCAGGAGATCCATAATAACACATAACACATTTTGTTTCTCATTTTGATCCTATGATGGGAACTCCTCAACAACAAAAGCAGTTAAGATCATGTGTTTTGTGCATTCATTACAAGGACCTACTTTTTTCAGGTATACAAGTTTGCTATCTCGACCAATTACTGGGTGGGAAGATCTTCGTCAAAGGTTCCTTCTTCAATTTACCTCCACATTACCAAAGACGATAGTTTTTGATCTTACTATTTGTAAACAATGGGAAAGTGAATGAATTTCGGATTTCATTGCTTGCTGGAAGGGATTAATATTTTCCTTATGTTTAGAACTCTCTCAAGAAGAGTTTTTTCCAATCTGTGTGGCAAATCCGTGTGATGAATTACGCACACTGTTGATCCCTATGAAACACATAAGAGGGTTTTGAGACCTTTCTTCAATCAGTCAACAGATAGAAGACTCTCCTAAAAAGACTAAGGCTAAAACTCATCTCATTCCATCAGTTCTGGGAAGGATATTAGGGAAAGAAAAGACGGCTACACTTACACATAAACAAGAACCTGTACCTGTATCCAATTCAAAATCTTCATCATATCGAAGGGTTCCACCTCTTGAGCATCAAAAACAAGATACGCCTCATCTAGATGATCTAATTGATCAAAGGCAGAAACATTTTGATGATTTAAAGAACAAATTTTATTCTTTCCAGAATGAACATGTTCCTATTTACTTCATCTTGGCTCTAGAAAACAATCTGTTTTAGTTTCCAAGGCCCAAAACGTCGAACAAGGAAGGAGATGAAGACCTCCCCAACTATTTACCATATCATTGGATGTTGGGGAATCTCATTTAAGAGTTTTATGTCTTCATAGACCTCCTGCAAAAGATGTTGGACTCTAGAAAAGTAAAACTGAAAAGTTCTTCCACCTAGGTAGCATGTGTAACTGTTAATGACCTAGAGGAAGAAGGAGAATGGCATGAAGTCAAATGTTAAAATGCGTAGAAATATTATGAGTGGATGGTTGGGAAAATGATCAACTAAACTCATTCCATTTTACGAACACAATTGAATCAACCAATTGTGTCTTCTGTTATTTCTGCCATAGAAAAACCCCTTTCATCAGAAGGAAAATCCTCAAAGAAGTGGCGTAATATGAAGAAATAAGATTAGTTATAAGAATACAAGCTCGTGTCAAAGCCTAAGTTGTATTTGACTCTGGAAGATTTTATGCCATCTGCTTCAAAAGAACGGGCACTGCCCCACCAAACGGCACAGCCTGAAAAAGTTCATCGAGCAGATCATCATCAGGGAATGAATTGATCTTTGGTTCGGTTAATCTGATTCATTTAACGGATCCCTATGCCAATGACAGTTTCGGTCATGAGAAGCCCAAGTTCCCTGTATCAAAAAGCGGAATTAGAGGAAGATAAAGAGGTCTAGGATAAAGGGGAAGACGAGGATATTCCAGAATCCACTATTTCAATCCTACCCCTGCTAAAACTGTATATGTGGTAGAAAATCATGGAAAATCCCTTCATTGGGCTCAATAGGAACAAGAATGTTCTTCCCCACATGGAATATTTGGTTCTGACAAAGTTATTTTGGAGGACATGTGACAGGTTACACCTTCTTCCTCTCAGCATATAGATAAACCTAGTGGGTCTAGTATACCGAAGCCAGGTGTGTTTCTAATTCCTGCCCCGATACGGGTTGCATCTACTGCCAAAGCATCAATATCCAAGGCACCTTCAAAACCACATTTTCATGATGGGGAAAACAGACCTTTGGACCAAAATTATGATGTCTTGAAACATTTTCCCCAAGTATCGGCCATGTTATCAATTCTGGATGCCTTAAATCTATAAAAAGTTCTTCGAGAGGTGTTTATTGAGGCTTTGTCAAGTTCTCAAGAATTCGAAACTGAAATTGTTGCGGATGAGGTCTACCATATATAGAATGATCTTGCATAAAGCCATACAGTGATATCTTTTAACGATGAAGATGAAGATGATGTTGTACATGGACACATTAGACCTTTGTATATATTTGGAAAAGTTAATGAAATAGACATCCAACGAGCATTCATTGATAATGACTCAAGACTCAACCTCATTCCTAGTTGTACAATTCGTCAATTAGGCCTCATCGAATCTCATTTATCTCCTTCTACTTTGATGTTTCAAGGATGTGATAAGAATGATCAAGAACTTTGGGGAAACATTACACTCAGAATTCAGTTTAGAGACCTTGTGTCTAATTCAGATTTCATGGTTGTTCATCAGGTCACAGCCTTTAACATTTTTCTTGTAAGACCTTATCTACATCAACATGTGGTCATACCTTCATCATACCATCAATGTATTAAATATTGTTTCAATGGTCAAATTGGGTCCTTGTATGATGAAAAGGCCCCTTTCAAAACATCTGAATCTCAATACATTGAGGCAGAATATTATCACATGGAGGGAAAGGAAAAACCCACAACAATGAAGGACACCAAAATTAATGCTCCAAATGGTTTGGAAAAGATTCTAGTAAACCCATTCATACATGTGACTACAGATTATGTGTTTCCTATCAGTCAAATTGACAGGATAGACCTAAATTGAAATACTCTTATGGAAACATCCATAATGTCAATTACGACAACCGAGCCAGACAACATGGTAGAAATTGTTGATTTGCCAAGCAGTGATGACAGCCTAAATAGAGATGTCTTCATTTCATACACTGTAATCCAGTAATTCTATACATCATCTACTAGGCCAGAAGATGTAATAGCAATACGATTGGAAAACAACGATGTCGATTCTCAACCCATCATCTCCTATTTATCACCCCTGGAAGACCCTTCATCATCAATAGAGTCAGAAATAGAAACCTCTTCTTCAAGATGTTCATGTTTTATCTTCTCTTCTAACCATGGAAATAGTTCTTCATCATTTACTGGGCAAGTAGAAACAGAAGCAGTGACACATATTGAAGAAGAAGAGGAAGATCTCAGGGATGCTCCTCCATTATATAAAGAGGGTATCTCTACCACTATGGATGAACTCAGAGAAATAAATATGGGTACAAAAGAAGATCCATGACCAACTTTAATTAGTTCATCCATGACTCGTGAAGAGAAATAATAGTATACTTTATTTCTAAAGAAAATTCGAGATTTATTTTCTTGTAATTATATAGAAATTCTAGGTCTTGATCCCGATGTTTCCACTCATCATTTGGGTTTTCCAGAAGAACACCAAGGATTGAAGCAATCCGCAAGAAGGACACACCCTACTTATACCTCCAAAATTAAAGCTAAAGTTGATAATCTTGTCATTTCTAGTATCGTCAGAGAAGTTCAATATCCCAAATGGCTGGCTAATATTTTCTTTTTGGAAAAAAAGAATGGACAAATTAGTGTTTTAATTGACTTTAGAGATATTAATCGGCATTGTCCCTAGGATTATTTTCTAGTTCCAATCACAAATCTCTTAATTGATGCAACAGCAGGCTACGATGCTCTTTCATTCATGGATGGTTACTCTGGGTACAACCAATACGAATGGCCCCATAAGATGAGGAGTCTAAATCCTTCAGAGCTCCTCAAGGTGTGTTTTGTTATCAGGTAAGGCCTTTTGTCCTGAAGAATGTAGGTTCAACATATCAACGTTCCATGCACCATATCTTCAATCCATTTTTAGGGAAATTTGTGTAATGTTATGTGGATGATTTGGTGGTTAAATACAAACAACATTCTAATCACTTGGCCTATCTGGAAATCATATTCAAAAAATTTAACAACACAATTTGAAGATGAACCCCTTGAAATGTGCTTTGGGGGTAACCTTAGGAAAATTTTCCAGCATTGTCGTACGTCATCATGTTATAGATATTGATCATGAGAAGACTAAATAAATCCTTGAAACTTCACCTCCTATAAATTTGAGGGAATTCAAAGGAAATCAAGGGCACTTGGCCTATATTCAGCATTTTATTTCCAAATTCATAGGCAAGTGTTTACCCTACACCAGATTAATAAAGAAGGGAGTCATATACCAGTGGACTAAAGAATTTCAAGAAGAATTCTATATACTAAAGAAATATCATTTGATTCCACGGGTATTAATGCCACTTGTTGAAGGAAGAGTACTTATTATCCATGTGATAGATTTAGAGTGATCATTGGGTGCCTTCCTTGCACAAAAGAATGATGTTGGGAATGAAAACAACCTTTAATATCTTAGTCGAACTATTCCTGAGGAAAAAATTTGATATCCAAGTACAGAAAATTGATGCATAGAATTTATCATTACAGTTCAAAAATTGAGACAGTACCTGTAACATAATGAGGTCCAATTGGTATCTCACAATAACCCACTCAAATTAATTCTTAGTCTTCCAAAACTTACAGGATGTCTGGAAAGGTGGGAAGTTATTTTGTAGCAGTTTGATATCCAGTATGTGTCTTAGAAGGCAATAAAAGGCCAAGATCTGGCCAATTTTCATGTTGAACACCAATCTGTAGAAGATACATCTGTAAATATTAAACTTCCTGATGAAGAAATATTCTCTATTGAAGATAATCCTCAAACATGGTAAATTTACTATGATGGTGCCTCCAAAATTACAATATGGAAAAAATGGACGATCCTAAATTCAACAATGTTGGGTTAGGAATCATGCTTATTTCCCCAGAAAAGGAAGTGCTACACTATTTCATCTAACTGTTGGAAGGCAGTACAAACAATGGAGTAGAATATCAATCTCTCATTGTAGTCTTGTAATTGGCTCTTCAGGCATAGGTGAATCACTTGAAGGTAAAATGTGATTCAAATTTGGTAATCAAAATAATAAATGGGGACTATTCCATTAGAAATGAAGAGTTAATCCCTTTGTGTGATTATGTCAGAGAGCTAAAATCGGAATTTCCTTCAGAACTGATATTTTCTTGTGTCCCGTGATCACAAAATGCCCATGCTGATTCACTAGATAATGTATCCACAACCCTAGCATATCCAAATCGGTATGAAACAATCATAAGTATTGACCAATGTCATATAGTTTCACCTTATGTTCAAATCATAACAATGGAAATTGATGAAATCAGTCCCATTTCTGAACCACATGGTTATACTACAGGATGGATGACACTTATCATGGAATACCTTCAAAATGGAACAATCCCACCTGATAGATCCAGGAAAGGACAAGCCTAGATATGTGTTTTCAATTTTACTCTTTATGATAGCTCAGATCACAAACAAATTCTATACAAGCCAAGTTTTGATGGAATTCTTTTTAGATGTATTGATGGTGAAGAGACAATGGCTGTCATGAATGAAGTACATGTAGGAGTTTGTGGTGCCCACCAATCTGGACATAGATGTCTGCTCAAATTCAGAGGCTTGGATATGTATAGACTTCAATGATAAAAGAATGGGTTGATTTCACTAAGAAGTTTCATTCTTTCCAAGTATGATCCAACTTCATTCATCAACCCCTAGAGTTATTTCATATGGCTAAATACTCCTGGCCATTTTCTATATGGGGAATGGATGTAGGAGGACCTTATCCTCCAGCTACAGCTAAGAATTTTAAGTATATTCGTACTACTACTAAATTCTTTTCCAAATGTTTATAGGAAATACCACTCAATGAATTTGGTGCTAAATGCATTTCTAAATTTTTCAACTCTAACATCATTACCTTATTTGGTGTTCCTCATACCATATTTACGGATAATGGCAGCAACTTTTTTTTATCTAAGGTAAGAAAATTGTATCAAGAATACAATATCAGATCCAACCATTAATCTCAGTATCATGCAGGGGCCAATCGTCAAGTAGAGTATTTCAAGAGGAATCTTTCAAAAATAATTCAAAAGATGGTAGATAAAGATAAGAAGTCATGGCCTGATAAACATTTTCATTCTCTATGGGCTTATCAGACTACCACCCGCACTGCTACACGATCAACTCCGTATTCATTGGTATATGGAACAGAATTAGTCTTGCTTATTGAAGTCCAATTACCTTCACATAGATTCTCCATTTGTGATCAGTTATCTACAGATGAACATTATAAAAAGTGATTGGAAGAATAGGAATAACAAGATGAAAAATTATTGTGCACACCGCACCATTTAGAAGTGTATCAGAATCGAATAGCAAGAGCTTTCAATAAAAAATTTGACTTCGCTCATTTATTCAAGGAGAATTGGTATTGGCCCTCCGAACTCCAATGATACTGGGAATGAATCCTCCAAATCATGATCCAATGTGGGAAGTACCTTACTCAATACATAAATTCTACTACAATTGAGCTTATTCTTTTAATATCAAGGGATGGAGAACTCATTACAACTCCAACCAATGAAAGATTCTTGAAGAATTATTTTCTGTAACACAAATACACCAATTTTTCCATGCTGCACAACATTAAACTGCATAGCTCCCTCTATCATCCAACAAGATATTAAACTATTTCCCTCTATCATCCAATATGATGTTAAATTGTGAATCGTCTGAGCTGTAGGACATTAAACTGCCAAGCACGCCTAGTGTGTGACACATGACATTAAACTGTGATCGCCACATGCACAATTGTCTTTTAAACTATGTTGCCATGCGTGCCCCATGAATCTGTTCATGCATAAGCCCCACACAATCCATCATGGTCGCATCTTTCACAACACAATCATCAAGTATGTTGCTGCTTCTTATTTCTCACGCTGAGCATGACTCATGTGAGCTTAGAGTAAGTTTCAACCATGACATCTTCTTGGGGACACTAACCATGTTTATTTACAAACATCAACTTCAGGTCGGTGTCATCAAGTACACCTCGATAACCAAATCCCTCTCAATTTAACTACGCAGACTTTGATCCTTTCCTCCTAGGCCGGGTACGTAGGCAAGCTATTGAGTTTCATGCCCGAAACCACTTTATTCACATTGATTCACCTTCATCCCATACAACGTTGATCCATGAATCCCCCGTCAATCATCTTATTCATATTGGTTTACATTCATTCTAGATGACATTAAACTTTGTATGTCCCATCGTCTTAGCAATATGATGTTAAACTATACAGTTCCCCATTGTCCTTTTTTGTAAGACATTAAACTGCATAGCACTGGTCCATGCATATGACCTTAAACTAATTATACTTTTGTCATGTATAAAAATAAACTCCAATAATCCTTGATACACTCACTCGAGAGGAATCATCATGGACATGGTCTCCAACCATGTCATGTTTGAATAACTACGTGTGGCTTGATTCTCATCCTTATGAGGTACATAGTGACACACAAGTCATTAGTCATGGGTCCAACAATAATTTCAATAAAGTCCTCTTTTTCCCTCATATTTACGAACCAAATATGTACAATGGGTATTTCAAGAACTACGTGCAGCTTGATTCCCATCCTCATGGGATACATAGGAATGCTCATGCATTCCTCGAGTCTAGCCCAGAACCTTTGGGCCTAACCCCAAACTCTACTTTCGGTCCCTTGGATAAAAAGTCCCCTTGGAACACATGGTGTGAAATAGAACACCCTAGTCTTTATTCGCATCAGATTTATAATAAACGTACTATGTGTCTCCCTTACTATGGTTCGAGCTCTATGACCAAAAACTATGTTCTTCCATGCTCTCATCTTGCATGACGTTAAAAAGTATTTCAAGAACTATGTGTGGCTTGATTCTCATCCTAATGAGATACGTAGTGACACCCAGAATCTCAATTTAGGACCCAGCCAAAACATAATAAAAATAATATTCATGATATTCATAACCCTTTTCTTGACTTCGGGTCGCAAAATATATGATAACTGAGAGTTATTTTTCTGGACTATGCAGCATGTGCCCTATGGTGGCCATTCATAAGTTGTTTACATAACAGACCAGTCATCCCCAAAGATGCTACTATATGACAATGCAGCTTATGCCCCAATTTGCCCAACATATTTCAACCTCTATAACGGGTTTGTCAAGTAGCTGTAACTTTATTCTTAGGAGAGGCCTCTTTTTTCAGTATTGGTCTTAACGACGATATGTAGGGATATGAAAAAAACTGCCATCAATAACATATTTTTTCCATATTCGTTTCCATGATTTGAAAATATTATGTCATATAACGCTTCTATCTCTGTTTTTAGTCATATGATTTAAAAACCACATATACATTTTTTTTTCTACGTTTGGGTGAGACCTTCATAGAAGTCACATTCCTCCAATTCATTGATAATTCTGTTCAGAAATATCTTCCCCATATTCAAGTACCTTTCACTATAAATAAGACTCTATGATTTGGAAAATTTGAATCCCCATAAAACGTTCTTTGTATTTTAGCAATAGAAAATAAAATTTTTTAGAATTATTTTGCCCAACTATGCACCATGTTCCCTCAGGTGGCCTTGCATAAGCTGTCCACATAATGGACCTGTCATCCAAAATACGCTATTATTTGACTATGCAGCTTCTGCCCCAGTTGGCCCTACATAATTCAGCCCCCATAACAGGTTTATAAAGTAATGGAAACATCATTCACAGAAAAAAATTCCTCTAATGACATTTATCTCTTTCCCCATGTCATTCATCATATTCAAAATATCTCAAGTCACAATTTACAATTCCCCCCATTTATACTTGTATATGGTAATATATTTCCAAACAAGTTATCATGAATTGAGTCGATATCATCCATTCTATCAAAGCTATTAGACCTTAAATATTATCCTATTTGAATTCCAACATGCATGACTTGAAACTACCAATAAAAAAATACATGGTACTCATTAAATTGGGAACCTATAAAGGGTACTCTGAACCAAAGTCAAGTCCCAACTCGCTAAACGTACATTTTGTATGATTTAGGAAATATTGAGCAATTAAAAGATAAATTCTGTGGGGTTGTTTATATAACCCTAGTAAAAGTCATGCTATGTTTACTAGGACCATTTGATTTGGTAAAAATAAGAGAAATCATCATGATAATTAGGGTACATATGATTGAAGATGAACTATTTTTCATTTATGAGCAACATTATAATAACATCAACACACTAGAGTCTATTCTATATTTTCTGAAATTACATAAGACTTTCAACATGACTTCTCAGCTGTTTCACAGCATCTCATGCTTCATCAGCAGCCACTTCAATTTCATTTACTCGACCAAGTTCACTCTTTTCAACTCGACAATTATCTTCTTTGGCATCTATGATGGATTTTACACCACCCGCTTAGACTTCTTCCAATGAATTATGAAGTTGGTCAAGATCCCCAATAACATCATCTAGATTTTTCTGAAGGTGAAACTGCTGGACAATATTCTCCTTGATGTTTTGCTTCAGATCCTTCAGCTTTTCATCATGATCAGTCTCAGCTCAGGACACTGTAGCCGAAAATTCACAAATATTGATCATCAATATAACTCTGATCAGGTCTTGATGACACCTTTTCTCTTTTTCCCTCCATCGAATGACTTGTTTCACTGCAACAGGGATTTCTTGATATCCAAAACCACCAATTCCGAGCATGATGAAGAGGGATGAAAGTCTTGGAATTTTTTATGGCAGCTCTTCAATAGGCACCTCAGATATTATCTTCCAAATATTTTTCCATGCCTTGAGACGTGAGAATTGGGGTGCCTTTTGAACCTCTAGGTCTGATTCAGCATCATTATCAAAGGGAGGAACATAGTCAGTTATTAATGCGCTTAAGGAAGTGCCATGTTCTTCTCCTTCCCGACCCTGGTTACTCTGCCATCTGCTACTATTTGAGCTGAGGCTAAGGCTTCTCCTCTATACCTAGCCAATGAAGTTGAAAGCCCTGTTTGGTCAATTGAAAGTATAGTTAGTTTTAGAGGACAATAGAAGTTGATTGATTTTCTTGTAGGTTAATTAAGATAAAAATATCATCATCTTTTACCTAATAGTAGATAAACAACGTGTGAAGACTCCCCCCATCATTCCTAGCTTCAACAAGATTTTTAGGATTGGTTTCAGGAGGGTCTTCCATGTTGAGTTCCACCTGATGTAGTGTTTCTGTAATAATAGGGTTGACATCAATGTCTACACCCCTTTCTAGCATTGTTTGTTTATAAGATTAATTAGATGGAACTATACATTTTTTTAACCAAACATGGTTAGAAATATAATCATTAGAATATTAACATGACAAATGATGAAACTCGCATCTAGTTGAATCTATAACTAGATATCCAAAATCATCTAAATCACATGGAAATTTGACATGTTCTAGAATTTATTCAAAGGACATACCAATATTCATCAGTTTATCAAATGATGTCCCAGATCCTATGTTATTCTGACAAGTAGAGGCACTCAGCATGTCTTCTTCATGACTTTCATCTGGTAATCTCTGACCCTGGATAGATTCATTAGAGATAGTTTTGGGGTCATCTTCAGCAGTTTCCAAATGTTCTAGTGCAAGTGTTGAACCTAAAACATCACAGAATGGAAGTATGTTGTTATATAATTTGAGGTTCTATGAAGTATTGTTAATTTACCATAATTCTTTTCTCTCCTGGCATCAGAAATAGGAGCAGTGTTGGGAATATACGTCGGCTCATCTGCTCTCATTATTTCATTAGGAACAACCTTTTGAGAAGGAACTTTCGGCCGTTCTCCAACACCGTTCGTTGTAATCGTAGGATGTTCAGTCCTTTCCATTAAAGGGGAAACTGAAGAATCCCCTAAAATCTCGAGAAATTTGAGTACTTATTCATAAGTTAAGATTCATGACTACCAGAAATACTTACCACTACTGATAAAGAGTTTGACTATGGTATTCTTTCTTAAATTACTTTGCTTCTTGGCCATTTTGTGTGGACTTGCATCGCCATCTCCGAAAATAGTTATTGGATACAATAACATCCCTTTTATCTCTTCATCCATGACTATTGGGCCTGAAGATACATCGCCTGGATCACGAGGAGATTCAATGGCTCCAAGAGCGGTGCCACATGGTCCATACCGTGGCGTAGGTATTTCAGTTGGTCTTTCCTTTTCAATCTGTATAATGAAGATGATTATTTCCTTAATTAATAATGCTTTGACTAAATTCAAATTGAAAAGCTAATAGAAATATGAGAAAAAAGGGAAAATTACATCTTCAGGAGCTGCATAATCATGCCACTCTTCTTCTAATGAAGGACCAATCCCCTCAGTGGTACCACAGTCCATCATTTCCTTCACCTGCTTCATGATAGGATCTAACGTATTAGTGGAATATATGGGCATTTCTAGCTCTTTGATGTAAGCCCTCACTTCATTGGGGTTTTCCTCAAAACGGATGTTAGAGGAAGCCCTGAGATTCCCCACTCCTGGGATATACATCCCTTTTCATAAGTCCATTAAAGTTTTTTCAGCATCACAATATAAACTCTTCCATGTCTGGATAGCCTCTAGTCCTAAATATTCAGAATTTGCACTAGAATTCCATGATGAGGGTCCTACAATATGAGACTTAAACTTCTTCCCTGCTCCTGCAATCCCTGATAAAGTGTAAGAAAATGAAACTTGTTACTCTTTAAAATAATGGAGACTAAATTTCCTCAATAATATAACTCACCAGGTGTCGATGGAGTATGTCTTTTGACTATTGCAGGCAGATTATATCTGGCATAAGGCGGATTTTACGCATTTCAAGCCTCATCATCCACATCCTGGGAATCTGATGAATTAACATCGGGTGAGGAATCTGGTGATGAGGAAGAGTCACCTTCCAAATTAAGAGCTTCTTTTATAATGGTTCTCTTCTTTATTCCCACCTGAGGGACCGGCTAATTCAATACCCCTTTAGGGTATGATGCTACCCGGCATTCGGTATACCATGTAGTAAATCAACTTGCCACTCCAATAGCTCAAAGATCAAATACTGCCCCAGTCTTCTCCATAGATTTCATCAACCGTAATTAACGAGAAAACTTCATATGCTGCTCAAACCTGAAATGCACCAGAGGGGATACAATAATTTGCTACAGACATTTGAATTTATGTGAGAATATATATGAAGTGTAGCCCTCACATATAATTTCTCTATCAATCCTTGTGGCCAGTGTACCATCTCTACATGCCAGTATTTACCCTTAACTCCAGGTTAGTTGTTCCATCATCAACAAATCTCCCTGTTGGAATATTTCCATAAGTAAAAAAGTGAAACTCCTTGAACATGATCATCCTTATTTTGATGTCATAAGAATTGAGGGATATGTATGAAATTCTAGAAAAGTCCTGAACAGATGGTCAGAAAGAACATCTAGGAACCTATACCCCTCTTTATACAACATATGTCTTGAAGTGGGTGGTGATCTATCCCCATAAAACGTGGAATGGTCCCACTATTTGTTGGGGATACTTACCCATATAAATATGAAGTATGATCATATTAATCATTGCCAAATCTAGGGTGGCCAACCCAACCATCTTCCTTTCAGCAATCTTGGCTGCAACGTCCAAGGTTTTCGACCTCACACCTCCTTTTGAATTCCAAACTTGTAAAAGCTAAAATATGAGCCACAAGTCCAAAAATCCTACCAGACGGGTCTTCGTTGGAATTTTCCGGTTCACTTCATATCCCCACCAATCAAACTCTCATGCTTCTAGAATTGGCCAAAAAGTGCCCGCAACACCCCTCTTTGTTGTTCTAGGGCAACTAGTAAGACGAGTGCAGGAAGGTCCCTCCTCTTTCTTCTTAATCAGAAACATTTCCATCCACTCCTCGGGAAGGATATATTTTCTGGAATGGGTTTTCATGGTGGTGGTATTCTTATTCTTGTAGAAAATTTTAATTAACTCTCGAGCCAAAGTTGGAGTCTTCTCCGAATCATTCACGGTCACCTTGGGGGGATGAATTCATCATACATATCTCCCAAAATTGGAGGCCCTGAAATCTTGTAGAAATCCCACAAACTAATTCCTACTTCTATATGAGTCGGATGGAAAGAATTAGTTTCTAGGATCCAACGGAAGATTAACTTTGGCATGGAATTTTCATTCCTATAGACATATGCATGCCGAGCCCAGACATCTTTATATATTGCTGCTCCCTTCAGATCATCGACAAACTCTGCACAGGTTTGTCACACCCAATATGCCCACATCCATGTTGTCTTCACACAACCTCTAGGACGTAAATACCAAATCTTCTCCCATCCCTTAGATTGGTCCATCTGTGAATTTTGAAAAATAGAGGGATAGAAATGCAGTTGCATCTCAAGTGTGTGAGGCTTTAGATCTGGAGCACTTGGGCTATGATGCATTATGTTTACCTTCTCCACTTTCCCCGCATTACCAAATAATCCTGCAACTGAGACATTTTCCAAAAAGAAGTTGGTGTATGTATGAAACCAGGAATGAGGGATGTAATTCTTTGCCTCTTGAACGTGGAATCCTTGAAAATGACCAAGGCCATTCAAAGGCACATAGATGATCTGTGGAAAATTGGCATGATATTTCGTCTTGTACTTAGCCAAATCAGGTAGAGAGCTGTCACAGATAACATAATATTCATGGACGATAATGTTCATCATGTCATCTATTCTCTTGTTGGCTAACTCATCAGATGATCCAATTATTTTGCGAGCCATTTAATCTGCACAATGATAAAGAAATAAACACTTATGTAAGTATGTATTTTGAAAATTTGTTGAAGGAAATTTAAAAAATGGAAAACACATTAAGGAGCGCATGTCCCAAACATGTTGCGCATGTTAGCCTGGTCACACAAGTATTGTCTCCCTAGTCATAGCGCGCAAGTCAAATATCTTCTTGCCGAAGCATGAAAAAAATCTGTAAAAGCGATTCGCCGAAGACCGAAGTACTTGCGTGACCAGATCTCAAGTTTCTGGAAGCTGAGTGAGTTCGCACAGGAGTGAACCTATATATATATATGATCTAAACCACCTGCGCGACATACTTGCGCGCCCCAGACGTTGTGCGCTGAACTAGTTTTCCAAAGACCCTTGATTTTCCCTGATTTAACTCAGATCCGAATCCCCTTTCCTTTTCAAATCCAAATATGAGGGGGGGAATTTTCATTATTCTCCTTTAAATCACATATTCCAACAAATGGAAACGGTGAATACGTTAATCCCAAAGAGGGTAACCCTTTGTATAAAATCAAAAACATTGACAAAGGCATGGACTAGGAGATCATTTGGGTTGTGTCGCGCAAGTCACTTGGGTGCCCTATATGATATTTCGCCAAAGGTGCATGGTGGCCTATAAATAGCACATTTGGGTGCCCCATTTCAAGGATGGATTTTCCAGAAGTCAAATTCAAGCTATGGTCACCCAAGTCTTCAACTCAACTCTACAGAAAGCTTCTAAGGTAAAATTTCACCTAGAATGGAAGTCTTAAAGGAGTAGGATAAGGCTTAAGTGTTTAGATTCATCAACACTTACATGCATAAGTGTCCAGACCTCCATAAAAGTGGAAACACTTGTGCGCTGCCCTACCCTTTCGATGAAACTTTCACAACACCCTTTTGGAAACATCTTAGGATATTACTAAAGTCTTGAGTTATGTCACTCCCATGTATTACCCTACAGATACTTCATCACCCAGGTGAACCCATGCTGCGAAAGTACACATGCACATACAAGACTTGCCTACAAAATGATTTCTATGACCTACACATGCGCACGAACTTCATTTGTGTGCCTCTCTCTCATTCACCTCTCCTCTTCAAGATATTATCCCTCAAAACCCTTTTCAAATCCATGTATGGCATGGTTCTTTTGTTGGATTCCTTATTTGAAAGGAATTATGTGAGAACCTCTCCTAAAACCTCACGACATCCAAGATTTTTTTCACCATGGTTAGAAGTTTCCTCCATATAACCTCATCCTTTAAGATGATAAGATATTTTGATTTAGGGCATCCTTTTCAAGAGTAAACCCCAAATTTCCTTGGCTTCAGCAACCTTCTTGAGAGTAATCCCCTGTCATAGTTTCCTTTAACATTGGGAATCCGCCTCAAGTGTAAGCCCCAATCGTAATTATTTTAATTTGGTCCTCCTTCTCAAGAGTAAGACCCATGTCATAAGTCCCCTTAACATGAGCCTCCTTTTCAAGAGTAATCCCCAGTCATAGTTTCCTTTAACAGTGAGAATCCTCCTCAAGAGTAAGCCACAATCATAAATTCTTTTGATTTGGGAATCCTTCTCAGGAATAAACCCCAATAATAAGTCCCTATTAATTTGGGACTCCTTCTCAGGGGTCAGCCCCGGGTTAAAACTCCCAATCTCTATAAAGTACAAAAACCTTTATTGACCCTGTTCCTGGGATTCTTTCCTGAAGTATGTCATGGTCTTCATCTACTTGGGAAGTCATTCATACGTAAACCCCACATCATTTCACATGACTGGATATTTCATGGAACCATGGTCAAGTTTACTAATACCTATTGTTTCTCACACCAAGAATTACTCACGTGAGTTTAGAGTGTAAAAGTAATCACGACATCTCTTTTTGGGCCATTAACCATGCATAAGACCTACATTTCTTCACCCGAACTACGTGGACTTTGATCTCTTCCTTAAAAGTAGGGTACGTAGGAAGCATTACTAAGGTTCAATCCCATCATTCATTAATTATTTTTCATCCCATATGATGTTAAATTATATATTTATTATCAAACTACGAGGGTTTTGACATCTTTTTAATAAGGATACATAGGTAGCACATCTACAGGTATGATCCCAACTCTGAAATAAGCCCTTTCTTTCTGAATGAAAATAAACTTCAAGTGCCCCACTTATTGGCTTTAAATCCAATATGGTCATCATAATGACCAAGATATTTTTATATAATATATGAAGGATACCATTGACTAAGAATCTCCAATACATATGGAAAATTCCTTATTGATGAAGAACCTCTAATACATATAAAATATTCTCTAAATCCCATACATATCAATAATTGAATACCAAATCTAAATGAAAACTCATTATCATGCTTGGTGAATAAATAAGGATTCAAGAACATAACATAAATCTATAAGAGAGTACCGGAGTAGAAAATAACTCCCCCCAAAAAGGTGTGATGAGCCTGACCTCATATCCTCTCGACTAATGAAAATTCTTAATCCTCATAGTTCCACAACTAATGAGAACCTACCTTTGGAATGTATGTCCAAATGGATATATAATCATTGGGTGTTTCTGGTTCTATGAATAAACCCGTTAGAAACTGATTGGAATGTTTGAACCTTAAACAAAAAGGTCATCCCCATTTTTAGAAGAAACAGTGGTATAGAAATATATTAAAACAATGAGAAGGAAAATTTTATAATCAATGATATATACGGATTACCCTATTAAAATTGTTGAGAAAAATGTATCTAAAAACATGCTTTACATTTAGGTGCAGTAATTTGACATAATAATTTCTATGGAATATTTTTCAATGTTTAATTCTGTGATCAAACTTGGAAGAATATGTGTTTCGTTAGTCTTGTTTGGAAATATTCTAATCATATTTATAGAAGTTATAACCTAGAAAAAATCATTCTATGAACCAGCTATTGTTTCATTATTTATGAAAATGATTCATGATGGTGAATAAAAAAGAGAAAGTCTAAATATAGGACATGTTTCCATTGTTTGGGAATACATTGATGTATTTATTGATGATTTACTAGGGTCACCCCCAAAAGTACATTTAGTGTTCTAAAATAAAAATTTACATAGATACATTCAAATAAAAAATACCCCATATAGTATGTAAAAGAAGGAGTTAGAAGAATTAATAAAGAATAATTAGGATCATGTATTGATGGATTTCTTTACCGTGCAATTCTCTTTTGGTGGAAACTTTTATCTTTGTAAATAAGGATTCATCAATGTTAATATCTGTTTATTATAGATATAATAATGGGATTACAACTATGAATTATTATCATCATCCAATGTTTTATTATTTATTCTACCAACTTCGTGGAGCTCAATTATTTCCTAGGATTGATATTTGGTCAATGTAAGTTAAATTGATGGTGAAGAAGATAAATATAAAAAATACTTTATTCCTAACCAGATATAGGAATTAAAAGTCTTTTATTATTCACCTATACTTCAGTAATTGTGAAATCATATTCATTCATTTGATGAATATAGTTTTCAATGACTACAATGATAAATTTAAAGTGGTCTATATTAATGATATCCAAATATATTCCAGAAATCCATGAGGTTCATAAAGATCATCTAATTGATTATTAAAAAATCTAATCAAGGATATGTTTTGGGTTAATTAAAAAAATGTGAGTTCTGGTTAAAACATTTTGCATTTACTAGACGCATCAATACAAATTAATGAATCTCTATTGATCCACAAAAGGAGAAAATCATAAAGGAGTGTCCATTTTATTCAACTGTAACCAATATTTATAGGTTACTTGGTCTACTGGGATACCATATAAATTATTTTATAAATATTTCATGGAATTATAATCACCTAACCATGTTAACATGAATGGGAATTATTTTTATCGAGAAAAAGAATAGTGTAGAAAGTTATAATTAACTTATGAAGGGGTTGGTTAGTTCACATATGTTAACTTTACCCACAAATTGGAAACCAATTTTTATTTATATTGTTTCATCCATAAAGGGTATATGATATTTACGCATATTAAATAAAATGTGATCACTTATGTATTGTGATAGTTAATACCTCAATAACATAAATATCACACCCATGATATAGAGTTATCTATTGTTATATTTTCATTAATGATATGGAGAATGTTCCTTTCGACGATTAATGTGATATATAGTGGACCACCAATGTGTGAAGAATTTATTCATATATAATGATATAAAAATTCCTATTTTACGATCATTATTTCTAATCAATTACTAATATTTACATATTCACTGCCATTATAAAAAGGCTAATTTCTAACACTTGTAGAACAAAATAAACTTTTACTCTATTTATGGTGCAGATTGGGAAATGACATATCATTATGGATATAAAAACAATGGATATAATAATTAAAATGTAAATGAATACATTCTACCTTTACCAAATTATTTAACAACCATGTATCCATGATATGATCATGGAGGAATAAAGGGGTGGTCTAGAGATTCAAAAGAAAGTGGATGTAATAAAGGATGAAATTATTCATGAATTAGACATCAAAGAATATGGTGTCAATTTTATTATATCTAGATTGTATTTTCCTTTACCACTTGAGTTCAAAAATGATTTATTGGTTATTAAAAATAGCACATATTTTTCAATATATAATGGAAAATCCATGAGGTACTGTTAACATTAAGAGAAATTGTGGTTGAACAACATAATGAAAGAGATAATTTAGTATACCTTAATGTTCTTGGTTTGTTAGAGAGATAAATTAGAGTCGTAGAAGACTAATTGAATGGTGAAACTAATTCACACACCAATAATGAAATGGGATAATATCACCATGAACTTCAGCGTAGGTCTTATGAATACATCTAATAGAAAAAATTTGATGTCGGTTGTTTTGGATATCTCACCTGGGATATCCTTATCAATTCTATTTGAAGTGACCTATTCCATGAATAGAACACCATGTTACATGTAATGTAAGTGGAGAGTCTTCAATGGGTACCACTTTCAGTCATTTCAAATCCTGAGAAAAGTTATAATTCAAAATTCTATATAAGCGATAAATATTATTATTAAATTAAATTGAATTAAAATATTTACAATAACCCTAAAACTAATTTCTAATTTTAAATGACTATTCATGAACTAGAAAACATTTTGAGATCAAGCGTGATTGGGTTAAAAAGAGTATGGGATAAATATATTCCCATGATAGTGTCATCATACAATAATATCTCCCGCTCCGAAATCCAAATGGATCCATATGAATCCTTTTAAGGGAATATATGCTAAAAACCCATGTGTTGGGTTGAGTTTGGGGAATGAAAAATACTAGGAGTTGAAATTGTGGAGGAACTTGTATAAATTTTCAAAATTATTCACTAGAACATAAAGGATTTTCGAAGCCAATAAAATATATATGATGGAAATTATTTACTAGATATAGACTTTTATTTTTGTGATAATGTGTTCTTCTGTATATCACTCTGGAAGAAAGTCATTATTTCTAGAATGAAATGAAATCTTATCCTTAGGTATGAAAGAACCATTGATATCCAATACCTCATAATAGAAGTATCCTATCACCTAGCACATCTTACAAACATTACTCATGTTCATTAGGTGTTCCATGTATCACTTCTGGGGAAGTATATACATGATCTCTCACAAGTACTAAATCAATAATTAAAACAGTTGGAGAATGCACTCTAATGTGACATGAAATTTATAAACATCTTGGATTGTAGAGACAATTTACTAGACAGTAAGACAATATACATTGATAAATTATTCTAAAGTAACATTAAATTTTAAGAATAAATGCATGAAATAGTGTAAATAATGAGCCATACATACCCCCAACTATTCTCATCCTAGAATATGAGAGGAAAGTTTAGGTATAAAATTTATCTAAGTGGGAAGAATGTAACAAAATGAGAAAATATCCATCCTATTATAAATGAAATATTTCCCCTCCAATACATTTTTTTTACAATTGTTGAATATAAATAGAATTATACATTTCATAAGAACAATACACATCATACAATTATATAGACTAATAATATGAGGAATCTTAAATGGATTTAAACTTGAAAGAATAATAAATTCACTAGAAAAATAAATTTATTTTAATTCCCCTATAACGATCTCCCCTTTTATAAATATCCTCAAAAATAAAAACAAGCAATATAAAGTTAATTGACCAAAGGATTTATAGGAACCTTTTGAAGTGTAGTAGTTTGTGATAAATGGAGACATATGGTATATTTATATATAAAAAAGGACATTTCATGTTATTATTATAATCCAATATATTTGATAGTTATTATGGTTGTTATTCAATAAAATCGTTTGTCATTATTATTATTGGTTATGTAGAAAAATCTATATGACTATAGTTATAATTCTCTAATATAGCTATATATTTTTATTAGAGTCATTAAAAATATTCCAATAAAATTTGTTTTATTATAATTTTAAAAAAATTAAATAAATTTTATTTAATGAAATAATATTATAAAACCCTTATTTATGTATTTTTTATTTTCACAGACCGTTATTAAATCATTATAATGGTCTGAATTTTTTCAATGGTATAAAATTTAATAATTATAAATGAATAAGAATTTAAAATTATAATTTAAAATTATGATATGTATAGATTTATTGTGGTAAACTAAATTTATTTTTTAACTAGAAAATCAAAATTACTTTAGGGTGATTTATTGGGAATTTATAGATAATGTATATTTTGGGTGGAATAGTAAGAATTGTTTCAGTAAGGGTACTCTGATTTTATAAAATAATTATTAGGTCATCATGAATAAAATTTATAAAAACGTTTCTATAAAAATTTAATTTATTAATTATAAAATTAAAATTAAAATTATTAACTTACATTTATAAATTTACACACTACATTTTTCACCAAAAATTTGAATTTTGGGTTAAAAATTATTTATTTCTATGAAATGGTATGCTCGATAGTGTATATAAATGTTGGAAGGATTTTTACATTGATAAAATCTCAGTTTATCAGTAATATGTCAAAAATGTAGTTTGAAATCATTACACCCACATGTGGATTACATATATAATAAAAATAAACAATATTTAATAATTTTAGAAAAATCATGTCCTAGAATATAAATACCACTGATTACTCACTCATATTCATCAAAAATTCATAATACATGTTGTTATGGTCTTTTTTCAATGATAAAATTACATACATGGTTCTCTAAATGATTCATGATTTCATCCCCATGTTGTATAGAGAAAATATAAAAGATAATATAATTCCCCTCGTATCATATTACAATCAAGTACCTCATTTTATGTATGTACTTAAATGTTGAGTTAATTACGTTTATAAACCATTTTTATAATCCCATTAGATTAAATATTGTTTTTAACCTATGAAATTCATTGATTCTCGCAATTTATTACCTTTCATTAATATATGATTTACATCATCATGCTGCCAAATTCTTTTATTGAATTTTTATCTTTTACTCGACAAATTCCATTAATATGAATACCCAAATTACATACATTTCACGAGATATTTATAAGATATAAGTATACCTTATTTATTATTTATTAAAATGTATTAAACTCGTATTCTCTTAATAATCATTAATAATTAAGTAACATTCGTATTTCTAGATACTTATAAACTCAATGGTTTTATATGAAAACCATTATTAATTCCCATTAGGTTATGGGTAAAATTATTTATTATGATCGATGAGGATCATATAAAATAGGATATATAAAGGGTTTTAATTGATAATTTTCCAATGAATTGGGTAAATAATTAATCTCAAGGGAATACATGTTTAATGATAACTTGGTGAGTAACCATTGGAATTACATTTTATGTATCCTAGGTGATAAAAATTTATGATATCCAAATGAATTTCTAATTTATATATTTTATTCTCATTTCCATTTTATTTATCAAATACATATTATTATTATTTAATGATATTCCTTATGTATTATCCATGATGATAATTCATTTTATATTTCATTTATTATCTTAGTAGGATTTATGCTCACATTATTCTAATGATATGGGTGCCTAGAAATTACTAGTACTTAGTTGACCCATTATAGAAGAAAATTGTAGAATTTAATAACTATTAAATGAAAAATTTGGTTTTTTATGTAAATCATGTATTATGTCAATTATTCCCAATACACAAAAGAATAAAATGTTCCTCCATGTTATTAAATTTTGTACCATGTAATTAAGCAATTATGAAATAATAAAGGAGTGTAGCCATTAGATCCTAGATAGATGAGACTTTTATGACCACAAGATCTATAATAGGGTTGCGTGAACCATCTTTATTGTGATATACCCTGCAGCTATGGATACTTTTGTGGGTTTTAATGGGATGGTGATGATAATGTTGAAATCCAAATTATTCATTATGGGGCACGGTAACATTATAATGATCTTTTTATGTATCCAACTATCCAACTCTAGTGTATATTTAATACTATTTTAGGTCTTTTAGTATTGTATGAATATTCTATGGATTTTTGGCTTGAAACACATAAATTTTTAGTTTTTTCATCGGTGTATGTTTAGGGCACACTGATTGGATTAAACCATGTCTCTACCATTATATGGCTTTAGGAAACCCTTAAATTTGTTTTATTTTTTATGTGGGAACTATATCTTCACCAGTGGAACACACTAGAGTTCCGAACTATGAAAATATATGGAAAAATGATGTGAGTCATTTGGTGAGTTAGTGCTTTAATGCATGAATTTCACATGGTATCGTAAACCATGTTATAAAAACATGATTTACCACTATAATTGGATAATTCCTTTTCTAATAGTATGATAATAGTTATTTGTACCATCATGTGTCTCCATTTAAATGGTCCAAGTATATTTTTTCGAGGTTGTTGCATACTCATAATTCATATATGTTTTATAAAACATTGTTTCTAGATCATGCGACATACCTAGATTCATTACAAGGGGATATTAATTTTCCCAATCATTTATTTTATTCCCCTAGACTTTATTTCTTAGTCACACTTTCTTGAATCGAGAATACACCTTCTCTTTTAGAGGATCACCCTCCACTATAAATTTTTTCTGGCCTTCCAATATGATTTTAAGTGTATTTATTCATTATATGTTCCTATAAACATATTTCAATACTCTATTCATTATTTTTCATGATTTCTCATATATCTAAGGAAACCAAATCCTTCTATTGGACTATATTTGGGGGTAAGGTTGTTCTAAATCATGAGGTTTTTCTCATTCAATGGTATTCAATAGATTATATTTTATTGTGGGTGTGTTTTTTCATAAGTAACAACATCCTTCATGACCACTATTGGACTAATAATGGTGAATATTTTTCACCACTCTATATTTCATGTAATTATATTCATGGTCGTTTGTAAAATGTTTTAATTACATTTAGGTTTCAATGTATAACCCACTATAATCAAGAGTAATTAAAACTAATTTTAAACCATATCATGTGTTGGGGATCAATGGAAAATATATATGAAAATTCATAAATTCATTTTAGTGATTTTTTTGGTTTTAAAATAAATTGTGGCACCATATTGAGGTTTTAAAACGTTTTCCTGATTTAATTGCCTTTAAACCAAGTGTTCGGTAATTTTAAATTGTTTACAATGAATGTTTAGAGTTGGAGGAGTTTAATGGAGTTTTTTATGCATTCAATGATTTGTTTGAAACCTTTTAATAACCTTGTTTAACATTTATATCAAATTATTAAAGACTTTAATGATTTAGAAATGATTAAATTGGTTTTTTTTCAAAAAGGTTGATTTATTGGATGTGGACAAGGTTTTCGAACTCATTTGTAGCATTGAATGTTTTTAAAGGTGGTTTAAATTGATCCTTGAATTCCCATTGTGTATTAAAAAAAGTTTAGACAATTTTTCCAATGATTATATTGGGAACAATAATATATATTAGTAAATAGATTGTAATTATATGAATTTTATTAAATATAAGTGAAATTTAATTTTTTTTAGAGAATTAAGATTTATAAATTTTAGAATAAACTATTAGTACACATGTGATAGTTCTATATCGTTTAGTGATTCTGATCCAATGAGGGGATGTTTATTATTTACTAATTTTTATGTTTTATATTATTTTTATAGAAATTATGTTTCCCCATTTTGAGTGTGTGTCAGGTGAGGTGCGTTTTATTTCATGTTATTTTTAATTGATCTATATAATTAATTGATTTGGATCATTTCCTTTTACTATTCAATGTATATCTCGGGGGATGGTGTGGGAATCATGGGTGGTCGATTCCCTTACCAAGGTTTGAGTTCATTAATAAAAAATTATGAAAGATGTATGGATCCCAATTAGGGGATGTTTTCTTATAGATATTTTGTGATCATGAGAGTAGTGAGGACATAGAGAGACCAATTGGGAACTTTTATATCCTTTGTGAAGTGTAATAGATACAATGGAGGGCCGAGAATGATTCAAACCTTTATAGGCATATTGATTGGTTTGGGGACCCATGGTTATTAAATGTTTTTCTATTTCAAATATGTTAGATCCCATTTGTTATACTAGATATAGTTTGTTCATTTTATTATTATATTAGAGGGTTTATATTTTATCTTGAATTTATCATCAACTTCATGGATTATTGTTTGGTATATATTCTCTTATTCCTAACCCTTTTTTGTAACTAAATATAGTTATGCCTAACCATCCACATTCATATATTTTTTTGAGTGGATTACATACCAAATTCATTGAAAAGTGGATTCTAGTTTTCGTAAGGGAAATAATAGAGGATTTATAATATTAATTTTCATTCAAAAAAAATTTATAAATGGGTTTGAAAGGGTTTTCTCCATATAAATGTAAAAAAAAGTCATAAATATTGAATTATTATAATGTTACAGAATATATATATTATTTTTGAAACATTTATTGAGAATTGGTTTTGGAAACATGGATTTTGGATGATTTTCCTAGTATTATAAAAATCATGGTCCTTAAAGAACAATTTTTAAATTATGCATAGTCATGGATCATAATTTATGTTCTTAAAATTATTATTTCTATAGAAGAGTTTGTAAAATGAATTTATGTGGGAAATTAAAATAGTGATTTTTCTAAGTGGTAATGGCTAAGGATGTGTATCTTCAATGTGATTATTTTTATATTATATAAAATATTAGAAAAGGAGCTTTAATAGTATTTTAGTGTTCTTTTTGTTTCATTCGTAATAACGTATGAAATTTTATTATGTCAAAAAAATATAAAATTATATATTTTGGATGTAATGTAAAAGTAAATTCTTAGATTGAAAGGGTTATAGAAGCCTTTAGGGGATTTATATCACTAATATATATTATTGATAAATGTTTTTTCAAGTATATTTCCTTTATTTGATCTCCTGAGAGAGATAATAGGTTTGAACAATGTCATGTGGTACTTCATTGGATATGGTGAGTAATTTTCTTCAATTTTGGGTTTTTGATTTGTATATTTGGACTACATTATAATTTACTCTAGATAAATTATATTAGTTCCCATAATTCATTTTTTATATATCATTTTTATCCCAATGACATGTTTATTTATGTTTACATACTGTTGAATTTTTGTTTCATTAATTTTTTCTTCTTACTAATATTATGGTATGATGAGTTAAAAATTCCCAATCACTGTTTTATGACTTCCAAGAACAATTTTTTACCCTGTGGGGATTTAAAATCCCATTTCATATATTTGGAACATGAGTTAGGTGTGAGGTTAGATGACATCTTATAATAGTTTATTATAAATTGGTATTTTACCATTGGTTCTCAATGTGACCCATTTTTTATAATTCCAAATTTTTAGCTTGGGTTTTTGGTAGTCTGATAATTATGTAATCAAGACTCAGATAGTGTGTGTGAGGAGAGTTAAATATTCTCTTTCATGTGTGGAGCCTTGAGTTTCCATGGGTATTTATGAGTGTTCCCTTGATTATTGTTATTACCTTTATAGTGTTTTTGGAATACAGATTCATGCCTTGGGTAGTTGTTTATTAATCCAGAATGGAATGGATTGAGTTTACGTAGGTTTTATTTTTGGGGGGAAGGATAAAAAGGTTATTATAGTGCAAGATTTTATTATACAGAAACATTTTATTGCTACCACACACATGATTGAAAAAATATTAAAAGAACCAATGGATGATTGGAATATGGTACAACCCTGTGGACATGTTGGGAAAAGTTCCACATAATTGACAAATTTTTAAATTTGGAATCATTTTCCATTATATTACCTATAATTTTAAGGTAATGGGAATAGATTCATGGTAGTTATTTGGATTTAATTTTATTTTTTATTCAATTTTAAATTATTTTTTATTCATTATTAATGTAATTTATATGGCGGTAGAAAATGTATTTTTTTGAGTGAAAATTGTATTTCATGATAATTACATTCAATTTCATAAGTGGGATATTGGTTTTGTTTATGAAATGAGATATATTAGATGAATTGTTTTTGAAAGAGTTGATTGTATTTTAATTTTGCAAAATGTTTTATGTGTGATTTATTTTTCTAATCAATTACATAATTGGATTTGAAACATTACTTATATATTTTATGGGAGCATAGTGATTTCAAAAAAAAATTATTTATTTTTTTTATTTTTACATTTTCCCTATTTTAAAAAGCATAATTGAATACAAGTATTTTCAAAATGTGATTGTATTTTTATTATGAATCTTATTAAGTTGTTTTTGTAGTGAAATTGATTGATTCTATTTTAAAATTTGTATTGGAAATGTAAAAAATTATCCAAATAGAGGATGGGCATGAGGTTTGAATTTTGAAATGGAATCCTATTGTGTTTTGTGAAATATATTCCCAATTTTAATAGTTCGTTAGCCTTTTAAATTGGAAGTCAAGATATTTTCATGGGTTTTATAATTTTTAAATTAGGGTTATTATGAACAATTCAATCATGTTATATTAATTTTCATGAGTTTATTTGTCCCTTATGCGTTTATGGGATGTCTTGTTATGTTTTGGGGACATAACCATGTATATGTAAATTTATTTTTTGGATTATATTAATATTACAATAATGTATTACTTTGGAAGAATAGTGTTTGTATTAGAGTTTTTATTCCTTAAAATATTAATAGTTTTTAAACTAGTAATGGATTGGAATATTTTTTTAATTTTTTGTGGGGTGTGAAATTATATTATCCCAATTATTGTTCCACTTTTAACCTACTTTAGTTATTGTTATGGTTTAATAGTGTATACCTTGGAAGTAATTTTGATTGTTTTACTAAAGAGGGTTTGTTTATCTTGGACACTCTTGTGTGAGAATTTTTATATGTTTTTATTAGTCTAAATTGTAATCATAAAATGTTTTATGGATGAGTCACCATCATTTTTTGTAACCATTGGGTTATTTATTGTTTATGTTTTTGTTGAAACTCCATTTTGATATTTTTTTCATCACTGATTATTGAGATGTTTTTTCTTTAGGAATACTTGGAAAAATAACTTTGTGGCTCCATTTTTGGTTTCTTTATATGGGTTGAGGTAATTTTCCGAATCATCTGTACCTATTATATCATTGTTTCACTAGTATTGTGGTGATTTTCAAATGGTCTATTCATGTTCTATTGAATAAGGAATGGACATAGAGTTTAAAAATGGAAAATTTTGGTGTAGTTTTTTTTCTAGTAGAAACATATATGTCTTCAGTCTATACATTCTGTTAGAATCAATGTGGGATGGTATATAAGGAGCGGGAATTAAATACCATGTCATACTGGGTGTGGCTCTATCATCAAGGCCGTTCCATTCATATTGAGAAATATATATTGTTTTTATACTCCATGATTAATCGTTATTGTTTTTTATCCAGATTTTTAATCCTTGGGGATTATTCTTATTATAGCTATAACTTTTTATTTATTAATTTGTTTCATGTTATAGGATGTAGAAGCTGGAAACATTTAATTCCTTATGAGTTTTAGGGAATTTTTTTCTTTATGAAACCCTCTTTCTTGATAGAAAATATGTTCTCGATTGTTCCACCATTTTAGAAAAAATTTAAATAGTGGATATACCTATGTTATGTCTCCTATTTTATGGATCCTTTCCTTGAATAGTTGTCGATTGGTTCTTGATCTGGTTTTCTTGAAGATATTTTTAGTTTTTTGAATAATCATTTAGGCATATTAGGATCTATTGTAATTCCCCACCCTTAAACATTACATAATATTGAATTAAGTTAAAAATTAATAGTTTGGATCATTTTTGGTTTATAGGTTTAGATAATTTGGCCATAAAAACTATATTACATCTTCAATATTACAAAGTGGGAATTTCAACTAAGAATCCATTTTTTTTCAAAAAAAAATTATTAAATAAATGAGAATTCTATTCTTCATAATTTTTTTTTGAATTCTTCCATTCTCTTAACCTACTTTATATCCTATGAAAAAACATTTCAATAACTTGGGATAAGCATAAAAATATCAGTAAGGTTTATAAAATAAATAATGAAAACATTTGTCCATCAATACATACAAAATATAATATCTTTAACATACCTCATGAAATCATAATATTTATGAATAAAATATAGAAATCATAAATCATAAATGTAACATGTGGAATCCCTAACAGACTTACGTTGTAGCATTCATAGTTATGTATGAAGTTACATATGGATTACCCATCATAGAATATTCCATAAATCTCTTAGGTAAAACATTAATGTTTACCTCTTTCATGTTATGAAATTCATTAGAGAGAAATATTGGTCTAACCCGCCCTAGGATTTTCATGGAACAACCTGTATGCGTAAACAATTTCTAAGAACCATAACATAGTCATAAAAAATGAACAAGACTAAAATAAAGATAAAATTTCCAAATTGTGGTCACAATAAACAATTTCAAATATATTGACATAATAAATCCACTCTAAAAACCATTTTCAATTCCAAAAATGCATAAACATAATATATGGAAGTTATTTTACTTTCAAAAAAATTATAGATTGTTTAGGAATCCAAATATCAAACAAAGTTCACAATGGCGAAAAGGTCGTTGTCAACACGTAGGTTACAAATAAACATTATTTTTTTCATTTAGTAAAAATATTCTTAATAAATATGACCTTTGAATTAAAATACATTTCAAAGGTGTTTATACACCATATAAATCAATGTTGTGTATAAATTAAAATACGCCTCAATTAAAGGAGATTGAGACGAAGTCCCTTACCTAATGTTCGACATGACTCATTCGTTCATTAATATCTTGAATTATAAACTTATGTTTATTTATTATTTCATGAGAACCTTCTTCCAAATTTATTATTCCTTTTATATTGAATATTACCATGTTATTAATATTACAAAATCATTTATGTTAATAACAGACGTTTTGATGATATTCGGTAATTGAGACAAAAATGAACATCTTACAGTTACAAGTTGTCTTTTTGGTAAAAATTAAAATATCACTAGAATGATATTAATGATTCAGATACAATATATATCATATATATACACTATATATATTTATTTATAATATTACATAACATTTAGAGATAAGAAATTAAATGCTCCGTTCATGAAGATGGTAAGTCGTACGAACGCATGAACGCAACATTCATTTCTGTATTATATTTAATGGAATGAAAACATAATTTGATATATTTATATAATAATTCCAGTATAATATCATATATAATTTCTATAACTCCATCCTTTATACGTTCCACATATGGAATGAACGAGTAAAATCACATTGAGTGGGCGGTAATCCACACCACCTCAAATGAAATTATCATTTTTACCAATTATGGAATCCATAAAGTCATGATGAAGAAAAATACATAATAATAGATTCAATATAATTATAATATATCTTACATATAAATAATTTTCCATCATAAAGGCCATAATGAGAGGTGGTAAGAGATAATTGAACAATCATCATTTCATGGGGTAGTAGTTTGTCGTCCATAGAAACAGTTTGTTCGTATCAATTAGATTAAGGTTTGTGGATTTTTAGTTCGAATCCTCCACATAAAAACATCCTAGTATATTTATTATACTTTTTTTATAATATAATGGAATAAAGAGAGTTTAGTGGGTTAGAGTAGGAAAATAAGAGAAAAGCACATGAGAGAAGATGTTACCATTAAATTGGGTAACTCTCTTTGGTTTAAACGAAAATGCGTTCTTGAAGATTATTCTACCTAATTTTTGGATTCTAGGTGGAAGAGATGGACTTTTGAGCTTATTTTTATAGAGTATGGTTGATCCAAGGGTAATGAGTGGTGTGAGTAAGGTTTAGAGGTGATGGCTTTTTATATGGGGGAGGAGGGGCTCTTTAGGAATGTTTGAAAATATTATTTTATTTTCTACTGAATTTTGATTTCAAAATGTCTCAATATAATTTACGTAGAAAATAAGGTGAGTATTGCTCGAAATACACTCATAAATGGGTTTATACATGTTTAGGGTGTAAAAATAACCTTATTTTTAGATTTAACCATTAGTTATCTAATTTCACTTTTACAATGCCCTCTTGTATATTGATCCTATATGGTTAATATATTTACTATAAAATGTCAAACAACCCCAAAATGGATCATTATTGACATTAGTAACATCATACATTTCTTTTGGTTGAATCATTGAATTTAGGACTATTTTATCATTAAATAAAATATTTATTGATTTAAAAACTCATTTAGGTCAATTTACAAAATATTCATATCAAGACTTTTAAAAAAAATCTATAAAAATTTGATTCTCTCAAAAAAAAACCACATTAATTCAAATATAACAAGTTATAATATTCCATAAAATTTTTGGTAGGTATTAAAAGTTTAAAAATAAATTTATTTTAATTTTTAGAATTTGATTATTTAAAACAGTCATTAATGAGGTAATCATTATAACATCATTATGTCATAAATAAATTTATTTATATGATGTCTAGAAATTATAAATAAAATACCATGGGGTAGGAAATATATTTATTTTTTTAATGACTATTTATAGTCTAAAATATCACTTATATAACACATTATAAAAATTGTTTTACTAGAACACATATATTTATATTATATTTTCCTTAAAGTTAAATTAATTTTTATAAAGTTTTCTTTTCACTTACAAGTGGCTCCATGGGGTCCCAAAATTTACCCATGGATGCCCGTGGTCGGACATGTATCTTAAAATAGGATTAAGACCCATTTTTGGGTAATTTAATATTATAAAATAATATTTTTCCCTTATTTTCCATATTTACCTTTTCACCCTAGAAAATAAAATATTTACTGAAGTTATAATTAATAATGTCTAAAAATAAAGGTTACTTATTCAAAAAATATGGAACATATGATTCCAAATATGGATTTTATTTTTAAAAATTTAATACATATAAGTTTCAGAAATTAATTTAAAATTAATTTCCATTGTCAAAGCCAAAGAGTATTTTTAAAAATAACAACTATCAAAAGACTGACACTCGTTTATATACAATTTCAAAGTAAAATTACTTATAATGAAAATAATTGGATTAAATATTAAAAATATAATCTAATTACACTTTAAACCCAATTGAAAACAAAATCAATCCATACAAAAAAATTAGATTAAAAGGAAGTTTTGAATTTAAATGTAGTATTTTTCACTATTCATTAAAAAATGAACATTATCAGAAAAATACCAAAATTGCTTCCAAAGTAATTTTCAATGTCCCGATTCTAATGAAGAATTTTATTTTGTCAAATATATCATATAAGACTGATAAAAACTACATTTAAAAAGGGTTCCCCATCAAAATGTGGTAAATTGACCTTTTAAATAATATTAGAGTATTTATGCTTAAAATTGGATTTATTCAAATTTTAAGTCTCTAAATATTATATGATAAATGTAAAAACATTTTAAATACATGTATAATCATATTTTAATTAGTTATTTTCATTCTTTCTAATAAAATTAATTGGCGTTAACTACCTTTTAAAATAATATTATATTATTATAATTTTTCAGTATGACTCAGCATTGTGTGCAACATGATATTTTGGAGAAACCCATTGTTATGTTTCAGGTACACCATCGAACATAGAATCCCCTTTAAAGTAAAATTAATATTTAATTCCCCAATATTAACAAATATGAATATTGACACCACTTGAGAAATTAACCAAATGGACTATGAAGATAACTCCAGATCTTTCTGATCCCAAAGAAAGCTTCAAAATGTACAATAGAAAAAACAATACTCCCAAAGAGCTTCACGACGAAGTAGCTTCATGGATCTGTGTGGATGACCTGTGCGGCAGACCTATGCGGTTGAACTATGCGGCTGACCTCCACACCAAACCTCTGTGCTAGAAGATTCTTGGTGCACCTCTGTGGAATACCTCCGCAGTGAACCTGCACGAAAAACCATCATGGGAAACATCTCATCGATTTGGCCCATCCGTGCCTATAAATATTTCTATTGGACTCCCCATTTTGAGACTGAAAAAAGTGAAAGAGTCTTTGAATCTCCCATTGCGTAGCACTTCCTCCTAGATCCCTCAGATTGTCTTTAGTATCTCTCAAAACCATTAGAGAAGATATAATTAAATGAGATAATCATTTTTTTGAAGTCCATCACATTCTTCAGTCACCATCCATACCTAAGCGGTTGACATGTGCGCCATACTTACACGGTAGACCTACACGCCATACCTATGCGATACACTTGCGCACCATACCAGCGCGGTCTACCTGCATGCCATACATGCGCGTTATACCTATGCACCATAGCAATGTGGGTATCTACATGGCACAGTTGCATGAATTAATTAAACGACCAGATCAAGCACCCTCTTTTAAAATCCATTCATGGTAGGGTATCTCCATCCTTGGTTACCTAATCTGAAAGGGACTATGTTGAAGCCTCCACAAAAACCTCATGACATCTCCATCCTTTGGGAAAGTCACATCAGGGTGTCTCATATTTGGGTTTGTATTTTCACAGTCAGAGGTTTCCCACATTTGTTACACAATGGGGTTAGGATTCATGGGATTTTTGTGGGTTTTTATATCCGCAATCACATTGACTTTTCTCCCAGAAATAGTGTTGGGAAAGTTCTCGGTTTGGAGGAGGGATGGGTCATGGCCCCTCCTTTCTCAAAGAGATGACTCGGGATCTTAGTTTTCTGGTAGGGAAGGTACAGTTCACCTATTTCTTTTCTACTCAAGCATAGAATAAGTGTAACACCCCAAGCTTCCACGGTACGCTTCCATTTGAATAATACAGTAGCATGTGTTTTACGCAACTTCGAGTTCTAACACACACCACAACCAATCAAACTAGTCGTTATGAATAGTTATAACCACTTTTTAAAATTTTATAAATTTTATCATTCAAAATGGACTTCATTTTTGGATTCTTAATATCTAAATTACCCTTGGGTGAAATTTTGGTATTTTTTTGAACACATTAAATTTTTTATAAATAGTGAAAAAACACTGAGTTGTAGTTTAAAACTGAATTTTTATTTAAATAATTATATATTTTATTTAAATTTAATTAAGGTAAAAATAGATACATAAAATATATATAAACTCAATGTAATTCATTGGAGTTAGTTTAGATTAATTTTAGATATATAAAAATTTTATTGAACTTTTCACCGTCTTTTACCCATCTCCTAGAAGAATTTGGAAATTCACATAAAACATAATTTTACCACTTCTGTGAGTGGAATTTCGAAAATCCGAGAGACATGGTTAATATCAAGGAGTAAAATGTGGTTCAATAAGATAAAAATAATAGTTGGTGAATAGTAACTTTTTACTTTTATTTACCACGGTTAAAAGTAAATAGGGTAATTAAGGGTAAAAATGATGTTAATATTGCCCTAACACATGTTCTGATTCTATTGGACAAGTGTATGTCGACCAAAAACAACTTTAGGAATAAAAATATTATCATTTAGCTCCACTTGGATTCGATTAGGACATTTATTATTATTTAATTCAAAGAAAAGTTAAAAGAGTTAAAATCAAAGGTTAATTACTGAAACATTTGTAATATAGGGTTATACATAAGATAAATTCGATAATAAATATTAATTAGAAAGATAAAGAGATTTTATACGTAATGGTATTTTATTTATAATTTGTAGACATTATATAATTTAATTTATTTATGACACAATGGTGATGCAGTAATTCACTAATTATTGAAATTTTAATATAATTGATATTATAAATACCCAAATAAATATAATTTGAGTCTTTTACACGAATTTTATAGATTAAAATTACATTTTAGTGTTGATTTAATTATTTTTTTCCGAATTAATCATGCTGTTATGATTTTCACAAAAATCAAATACCAAATAGTGTGAAAATTGACATAAAAGAGTTTTTAAAACAAATATTATATAATTTATTGATATTAAATTTCTAAAAATCTAAGGTTCGACAAAAGGACATGTATCATGATAGGTGTATCATTAATGGACCACTTGGGGGTCACTTGTAAGTTTATAGTATGTTTATTAACTATATAATATAAAAATACAAAGTGACATGGTAATTGTCAAACTAATTAACTAAGAGTTAAAACTAAATGATAAGGTTAATATAGTGACCCAAACCTATCTAAAACCTATTGGTTAAGTGGTTTGAGACCCATCCCCACCTTAACCTTTAAATAATCCACATTGGAGCCATTAGAAACTGATTATCGATTTATTATAAAATAATATTTCTAACTTTTCCAAAGAAGCCCCTCACCCCTCTTATAAAAGGGCACTCCCCCTTCTCTCAATTTCACACCTTCAAAGCCTTTTGCATCGGCCAAAATCAGCCCAAATATCCTCTCATCTTCCCTCAATACATCCAAGAGTCCTTTGATCATAATTCCAACCTATAGATCTCTTTTGATCAAATCAAAATGAAGAACCCGAAGAAGAGGTAATGATTTCACCACCCTCATTCAAGTTCCTTTCTTCTTTAACTTATTCAATCCTTGTTATTTCCATTCTAAAAGAATAACTCTAGTATATTCTATATACTATGATGTTACTATAATTATTGAACAACCTAATTCATTAATCTATCAATCCATTGAATGACATGTCACCATACGTGCGTATGTACGGCCTACCATCCCCACGTCGTGGTGTAATTGTTATTCAATATATTATTATTTAGATGGGTATAATAATGATGTATAGTTCATGTAAATAATAAACATAACATTATAATTATTCTTTATATATGGTATAACATCCAATTATGTATTATTTCAATATCAAAATAATGATATTATCGCTCATGCGTACGTACGGACTACCGTTTCCACGAACGCGATGAGATTCATTCCCCATTGTATCCATTCAAGTATAATTCTCAATTGATGATTAAAAATAATGTTTAAGTACTTTCAATAATTCTGGATACGAATAATATACAACCTATACATAACAAACATGGCTTATGTAACAAAACATATAAAAGAAAACGAGTAAGTTAACACCCGAAATGACGATAATACAAAGATA
Source organism: Viscum album (assembly GCA_963277665.1). Classification (NCBI taxonomy): domain Eukaryota; kingdom Viridiplantae; phylum Streptophyta; class Magnoliopsida; order Santalales; family Viscaceae; genus Viscum; species Viscum album. The sequence goes on from OY728145.1 coordinate 1,527,690,744, forward strand.
TTATTAACAAAGCAGTGTTAAAAGATAATATATGATGTCATATTAATGTATATGATTAATGTATAACTTAATAACAATTATTTCACAATTATACTGGAGGTTAAACTACCCTCAACCAAGAAAAAGTTCAAGTTAAGGGTTTATTTCACAATCTCTTCATTATCTGAGGTTGATTATACGTAATTATCTACTGGGACCTCTTTATCATCCACATCCATGTTTCATAAAAATGTATTTAAAATCATTCTTATTTTTTTTCAGAATATTGTTTACAGTCATTTATACCCTTATTGACTTTTTATAATAATTTTATAAAGGAATGTTTCTATCGTTTTCCAAACAATGTTCTTTTTATCCTTTTCGACAGAATTAAGGAAAGAATGTTTTTTAACTTATACGGTGGGTGAGGCTATTTTCCACCATTGTAAAATCTTAGAAGCTTCCCTAAAAAACATATAATAATATTTTCAAAGTAAATGTTTTATTTTATAATTATGTGATTTTTAAATGATTTTAAAAATGTTATATTTCTCTCAAATAGTTTTAATTTCATCTATGTCAACATCCTTTGATGGATTTTAAGCTTATTTGAATTTGATACAAAACTTCCATAATGTATTGAATGTTTTGTGAAAAGTTTGACTATGGATGTGTTATTTTTATACCATTCATGGTTTATGGGGAAATTATTGACATTTTGTATGCTAGTTTTAATACGAATGTTTATGTTATGTTTAAACCTGTTAATCTGAGGAATGAATTGGACTTAATAAGTGACGGGTGGTGCCCGCTATAGCTCATTGATGCATCTGTAGGTCTCATGGGACAAACTTTTGTCTTTTCACAAGTCCTTGAAAAAATCTTATTTGTAGTCATGGAACAAGGCCATGACCATGTGGTTATGATAGTCTGGCATTATGAATTCCTTCATTATAAAAGTGGTTATTGATATTGCATGTGATTATTCTACTAGTAAAATATCCATGTGAATAAGTAAATGAAATTATTTCATTTTATCTTTTCCATATTATGCTGAATTTCAAGTTTAAAAAGGCTTTTGTTTTAGTTATACCTTTTCTTAAATGTTTATTCTTATTTATGAATGTTTCCGCTATATTGTTATCCTTACTGGGAATTTGAGCTCACCCCTATCAATGTTTCATTTTTTCCAGGATGTGAAGAAGTAGTTTATGAATGACCATCCAGGATAGTATAAGTGGATATGAGTATGGAGAAAAGATGTTGTTGTAGTTTTTACATTATGATGTAATGTAAACATTATGAATGTATCTATTTATTCCAGGGCTACTAAACTAATCGGTCTTTCGAGACTTGATATTTCTTGTGATCATGCCAATGTTATGTAATAATGCACTGACTCTGGATAACTGGGGTCGGGGCGTTAAAAGAAGTCTCCCTCCCCTACAAGGACCAATTTCAAGGCATCAATCCTGGTAAAAGCCCCACACCATCACCTATTCTTCCTTACATTGAACCCTTGTCCAATGTAAATAGAAATGAGGGATGGTGTGTTGCCCCTCCCTCATCCATGGTCGATGTGCCCTCATCCATCAACATGGATGAAAAATTTGAAAGTGTGAAGTGGCATTATTTAATCCTTCACATCCTCTTGTTTCTCACATCCATCATGACTCACATAGTCTTATAGTTATTTTATTGATGCAACATGTGCACAAACACTCATTGGTAGAAACTACGAGACCTCTGATTCCTGTTCAAATTAGGATACGTAGGATGCTCATTCAATGCCTGGGCTCACTAGATATCCTCCTCAGGAATCCAGCCCTAAATTACCCCAATTTGTGCATCCTCTATATGAAATAATCCCCAAATTCAATCCTCAATTCATCAATGCAAACTTTTTCATGATGTAATCCAAAAATCATCTCTCTCAAAGGAGCATAATCTCCTAAGAAACACATCAAACTATGTGGGATTTGATTCCCATCCCTATGGTATACGTAGGAAGCCTCCTTGAGGTTCAAACCCAACACTTCAATTCAACCTTATACTCTTTAGGCCATATTCCCAACAGGGCATGATCTAACATGTTAACCTATAACACTTAAAAATTCATTGGGATACTTTAGTATAAGTCCCACAATATGTTTCAACTAAGCACCTTCTTCTTATAGTTCCTTAACACATGACCTTAAAAGGTATGATGAGTCCTATTATGTGACACAGAACTACAAGGGTTTTGATTCCATTCACAAGGATATGTAGGAATCCCATTTTATAAGCATGATCCCAAGATCAAAACAAACCTTCGTCTCCCTAGATGAAAATAAATTCCAGAGTTCCCCACTAAGTGGCTTAAAAATCTTGTATCATCACAACGATGGTTAAAATAATCTCTAATAAATATATTAGAGGAAACCATTGATGGAAAACGGTGAATATATAAAAATATTTTCATTAATGAAGAACCTTGAATATATACTGATAATTCTAAAGTTTTACACATGTTAATTAGTGATTATAAATTCTAATGGATACTTATTATATACATGGTGAATTAATAAGGATTCATGAAAATATTTAATTTTAAAAAGAGATTCATGGAGTAGACAATAATTCCCCCTAAATGTGGGTGATGAGTCCGACCTCCCATCCTCTCAACCAATGCACATTCATAAGTATTGTAAATTTTAAAACATAACAAATGCATGCCTTTGGAAAGAAGGACCGCTTTAGATAAATAACTATTGGATGTTTCTGGTTCCATGAATAAATCCAATGGAAACCAACAGGAAATAGAGAATCTTAAATCTAGAAAACACGTTTTGATGGAACTGACAAAAAAAATGGCGAACCTGATGTGAATCCTTAACCAAGTAAATAATATTACCCACATGTTAGGCTCCTATCAATTGATAAAGGAAGGACATAAAAATGAATTAATCAAGCATGTATCCATCTGGAAAATGATTCTTTAATAGAGTTGGTTGTTGTTCTTATTTTTCCACAGAATTAACTTCAATCTAAATAATGGATTTCTCCAAGAAAACATCTATGAATTTCCCAAATACTCCTAAAGATGGATCTCCATCCACAGGAAGGATGTTATCACAAACCTAGTGTCTTCAATGTTTTGACTTCAATGTTCAGGTGAAGGAATATAGCCAGCATGGTACAATCCAAACTTTGGAGGCTACTCGACAGGCCCTTCAGGTCAACAACAATCTTCAATCATCTGGAAAATGATGACAAATGATCAAGAAGTAGATGGTTCCAACCACTGTCTCTGACCGTTTCAGGTCCATATCCCCATAACGCAACAACTAGTCCTTCTTGTACTATAGGTAGGTGGATCAAGAGGTCACTCAAGGACTCAATTCAAGAATGCAGGAGTCCTTCCTGAGGACTCCCACCAAAAATCACTGCAAAAGTCATGAGGTTGTGAACCCCCAACATGATGGGGGTGTTGCCTATGGACATTCGACCTAGGTCTCACTGAATCGAGCACACAACATGAACATACAGGGACGACGTCCCGTTAACAGGGATCAAGTCCTCGCCTCTACCTCCTATGGATAATTCCATCGATCTAAATCAATGGAAAACAACGAGAGGGTAAATACACCCGTCCATCCTAATTTTGTTTCTCAGTAGGCGCGTCTGATGGAAACTCATCAATCCCACCAGATAAAGTCAGTGGAGTATCATGAACAGGAACATACAGATGCTTACATGTTAGCAGCCAGTCAATAAGATTTTTTTACTGCATTTTATGTGGCCTGCCAATCTGATTTTGTGGAAAATGATAAACAAGAACATACACCTGTTTACAATCACCAATTCTGTTAGTAGTCTCGTCTTCCCGTCTTGAAGGATTTACATGAACAATACTAGATGAAAAATATCAAGCATGCAGGTACACCTTCCAATGTTCATTAAGCCTTCCAACAGTCTTGTTTGATTGCACCTGGAGAAGTCGGTCAGAATGCTCTGATGACAAATTTGGGGCAAACCCCACCCTCTTCCCCCTAGCGTGAGTACTGTAAATATCCATAGACAAGAAAAGGAGGACATGAATAGGAACATACACCTGCTCCAGATTTGGAATGGACATATATTATCATTTTTCCCGCAGAAGTCACCAAAAACATGTTATCAATGGTGAAAGGGCGGACGCATATACCTACACATAAACTAGAATAATGCCAAGATATTTTAAGAACTACTTCAGTAGTATTAGGGTAACAGACTTATAAATATTTCCCTACACATGGGATGACACAACGACATTCCATCCTAGAGCAGATACACACCTCTGTTCCAGTCTCGGAGGGTCATGGGGCATATTACCCCATATCTTATGTACAATAGGATAGGGAATATATAACCCTTCCAATTAGAGTTAATCAGTCCATTTGGGTAACTACTTCAAGGAAGACACATACACCTTCCCATTATAACCACATCTCCTATCAGGTGTCCCCAACTAAGTATAAGAGAACATCCAAAAATAAGTTTCTCCAAACACTTTTGGAAAATAAAGAGTCATGTTGTTATTTAGATTCTCTTAATGCTGGAGTTCTTGAAGCCCTCAGATATTTATTTTTTGCTGCTCAAGATCCAACACTCTTATTACCATGTTTTTGGAGTTTTCGTTGTATTTCTAAAGTATCTCATCAGACACATCATCATCAAGGTTTGCTTCATGAAAATACCATCAATCTAGAGTTCCTATCTCTAGAGGAGATCCATGAAAACCCACCAAGTGGCTAGAAGACCAAAGAGAAAGAAGATTTATCCCTTGTTGTAATCCACCATGGTGATCCTCCCCATGATGGAATTAACTATGAAAGTACTCTCCACATTAGTATCTCACATTATCAAAACAATTCCATAATTGACAATGTAGAAATAAGAAATCCCTCCTATATCGAGGAACTTTCAAACACAAGGCTAGTCAGGTCTGATGCCTTGTCATTTATGGGTGGAAAACATTCTCAGTCAGACAAAATCTTAATGGAATAGTCATTCTACAAACCTCCATTAGGTCATTTATCTTCTAATACAGAGCATCCACTTTGGTTAGACAAGTAGGTGAAACCTCTACTGAATAATGATGAAGATGTGTTAAAAATGAAAAATAATTAGCTAAAGGATAAATACCATTAATGTTCTGGCCTCTGGATAATTCTTAGTATGATATTCCAGAATTGATAACAGAAGATTGCATTCATGACATTCGTCTTAACTGATGTAAAAGTATTTTACAATTAAAAACCAAATTATTACCATATGATGAATATTAAAATCATATAAAGGTAATATAAGGGTCGTAGCGCCAAATTGACTTGAAATTTCTCTCAGTTTCCCAACATCCAAATGTTGAAAAACTATAGAAATTCTTTCAGCATGTATGTCTGAATGCCCTAAATAGACTACACTAGTTAATTTCTTATTCCCATTCTAGTGATCGCATCAGAGGATGGGGTGTATATGGAGCATTACATTTCACTGCACTCCAAAATCATCAAAGTTCTCCAAAATTGGTTTAATGTAATGTTATTTCCTACTGTCGGCCCCAATCAATAGTTTTTGTTTGTAATCGAATGTACACTCAAGAGCAGGCCTCAACTAGTTCTCATCAGAATCAAGCCCAATGAAAAAAAGTTGTTGAGCTCATTTTAAATTGAGCGTTTGAGAATCATGAACATGCATCCCATTTAGAGGATTTCAGGTGTCAGAGGATGAAAATTTCTGAAATAGAACAATGATATTTTGAAATGGGTGATTTATGTGATTGTCGGATGATGCAGCCAGTTATTGTCTGAACCAAAATCTGAAAAATTAGAGGGCCATTTAAACGAATTTCAGCTATAGCGGTTCAAGAATCACCACACATTCTGGGATGAGGGCTCATTTAATTCAATGTTAAATTTCATTAAACAATGTTCAAATATTGGAAAAACAATAACATGATCAACCACATCCTACAAGGCTGGGGGATTTTTTACATCTACAATCCCCTCCTCAACGAAAGTCAATTTTCCCCTGATTAGGGAAGAAGCCACAAGGAAAGCGTACAACTGAACTATCCAATGATTCCATTCAAGTTACTGTCTCCTAAAAAGTTCCTGATAATTCTACATATTGGTGAACATAGTCTCTTTAATGACAAAAAGGTAGACGATCTAGAAGAAACACTAATAAAGTGACATCTATGCATTATGCATCTGTAAATGTTATCAATACTATAGTAGAAGATCCTAAAGAAAATAAGTCCAGATCAAGGGAACCATAAGATTATGTTATTTTCCACAAAACAGTACACACCGAGGAAAATAAAGAAGTTGTGAATACCTGAAATCAGATGCATACCCATAATCATGGTATGCCTTCAAATAACCAACTCCCCCCTCTCTGAAAAGCATCAAACAAGGAGAAAGGCAAATGTCAGATTCCATCTCACATTTACAATGGAGATGGTCAATCACTTTAACTTGAAGATATATTTTCATAGAAAGAAGTGGAAATGAAGGAGTTGAAAAGACTCAATATAGAGTTGAATCAAAATAGAATTTCTACAAGACATACTCTTTAGGTAGGTCCTCAACATTCAATTCATGTAAGAGCTTCACAGTAAAGGGGGTTTGTAGTAACTGTAGAAGCAGATAATGAATTCCCTTCATTGGGTAAATAATCAAAACATGGTCATATACATCATGATAGAACTGTTCTCATGGGTTATCCAAGGTAGATATCAGAACCACCATCAGTTGTCTTACATGTCGTTGCACCAACTCAAAGTCCAGTTTCAATTCATCTATAGAATCAAGCTCATTTGGATATTCCCCAAATTCTTATAAACACAATTGAGGCATTAAGGACTCAGTTTGAAGCTATAGAGGAACGACATTCACCAGTTCATCCGAAAAAAACAGATTACCCTGAATGGGTGGAATAAATTCATCCCCCACCAAATTTCTTGAATACAACATACCTAATTTTAAATAGTTCGGGAGATCTGGAACAACACTTAACACATTTTGTTTATCCTTGTGATTATGTTATGAGAACCTTTCAATAAGAAGAAGAAGTTAAGCATAGGTTTTTTGTGCAGTCATTATAAGGACCAGAATTTTTCAAGTTTACATGTTTGCAATCTCGATCATTTACTGGGTGGGAATATATTTGTCAGAAATTATTTCTTCAATTTAGCTCAAAACTACCAAAGATGACCGTTTTTGATCTTACCATTTGATAAAAAAGGGGGAATGAATGATTTTATATTTCATTTCTCGGTGGAAGGGATTAACATATTCCTTAAGATTAGAAGTCCCTCAAGAAGAGTTGATGCCAATCTATGTGGATAATCTATGTGATGAATTACACATAATATTCATCCATGTGAAATACATTGGAGGGTATAGAGACCTTACTTTAATTGCTCACCAGATTGAAGACTCTATTATATAAGTGAAGTCTAAAACTTGTGTAATTCCATCTGCTCCAGGAAGGAGGATAGGAAAGGCATAAGCTACTCTAATCACACTCAAACAGAAACTTGTGCCTACTTCTACTTCAAGAACATTATCATACTAAAGGGATCTGCCTCCTGAGCATCAGCAACAATGACCATCTATCCAAGATGATCAAAGCGATCAAAGGCAGAAACAGTTTGAGGAATTAAATATATTGTTTATTCATTCAGGAATGAACAAGTTCCTATTTACTTCATCTCATCCATATAAAACAATTTGGATTAGTTTCCAAGGCCGAATAATCCAAATAAAGACGGAGATAAAGATCATCTGAATTATTTTCACTTTCATCAGATATTGGGGAACCCTATTGAAGAGTGCTTTATTTTGAAATACCATCTGTAAAAGATGGTAGAATATGGACAAGTTAAATTTAAAAGTTCATCATCTCAAGTAGCATGTGTTACTATTAATTATCTAGAGGAAAAAGGTTAATGGTTAGAAGTTAAATGTAAAAATGTGAAAAAATATGATGATTCGATGGTCAGGAAAACGATCAACCAGACTCATACTATTTTATGAACATAGTTGAAACTACCAATTGTGTCTTCTACCACTCCTATAACAACAAAACCATCTTCATAAAAAGGTCATTCCATAATGAAATAATGTTGTCATAAGGATAACGAGTGGTCATAAGAAGATGAGCCCGCATCAAGGACAAACTTGCCATTAACCCTGTCAGATTTTACACCATCTATTGAAAAATCACAGGCACCACCCTACAAAATGGTACAATGAGAAGTTACCTATTAGGTAGAATCCTCATCAGATGAAAAATTAATATTTGGTTCCATTAATGTTATCCATTTAATATATCCTTATTCTTGTGGTGATTCAGATTGTATTGAGACAAAACAATTTATACCTAATAGGGGAACTAGAGGAAGAGGCCAAGGTCAAGGATACAGGGGAAGACATGAGAATTCCCAAAACAACAATTTTAACTCTACCCCTACTCAAACCATATATGTGGCAGAAACTTGTTAAATAGGCCTTTTGTGAGATCAATAAGAACAAGGAGTTTCTTCGATGAAAAACATGTCTAGTTCTGGAAAAATTATTCTGGGAGTCAGATTAGAAGGCAAAACATATTCTTCCAAGTATATCATTATACATAGTTAGTCTAATTTACCAAATTCAGTAGTATTTTCTGCTTCTTCTTCAACACAAAGTACATCTACAACAGAAGCATCAACTTCCAAAGCACCTGCAAAACCACATCTCCATGCTACGAAATGCAGAACTTTGGATCAAAAGTTTTATGTTTTGAAACAACTGGACCATGTACCATTCATGTTGTCAATTTTGGATTCTTTGAATCTATCAAATGATCTTCAAGAGGCACTCATTTTGGATTTTTCGCATGAATTTGAAACCGAACATGCAGCTGCTGAGGTTTACCATATATATAATGACTCTAAAAAATGTCATATAGTCATATCATTTAGGGATTAAGATGAAGGCCATGTGGTACATGGTCATGTCAGACATTTTTACCTATCAGGCAACGTCAATGAATTAGATATCCGATGAGCCTTCGTTGATAAGGGCTTCAAGGTCAACCTCATTCTCATTCGTACACTTTTTCAATTAGGCCTGATTGACTCTGAATTATATCCTTTGAATTTAATGTTACATGGATATGAAAATAATGAACAAGAACCTTTGGGAAAAATTACACTCAAAACTCAGTTTGGAGATCTTGTGTCTAATTAAGATTCCATGGTTGTTCCTCAGGAAACGACCTTAAATATTATTCTTGGAATGCCTTGGTTGCTTCAATAGGTAACCATACCTTCTTCATACCATCAATGTATGAAATAAAATTTCAATGGTCAAATTAGGACATTGTATGGTGACAGGTCTCTATTCAAACAATGTTAATCTCAATCTATTGAGGTAGAGATTTATCACACAAAAGGAACGACGTCCATGAAGAAGGAAATAACCAAATTTAATGGTCCATATGGACGGGAAGTGATTCCATAAAATCCATTCATGCATTTGAGTACATATTATATGTTACCCAACAATGAAATTATAAGGTTAATACCAAATCCATGCACTCATCTAGTAATTCCCATAATGTCAATTACGACGACTGAGCCTGATAACAAGGGATAAATTATTGATACACCAATCAATGATAGAAGCATTAATGGAGATATTTACATTTCATCTGTTGAACTACAACGATCATTAACTTCTTCAATTAGAATAGATGAAATTGGAAAAATATTAGAGGAATAAAAAAATGTTGATTCTCAATCCATCAATCCATCTTTACCATAGGAAGACCCTTTCTCCTAAGTAAGGTAATATTTGGTGGCTTCTTGTTTGGGATGTTCAAATAATGACTCCTCCCCTAACACTGAGAGTATTGCCTTGTCATCTACTATGCACGTAGAAACATAAGTGGTAACACATAATGAAGAAGGAGAAGAAGATATTGGGGATTCTCCTCCAGTATTTGAAGAATGAGTCTCTACCACCATGGATTAACATAGACAAATAATGCTAGGTATAGAAGAAGATCCATGACCCACTCTAATTAGTGCGTCCATGACCATTGAAGAAAAAGAGGTGTATAGTTCCTTTCCAAAGAAACATCAAGATATATTTTCATGGAATTATACCTAAATGATCGGTCTTAATCCATAAGTATCCATGCATCATTTGGGTTTTCCTGAAGAACATCGTGGATTCAAGAAAGCAGCAAGGATAACACACCTAACTCATGCCTCTAAAATTGAAGATAATGTTGATAAGATTGTAAAGGATAATTTTTTCAGGGAATTTCAGTACCTCAAATGGCTAGCCAAAATTATACCATTGAAAATGAAGAATTGAAAAATAAGAGTTTTCATTGATTTCAGAGATCATAACTGGAATTGTCCTAAATATGATTTATCAGTCCCAGTTATAGAACTTCTAATTGATTCAATGGATAGATATGAAGCTCTTTCCTTTATGGATGGTTACTCTGGGTATAATCAAATTTGAATGGCCCTAAATGATGAATAATCTACATCCTTTAGATCTCATCATGGTGTATTTTTCTATAGTTTAACGCCCTTGGGCATAAAGAATGAAGACGCACCATTATAATGATCCATGCACCTTTTCATCAAACCCTTTTAAGAAAAATTTCTTGAATGTTATGTGGATGATTTGGTGGTAAAATCCAAACAAAGTTCCAATCACTTGGCTAGATTGAAAACCATATTTCACAAACATCGGCAACTTAATTTGAAGATGAACCCCTTCAAATGTGCTTTCGGGGTATCCTCCAGAATGTATCTTGGATTAGTTGTATTCCATCATGGTATCGAAGTTGATCCTAAGAAAACAAAATCAATATTTGGGATTTCACCTATTCGAAATTAGAAATAATTAAGAGGACATCAAGGAAACATGGAATATATGTAAAAAACCATAAAATTCAAGAGAATTGTTTTAATTTTCTTTGGGATTTGACAAGAATGCATTTTCTGACGGCACCTGATTCCGAGGCCCGGTGTGCCCAGAATCAATTTCCAATGCTTAGCTCGGGTACGTTCAGTGAACGAACGAGCGGGTTTTCCTATCTTTTGAACCGTTGCTCGGAATCGAATTCTGAGGGTACCAATGGAATCACAGCGCCATTAATTTCTTAAGAACACCATTTCTGGAGTTGCGTTTGCTCAGATGAGGTTATTAATTAATTGGGTTAACTAAATAAAAAAAAATATTGTGTTACAATTTTCTTTTTATTCTAAGTAAAGATAACCTAGGAAAGGTGGTTTGAGTGGGACCCACTAATACCCTAACTCTTACTTAATATATTAGTGAGGTGGGGCCCACACGAGCCCCACCCCCTTTATTTCCTTTAAACCTCCCACGTGCATTTATTTTGATAACTCACCCGCACCCCCTCTTAAATGCCAAGTCAACACTCCCGTTTAATTGGTTTATTAAACGCCTCATTAATTGGTCAACGCATGTTAATTAAATCGTGTTTTAATTTTGATTTTCAATTAAGGGTTGACATGAGTAATAAATTAATTCAACACCTTATTTTATTGTGGTTTTCGTTGTGTGAGAAGGTTTGGAGAGGAACCTTGGAATCCTCATCTTCCTCCTTGAAAAACACGAAGAACACACCGTCATTGACGAAGAACACTGAACTCTGATGAAAGATGACGAAGAACGCAAGTTCCTCAGGGATCGACGGCGCGGCGTTGTGTACCACGACACTGATCCTCTTCTCCGTGATGCCATGTACCGCGACGCCGATCATCTTCTCCGCAAAGCCCTGTACCACGATGTCGATGATCCTTCTTCCGCGACGTCCTTTTTCCAATGACGAACCTTCGTTCAACAATGCTTGAGGTATGGGGTCTTCGAATAAAGTTTATGTGTGAATTATCCCCTCATGAATGAGTATTTTTAATTTCAGGGTGATTGAATAATTTTACCTTGAATAAATTATGCCCTCGTTTAGAGCATGTCTTTTAAAGATTTCATTTTGAAAAACACCTAACGTGGAGGGTGCGGGCTGAACGAACACGGACCGACAACCCTTTGTAGTTTGTTTATTGGTGCGATGATCGACGACCGATGACAAAGTGGGTCACAAAGGCGTTTTGAACCCTTCACAGTAATCTACGTGTCCCGGGAGAGCCGCAGGCGCAGACAGCGGGCAAAACGGACCACCAGACCACGTCCGGTGGTCCACAAAAGGCGTTGCCAGCATGCCGACAGGAGGAGCCCCTGCAGCTGAAGCCGCGGCGGTGGCGGGAAGACTGGATCCCGCGGTTGCGCGGGATCCGGGGGAGATGCGGCGACCAACGCCGCGTCCGTTAGCAAGGGGGGGGGGGGGGGGGGGGCAGGGCACCCCCCCCCCCCCCCCCCGCATCCGCTCACCGTGCGGCACCGGTGATCCGGACCGGCCGCATCGGGTCAGGCCGCGCCCTGATGGGCCGGACCAGGACCCGGGCTGGGTCGACACGATTCGGGCCGACCCAGGGGGGTTTGGCAGGGCCGCTCCAGACTCATACCCCACATTTCGGACTTTTTTTAGTCATTTGTCTATATCTTGCGCTTCAGAACTCCGATCGACGCACCGTCAGTTGCATTGGGATACTTGTATTGAGACGGTGGTTTCGATATATTACACTCAATGTTTCATAGAACTTTGGGTATGGCCAGTTTGGTTCGAACACGAAACCAAAAGAGCCCTCGGAGCGGAAACGCTTTTAATTTGAGCTTCGGACGTCCGATTGACGTGTCGTCGACTTTGTTGGTTTCCTATTAGTGAGACGAACCATTTGGATTACTCTGCTTGAGATTTGGATGCAGTTGGAGTGTGGTCAGGTTGGTTTTGATTTAAAAACCAACCCGGCCCCTGGAACGAAAATGCCAATAACTCTCAAACCGGGCGTCCGATTGACGTGCCGTCTGTCACGTTGAATTCCTCTTGTCGAGACGGAACTTTGAGATACATCAACGCCGGACTACGTGTCAGTTCATGTATCGACCCCTTGGATCGTGGAGAAGACCCTCACGGAAACGAGCATGTTGTGTGCAGGAACCCTAGAGCTGGCTGCGACTACGATGACAATGATGACTGCACTGAAATCCTTCGTGGGTTCGACAGTGACAATGACTACACTGAAATCATCTGTGGGTTCAGCAGCGATGAATACTGCACTGAAATCCTCTGTGGGTTCGGCAGCGATGAAGACTGCACTGTAATCCTCCATGAGTTCAGCAGTAACGACGACTGCACTGAAATCCTCCGTGGGTTCAGCAGCGATGAAGACTGCACTGAAATCCTCCATGGGTTCGGCAGTGATGAAGACCGTACTGAAATCCTCTGTGGGTTCGAAGGTGATGAAGACTGCACTGAAATCCGCCATGGGTTCAGCAGCGATGAAGGACGTACTAAAATCCATTGTGGGTTCGACGGCGATGACTGCTGTTCTTGTATCCTACGTGGGTCTGGCAGTGTTTGACTCTGCTCTTGCTATCCTACGTGGGTCAGGCAGAGTAGCTGGTATGTATCCTATGTGGGTCTGACAGATTAGCTGGTTTAGTATCCTTCGTGGATCCAAGCTTAGATGAATCAGTGGCCACATCTGATCATCTCTATTATCTTAAGAAGATGTATACTTGTGTGAGCTGAGTCTTGAATTTCAATCAATATCTTCGATATGATTTACTTGATTTCCTATGTGGATTGGGTTGTGTTATCCTGTATGGATTGGGTTATACTCTTATGTGGTTGTGATCAAACTTGGGCTCAGATGTTGGATCCGAACTGGAAATGATGACTTAGGTATATGTATGGGCATATATCGAATTAGTGTTGGATGTTACTTCGTGATTGTATCTTTCCTTTGTGGATTATCCTTGGTGGATTCTGGGAGACCATTGGGGGTCTCAGGGTCCCTACTGAGTAGCATATACTCACCCCTTCACGGGCTATGCCCGCACTACGTTGTGTTGGATGCCGGCGACGGACAACGCTGATCGTGGTTGAGGCTTGTGGAGTAAGTCGGTGCCTGGAGGTGGACCACTGGGAGGAATGTACACGGAACGGATGGCTGGACCCGAGGGGCTGAGGAGGCTATCTGTACCCACACTTCAGGTGGGACTTCCAGTGGGCGGCTCGACGTTGCTTCTTTACTTTCAGTTGCTGTACTTTCTTTCCAGTTGTACATTACTTTCAGTTTGGGTTTGTATTCTGGCCCACTTACTTTTCCGCACTACATTTGTACGCAGTTTTACATAGTGTTTACTTATTCTTGCTTACTTTGTGGTGTTTGTTTACTTTTTAAAGGCAATGCCTTCCCCTTTTGTCAGGATTTACGCCTTGGTGCAAGTCGCCAGCCCCTGTCCTATGGGAGGCGGGCTTGGGGTAGTCACGGCACGGGTCCCGAGGATGGGTCATGAAAACTTAGTATCAGAGGAGTCCGGTTCTACCGCAGTACTCAGGACTCTTATCTTTCTTCTATGTGAAGAAATAGTGTTAATGGTATTGAGTGTGGTTATCAGTCCAGTGAGTCCGGTTTTCGTACGGCGGCCGACGTATCCGTATACCAGGTACCTGACTTCTTATTTCTGACTCAATGCACGAAAACATTGATTGCCTTTGTGTTTCAAAAGTTCTCTTTGTGATTACTTTGTGTCAGCTCACTAGGTTTACTGTTTGACCATGGAACACCTGTTTCTTTTCAGGATGGACCCACGATGGCAGCCATCTAGGGTTCTGAGCTTTGTGCAAGACGACATCCCACCGATTGACGAGGCCTTGGTGCAGGTCCCTTTTTTAGCGGAGGAACCGGTGGTACCACTACCCGTCGAGCCACCGATGCCACCAGCCCCAACCACTGAGAGTGAACGTCGCCTTAGTGAACTACACAAGTTTCAGTGTTAGAGACTGCCCAGGTTCCATGGGGAGATGGACCCTCAGGCAGCCGAGGATTGTCTAGAGGCAGTTGTGTGAGTTTTCATGTTAGTGGGTACACCAGCTGACCTCATAGGGATCCTCGCAGCGAGCCTCTTGTACGCGGCAGCAGGCAGATGGTGGAGCTTGATTCTCCAGGTGCACGACAAGGCATCTCTCTTCTAGATGGACATTGAGAGCCTCTTCTGCTCAGAGTTCGCCCCACCCACCCTCCGTGTGGTGTGCATCCAGGAGCTACTACAACTGCGGTAGGGCATCATGATCGTGGGCCAGTACTCGGCGAGGTTTACTGATCTCTCGCGCTACTCCATAGATATGGTACGGGACCCGTTCTTCTGGGCCCAGACCTTCGACAAGGGAATAAGGCATGAGATCAGGGCTTCGATGATCTTACTCAACATTCTGACAAAGGAAGAGGTGTTGGAGAGAGCCCTTATATTGGAGAGTTTTCTCGCCGAGCAGGCACCAGCTGCAGGACCCTCCTCAGGACGACCCATAGCGGAGTCTTCTGCAGCTGGCAGTAGATAGGTGACGCAGTGGTCTAAACGGGCCAGACCATTAGATAGGAAATCTCAGGATGAAGATTCAGTTGTTCGGGGGACACGAAGGAGAGCCAGCTACACAAGGATAAGGCAATGCTATGCATGCAGATGGCAAGGTAACTTGGATCAAGACTACCCGACTCATCCTGCAGATGAGCAGCAGGCGATAGAGGGACCTCCCAGGTAGAGGTTCGACCATGGTAGTTCGCAGGGAGTAGGCGGGTGAGGCAGAGGAGCCGGACGAGTAGCGGGTGGTGGACGATGCTTTGAGGCCCTTCCACCACCACCACCTGGGAGACCACCCCGACTGTAGGGAACAGATGGATAGGGAAGAGCTCATCTTCAGTCAGCTGAGCCCTATGATCATGGAGCTCCGGGAGCTTATTGACAGGAGTGGGACTAGCTCTAGACGTGGATACTTTTATTCATGTTGCTTCTAGCATTGTAAATGCTTTGTGTCTTTGTACATTGATCTGCAGTAATAAATGACACCTTCCTTTGTTGCATTTACTTTCCCATCCTCTCTTTTTGTTGTTACTAAGAGTTTTCATTAAAAAAATATGTTGACTAGACCCTCACATTTGAGATACCTACTGAAGGAAACCCAGTTACCACACACTGATGCCGACAGTGTGACTCAACCCTTGGAGGCGAGAGTAACAGTTGGATCTCTTGGAAGTGGCGTCGAGGCCTTGCGACTTCATCCTTGGTATGGATTAGTATTTTCCATGTCGGGATTGACTGTATTAGGCAAAGAATGTGGTTCATATAAGGGATGATACCGTAGTTCTCTTATCATCAAAGAAGAAATCTTAGTAGCTCTTGTAGGACCAGAAAAAGTCCAAGTCATCCAGGAGTGGATGAGGACAGCTCAGAGCCCAGAAAAGGCTGATGCTGGCAGGAGGTGGATACCACTAGAGTTTGAGGGTGGCAGCCACATCTTCTTGTGAGTCTCACCTCGACGTGGATTGCGGATTTTGGATGGGGCGACAAGTTATCTTCGTGCTTCATTGGACCCTTCTAGGTCTTCAACAGGGTAGGCGAGGTGGTTTACCACTTGACCCATCCACCTCAGTTGCATCGGGTTCACGATGTCTTGCACGTGTCTCAGCTGTGGAGATAAGTACACGACCCAACGCATTTCATCAACCGTGGGGCGACTTTTGCGGAGTTCCCGGTGTAGATTGAGGATCGACATGATCCGGTCCTACGTGGATGGTCGATACCTCTAGTGTTCATCAGATGGAAGCACAGGAACCTCCAGGAGAGCACTTGGGAGTGGGAGGCTCATATGCGTGCTCAATACCCACATTTGTTCACCTAGTTTATGATGTATCTTTACAGGGACGTAAATCCCTGAGGTGGGAGTAATGTAAGGACCCATAAAATTCAAGGGAATTTTTTTTAATTTTCTTTGGGATTTTACAAGAACGTAGTTTCTGACAGCACCTGATTCCGAGGCCCGGTGTGCCCGGAATCAATTTCCAACGTTTAGCTCAGGTACGTTCAGTGAACGAACGAGCGGGATTTCCTAACTTTTGTACCGGTGCTCGGAATCAAATTCCGAGGGCACCGATGGAATCGAAGCGCCGATAATTTCTTAAAAACACCTTTTCCAGAGTTCCATTTTCTGGGTTGTGGTTAGTAATTAATTGGGTTAACTAAAGAATAAAAATAAAATACTGTGCTGCAATTTTATTTTTATTCTAAGTACTAATAACCTAGGAAAGGTGGTTGGATAGAGACCCACTAATACCCTAACTTCTAGGGAGGATATTAGTGAGGTGGGTCCCACATGATCCCCACCCCATTTATTTCCTATTAACCTCCCACGTGCATTTATTTTGGTTACTCACCCGCACCCCACTCTTAAATGCCAAGTCAACATTAGCATTTAATTGGTTTATTAAACACCTCATATATTGGTCAACGCACGTTAATTAAATCGTGTTTTAATTTTGATTTTTAATTAAGGTTGACATGAGTAATAAAATAAGGCAACACCTTATTTAATTGTGGTTTTTGTTGTGCGAGAAGGTTTGGAGAGGAACCTTGGAATCCTCATCTTCCTCCTTGAAGAACATGAAGAACACACTGTCACCGAAAAAGAACGCTGACCTCCGACGAAAGACGACGAAGAATGCAAGTTCCTCGGTGATCGACGATGCGACGCTGTGTACCGCGACGTCGATCCTCTTCTTCGCGATGCCGTGTATCGCGATGCCGATCCTCTTCTCTGCGACGCCGTGTACCGGAACACCGATGATCCTTCTTCAGCGACGTCCTTTTTCCCGCGATGAACTTTTGTTCAACAATGCATGAGGTAGGGGGTTTTTGAGTAATTTTTATATGTGAATTATCCCCTCATGCATGAGTATTTTTAATTTCAGGTTCATTGATTAATTTGACCTTAAATAAATTATTCCCTCATTTAGAGCATGTCTTTTAAAGATTTCCTTTTGAAAAACACCTAACGCGGAGGGTGCGGGCCGAACGAACACGGACCGACAACCCTCCGCAGTTTGTTTATTGGTGTGTGGATCACTGGGTAACAACGAAGCGGGCCGAAAAGGCGTTTTGAACCCTTCATAGTAATCTATGGGTCCCGGGAGATCCGCAGGCGCAGACGGCAGGCAAAATAGACCGTCGGAGCGCATTCGGGGGTCCGCAGTAGGCGATGCCGGCGCGTCGCCAGGATGAGCCACTACGGCGGCAGTGGGAAGACCGGATCCCATGGCCGCGCGGGATCTGGGGGAGATGCGGCGACTAACACTGCGTTCGTTAGCAAGGGGGGCAGCGCACCCCACCCCCCTGCGTTCGCTCGGCATGCGGCACTGCTGAGATGAACCAGCCGCACTGCGCCGGGCCGCGCCCTGATGGGCCGGACCCTAACCCGGGTCGGGTCGACCAGGTTCGGGCCGACCCAGGGGGGTGGGGCTGGGCCGGGCCCGGCCCAAACCCCCCATTTCGGACTGTTTTCAGTAATTTGTTCATATCTTGGGCTTTAGACCTCTAATCGACACACCGTCGGTTATGTTGGGATCCTTGGATCAAGTCGGGCGTTTCGGTATATTACACTAATGGGTTTGGAAAAGCATTGGGTATGGCCGGGTTGGTTCGATCACGAAACTAACCGGGCCCTCGGAGCATAAATGCTTATAACTTGAGCTCCGAACGTCCGATTGACGTGTCGTCGACTTTTTTGGTTTCCTCATAGTGAGACGGACCTTTTCGATTACTCCGCTCGATGTTTGGATGCAGTTGGAGTGCGGTCATGTTGGTTTTTACTTAAAAACCAACCGGGCCCCTGGAACGAAAAAGCCAATAACTCTCAGACCGGGCGTCCGATTGACGCGCCGTCTGTCACGTTGAATTCCTCTTGTCAAGACGGAACATTGAGATACATTAACTCCATAATACGTGTCAGTTGATGTATTGACCCCTTGGCTCATGGAGCGGACCCTCCCGGAAAAGAGCTTGCTGTGTGCGGGAACCCTAGAGCTGGTTCCGACTGCGACGACGATGAGGACTGCACTGAAATCCTCTGTAGGTTTGGCAGTGAAGACGACGGCACTGAAATCCTCCGTGGGTTCGGCATCGATGAAGACTACACTGAAATTCTCCGTGGGTTCGGCAGCGATGAAGACTGCACTGAAATCCTCCGTGGGTTCGGTAGTGACGACGATTGCACTAAAATCCTCCGTGGGTTCGACAGTGATGAAGACAGAACTGAAATCCTCCGTGGGATCGGTAGCGATGAAGACCGTACTGAAATCCTCCATGGGTTCGATGGAAATGAAGACTGCACTGAAATCCTCTGTGGGTTCGGCAGAGATGAAGACCGTACTAAAATCCACCGGGGGTTTGATGGCGATGACTACTGTTCTTGTATCCTATGTGGGTCTGGCAGTGTTTGACTCTGTTATTGGTATCCTACGTGGGTCTGGAAGAGTAGCCGGTATGTATCCTATGTGGGTCTGACAGCTTAGATGGTTTAGTATCCTACGTGGGTCCTAGCTTAGATGAATCAGTGGCCACATCTGATCATCTCTATTATCTTATGAAGAAGTATACCTGTGTGAGCTGATTCTTGACATTCAATCAATATATTCGATATGATTGACTTGCTTTCCTATGGGGATTGGGTTGTGTTTTCCTATGTGGATTGGGTTATACTTCTATGTGGATGTGATCGAACTTGGGCTCGGATGTTGGAGCCGAATGGGAATTGATGACTTAGGTATATGTATGGGCATATATCTAATTAGTGTTGGATGTTACTTCGTGATTGTATATTTCCTTTTTGGATTATCCTTTTTGAATTCTGGGATACCTTCGGGGGTCTCGGGGTCCATACTGAGAAGCGTATACTCACCTTTGCACGGGCTATGCCAACACTAAGTTGTGTCGGATGCAGGCGATGGACAGTGTTGATCGTGGTTGAGGTTTGTGGAGCAAGTTGGTACCTGGAGGTGGACCACTAGGTGGAACGTACACGGAGCGGACGGCTGGACCCGAGGGGATAAGGAGGGTATATGTACCCACCCTTCAGGTGGGACTTCCAGTGGGTGGCTCGACGTTGCTGCTTTACTTTCAATTACTGTACTTTCTTTGTAGTTGTACTTTACTTTCATTTTGGGTTTGTATTATAGCCCACTTACTTTTCCTCACTACTTTTGTACCCAGTTTTACATAGTGTTTACTTCTTCATGCTTACTTTGTAGTGTTTGTTTACTTTATAAAGGCAATGCATTCCCCTTTTGTCTGGATTTACGCCTTGGTGCTAGTCGCCAGCCCCTGGCCTATGGGAGGCGGGTTTGGGGTTGTCACGACGCGGGTCCTGAGGACGGGTCGCGACAAATTGGTATCAGAGGAGTTCGGTTCTACCATAGAACTCAGGACTCTGATCTTTCTTCTATGTAAAGCAATAGTGTTAAGGGTATTGAGTGTGGTTATCAGTCCAGGGAGTCCAGTGTTGGTGAGGTGGCCGACGTATCCGTACACGAGGACCCTGACTTCTGATTTACGACTCTATGCACGAAAAAATTGATTGCTTGTGTGTTTCAAATGTTTTCTTTGTGATTACTTTGTGTCAGCTCACCAAGTATACTGTTTGACCATGGCGCACCTGTTTCTTTTTTGGATGGCCCCACGATGGCAGCCAGCTAGGGTTCCAAGCTTTGTGTGAGATGACAACCCACCGAGTGACGAGGCCTTGCTGTAGGGCCCTTTTTCAGCGGAGGCATAGGCAGTACCACTACCCATCGAGCAACCGATACCACCAACCCCAGCCGCTGAGAGTGCTCGTCGCCTTAGTGCACTGCACGAGTTTCAGCGTCAGAGACCTCCCAGGTTCCGCAGGGAGACATACCCTCAGGCATCCAAGGATTGGCTAGAGGCGGTTGTGCGAGTTTTCAGGTTAGTGGGGACACCAGCTGACCTCATGGTGATCCTCGCAGTGAGCCTCATGCACACGGCTGCAGGCAGATGGTGGATTTTGATGCTCCAGGTGCACGATGATGCATCTCTCTCCTAGACAGACTTTGAGATCCTCTTTCGGTCGGAGTTCGTCCCAGCCACCCTCCGTGCGGTGCGCATCCAGGAGCTACTACATCTGCGGCAGGGTAGCATGACCGTGGCCCAGTACTCGGCGAGGTTTACTGATCTCTCGTACTACTCCATATATATGGTACTGGACCCGTTCTTCCGGGCTTGGACCTTTGATCAGGGACTGAGGCATGAGATCAGGGCTTCGATGATCTCCCTCAACATTCTGACACAAGTAGAGGTGTTGGAAAGAGCCCTTCTACTAGAGAGTTTTCTCGCCGAGCAGGCACCAGCGGCAGGAACTTCCGTAGGACGACCCGTAGTGGAGTCTTCTGCAGCTGGCAGTAGACAGGTGACGCAGAGGTCCAAACGGGCCAGAACATCAGATGGGAAATCTCATTGTGAATATTTGGTTGTGCGGGGCCCACGAAGGAGATACAGCTACATGAGGAGTAGGCAATGTTACGCATGCGGAGGGCAAGGTCACTGGGCTCGAGACTGCCCGACTCGTCCTGTAGATGAGCAGTAGGCGGTAGAGGGACCTCCCAGGCAGAGGTTCGACCATGGCGGTCCGCAGGGAGAATGCGGGCGAGGTAGAGGAGCTGGCCGAGCAGTGGGTGTTGGACGATGCTTTGAGGCCCTACCACCACCACCACCTGGGAGACCACCCCGACCGTAGGTAATGGATGGATAGGGAAGAGCTCAGCTTCAGGCAGCTGAGGCATACATTCATGGAGCTCCGAGAGTAGATGGACAGGAGCGGGACTAGCTCCAGAAGTGGAGACTTTTGTTCATGTTGCTTCTCGCATTGTAGATTCTTTTGGTATTTCTACTTTGAGCAGCAGTAATAAAAGACACCTTCCTTTGTGGCATTTACTTTCATGTCCACTCTTTTTGTTGTTACTAAGAGGTTATGGTTTAAAAAAACCCATTGAATTGACCCTCACTTTTGAGATACCTAATGGAGGAGAACCAATTACCACACACTGATGCCGACAGTGTGACTCAACCCTTGGAGGTGAGAGTAACGGTTTCATCTCTTGGTAACAGCGTTGAGGCCTTCTGACGTCATCCTTGGTATGGATTAGTATCATCCATGTCGGGATTGAATGTATTAGGCAAAGAATGTGGTTCATCCAGGGGTTGAGACCAGATTTCTCTTATCGGCAAAGAAGAAATCTTAGAAGCTCTTTTAGGACCAGAAAAGGTCCAAGTCATCTATGAGTGGATGAGGACAGCTCAGAGCTAACAATAGGCTTATGCTGGCAGGAGGTGGAGACCACTAGAGTTCGAGGGTGGTGACCACATCTTCTTTAGAGTCTCACCACGACGTGGATTGCGGAGTTTGGCCGGGGCGGCAAGTTATCTCTGCATTTAATTAGACCCTTCTAGGTCCTCAACAGGGTAGGATAGGTGGTTGACCACTCGACCCATCCACCTCATTTGCACCGAGTGCACGATGTCTTCCACGTGTCTCAGCTGTGGAGATAAGTGCACAACCCGATGCATATCATCGACCATGGGGAGTCTTTTGCGGAGGTCCCGGTGGAGATCGAGGATCGATAGGAGTGGGTCCTACTTGGACGGTCGATACCTCTAGTGCGCATCAGATGGCAGCACGGGAACCTCCAGGAGAGCACTTGGGAGCAGGAGGCCCAGATGTGTGCTCAGTACCCACATTTGTTCCCCTAGTTTATGATGTATCTTTACGGGGATGTAAATACATGAGGTGGGAGTAATTTAAAGACCCATAAAATTCAAGGGAATTTTTTTTTAACTTTCTTTGGGATTTTACAAGAACACAGTTTCTGACGGCACCTGATTCCAAGGCCCGATGTGCCCGGAATCAATTTCCAAAATTTAACTCTGTTACGTTCAGTGAACGAACGAGCGGGTTTTCCTAACTTTTGAACTGGTGCTTGGAATCGAATTCCGAGGGCACCGATGGAATCACAGCGCCGGTAATTGCTTATGAACACTTTTTCTAGAGTTGCGTTTGCTCAGGTGAGTTTATTAATTAATTGGCTTAACTAAAGAATAAAAATAAAATATTGTGCTACAATTTTATTTTTATTCTATGTAATGATAACCTAGGCAAGGTGGTTGGAGTGGGACACACTAATACCCTAACTCCTATGTAGGATATTAGTGAGGTGGGGCCCACCCGATCCCCACCCCCTTTATTTCCTTTTAACCTCCCACGTGCATTTATTTTGGTAACTCACCTGCACCCCCTATTAAATACCAATTCAACACTCGCATATAATTGGTTTATTAAACGCCTCAATAATTGTTCAGCGCACATTAATTAAATCCTATTTTAATTTTGATTTTCAATTAAGGGTTGACATGAGTAATAAAATAAGGAAACACCTTATTTTATTGTGGTTTTCGTTGTGCGAGAAGGTTTGGAGAAGAACCTTGGAATTCTCATCTTCCTCCTTGAAGAACACGAAGAACACACCGTCACCGATGAAGAACGTCGACCTCCGACAAATGACGAAGAAGAACGCAATTTCCTTAGTGATCGACGACGCAACTCCATGTACCATGATGTTGATCCTCTTCTCCGCGACATCGTGTACCGTGACGCCGATCCTCTTCTCCGTGATGCCGTGTACCGCGACGCCGACAATCCTTCTTCTGCGACGTCTTTTTTCCCGTGATGAACCTTCGTTCAACAACTCTTGAGGTAGAGGGTTTTCGAATAATGTTTATGTGTGAATTATCCCCTCACGCATTAGTATTTTTACTTTCAGGGTGATTGAATAATTTTACCATGAATAAATTATGCCCTCGTTTAGAGCATGTCTTTTAAATATTTCCTTTTGAAAAACACCTAACGAGGAGGGTGCGGGCCGATCGAACACGGCCCGACAACCCTTCGCAGTTTGATTATTCGTGGGCGGATCGACGAGCGATGACAAAGCGGGCTGCAAAGGTGTTTTAAACCCTTTGCAGTAATTTACGGGTCCCAGGAGAGCCGCAGGCGCATGCGGCGGGCAAAACGGACCACCAGAGCACGTCCGGGGGTCCACGGAAGGCGCTGCCGGCATGACCCGCCGGCACGGCGGTGCCGGCTGCCGAAGGTGGTGGTCGGCACCGGCCGGCTGCCCAGAGGCGGTGGGATGACCAGATCCCGCGGCCGCGTGGGATCCTGGGGACACGCGGCGACCAGCGCCGCGTCTGTTAGCAAGGGGGGGCAGTGCACCCCCCCCCCCCATGTCCGCTCAACGTGCGAACGTGGAAACTTTGGGTACGACCGAGTTGGTTCAAACACGAAACCAACTGGGCCCTCGGAGCCGAAACGCTTATACCTTGAGCTCCGAACGTCCGATTGATGTGCCGTCGACATTGTTGGTTTCCTCTTAGTGAGGCAGACCTTTTGGCTTACTCCGCTCGATGTTTGGATGCAGTTGGAGTGCGGTCAGGTTGGTTTTGACCTAAAAACCAATCGGGCCCCTGGACGAAAAAACCAATAACTCTCAGACCAGGCGTCCAATTGACGCACCGTCTATCACGTTGAATTTCTCTTATCGAGACGGAACTTTGAGATACATCAAATCCAGACTACGTTTCAGTTGATGTATCAACCCCTTGTCTCGTGGAGCGGACCCTCCCGGAAACGAGCATGTTGTGTGCAGGAACCCTAGAGCTGGCTGCGACTGCGATGATGATGATGACTGTACTGAACTCCTCTATGGGTTAGACAGTGTCGAAGACTTCACTGAAATCCTCCGTGGGTTCGGCAGCGGTGAAGACTGCACTGAAATCCTATGTGGGTTCGGCCGTGATGAAGACTGCACTGAAATCCTCTGTCGGTTCGGCAGTGACGACGACTGCCCTGAAATCCTCCGTGGGTTCGGCAGCGATGAAGACGGCACTGGAATCCTCCGTGTGATAGGCAGCTATGAAGACCGTACTGAAATCCTCTGTGGGTTTGACGGTGATGAAGACTGCACTGAAATCCTCTGTGGGTTCAGCAGAGATGAAGACCGTACTGAAATCCTCCATGGGTTCGACGGTGATGACTACTGTTCCTGTATCTTACGTGGGTCTGACAGTGTTTGACTATGTTCTTGCTATCCTATGTGGGTCTGGCAGAGTAGCTGGTATGTATCCTATGTGGGTCTGACAGCTTAGCTGGTTTAGTATTCTACATGGGTCCCAGCTTAGATGAATCAGTGGCTACATCTGATCATCTCTATTATCTTACGAAGAATTATACCTGTGTAAGGTGATTCTTGACTTTCAATCAATATCTTTGATATGATTGACTTTCTTTCCTATGTGGATTGGTTTGTGTTAGTCTGTGTGTATTGGGTTATACTTCTATGTGGATATGATCGAACTTGGGATCGGATGTTAGAGCCGAACGTGAATTGATGACTTAGGTATATGTATGGGCATATATCTAAGTAGTGTTGGATGTTACTTCGTGATTGTATCTTTCCATTGTGGATTATCCTTTGTGGATTCTGGGAGACCTTTGGTGGTCTCGGGGTCCCTACTGAGTAGCGTATAATCACCCCTGCATGGGCTATGCCCGCACTACGTTGTGGTGGATGCAGGCGACAGACAACGCTGATCGTGGTTGAGGATTGTGGAGCAAGTCGGTACCTGGAGGTGGACCACTGGGTGGAACGTACACGGAGCGGACAGCTGGACCCGAGGGGCTGAGGAGGCTATTTGTACCAACCCTTTAGGTGGGACTTCTACTGGGTGGCTCGACGTTTTTTTACTTTCATTTGTTTTACTTTCATTCCAGTTGTACTTTACTTTCAGTTTGGGTTTATATTCTATCCCACTTACTTTTCCGCACTACTTTTGTACCCAGTTTTACTTAGTGTTTACTTCTGCTTGCTTACTCTGTGGTGTTTGTTTACTTTATAAAGGCAAGGCCTTTCCTTTTTTCGGGATTTACGCCTTGGTTCTAGTTGCCAGCCCCTGGGCTATGGTAGGCGGGCTTGGGGTAGTCACGGCATGGGTCCCGAGGATGGGTCGTGACAGAATATTCAGTGCTTTATCTCCAATATTTCTGGAAAATGTTTACCCCTAACAAGATTAATGAAGAAGTGGGATACCTACATATGGACAACGGATAACCAAGAAGCATTTGATACACTCAAGAAATATCTCTTGACTCCACTAGTATTGTTGCCACCTATTGAAGGAAGACCAATTATTCTCAACATGATAGCTTTAAAGCGATCATCGGGTGCCTTCCTTGCCCAAAAAAATGATTCTGGGAATGAAAACAACCATTATTATCTGAGTGTCACTATGATTGATGTGGAAACTCAGTATTCTTGTATTGAGAAGTGCTGCATGGAATTAATATTGCAGTTCAGAAGTTGAGACACTACCTGCAACATCATGACTTCCAATTGGTATCTCATAACAACCCGCTAAAATTTACCATTAGTCGCCCAATGCTTACAAAATGACTAGCATGGTGGGTGGTTATTTTGAAATATTTTTCTTCCTAGTTTTTGACTCAAAAGGAAATAAAAGTCCATGCTCTGGCTGTTTTCCTTGATGAGCACCCATCTGGGGAAGTCACAACATTTAATACTAAACATCTTGATGACGAGGTCTTCTCTATTTAAGATAATTCCCAAACATGGGAAATTTATTTTGATGGTGCTTCTTGATTTCCAATGAGGAAGAGACTGGAAAATCATAAATTCAACATGGTTTGATTATGAATTGTCCTTATTTCCCACGAAAAGGCAGTATTTCCTTATTCATTACTTTTATCAGAAGGTGGTACCAATAATGAAGTAGAGTATCAAGCTCTCATAAGAGGTTTGGAATTGGACCATCAGGTGAAAATGGATCATTTAAAGGTAAAATGTGATTAAGAATTTGTAATCAAACAAATCAATGGGGAATATTCTATCAGAGAAGATGATTTCATCCCTTTGTGTGATTATGTCAGAGAGTTAATGGATGAATTTCCCTCAGATATGACATTGTCCTATGTCCCACGATCACAAAATTCCCTAGTAGGTGCACTGGATAATGCTGTTACAACTTTGGAAGATTCAAATCGGGATGAGACCCTTATCAGCATAACCCATCGTCGTGTGGTCTTACCTTTTTTTCAAACCAAAATGGAGAAAATTAATGAAATTTTCCCTATTGCTGAATAATATGGTCATACCATGGTATGGACAACATCTATCATGAAATATATTCAAAATGGGTTCCTTCCACCAAATAGGGATGAGATGGAGTAGATATCGTGAAGAATGTCTAATTTTACTCTTTATGATAGTCCAGACCACCGAAAGATCCTTTACAAGTGAGAAATTAAGGGGATTTTCTTCAGATGTATTGATGGATTTGAGACATCAACTTTCATGAAAGTAGTACATTCAAGAGCTTGTGGTTCCCACTAATCCAGGCACGAACTCTCCAATCAGATCCGAAGGCATGGATACTTTTGGGATTCAATGAAAATTGATTGTACAGATTTCACTAAAAAAAATTCATCCCTGTCAAGTGCATGTAAATTTCATTCAACAGTCCCCAGAGTTTCTACATACAGCTCAATTCCCTTGTCCATTTTCCACATGGGGAATGGATATAGTAGGGCCTTATTCTCCTGCCACGGCTAAGCAGTTCAATTATATTCTCACTACTACAGATTTCTTCTCTAAATAGGCCGAGGAAATTACTCTCAAAGAAGTTGGAGCCAAAATCATTGTTCATTTTGTCAAAACTAATATCATCACCAGATTTGGAATCCCTCAAACTATTTTGACATATAATGGTGCCAATTTTTGTTCTGATTATGTAAAAAAGTTATATCAGGCACATAAATTCATGTCCAACCACTCATCTCACTATCATGCAGCGACCACTGGACAGAAAGAGGCTTTTAATAAGACTCTATCAAACATACTCTCTAAGATAGTGGATGAGGATAAGAAATCATGTCCTAATAAACATTTGAATTCTTAATGGTTATATTGGACAAATACCCATACTAGTACCCAATCAATTCCTTATTCAGTGGTATATGTTACAGAATTAGTATTTCCATTTGAAATTCAATTGCATTCACTTAGAGTTGTAATCTTTGATCAGCTGTCTTTAGATGAAAGATCTTAGGAATGGTTCAATGAGTTGGAACGATTAGATGAGAAAAAATTGGAAACATGTCATCATCTAAAAGTCTATTAAAATAGAATTTTGAGAGCTTTTAATAAGAAATTTCTCCTTCGTTCATTCCTTCAAGGAGAATTGGTATTGTTTCTTAGGACTCTAATGATACTAGGAATGAAACCTCCAAAACTCGAACCAAAATCGGAAGGTCCTTACTCCATACATAATATCTATTCAAATAGAGCTTATGATTTAATCTCAATGGATAGAGATATCATTACATCTCTAACCAATGTGGGTTTTTTTGAATAAATACATAGTGTAATTATACACCATAGTCCTCACAACATGGCTTAAAACTACCCAGCCCCCATGTCCTAGTTGAAATACATTAAACTGTATAAAAACCACATTAGTCTACAATGTATGAATTTAAACTATACAGTACAATTTTCTTGCTACAAGACATAAAACTACATAACACCCTTGTCCTAGTTGCAAGACATTAAACAATCTAACAACCATAAGCGTCCAAACTACATGATGTTAATGTGCATAACAAATTCTTCCTCTTCGTATAAAGTTAATATTCATGACATCATATGTAAAACTAATGTTATCACTATTTGACATTAGAAGCTCCCATAAGAAAATTTCATTGATGTCATCACTAGTTTTTAGAAGTACATTAGCCTCACTCTTTCCCATGTTGGAGTCAGATCTACATAGAGACCATGCTTCAAGAACTAAGTATGGCTTGATTATCATTTTCAATGAGATACGTAGAGACGCCTGAATCTCCTATTCTGGGCCCAGAAACAATCACAAAATCTTCTTATTTTCGTTTTCTCCTCATGTAAATGAGTTAGATTTATATAGATAATTTTCTTAAGACATATGATTTGTCCCTTATACAACTTTATATTTTATGATTTATTGTTCTCTCAGACAGTTTAAAAAATCCACCATTCTTCATGTCAAACACAATTAGCACGAGGAATGATTTTTTCCAGAACTAAGTATGGGTTGATTATCATTTTCAATGAGATATGTAGAGACACCTAGATCTCCAATCTAGGGCCCAAACATGATAAAAAACCCCCTTTATTTCTTTTATAAAAATCAAACCTGCATAGGAAATGTTATAAGAACTATAAATAACTTGATTATTTCCCCAGCAAGACATATAGTGACACTTGGGATTTATCCCTTAATCCAGTTAAAATATGTATTTCCTTTCATATCAATTCATTTTCATCCTTACCACATGAAGTTATACTACATAGATATCTAATACCCATATTCTTCGTTTTCATCACCTTTCCATTATAAAAGAAACCCTTACTGCTCCTTGTTTGTCACACAGAGCATTGCTCGTGGGGGATTTAGAATTGGGTAAAGAGCTTATTTATATAATGTGTTTAAATTTCATATGGGGTTAACAATGT
The DNA here is from genome assembly GCA_963277665.1 of Viscum album. NCBI lineage: Eukaryota > Viridiplantae > Streptophyta > Magnoliopsida > Santalales > Viscaceae > Viscum > Viscum album. The sequence continues at coordinate 1,527,720,367 of OY728145.1, forward strand.
CCTCACTGCATGACTCAAAGATACATAGTATAATGTCCTCAATGGATGACTTAAAACTACACATCATCATATTCATTCAAAGGAAACAAAGAAAGTCTCCATTTTACATATGATTCAAATCTATGTAAAGGACATAAAACTTGTAAAAAACATTTATTCAAACATTTCTCATGTGTGTTAAGCAATACATCCTTACACATTTCACACTATTAATATTTAATATTTAATATTTCTATATTCTCATAATATTCCTTATGGTTTCTAGTGGTAAAGTTTCTAATATTTAAGAGCTCTTATACCTAACAATGTTGCATGTTCCCTTAGGTGGCCTTGCATAAGTTGAAAAAATAATAGTCTTGTCAACCAGAAGATGCCATTATTTGGCATTGCAGCATATTCCCGAGGTGGCCCTACATAATATAGCCCCCATAATGGGTTTTTCAGATAATGGTAATTTCATTATTGGTTATAGTATCTTTGACCCCTTCAAACATTGATGACAATATATAAGAATTTGTATATTAAAATAACCATTCAAGTATACTTGTCCCATTATCTTTCTCACAATATGAAAATATTCAAGACCATGGTTTATAAATTTCATTCAACATGTGTTTGATGCACTAGGGAATATCCTTTAAATCACTTGGCCACATATCATATATTGTTTCCATTTCTGTTCCTAATTTTATGACCTCAAACATCGGACAAAAATACCTTTTACATTTGGGTTAGACCTTCATGAAAGTCATGTTTCAACAATTCATTAGATATCTTGATTGGAAATACCCTTCCCATATTCTGGTACCATTCTCTTTAAATCAAACTATATGCTTTGGAAAATTTGAATCTCCATAAACTTTCTTTGACTTTAATCAATAGAGCATCAAACTTCTGAGAGCACTTTTTCTTTACTATGTAGCTAGTTCCCTTAGGTGGCCTTGAATAAGTTTCCTACATAACAGGCCTGTCATTCAAATGATGCCACTATTTGGCTATGTTGGATATTTCCCAGTTGGACCAACAACATTTAGTACCCATAACAGGTTTGTCAAGCAATGGTAACTTCGTTCTTAAAAAATCCGTTCTCTAATGCTTTTAACCTTTTTCCCATTTCATTCCTCAGTTCCAGAAATTTTTAAGCCATCGTTTACAGTTTTACATTCCATACCTGAATATGATAGTATGTTTCCAAACAAATTATCTTGAAATTGGGAGATTTTTCTCTTACCTTTGGTAATATCTAAAGAATTTAAATTAAATCCACACAATGTCCACACTTCATGACTTAAAATTGCATAGTACCAATGTCCTTGTTGCATGGCATAAAACTGCACATTTTCAATGTCCTCACTCCATGACTTAAAACTACACAGTACCAATGTCCTTACTACATGACATAAAACTACACAGTACGATATCAGAAATATCCCCTTTTGTGATAAATGTTTAACCAAAACTCATACATAAAATTTGTATAAAAATGGTTTTCCTATTCATGACTTAAGTTGGTCTGAAACATCCCATTTTCATTCTTAAAATTCATTTCATTGGAAATACCACTTATTGTGGTCTTATGTAACCCAAATCTTATTTTCCCCAATCTATCAGTAGAAAATGTTAAATTCATAAACAAATCTTTCACTTGACTATGTAGCATGTTCCCTTAGGCGGCCATATATAGTTGCATATAAAACAAGCATGTCAGTCAAAAGATACAACTATTTGGATCTACAACATATGACCCAGTTGGACCTGTATAATCCGGCCCCCATAACAGGTTTGTTAAATAATGGTAACATCATTCCTGGAAATAAAACCCCTTATGTTGATACAGGTTTTAGATTTGTGACCATAAAAATCATGACTCAAGATTCCCCTTAGAATTTTTTAAAGAATATTAAAGCAACTCTTAGACACCGATTCTTGTTATGAATCTAATTCAACATTTAGGGTCAAAGATATTCAACCCTAAATATTAACCCTTTAAATTCCATCATGCGTGATTCTAAACTACAATTAACAAAAGATTCGATACTCATTACATTGAGAACCTGCAAAGGGAACACTAAACAAAAGCCGAGTCTCAACTCACTAAACATACATTTTTTATGATTTAGGTAATATTGAGCAATAAAAAAGGATATAAAAAGATAAAAATTATCTAGGGTTATCCATATAACCCTAGAAATAGTAAAATTATTCTCATTAGGTCCTTCGGCATAATAAGAAAATTTTGAGCGCTTCATTCTTATTATTATAATAATGACGGTTTAACATAAAGGAATTATTATCCTCATTAACATTTAAAATTGCAATCATGAAAAACAGGAATGAATATTTTTATTATTGAAAACAAATTTCTTTTATTCATATCAAAATAGAGGGCCATCCACAAAATGGATCCTCTCTATCATGTTTTAGAATAAACTCCCAACATGACATTTCATTTGTTGGACCGCTTCATAAGCTCAATCTGCTGCATGTTGAAGTTTAGATTGTTGGGAAACTCCAACATCCTCCACCCGACGAAGTGCTTCCTTAGTAGTTGAAATGGTATATATCCCATCTATTTGGGTTTCTCCTAATGTCTGATTCAACTACTAAATCTTGTTATGAACAGTATCCAGTTTCTGTTGAAGATATAACAACTCCTTCATGGTTTCATTGATTTGTTGGAAAATCATGAGTGATTTCTTGTTATGATTTTACTCTTCCTCAATTACTACAACTTGAAATCCCTCAATATTGATGCATCATTTAGCCTATTCACAATCTTGTCGCAGTTTATGCTGCTACTCTCCTTGGGGAATAGTCTCTTTCACGGCATCACAGACTGAAAGATAATTAAATCCACCAAATCCCAATCTTCTAAATAATTTAGGGGGTTTTGAAAATGGGACAACAATTCATCTAAATGATTTTTGACAATTATGCTCTAGATGTGACACGATGTCTTCTTATGTGCCATACCAAGAGCATATTGCATCTCTATGTTTGAATCTGATTCACTACCATGAGTTAAAATGTACTCTAGAAACAGGTCGCTTAAATATATGCCTTGTTCTACTTCTCTAGGGACAGTAGAAGCTTAAACTTATGTTCTAGGAATAGATAAACATAAATGATAAAATCATGTTTATTATTAGTTTAAAATAGGGGAAACAAATTATATTCAAACATATGATTATATTTACCCAATAATAAGTCATATACTTGATTGGATTCGTTCCCCATATTCTCAGCCACGGTGATTTGAGTATATGTTTCTTGAGAAGGGTATTTTCCTTGAATTTTCTCATTTATGACATTTTAAGGCTCCAGGACATCTCTTGATGAAGGATCCTCTGCGGATATTTCTCCAGCCCCATCAGAATAATAATGTGGAACACTCGGTTCCTGAAGATCATTTGCAACATTTTCGAAAGATAAAGCTTCATAAGGTGAACATTGATGTAATGAATAAAGTTAAAGAGAAATTATGTATAAAAAAATACATGAATAGGGACTTACATCCTTGAAATTCTTCATGAAAATCCCCAACTCTTTATGGATCCTTGAATATCAATATTTGGATTAAGGGTGTCAATATTTTCAGTGTATACTGCTGGAAATGTAACAACATCCTCATCATTTATGGTATCCAAAAAACATTGGTTGATGCCTAAATTTTCTCTTCCGACATTTCGTTCCATTGGATATTAAATTAATATGCAAGAATCAGGCCTTTCTAGGATTGGTTCAACATCAAAATTGGTCTTATATTTCCCTGGATCTTCATTCCTTTCTCCTATAGTAATATGAATATGCATGTTGATTATTTTAGGATCCATTGAAAAAACCAACTGAGGAATGTATTTATTCTTACCACTACTTTCCTCTCTTTCAGCAGATCCAGGAGTTAGAATATCTTAATATTTTGTTGATTTATCTTCTAAAATTTTAGATTCATCACCATGAACCTGGGTTTCCCCTGGGGCTTCTTTTTTCTGGTCTTGAAGAATCATCTCTTAATCCTTTTAGAGAGGAGAGAGATATAGATCCTACAAGAGGATAAAACATGATTTCCAGAATACATTAAAAAGGTTGTATTCCCTATGGATCTTATAAATAATCACTCTTTCGGCGAACTCTTTGAATAAATCTCATTGCTCTCTTGAGTTTTCGTTCAAAATCATGTGGAGAGATTGAAACACTCCTCTTAGCAGGGAAAACATGAGGTAATGGTTATGGATTACCTGTCTCTATTACCCCAGTCATGATTCTTGCTCCTGGAGAATGTTTTGGAGACCTAGGAGGACCATTTGTCGCATTGATAGGAGAGCCTACAAGACCATACTTAGGAGATTTGAGAATTGGTTCGGATATTCCTTCTCTATATTCAAGCTACATAAATATATTTTATTCATGATTAATTATGATAAATGGTAAAATAGACTTGAGACAAAAGAAAAAGGGAAATGCATTCTCTGTGTTAACATAAATATACCACTCCTCCTCAAAGTCTGTAATTACTCCTTTGTGGACTACTACGTCCAGCATATGAGATACTCATTTAGAGGTTTGGATTTGTTCCTTCGTGCATATATAAAAACCTCCAGTTTAGAAATATACATTGGTACATCTGGAATGTTTTTTTCCAGATTACAATCAGAAGGGGTCCTAATGTCACCAATATCTTGTATTCGAATGTCATGCTGGGGAAATGCCCAGGCGTCCCTAAGATCATATGTTACACTCTCTCAATGATGAATGGATGAAGGTCGCACATAATTCAATCATGGTATGGTTGAATGTGGAGGGGATTCAACACCTTCTAGTTAGAAAAATTCTTCAGTCCTCCATTCATTAGAAAGTTCAACAGATGGAATAGGAATATCTATTTAATTATGGTGACTGGATCGCCTTGGCGACGGATGTTTTTCTTCTATAGCCCTGGTATTCTTGGTATACCTCATGCTAAAATGTTTTGAGGGCTCTAAAACATCTGAAACATCTGTATCATCTCTTTCTTTAGAAATATATCCATGATTTCCACGTGCAACAATCATTGTAGCCTCCACTCGATATATTCCTTTCGTCAGGGTCCCTTTAAGATATGAAGAGGCACATGATTTGGCATACCCAACTTCCAATCAAATCGATGCATCTAGTGGAGGTAGCGTAATTGACAATTTGGATACGTATAAAGAAATTTGAATCCATAATTTCCGTGTACCATTGGGTGTTTCTCATGTCTGACATACATAGGTGGAAAATTGTGTGATTGTTGAAGGCACCTGAATTGACGAGAAAATCTATAGGGAACATAATCCTCATAGATAATTTCACCATCAAACTCGGTTGATAATATCCCATCCCCAAATGCCATCATATAAGATCTATACTCATAATTTTGTTCATTTCCATCATCAATAAATGTTCCAACTGGTGGGTTACCAAATGGAAAGAAACTAAATTCCCTTGAGGTATTCAATACATTCAGAAACTCATTAGGTCTCATGTTCAGAGTCTTAATACCATAAAAATTCTATAAAAATGAGATGAATCGACCAATGGTAACTCTGACTGAATTCAACACTGAGTATAAACAAAACTATGCAACAATCTAGCCCCACAACACTCAGAATGACTCTAAAATCTTAAATGGAGCCTTCCCATTGTATAAATGCAGCTGTAGATGGTCAATTCTTGCTAAAATATGGTTTTCAAAACAAATACACTTCTCCTCTACCAATTTAGTTGCAATGATGAAAGTACCTAATCTTACACCACCTCCATATTCACAAACAGGATGCAAATAAACACTTAGCGACATAGAAATGAAGGCAGCTAAGCTTACTTTTTCATCTATATCTAGTTTGAATTTATAGACCCGGTGATTATTATTGTCTCTTTCAAACATTGAACCATATGTTCCTAAACTACCTCTGTTATCTACAGAAGGACAAATAGTAGGATGTCCATAGATTGAACGTTCCTCTGTGGTTGGTTCTAAGAAGGCTTCCATCCACACTCTTGCATTAATACCTTTCTTGTACTAAGGTAAATTATCCTCTATCGTAATTAATTCATGAGTTAGAAGCGGTGTTCTAGAGGCATTACCCCTTGTTGTATTAGGCAGAATGAATTCGTCAAACATTTCCCAAAGAATGGGAACCCCAACTATTTGTTAAATGTCCGAGAGTCTAATACAAACTTCACCATGCCTCAAATGAATGGTATTTTTTTGTGGACTCCATCAGCTATGTAATTCTGGAATGAATTCATTTTTATAAACTTAAGTTTTCCCCATCCAGAAATCTTCCTTGATATAAAGATATGATAATTGTTTTCTGAATTCTGCACAGTTCTGACGTACCCAGAATGCCCACATCCACTAGGGTTCTACACCCCCTCCCGAACTAAGGTCCCAATCTTTTTTCCAACAATTAGATTGATCGGGTTGAGAATACCAAAAAATGGAACCATAAAAATGTGGTCATGGATTTACAAAATGATCTTTCATATCGGGATTGCAACCACTGTAATCAAGGATAAAACTAATAGGGATTGTTCCTTCTTGTATTTGAACCGCACTTGCACTAATATTAATGCAGTAATAGTTGGATTATTAAAGAAACTAATTATTTGGAAATTACTTCTTAACATATGGAAGATGGGAATCTTTCAAACGCCCATGCCCGTACTAGGGTAAGTAAGGACTTTGTATGTTGTCACGTTCGTATAGAATTAGACCCCTCCATAGCCCAGGAAGATTATTTTCAACAATGTCAAAATAGTCTAGTCTAACAATCTTCATCATTTCATTTTAGTGAGCCTTAGCTTCTTTATTATGTGTCATCCAATGAATCATTATTTCCTACAAAAGAGTTACCAAAAATGCAGTTCAATATTTTAAAGATGAAATCAAAATAATTGGCAAAATACATTGTTCGTGTAGGTCCTTTGAAGAGGCTGGTTGTGTAGGTCCTTCGACGAGGCATGCCACATAGGTCCTCCCATGAGATCTATCTCATAGGTCCTTCGCCAAGGATCCTAGCGCAACAATATTTGTGAAGTCCTTTTTCATAGCTCCATTGCATAATTAATTTTATCTTGAAAAATTTTCAACGAAATTAAGCGAGAGAACAATGCAATAAGAGTTGGGAGAACAAGATACAACACGATAGCTATGGAATTTCGGAGAAAGGACTGATGAAGAAAAAAATTGTGAAGGGTGAGACATATTTATATGCGACTGAAGACCTATGCATCTAGACTATGCACATCCACTTCGCGGAAAACCTCCATGAAGTAGCTGCATAGTAAACCTGTGTTGTTGGGAAACTTTCACTATAAGACTCGACATTCATTGTACGTTTCAGATCTAGTCCTGAGGGGGGGGGGATTTTGTTAACACTACTTGATAAATTAGCCAAAATTATTATGAAATGAACTCTTTATCTTTCATATCCAAATGAAAGGTTCAAAAAGTACAAAAGAAAATAAACAATACTCCCAATGAGCTTCGCGACAGGGTAGCTTCACAGATATGTGCGGATGACCTGCACGGTGGACCTACGTGGCTATCCTGTGCGACTGACCTCCATGCCAAACCTCTGCACCAACCGATGCTTGGGGAACCTACACGGAATACCTCCACAACAAAGCTATGCAAAACACCTGCATGGGAAACATCCAATCGACCAGGCCCATCCATGACCATAAATATTTCCCTTGGGCTCCCTATTTCTGGACTGAAAAAAAGTGAAAGACACTATAAAGCCCCCATTGTGTACCTCTTTCACCTAGATCTCTCAAAATGTCTCAGGTATCTCTCTAAACCAGGAGAGAAGAGATAATTAAATGAGATAAGAATGTTTTGATGTTATTCAAATTCATTAGTCACCATCCATACCTATGCGGTTGACCTGCACACCATACCTATGTCGTACACCTGCGTGCCATACCTGCAGGGCTGACCTGTACTCCATACCTGCGCGGTACACCTTTGTGTCATACTAGCGTGGTATACCTGTTTTCCATACCCGCACGGTATACAGACACGTGCATTTCGTGGGGTGTGGAAAAAACAAATATAACCTATGTTAAAATGTATTATAGTGGATTACCTAGGTTGTCTCCAGAGAAGAGTGCACAACAATTAAGCTGTCACCTTAAAATAGAAAGAAGTGAGGTTGTTTTTAGAAATTGTTTGATTTAGAAAATACAAGAAAGAAACTAAATAAAGTAAAGTAATTAAGTGGAAGTTTTGAAACAAATTGAAAAATAATGTGATCTAAATCAGTGATATGAAATGGTGATCAGGTTTGGGTCTGTTTTCCAATTGTAATTCTATCATTGTTCATTTTACCCAATTCTCCTGTGCTAATCGTTAAGAGTGAGAATCCAAAATCGTTTATTCTCACTCCCTTGGTCAATTAAAAATGTGAGAATAAACCTTTCTAAAATCTTAGGTCAGTCTAATATCCTTCCAATGTGTAATAGAGTTGTATAAAATACCCCCAATTATCTTAGTCAATTCCCAATCGGGTCTTGTTTATCCCAAGTAATCAAGAACATTCACTGCTCCTCACACACGTACTGATGATCACCGAGTACTACACCACTAAATCCCGGTCTATTCCACTATTTATAAACCAGAACCTAGTGGAGGGAGATATTGATCATTGAACAAATATAACTGAACAACAGAATCTAAAATTAGATACAATAGTATATGATAATAAAAACTGTTATAAGAAATTGAAACAGATTCGCAGAAGAAAAAAGAGGATTTTAAAATATTAATAGAAGGAACTCATGAAATACAATATGGAAAACCTCTCCTTCCCCAATCCCATAGAATTTTACCCCACCATTGTAAGGGTAATTATGACTAAGGGGAAAGAAGAACACATTACAAGACTAAGAAGTGTAAAACAAAGAAAAGATAGTACATAAATTTGATCCTCCAGAATCTGTCCTCCAGAAGTTTTCCTCTGTTCTTCCCACCATCCGGCCGAAACGCACTAAGGTACCTTCTTATAGAATGTTGGAAATTAAGTTTTATATCGACCCTCAAAATTTTAGAGTCATTGGACAGGTTTAAAGAATGATATGGCCGAATCAATGACCATTATCTTTCTGGCCGCCAAACACTGTTTCACACACTTCACTTGGACACGCCAAAAGGATGCATTAATGAGCTCAATAATTTATTAAATTTAATATGAGCCGTCATTTTGATGTCCTCTATCGTCAACAGCTGGAATAATCTCATTCTAAGGTCGGCTGAAGGAGATATTTCATATTTAATGAAGTGGGGTCCATTCAGCCTTCCAAACTGATTTCTCCACTTGATTGAATTTTCTGCACCATTGGGTTTCGAATTGGTTATTGGTCCAGAAGGAAAACTTTAAGCCCACAAGTATAGGAACCCTAATAAAAAAGATTCACTTCAATTGGACCAATATAATAAATGTTATTCCCGAAACACATAAGCTATATAAAACTGAAAATTTTACAGAATTAGCTCATTTTCACATTTAAGCCCAAAATACACCAAAAACACATAAATGATGAAAATACACTCACATTGAATAATTGGGAGGGATTAAATAATTTAAAAACATATAAATAATAATGAAAATATTAACTATGTCAATTCTCCCACACTTATTACTTGGACTCCTGGACAAGTCAGAATCAAAATAAATTCAAAGTAAATTCAAAACACATATCCATGAGATCCACTAATTTGAAAACAAGAACAAAATATATCATGCCTCCTCAAACTCTATTATTTCATGTTATTAATTTAGGATCATTAAATAAATTTATTCTTCATTTCTCCTCCCATACACACAAAACACTTACCTAACTTTCATTATATCTCATTACACAAATCTCAATTTTTTAGCAATGTCTTCCTCATCCAAACTCATACAAGTGTCACCATAGGCTTGATAAATTCCTACATCTCCACCCGATGTGAGTCAAAGAAATATGTTTATCATGAGTACTTGTTAATGTTGTTCTGTGGCTTTAGGTTGGTAGGATTTCTATTTGAAAATTCTAAGGCTGAATGAAGAGGGCTTGGCTCTTTTTGAAGCAAAATTGCATTACTCTAATTTTCACAAAAGTATGGTCTTATTTTCACACCCCTTAGAAGAAAATAAACTCCTCCATGGAATATCAAGGAATGTTCTCATAGTTCATCATTTCAGTAGCAAAAATTTCAATCTTCTCAAATATAATATTTCTTGAAAGCTCCAGAAAAGGCACGACTTCTTTTTTACATTAGAATCTCCAGAAAGGCACAACTTCTCTCATCATGAAAGCTCCAGAAAAGGAACAGCTTTCAGCAGAATGATTTTTTTTGCAGCAATAACATCTCTTCAACATTTGTTTTACCCAAAGTATCCCCAAAAAAAGTAGTACAATACAAGACATATTACCCCCACACTTATTTTCAAATAGATCATGTAATTTCACTTCAAGAGTAGGTTGGATAGGGAATATTGGCTTGTAATATGGCTAACCTAACAGGATGTTCATGGCTTCTATGAGCTACAAGGATTAAATGTTCAAGTTAGGCCATTATGAAAGGTATTATCTTGAAAATGGGTATTTCAAACCAAATAAATTCCTCAATCATTTAAAACACAAGTACCTCAAACCCTCAAGTTTTGACAGGAATAAATCAAATTCTGGTTAAATCAAGCATGATTTGGTTCTTTCAAGAAGTGAGGTGAATGTAAAGAATATAAAAATAATAGGTTTAGAAGCCTCACGAGAATGTGATTTCAAATATAAAGATAGTGATATGTGGCATGGGATTCAAAAAACAGAGTATTTTTCATGAAATTCCCAAATAATTAAACTTGAAACAATGTCATTTTCGGCATTCATTTAAGCCCAGTTTCAAGGAATAAATTATTTCACTCATGGATATGGGTTTCAAAAATATCAATGATAATCATTTTAGCTAAAAAGTTTTAAAAACACACAAAAATTGAAAAATAAACTCACAAAATTTTAAAAACTCAGATGTTTTTTAAAACAAATAAGAAAAAAACAACACATAAAAATCATACACTACAAAGTTTCCCTCCCCCACACTTAAATGAGGCAGTGCCTAAAATGTATTCAAATGTATTTAACATGTAAGAATATTTGAAATTGAATCACAACAATCATGAAAATATAAAGGACAGGTACGACCTGATGGAGTTTATTGATAAACAGGTTGGAGGAGTGTGATCTCCTCCATTGGCTCTGATGGCATGGTCCCAAGGAATTTCTTCAATCTATGCCCATTAACAGTGAATGGGTCCTTCACTCCATCCTTCAAAATCTGCACAGCACCAAAAGGATAAACATGAGTAACTATAAAAGGACCTTCCCACCTGGAACAAAGTTTACCTGGCATCATCTTGAGTCTTGAATTGAATAACAACACTTTGTCTCCTAGATGGAAGTCCTTTGGTTGGATCAGTTTGTCATGAGCCACTCTTGTTCTCTCTTTGTAAATCCTAGAATTTTCAAATGATTCCCTTCGAATTTCTTCCATCTCCTGTAATTGCAATCTTCTCTCTTTCCCAGCACTTTCAAGATCCAGATTCATCTTCCTCACAGCCCAGTATGCCTTATGTTCCATTTCCACAGGTAGGTGAAAACTTTTCCCATAAATTAGCCTATATGGACTCATTCCAATTGGAGTTTTGTACGCTGTCCTGTAAGACCATAATGTGTCTTCTAACCTTTGTCTCCAATCCTCCCTATTTGGATTAATAGTCTTTTCCAAAATTCCTTTGATTTCCCTATTGGACACTTCAACTTTCCCATTAGTCTATGGATGATAGGGAGTTGATGGTTTATGATGCACCCCATACTTTTTAAACAAAGCCGCCATTCTCCAATTACAAAAGTGAGTCCCTTGATAACTAATGATGGCTCTAGGAACTCCAAACCTACAAAATATGTTAGCCCTAACCAAATCACAAACAACTTTAGCATCGTTAGTTCTGGTGGCTTTTGCTTCCACCCATTTGGAAACATAATCAAAAGTAAGAAGAATATAAGAATTTACAAATGACATTGGGAAAGGTCCCATAAAATCTATCCCCCAAACTTCAAATATTTCACAAAAATTAAGTGGATTTTGGGGCATGTCTTGTCTCTTTGAAATATTTCCTGTAAACTGACATTTTTCACACAGTTTACAAAATTCATGAGAATCTTTGAAAAGTGTTGGCCAATAAAGTCCATATTCTAAAACCTTCCTCGCTATCCTTTGAGGTCCAAAGTGCCCTCCACAAGCTAATGTGTGACAAAACCTAAAGACTGATTCAATTTCATTTTTAGGCAAACATCTTCTGATAATTTGGTCATTGCAAATTTTCCAAAGAAATGGATCATCCCAGATGTAATATTTAGATTCAGATTTCAATTTGTGAATTTGGTGAGAATGTACATGAGATGGGACCTGAGATGTTACTAGATAATTGACCATGTCAGCATACCAATGTACTTCTCCTTTAATCAAGTACAACTGCTCCACTGGAAGGCAATCATTTAGTGGTTCAGTGTCTGGAATTTCAACTTCAGAGGTGTTGGGTAGTCTACTTAAGTGATCAGCCACTTGGTTCTCATATCCCTTATTATCTTTGATTTCTATGTTGAACTCCTGTAGTAGTAGCATCCATCTCACTAGCCTCGGTTTTGCTTCATCCTTCTTCATCAAGTACCTAAGAGCTGCATGATCAGAAAAAACAATGACTTTAGTTCCAAGCAGATACGATCTAAATCTTTCTAAAGAAAAAACAACTGCTAAAAACTCATTTTCTGTTGTTTTGTAGTTGAATTGTGCTACATCTAAGGTTTTCGAGGCATATGAAATGACTTGTGGCCTGCCATCATTTCGCTGAGAAAGGAAAGCTCCAACTGCTTGGTTTGAAGCATCAAAAAGTAGCTCAAATGGTTCTTCCCAATTTGGTGGCTGCATCACTAGTGGTGTAATCAATTTCTTCTTCAACTCATCAAATGCTTCCCTACATGAACTGTTGAAATCAAAATTAGCATCTTTCAAAAGTAATCTAGATAGAGGGAGAGAAATCTTACTGAAATCTTTTATAAACCTCCTGTAGAATCTTTCATGTCCTAAAAATGATCTAACATGATTCACACAAGTTGGGTAAGGCAAGGAATTTATCAATTCAATTTTTGATTTATCAACCTCAATGCCTTTATGTGAAATGGCATGCCCAAGGACAATTCCTCTCACAACCATAAAATGACACTTTTCAAAATTCAAAACAAGGTTCTTTTCAATTCAAGTTTTCAAAACATTTTACAGATTTTTCAAACAATAGTCAAATTAATTTCCAAAAACTGTGAAGTCATCCAAGAAAACCTCCAAGAAATCTTCAATGTGATCAGAAAATATAGTTACCATACACCTCTGAAATGTATCTGTATAATTACACAATCCAAATGGAATCCTTTTGTATGCAAAATTACAGAAAGGACAAGTAAATTTAGTCTTTTCTTGATCCTCGGGGGAAATGGGTACCTGAAAATAACTTGAAAATCCATCCAAAAAGCAATAATGAGTTCTCCCTGACAATATCTATAACATTTGGTCAATGAACGGGATAGGGAAATGATCTTTTCGAGTGACCTGATTCAGCTTCCTAAAATCGATGCATACTCTCCAGCTATTCTGAATTCTCACAGGGACTAATTCATTCTTTTCATTCCTCACAATGGTAAGGCTAGTTTTCTTTGGGACTACATGGATGGGGCTAACCCATTGTGAATATGATATGGGATAGATGATCCCAGCTTCTAATAACTTCTCAATCTCTTTTTTCTCAACCTCTATCAGGGTAGGGTTCAGCCTCCTTTGGGGTTTTCTGACAGGTTTGGAATCTCCCTCATGAAAAATTCTATGCGAGCAAATTTTTGGGTTTATTCCTATGATATCACCTAATATCCACCCTATTAATTGGACATTCTCTCTCAAAAGATCAATCAATGATTTTTCTTGAGTTTTAGATAGATTATTAGCAATTATTACTTGTAATTTCTCCCCCTCCATAAGGTAAACATATTTTAAATCGGTGGGGAGTGGTTTTAATTCTAGAGCAGGAGGATGATCAAGAGATGAAACTAAATTGAGGTTCTCCACTTCCAATGGTTTGACATCCTGCACACAAGAAATCATATCATATTCATCATCATTTAACAAATTATCAAAGAAATCATATTTTACCTCTACTTCCAACACGAAATCAGAACCTCCAAGAGTTTGGGAATCCATATGTTCAGTGATATATTTAATGTAAAAATTCTATCATAATGAAAAAAATTCATGAAACATACCTGATTCTTCAATTGATTCTATGTGTTCTTCATGGGAGAGTGTGAAGAGTGAATGATCATCTGATGGGTGCCTCATGGATTCAAAAATATTGAAGTGCACAGTGCTATCTCCATAATCCATGGTAAGTGTCCCTTCATGGACATTGATGATGGATTTGGATGTCTTTAAGAATGGTCTCTCCAAAATGATGGGTGAGTGTGATGGGATCCTATCATCTTCCATATTCAACACATAAAAGTCAGTAGGGAATAAAAGATCTTTGACTTTTACCAGGGCATCCTCCAAAACTCCTGCTGGGAATACTGTGGATCTATTTGCAAGGTGGACCACCACTCTTGTGGGCTTCAAGTATCATATCTGCAAATAAGTATATACTGAGTGAGGCAATACATTAATTGATGCACCTAAATGGCACAAAACATTAGAGAAATTTAATGAACCAATGGTGCATGGAATAGAAAATGTCCCTGGATCTTGACATTTGGTTGGAAATTATGGTGTGATATGGGCTGAGATGCTTCTTCCCAAATTTATCCTCTCATTCCCTTGAAGTATTCTTTTCTTGGTGCAAATATCCTTCAAAAACTTAGCATACTTTGGAATTTGTTTGAGTTCTTCAAGCAGAGGTATGTTGATTTCCACTTTCTGAAAGGTGTCCAGAATTTCTTTTTGTAGTGCTTCTTCTTGTAACCTCTTTGATTCAATCATCCTTGATGGAAATGGTGGTGGGACATATTTCTTCTACATTTGTTGCCTCTGAAATGGTGTTTCTTTTTTCTTCCTTCTTGGCCTATCATTATCATCCTCCTCTTTCTTATCTTCTTCCCGATGCATTTTCATAGAATTTTCATCATTTCTAACTTCATTCTCACCCAGATTAGTTTTTCTTGTTTCAGGTTAAATGGTGGATGGTGGTTGGAGTTATTTTCCACTTCTTGTAGTTATAATACTAACATTCTCTTTTGGGTTTGGGATTGTTTGGGAAGGGAGTTTACAAGGATTTTTGGTCAGAAGGTCCATGAGACCTTCAAAATTATTGGACAAATCTTTAACAGTGTCTTTCGGTCCTTCAATCTCATATTTTTGTTGGTTTTGAATTGGAGGTTGTGAACTGGTGGATGGTTGCTCATAGGGTCTTTAGATATTGGTTGGTTTTTGGTAAGAAGGCTGGTTATAAGATCGTTTTTGTTGAAATGGTGGAGGGTTCTGGAATTGATTCTGGAATGGGGGTTGGTTTTGAAACTGATTTTGGTACGGGGGCATAGCTTGATTTTGTTGATTTCCAAATCCATATTGGACTTGGATAGGATCTCTCCATCCTTGATATTGTTGGAACTGCCTTGGTTGAAAGGCTTCTGCACATGTTTCCATTCCCTGTATTTCAGAACATTGGTCAGTAAAATGAACAGGTGATGAGCATAAACCACATACCTTAGCGGGTGCTTGTTGGTCACTAACTTACTTCAAGGCCATCTGTCTCACCAAAATAGTAAGATCTTCAATCTTAGTTTCTAATAAGGGTGATGGATGAGAAGTGCGTACCTCATGAATACCTCTTGTAAAAGTACCTCTTGTTCCAAATTGCTGCGAGTTTTGGGAAATCTTCTCAATCAAGCCCTTGGCTTCTTCTGGTGACTTGTCAATCAAGGCACCTCCAGATGATGCATCAAGAAGGTTTCTGTCATTGTCCAGTAGTCCTTGATAGAAGAAGACAAGAAAGTGGTGTTCCTCAATGTCTTGATGTGGACAGCTGGCACATAGATTCTTAAATCTCTCCCAGTAATCGTATAGGGTTTCTCCAGATGATTGTCGTATGGCGTAGATTTCCTTCCGAATGGTAGTTCTTCTAGAGGTGGGGAAAAATCTTTGCATAAAACATATTACCATGTAATTCCAGTCATGTACGTCTCCTGGTTGTAGGCCGTACAACCATTCTATTGTAGCTCCATCCAATGAAAATGGAAATGCCTTCCACTTTACCTGCTCCTTGGTAATTCCACAGGGTCTGAAAGTTGAGCAAACATGTGTGAACTCTTTAATGTGTTTGTTTGGATCTTCACCTTCCAAACCATGAAACTTTGGAAGCATAGAAATCATGTTAGGTTTCATTTCAAAATCATTTTGTAACACTGGCATGACAAGTTGATTGTTTGGATTAAGGAATTGTGGTGCACAGAGGTCTTTAAGTGTTTGGTTTTGATTTTCATCCATGATGATAGGCTCAGAGTGAACACTTGAAGTTTCACTTGAGTCTGCAAGGGGAACTTCCTCAAATTCAGATTCCAAATTAATGTTTCTATGTCTATTCAACAAGGTTCTTTAAATTTCAGTATCTATGGGTAAAGGTTCAGTTTTTGAGGTTTGAGTCATGCAATTTTGATGAGAAAGGACGAAAAGAGAGAAAAGAAAAGAAAAGAAATGTTGGCGCTACCTCCCCAGCAACGACGCCATGTTTTGACACGTGCCTGTCATGGGGTGTGGAAAAAAAATATAAACTATGTTAAAATGTATTATAGTGGATTGCCTAGGTTGTCTCCAAAGAGGAGTGCGCAACAATTAAGCTGTCACCTTAAAATAGAATGAAGTGAGGTTGTTTTTAGAAATTGTTTGATTTAGAAAATAAAAGAAAGAAACTAAATAAAGTAAAGTAATTAAGTGAAAGTTTTCAAACAAATTGACAAATGATGTGATCTAAATCAGTGATATGAAATAGTGATCAGGTTAGGGTCAGTTTTCCAATTGTAATTCAATCATTGTTCATTTTACCCAATTCTCCTCTGCTAATCATTAAGAGTGAGAATCCATAATCGTTTCTTCTCACTCCCTTGGTCAATTAAAAATGTGAGAATAAACCTTACTAAAATCTTAGGTTGGTCTACTCTCCTTCCAATGTGTAATAGAGTTGTAGAAAATACCCCTAATTATCTTAGGCAATTCCCAATTGGGTCTTGTTTATCCCAAGTAATAAAGAACATTCACTACTCCTCACACACGTACTGGTGATCACCGAGTACTACACCACTAAATCCGGGTCTATTCCACTATTTATAAACCAGAACCTAGTGGAGGGCGATATTGATCATTGACCAAATATAACTGAACAACAGAATCTAAAATCTGATATAATCATACATGATAATAAAAACTGTTATAAGAAATTGAAACAGATTCGCAGAAGTGAAAAGAGGATTTTAAAACATTAATATAAGAAACTCATGAAATACAATATGGAAAACCTCTCCTTCCCCAATCACACAGAAGTTTACCCCACCATGGTAAGGGTAATTATGACTAAGGGGAAAGAATAACACATTACAAAACTAAGAAGTGTAAAACAAAGAAAAGATAGAACAGAAATTTGATCCTCCAGAATCTTTCCTCCAGATGTATTCCTCTGTTAATCCCACCTTCCGGCCGAAAATCACTGAGGTCCCTTCTTATAGAATGTTTTAAATGAAGGTTTCTATCGACCCTAAAAATTTGAGAGTCATTGGAAATGTGTAAAGAAAGATATGGCCGAATCAATGACCATTACTTTTCTTGCCTCCAAACATTGTTTCACCCACTCCACTTGGACGCACCAAAAGGATGCATTAATGAGCTCAATAATTTATGAAATTTAATGTGAGACGTCCTTTTGAAGTCCTCTTTCGACACCAGCTGGAAGCACCTCAATATAAAGTCGGATGAAGGAGATATTGCATATTTAATGAAGTGGGTCCATACAGTCTTCCAAACTGATTTCTCCACTTGATATCATTTTCTACACCATTGGGTTTCGAATTGGGTATTGGTATAGAATGAACATTTTAAGACCACAAGTATAGTAATCCTACAAAAAAAGATTCACTTCAATTGGACCCATAGTATAAATTTTATTCCCAAAAACATAATCTATATAAAATTGACAATTTTACAGAATTACCCCATTTTCACATTTAAGCCCAAAATACACCAAAAACACATAAATGATGCAAATACACTCATATTGAATAATTGGGAGGGATTAAATCATTGAAAAACATATAAATTATAATGAAAATATTAATCCTTTCATATACCTATGTACCATATCTACATGGGGTACCTACACTACATACTTGCACGAAGTACCTACAAGACCAGATCAAGTACCCTCATTCAAAATCCATTCATGGAAGGGTATCTATAACACCCCATGCTTCCACGATATGCTTCTCTTTGAATAATATAGTATTGTATGTTGTACACAACTTTGAGTTCTAACACACACCACAACCAATCAAACCGACCGTTATGAATATTAATAGCCACGTTTTGAAATATTATACATTTTATCATTCAAAATGGACTTAATTTTTGTATTAGGAATATCAAAATTATCTTAAGGTTATTTTTTGGTATTTTTTTTGAAAACATTCAATTTTTGTTGAATAGTGGGAATCAATAAATTTTAATTAAAACTATCTTTTTTAATCGAAATAATTAAAAGTGATGAATTATGAATTTTAGTGATTTTAAAGTATTTTTAGAAGCTACTTTTACCATTTAATACATTGTTGGTCATTGGATGTAATTTCACATTTAAACTGAAAATAAACCAGTGTCAATCTTTTGATA
The DNA here is from genome assembly GCA_963277665.1 of Viscum album. NCBI lineage: Eukaryota > Viridiplantae > Streptophyta > Magnoliopsida > Santalales > Viscaceae > Viscum > Viscum album. The sequence goes on from OY728145.1 coordinate 1,527,739,337, forward strand.
GTTATTATTTTTTTAAAACACTATTTTTGTTTTGAAAGTGGGAATTAATTTTAATTTAATTTCCGCCACTTCTTTGTTTTGAATTTAGAAAAATTGATTCCATATTTAAAAACTTGAGGTCCAAATTTTGTAAATAGGTAACTTTTATTTTTAGTAATTTTGAATAATTACTTCGGTAAATATTTTATTTACCATGGTTAAAGGGTAAATCTGGTAAAAAAGGGTAAACAATAATATTGTTATTATAATAAATTACTTTAAAACATGTCCTAAACATATTTTTTGATAAGTGTTCAACCATGGGCCTCTTTGGGTTGATTTTGGGACCCCATGGATCCAGTTGTAAGTGATAATAACACTCAATATTAATTAACTTAATGTAAATCCAAATATGACTTAGGCATATATCTTTTTGAAAAACAATTTTTACATAGGGTTATGTATGTTATATTTTTTACTATAAATATTAATTATAAATCTAATAAAAGTTCCTACATAATGGTATTTTATTTATAATTTTTATACATTGAATAAGAAAATTTATATATGACACAATAATGATGCAATGTTTTTATTATTAATGAATAAATCATATAATTATTATCATAAATGTTAAAATAAATATAATCTGAAAGTTTTGATGAAATCCACGAATTTTATTGGTTGATTTGACATTTTAGCATTGATTAAATGAATTTTTTTTGAAATAATAATTTTTTTAGGACTTTAACAAAAATCAATTATTAAACATTGTCCAAATTGACATAATTGAGTTTTTAAGAGAAATATTATATTTTAAATTGATATTCTTTTCCTAAAAATCTATGGTTCGGCCAAAAGACTTATATAATGATAGATGTATTATTAATGGAAAACTATGGGGACTCTTAGAAGTTTATAGTCAGTTTATTGACTATATAATATAAAAATACAAAGAGACATGGTAAATGTCAAACTATTTAACTAAGAGTTAAATCAAAAAGATAAAGTTAATATAGTGACCCAAACCTATCTAGAACCAGTTAGTTGAGTGGTTTTCTACCTAGCCCCACATTAACCTTTAAACAATCCACTTTGAAACCATTAGAAACTGAATATGAATTTATTATAAAATAATATTTCTAGCTTTTCCTAAGGTGACCCTCACCCCTCTTATAAAAGGGAACTCCTTCTTCTCTCTAATTCACACCTTCAAAGCCTTTTGGATCAGCCAAACCCTGACCAAATATTCTATAAAATTCCCTCACTTCAACTTAGAGTCTTTAGTTTTATCAGAAAACCAATCTAATGATCCCTTTTGATCAAATCAAAAGGAAGAACCCAAAGAAGAGGTAATGTTTTCACCACCATCTTTGAAGTTCCTTTCATATTCAACTTATTCTTTATTTGTTATTTCCATTCTAAAATAATAACTACATTATCTTCTATATACTCTGATGTTATTATAAATATGGAACAAACATATTCAGTATTCTATCCATCCTTTGAATGACATGTCACCATACGTGTGTACGTATGACTTACCGTCTCCACGTCGTGGATTAATTGTTTTTCAAAACATTATTATTTAGATGGGTATGATAATGATGTGAAATTGCTGTAAATAATAAATATAACATGATAATGATTCTCTATATATGATATACCATCCAATTATATATTATATTAATATCAAAATAATGATATTGTCTCTCGTGCGTACGTACGGACTACCGTCTCCACGAACGCGATGAGATTCATTCCTCATCGTATCCTGAAAACATCACTTCAGGGGATCTATTTTCTTGGCCATATTATCTCTAAGGATGAAATCTAGGTTGATCCTTCTACGACCAAGGTAATCCCAGAATATCCAGCCCCGACGAGTATAACTAAGGTATGCAATTTTACTAGTTTAGCAGGTTATTATCAGCATTTCGTCTAGAATTTTGCCTGATTGGCTAACCCATTAACGAAGCTCACACGTAAAGGGGTTAAATTTGTTTGGACAAAAGTGTGTGATGAATGTTTTGAAGAACTAAAGAGAATATTATTCAATGCACCAATATTTACTTTACCATCGGGGAATGATGGGTTTGTTATTTATTGTGATGCATCGAAGAAAGGACTTGGTTGCATCCTTATGCAGAATGATATAGTTATTGCCTATGCATCACGACAGCTGAAAATTCATGGGAAAAACTATCCTACTTATGATCTTGAGTTATCTATTGTAATCTTTTCATTGAAGATATGTAGACATTATCTCTATGGTGAAAATATGAGATTTATACTGATCACAAGAGTTTGAAGTATATTTTCTCACAGAAAGAACTCAACATGCGGAAAAGGAGATGGCTTGAACTACTTGAGGATTATGATTGCATGATACACTACCACTCGGGGAAGGAACATAAGGTGGAATATTCTTTGAGTAGAAAGGATCAAGGATCTTTGAACAATATGAGAGTTGAAAAGGTCTTATATACATGGATATAGTAAAGATCGATATGGGAATCACCATGGATGGTGAAACATCAATGATTTTTGAAATTGTTTCCAAACCATCTTTACTAGAAAGGATAAAGAGTTCTCAGACCGATGATGAAGAGTTTCAAAATAATATTAAAGCCATGAATGATGGGAGATTGAGTGACATTGTGTATGAATATGGAATTTTGAAATTTGGGAAGATACTTTGTGTTCCCGATATACCTGATCTAAAAAGAGAATTGTTGGATGATGCTCATAGTTCCAATTTCTCTATACACGCTGGGAGCACCAAAATGTATAGAGATTTAATGGAACATTTTTTGTGGGAAAACATGAAACGGGAAATTTATTATTTTGTGTCAAGATGTATAGTTCATCAACACGTGAAAGCTAGAAGGGAATAGCCTGGAAATATCATGAAACCTCTTCCTGTACATGAGTGGAAATGGGATAATATCACGATGGAATTTTTCATGGGACTACCAAGGACACATAGAAG